>JAKSZU010000004.1:15778094-16378094 GCA_026018925.1 Tupaia tana
TTCAGGTAAACCAGGCTGGGGTTCTGAACCTGCAGTCGACCACATGACTTCTAACGCTACAGTTCAGTAAGGTACTGACTGTGCCACTGAGCTGGGCAAAAGTGCAAAGATCTTTGTGTCACATGCTAATTAATGCCCACCAGAAAGCATCCCCATGGGAGAGGCACTAAACTATCAAGTAAACAAAATTAATCAGTCAGTTGATATCAACCAGCCTCTGGCATTGACTACCTGGATACTAGCACGTGAATGCATGAGTGAAGTAGCCATGTTGGCAGGGATGATGGAAGTTGTACAGGGGCCCAATGGTGTAAGTTTCCACTTACTGAGGTTAATCTAGCTACCGCCTGAGCCCCCAGTATGGCATCATCCATTGAGGAGATCAGTAGGTCACTCATGGGCAAGTTGATTATTTGAGGCCCTTTCTATACTAGAAGGAGCAGAAACTCATTTTTCCATTAATAGACACATGTTCCAATTATGGATTTGCCTTTTCTACCTGCAGGGCTTTAACTAGCACCACTAAGTGAAGACTTACAGTTTGATCACAAGTATAGAATTTCATTTATTATCTGCCATATCCAACAAAGGATCCTACTTTATAGAAAACAGGGTGCAGTGTGAGCTGGTAACATGGGATCCACTGGTCATATCACATACTCCAGCTCCCAGAAACTGCCAGCTAATAGAGAAAGGGGATGGCCTATTGAAGTTATAGCTGAAACACAAGCTAGGAGGTGATATTTTTAAGAATGGAACACCATTTTCTTGGATGCTGTTTCTCAACTGGGAACAGTATTGCACCCCCGTGGAACACTTGTCATTGTCTGGAGATGTTTGTGATTGTCACAGCTGGCTCATGGGGACAGAGGAGAGAGGTAGTACTACTGACATTCATAAAGGTAGAGGCCACAGATGTGCATCCTGCACACAGGGACAGCAGCTCCAACACCAGCACCTCGGTCTTGGTCTTCCAGCCTCCCAAACTGTAAGAAATAAATTTCTGTACCTGACAACCCACCTGGCCTATAATATCTTTTATAGCAGCCCAGTGGACTAAGATGTTTTTATGTTGAGCTTATATCCTAGTTGGGAAAACAGTAATAAATAAATAAATGACTTATTAAGTGTGTTGAAAGATGATAAGTGCTAAAGAAAAAAGAAAAAAGAAATGGAGGGCCAGCAGGTGGCGTGGTGCTGAAGGCCGTGGACTCCCACATGGCCAACTATGTTGAGTTCTGGACCCAGTGGTTTGAGAATCATGCTGGACATGTGTACATGTGCACCCAAAATCCCAAGAGGAGAATGGAAAAGAACAGATTGCAGTATGACTATCCCTCTGGAGGGTGATTTCTCACCTTCCCTCTCTGTCTCTTTCTCTGTCTCTCTTTGGTGAGCACACCCATCCTACAGCAAAAACCTAAAAAAAGAAAGAAAGAAAGAGAGAAAGAAAGAAAAACAGATAGAAAGAAAGAAAGAAAGAAAGAAAGAAAGAAAGAAAGAAAGAAAGAAAGCAAGCAAGCAAGCAGAGCAGGATAAGGAGATTACTCATGCCTGGGTTTAGGGGGTGGCAGACAGGATGCAGTATGAGGTCAAGTGTCAAGGCAGGCTTCATTGAGATGATATCTGAGCAAATATAAAGGAGGTAAGAGAGTTGACTAAGTGGATGTCTCGAGGCATTACAAGTAAAGGAAATAGCAAAAGTGCAGACTCTAAATCAGGAGCCATGGTGTTTCAGGAACCTCCAGGGGGCCAGTGAGACTGGAACAGAGTAGGCAAGAAGGGGAATATGGTGACAGGAATAGCAACTGGAGAGGTATTGTGGAGATAAGGGGTGGGAGGGCCCAGATTGTAGAGGACACTGTTAGCCACTTTAAGGATGGTAGGTTTTGCTTTGAGTGAAAAGTGGATTGTATCTTACTCGCTTTCCTCCAGAAAACCCTCCCTGACTCTCCCTGGTTAGATCAGTCTCCTGGGCATCTCACACAGTAGCATTTATTATACTCTGTTGTAATTGCCTCATTGTCTGTGTTACCCACTTGTCTGTGAGCTTCATGAGGACACACTGAGATGGTGTTGGTAACAGGGATCATGGTGAGGATATAGATAAAAATAAGGCAGTCAACACATGTAGCCACACAGCGAGACTTCACTGAGACCATAACAAACGTTGAGAACAGCAAGTTGATCAGAATACAGCATGGTTCTAGAAAGTCATGATGGGAAAGTCACAATGCATTTTTGTATAGAAAAACATAGGAAAATATGTCATGACTTTTCCAATGACCTAATAGTTTATTTCACTGCTGCCTCTGAAATTAGGCACTCACTGATCTCCACTTGTAATATTCCACCATCTTAATTACTTAGTCCTTTCTTCCACAACATCTAAGACTCCCAACCAATATGAGTTTATGCTTTCTTTCTTTTTTTTTAAAGAATTATTTTATTTAACTTTATTTATTTACTTGTTTTAATTTGACTAGAGAGGGACAGAGAGGGAGAAAGTGAGAAAGCAAGCCACGAGGTCCGGGACTCGAACTGTGGTCAGCCATGTGGAAGTCTGACACCTTTAACCACCACGCCACTTGCCAGCCCCAGAGTTTATACTTTCTAAGGAAAGGGATCTTATTGGTTTGGCCACTCCCCAATCAATAGTTCTATGAATAGAGCCTTCTTACTGGGCCACCTCATGGTCTCCTGGTAGCCAATGGACTGACTGCCTTTGGGTCAGGTGTCCCAATCCAGTTACCTGTAGCCAGAGTGGTAAAGTCCCTTGATATGATGTCTCATAAACTGATAAACTGTCTCATAAACTCATCTATGCAGCTATGCATAAAGAAGCACCCAGAGCCCCTTCTCTTGGCAGGGAGCTGTAGATGAGGCACCTATTCAGGGAAAATAGATTCTTCTCCTGAACAGCTTAGCACAGCAACTAGCAACAGGAAATGTCAATCAACCAATGTTGTACAAAGTTCACCCCTTCCAGGGGCCCAACACAGTGCCTGGCACAGAGTAGACAGCAATAATTTGTTTGGAATGGAAGGCCAGTATATCCAGACAGTATAGTACAGAAGGAACCAGTAGAGAGTACATGGGAATTCTTGGCAGAGTCTGCTTGAGTTCAAATTCCAGCTCTGCCACCCAGCAACCAGGCGACATTTAAGAAGCTTCCTAGCCTATCTGAGCCTTAGTTAGCTCTTGCATCTGTAAGATAAGGCCACAAATGACCCCATTGTCACAGGAGTGTTAGGTACATTAAGTGAGACGATGTTCATAAAGTTCTTTCCACAGTCCCTGGCATACGGTGGTGCCTCAGTAGATAGCAGTGTCATTATTTTTCATCTGTGGGTCTCATGACCATGAGCAAGCTCTAGGCCAAGTACTGGTCTGGAAGACAGTAGTCATGTCTCATCCTCAGTCGAGTGAGGCAGGGTGCTACCATGCAGAGAGCTTCCTGAGCAATACCACTTCTGAGACTGATAGGGTCGTGGTCAACTAGCTGGGCCCACCATTGTCTCTGCACCTCCATCTACCAGGTTACAAGTAAGCCGGAGTTTATGAGACATCAGGCAACTGACTTTTGCAGAGAAAGTCACCATGAAAAGTGTACCCTCAAAACCTTTCTGTGTCAGTAATAAGTATGTTAGTCATTGGGCAAGCAGACTGCTATACCCTCAATCTCCTGAAGTAACGGGGTATCCAGGCAGATTATGGGTGTGAGGGAGAGCACACACTGACCACGATTAAGGATTCTTCCATAAATTGTAACTCAGTATCTACCCAAGACAATCTTTTTAAAATAATTATTTAATTTTATTGTTTCATTCATTTATTTTAATTTGACCAGAGAGAGAGAGGGAAAGTGAGAAAGCAAGCCACGAGATCTGAGACTCGAACTGTGGTCAGCCATGTGGGATTGTCCAAAACCTTACCCAACATGCCACCCACTGGCCCCAAGCCAATCTTTTTTTTTTTTTTTTTTTTGAGAGGTTTTTGCTATAGGGCGCGTGCGCTCGCCAGACAGAGAGAGACAGAGAGATAGAAAGTGAGAAGTCACCCCCTCAGAGGGGATGGCCACGCCGCAATCCCTTCTCCTCCATTCTCCTCTCGGGATCTTGGGCACACATGCACACGCGCCCGGCGTGAGTTTAAGCCACTGGGTCCGGGACTCGAACTGCAGTCGACTACGTGGGAGTCCAGCGACATAGCCATTATGCTAACTGCTGGTCCTCCCAAGCCAATCTTAATATACCCAGTATGGAGAAGCCATCTGGTCACCACCTCTAGGTACCCAGGGATCAGTAACAAGATCATGATGGAGACAGATGTCTGCATTTGAATGCAGACATGTCTGAGGCCGGGAGCTTGTTCAGAGCAGGGGCAGATTCTAGCCTTTTCCTTTGTGAGCACCTCTCCAGGCTGGCATACAGACTGGAACTGAGCAAATAAAAGGTGAATCTCTTCTTCAGGACTCGCAATGGAGGAGGTAACAAGATGGTTTGGGGGAAGGGATGAGAGTGGCCGCCTTACCTTGGGGTACGTTGAGGAGGAAGAGGAGTGTTGGGCAGGGAGAAGGAATAAAGAGAGCAGAGGGAAGTTGGAGTCCCTACTGCCAACTAGACCCTCAGTAGACCGGGCTAAGGACAAGGAGAGATGCCCTCTCGAGCAGAGCACCATGCTGGCCTATGCCACAGGCAGGAGCCTGAACAACTTCCCGTCAGGGTGCTGTCTGGGGCAGTGTGACTGGGCCTCTGATTCCCACAGGTGCTCCAACCACTACAAAACCTTCAACTCTGCCTGCTACCCAAAGAGTGCCACACCAGGGCATGACACCTGGTGCTTTACTGTGTAAGGCACCTGGTGGCTTTAAGGCACACTTGTTAAGGGAGAAGTTTTCACTTAGGAGACCGATTTTCTTTCTCCACTAATTCAGCTATGAACTTCCCTTTAAGGAAATGGCAGTGCCTCAGGCACCACCAGGGGGCACTAGGGCCTCTAGGCACCAGGGGCCAAGGAAAACAAAATCCCTGAGCATGGAGGCCCCAGGTCCAAATGCCGAACTCTCACAGCAGCTCCCTCCAGCAAGACCTTGGCGCAGAGGACCGGGGAGACTGTGTTGCTGGCTTATCTAATGAGAAACGAGAAGACTGGGCCAAAGAGCCCTATTTCTGTCCAGCCCTACACTACCTGCCATAAAATTAAATGATCACAATGAGTACATTAATTACCTGACATGAATGCTTTAACATAACAAAATTATTAGCCATTCTAGATTTAGTGTTTGTACAGCACTTTATATTTGCAAGGGCGTTGCAATAACTTACCCTGCTGAGGGTGCATTTCGGGCCCTGAATGACGTACTAAAGGATTTCTTCTGGCCAGCCAGCTGTCTGGTCTCTGCCACAGCTGGTACCCTGCCCTTCTTGCCTCTAAGAACACAGGCCTCTTCTTCAGCTGCCACCTGGCATCTCTTCCTGGCAGCCCTCTCCTCTGTTCACCAAATCCTTACCTCAGAGAGCCATGAGACCGTTTCTTCACTTGCTCCCAGGCTGCCTCTCTAGTCCTGCATCAGAATGAAAAGACTCAAAGGCAGCAGCCCTGGGTGCCATTGGCCTTAGTGCCTAGCCAGCCTCTCTCCTGTTCTCTGGCTGTGGCTGAAAGGATGGGCATGTGATGGGCACCACACATAGTAGGAACTTCAAGTTGGGGCCTGCTGTTGCTTAAACTCCACAGAAGCTGACTGCATGACCCACCAGCTCATATGCAGAGTGTCTATTGTACCCACATCAGCGCAAACCATGAGTCCTGGGGGAACAGAGCCCTAGGGTGACTCACCACTGCACAGATTCAAGGTGGGATATATCCAAGGAAACCTCACTAGTAAACTTGTGGCAGTTGGCTTGGGTGTGAAATCTGCTTCCCAGGCAGAGAGATCAAAAGCCCAGTTGATGGATGTCTGTGTACCCAGCTCTCCTCGCTTTCTTTCATCTTCCTCCCAGAAAGAGGAGTAAACATTCAGTAGTGAGCGCTGCAGGTGTTCCCTTAAGGAGTAGAAAGTAATGTGGTTGAGAGCAGACAGGACCACCAATGAAGGTGTCTATGAGGATACCAAGGGCCTCGAGGAGGGTCAAAATGACGGGCATTTGCAGCAGCAGTTCCAGAATTTCTGTGGAGGAGGTTCTTTGGAGGAAGCACCAATTCGGGGAGAAGGCAGCTGGGGAGACTTACCTTGTAGCTTCATTTGTATGTGATACAGATGGATAACAGTTCCTAACATGCTTTCAAGTCCTAGTCATGAAAGTGGAGAAAACACCCATTTTCTATATAAAGTTTATCATGGTACATAGCATGGTGCTTCAAAGCACAGCTCTAGGAGCTGGATTACATGGCTTCTGTTACCAGCTTCACCATGAACCAGCTGGTTGACTTCAGGCAAGGGCTTTAGCTTCTATGTGACTCAGTTTCCTCCTCTATAAAATGTGAGTAACTATAGTATCTACCTCTCAGATTGGCTGTGAGGATTAAATGAGTTAATCCATATAAGGCATTTAGCATGTAATTAATATTCATTAAGGGTCTGTAAACTGTTATTTATTGGGAGAGACTAGGGGAGGCCTGGGGGTGCCTATGGTACCTACACTGGGCATTTAAGAGTGAATTTTCAAGTCATTCAAAGTGAGGGAGGTGAAGAGGATTCGAGATTTTGGCTCGGAGCGTTGTATATGGTGGGGTAATAAAGAGACTTCTGGCAAAGTCCAGGGAATCCAACATCTAAAGTGGACTTGTAAGGGAAAGGGCTGAGGTGACCAAAAACCTTCAGCCTCTGGTGTGCACTGAGTTTGGGGAAGGGAGGTCCCCACACCTTCTTTGACTGGGCTAGATATTACACTGAAGAGTAGTAGGGAGAAAGGCATAACCTCTTGCCTTCCCAAGCACAACCCAGGCACCTATGGAAGGAAGTGTGGAGGTATTGGGGAGGACAGGCTGTCAATGTGGTGGGCAGGTGGCCCTGCACCCAGGCACCCACACCAACTTCTAGTGGTAATGCTCTCCTGGGCCTGGACACCACCCTCGTCAGGCAAACCAGCTGGCTTGTGGGGCAATAGCCTCCTTCCTCCCTCCTGCCTTCTAGGCTCAGGCTCTCAGCCTCTTAGAGACTCTGAAACTGGCCACACCAGGGAAACAGAGATTCAGATTCCTGATTCTGTCCCAAAGGGGAAATGGAGTAGAGATTAGCCGGGCATATGAGTCAACCTGGTCCCTGGCAGGGTTCCGATAAGTCCTGGGCCCTTGGGCTCAGAGGCCTTGGACAGCTAGACCCACATCTCCCTTTACACCGAAAGAAGAGGTTCTCACAAGGTTCCCCAAAAGCCTCTTCTATCAACAAGGCTTTTGTGATTCTGTCTCTTCTGAGGTGGCCACCAGGACAATGAGAGCAGAGCTGAGTTCTAAGGTTTCGCTATGATTCTTTGAGGCCCTAGGACCTTACAACAGAGGTTGTTCTGGCTTCTACCCCGTGCTCCAGACTCGGAGTAGGTTCACACACTATGCAGGTCAGTGAGAAGATCCAGAGGATGTGCCTGGCTGAGGGTGTACAGTACATCATCCGTCCTGGGACAGCGCTACCATGAAGACTCTGGACTAGGAATTAGAAAAACAACTAGAAAACTTCTCACCTGTTATTGTGGCAATCCTCTAGCCCAGGGAGTGTTCAAAGATGATTTCTTAGGTCAGGAAGAAAATATTAGAATTATAACTTATATGTATTTTAATGTTAAAAAAAGAAATTGGGTTTTACTGATATTTAACATACACATTGAGTCAGGCACCCTCACTTGGTCATCTGTCAGGTAGGGGACATGATTCATCCTGAGGTCCCATGTGGACCTCAATAACATAAGGGTTGACAGTGTGCTTTATGACACACTGTAGCTAGCATGTACCCAGTTAAGTGATTTACTAGTTATGTTTAACTAGTTCTAGCTAAACATCTTCAAAGAATGGACAAATGGTTTAAAAAGATTCCTGCAATGTAGGGCCAGCAGGTGGCATGGTGGTTAAGGGTGCTGGACTCCCACATGGCTGACCACGACTCGAGTCTCGGACCTAGCAGCTTGCTTTCTCACTTTCTTTCTCCCTCTATGTCCTCTGTTCAAATAAAATAAAATAAATAAATAAAGTTCAATAAAATAATTCTTAAAAAAAAAGGATTCCCTCAATGAAAATATGACCTCGAAATTATACTAAAAAGTGCAAGGCCAAGTGATCAGTTTTATTCCTAGTGTTAGCTATTAGTTAGATTATCAGATAAAATAATGACAAGCTAGTCAGATCTCACAAGAAGTCAACAAAAACTTTTTGAAATTATTAAGAGTATGGGGGACCAGCCATGGTGGCGCAAAAGTGACACAATGCTTTGTAATGCTGAGACCACACGGGAAGGTACTTGGCTCACATCCTGTCCTGAGGTCTCCTCTACACTGGGAGGGGTCAGGGGCTGGGGGAAACATCTGTGATCCTGGCTGGCAAAGGATAGAAGTGGATCTCCGCATGAGAACCCTTTTGGGAGTGACTGTCTCTGCCTCTCTTCTTCTCTCATTCTTTCTCTCTCTGGAGAAAAAAATTAAACTTTTAAAAAGAAGGAGAATATTTGAGCCTGCCCAGGGCATAGAAAGCCAGATCTCATATGACCAACTGTGATCCAAATCCCAAAAGCATGCCAGGCACATGTGTGCAGGTGCCCGGGATCCTGATGGGATGGAGAAGTAAAGGAAAAGGGATTGCAGTGTGACCATGCCCCACTGGAGGATGCTTTCTCTCTCTTCCTCCCTCCTTCTCTTTCTCATGTGCACATGCATGCTTACCCTCTAGCAATTAAAAAAAAATTTTTTTTTTAAAGAAGAAAAGAAAAAAAGGGGACCAGCAGTTAGCGTAATGGCTATGTCGCTGGACTCCCATGTAGTCGACTGCGGTTCGAGTCCCGGACCCGTTGGCTTAAAACTCATGCCAGGCACATGTGCATGCGTGCCCAAGATCCTGAGAGGAGAATGGAGGAGAAGGGATTGCGATGTGGCCATCCCCCCACGGGGGGGGGGGGGGTGATTTCTTGCTTTCTGTCTCTCTGTCTCTCTTTGTCTGTCTGGCGAGTGCACGCGCCCTATAGCAAAAACCTCTCAAAAAGAGAGAAAAAGAAGAATATTTAAAGTATGGATTTACGTACATGCTTATGAATTCTGCTCTAGGTATGTATTGAACCTCAAGATACTAGCTAGTGGTGATAATTAATAAATAAATATATGTATATTGGTGGAGTGTGTGCTTTTTTTACTGATAAGTACACATGAACAAGAAATTTGCAGACCATTCTTTTAGCTGATCTGTGGCTCAGATTTTGAAATCTTAAAGTGAAAATAATTATTTTTTAGCAGAAAAGTTACAAGATAAACTTTCACTTCTCTTAATTATTTTTTGAGAGATTTTTGCTATAGAGTGCATGCACTTGCCAGACAGACAGAGAGAGACAGAGAGACAGAAAGCAAGAAATCACCCTTCAGGGGGATGGCCACACCACATTCCCTTCTTCTCCATTCTCCTCTGAGGATTTTGGGCACACATGCACATGCACCCATCATGAGTTTTAATTTGCCAGGTCTAGGACTTGAACCATGGTCGACTACGTGGGATTCCAGCAACATAACCATTACATCACCTGCTGGTCGCAATTTATCTTAATTTTTCATTTAATTTATTATTATTATTATTATCTTAATTTGCTATAGGACACATGTGCTCGCCTGAGAGAGAAAGGGAGGAAAAGTTAGAAAATAAGCCACCAGGTCCAGAACTTGAACCACGGTCAGCCATTTGGGAGTCCAGTGCCTCTACCACCACACCACTTGTCGACCCCATTTCTCTTAATTTTTGATATGTTCTTTAGTGTCTGGGCTGTCATTTTCTACCTATAAAAACGTGTAAACATTTCTTAAAACTCTCTGAACCTTGCTTTGCTTATCGATGGCTCTTTACAAGGTTGTTGTAAGAATTATACAAAAATGTTTAAATATCTGCCACATAGTGAGCCTTCAATAAATGGTTATATTATCACCAAGGAAGATATTGCTAAGCCATGTTGATAGGATTAATGTATTAATAGGATAAATAGTATTTTGACATAAAATTTTTTAAGTACCTGAAAGTATCAATTCACTTGAAAATTGCTATGCTGATTGAAATCGACCATTTAGCAAACATCCATTGAACACCTCCATGCCAGGCTTTGGGCTAAATTCTGAGGATACAGAGATGAATTTGCTGTGGACCCTGCAGTCTCGAATTCCAAGCTGGCCTTGTCTAAATGACTGTAAGAGTTTTCTGCCTTCCTGCACTGTCCCTCCCTATTCCCTGGCTCCACTTCCACTGTCTTCCTAGTCATTTTCATGCCTAAAATCCTTCAATAACTCATGTACCATCAACTTTTTATCCGCTATATCCTGTCTTGTATTGTTTAGTCATTCTTCTTCAAGTTAGTCTTTTCTTCCCAGCTGCACCAATTGTGGTCAGTACTTAGAACTGACAGATAAGGTTGTTCTTAAGGGAATTTAACTTAATCAACAGGTGATGAAAGAAACCCACTGTCTTCTAGGCCCTTGGGAACTGCTACTTATCAGTGGTATTAACACATCTAAAGAAAGAAGGCTTCAGTATGGTCTGCGCCAGGACTTGGAGCCAAGGGAAGGCGGGTGGACAAAACTGCTGAATGCTGAAGTATCCAGCATTGTGCATAGGAGAAAGATTAGAAACTGACAGAATCTGAGTATTTCTTTTTTTTTTTTTTTTTTTTGCTAAAGGTGCATGCGCTCGGGAACCAGCAGTTAGCGTAATGGCTATGTCACTGGACTCCCATGTAGTCGACAGCTGTTCGCGTCCCGGACCCGGTGGCTTAAAACTCACGCCGTGTGCGTGCGTGCCCAAGATCCCGACAGGAGAATGGAGGAGAAGGGATTGCGGCATGACCATCCCCCCCGGGGGGTGATTTCTCGCTTTCTGTCTCTATGTCTCTCTCTCTGTCTGTCTGGCGAGCGCACGCGCCCTATAGTGAAAACCTCTACAAAAAAAAAAGGTGCATGCGCTTGCCAGAAAGACAGAGAGAGACAGAGAGACAGAAAGCAAGAAATCACCCCCCGGGGGTGGGGGGATGGCCACGCCACAATCCCTTCTCCTCCATTCTCCTCCTGGGATCTTGGGCACGCATGCACATGCGCCCGGCGTGAGTTTAAGCTACCAGGTCCGGGACTCGAACCATGGTCGACTACGTGGGAGTTCAGTGACATAGCCATTACGCCAACTGCTGGTCCCCCTGATCATTTCAATCACTAGCCTACAGGACTGTTGATTTCCTCTGACTGAGAAGAAGTCCTACTCCATTTTTGGTTGTATACTTCTCCGGTTAAGATACCTATCACTCTTCTCATCTTGGATCTCCTGGATGAAATATTCTCATTTCTTTACTCCTAGATATGGGAACACCATCAGGGTACAGTTGACTAATTCTGCTTCCCAGGTACCTACAGACTGAGATGGAGCTGATAAGGTCTCAAACAGTCCAGTCAATGGAAAACCATCTCCAATGTGACTTAATCAGCTGATATTCTGGTTTATACTTTTGAACTAATTCTTCGTGACTCTGATAATTTAAGTCCCATAACCTTAGTTTATGTGAATCTGATAATCAAGTAAATGTCTAAGTGAAAAAGATAAAATTACAAATCAGAAGAAAATGTACACATTTAAAAAAAACTTGTGGTTGAATTGCTCCTTTTTAAGTAGGACACAAAATCTGCAAGCTGTAATGGAAAAAAATTAATTTTAAATATACAGTGAAAAACACTATAAACAAATTTGAAAGACATGATAGACTGGGGTCACATATTTGCAATATATGTAATGAAGGATTAGTAGCTTAATATATGAAAAGAGCCTAATAATGAAAAAAAAAGACCACTCAAAAGAAAAATAGGCCAAGGATATGAATTAGTAAAGTCACAGGAAATATGTCCAGTATTAATATGTCCAATAAACATTTGAAAAATGGTTCAAGTTTACTTTTAACTAAGGAAATTAAAATAGCCCTTCCATAAGATTCATATAATTTAAAAAAGATGTATGAGAGGGTGTCTTAGTTCTGGCTATTATAACAAAGTACTATAGACTAGGTGACTAATAAACAGCAGGAATTTATGTCTCATAGTTCTGGGGGCTGAAGTCTACAATCAGGGTGTCAGTATGGTTGGGTTCTGCTAAAGATTTGCAGGTGGCGTAGCTGCAGACAGCTGGCTCTCTTTTTTTTTTTGAGAGGTTTTTGCTATAGGGCGCATGCACTCGCCAGAAAGCCAGAGAGAGACAGAGAGACAGAAAGTGAGAAATCACCCCCCAGAGGGATGGCCACGCCACAATCCCTTCTCCTGCATTCTCCTCTCAGGATCTTGGGCACACACGCACACACGCCCGGCGTGAGTTTTAAGCCACCGGGTCTGGGACTCGAACCGCGGTCGACCACATGGGAGTCCAGCGACATAGCCATTATGCTAACTGCTGGTCCCCAGCTGGCTCTCTTTGTATCCTCAACTTGCGGGAAAGAGAGCAAGGGAACTCTCCAGGGTCTCTTTGTAATAGTCCTAAGTACATCCCGAAGGCCCTACCTAATAGGGATTCAACTATCAACCTACGAACTTGAGGGAGACGCAGACATTCAGTTCACAGCAGAGATATACATCAGTGCTATTTCATTGAAAAATTCATAATGTCTTTAAGATATTTGATGAGGGTGTGGGAAAACAGATATTCTCAAATAATATTTTATGATTTACTTATTTATATTATTTATTTACAAAATTTATTTAATACAGAGAACACATGTGCTTGCCAGAGGGAGAGAGTGAGCAAGAGAGAGAAGCATCCCCACAATAAGGCATAGTCACGCTTCAATCTTTTGGCCTCATTCCTTTTTCACATCAGTATATTGGACACACAAGTGCCCCCCTCACACACACACACCCCTCCACAAACACACTCTCTTAACTGTGGTTGGCCATGTGGGATCTGGCTTCCTACGCACTGTGCTACAGGGCCAGCTTAAAAAGTTCTTCATGTAGGCAGCAGATAAAGTGATGTTGAGGTGCTGGATCCCATCTGGCCAACTGCCTGATTTGAGTCCCAGACCCAATGGCTTGATGAATCATGTTGGGCACGTGTGCATGAGTGCCCAAAATCCCAAGAGGAGAATGGAGGAGAAGGGATTACAGCATAATCATCCCCCCTGGGAGGTGATTTCTCACCCTCCTCTCTCTCTCTTTCTTTCTCTCCAGTGAGTGCACATGCCCTATTGCAAAAACTAAGCTAAAATAAAGTTCTTCTTCTTTTTTTTTCTTTTGGAGAGGTTTTTTGCTATAGGGTGCGCACGCTCGCCAGACAGACAGAGAGAAACATAGAGACAGAAAGCGAGAAATCACCCCCCAGGGGGAATGGCCACGCCGCAATCCCTTCTCCTCCATTCTCCTCTCGGGATCTTGGGCACGCATGCACACGCGCCCGGCGTGAGTTTTAAGCCACCGGGTCCGGGACACGAACCGCGGTCAACTACGTGGGAGTCCAGCGACATAGCCATTACACTAACTGCTGGTTCCCAATAAAGTTCTTCTATAGCACGAAACATTTATGGACAATTTCCCTTTCCTCTGGTTATACTCAACAGTATTCTTTATCTTTTGCATGCCATGATTCCTTTCCTTCTTTGTTTCTTTTCTTCATTCAGTATATTGTATCTGCACATGGATCATGTAATGTGGAGGAATTCCTTCATAAACCCACTCAGTTTTCTGTCTTTTTAAAAAGTTTATTTATTGGGACCAGCAGTTAGTGTAATGGCTATGTTGCTGGACTCCCATGTAGTTGACCGCGGTTCGAGTCCCAGATCCAGTGGCTTAAACTCATGCTGGCCACATGTGTGTGTGTGCCCAAGATCCCGAGCGGAGAATAGAGGAGAAGGGATTGCTGCATGGCCATCCCTCCTGGGGGGGGGGGGTTATTTCTCGCTTTCTGTCTCTCTGTCTTTCTGGTGAGTGCATGCAGCCTATAGCAAAAACCTCTCTGAAAAAAAAAAAAACAAAACAAAACACATATTCTGTTTATGGAACAAAGTATTGCTTAATCATGGAATTTAAAATAAAGCCAATTAAGCTCTTTAAAAAAAGTTTATTTATTTTAGAGAGAGGTTTTGCTATAGGGAGGGTGTGCTCACTAGAGAGACAGAGAGACAGACAAAAAGCAAGAAGTCACCCCCCCAGGGGGAATGGCCACACTACATTCCTTCTTCTCCATTCTCCTCTCAGGATCTTGGGCACACATGCACATGCACCCAGCGTAAGATTTAAGTCACTGGGTCCAGGACTTGAACTGTGGTCGACTATGTGAGAATCCAGTGACAGATGTAACTATTATGCCCTCTGCTGGTCTCAAGTTTTTATTTATTAAGAAATAAAAAGGCTTGCTCATGGAAGACATGAGTGTACACATGTATGCATGGTCTTGATTCTGTGATCCACCCTCAGCCTCAGCCAGCCATGGGTCCCAGGCATGTTTATACCCAGCATCCTCAGGGAGGTCTCTGGATGTGAACCTGGAAACTTCCCACGTGAGTCAGCCTCACAAAGTATCAAATTTTACAACTGTGCCACCATCAGTTACCCCATCCAAACGTGGATGCAGTCAGGGGCAATCAGAGTTCTAAGACAACTGATAAATGAATGCTTCTTATTTCCTTTCTACATTGTATTGCCTTGGCTTAGAGTTATCAGAAAAGTGTTTTATAAAATCTTAGGGATAGGGACCAGCCCACAGTGTGGCAGCTAAGGCGGCTGGATTCCACATGGCCCACTGCGTGGTTTGAGTGCAGGACCCAGTAGCCTGAGAAACACACCAGGTATGTGTGTGTGTGCATGCGTAAACTCCTGAGAGAAGAACGGAGGAGAAGGGATTGTGTTATGGCCATCACCCCAGGGGATGCTTTCTCATTTTCCCTCTATCTGTGTCTCTCTCCAACAAGCACATTCTCCCTGTAGCAAATTAAAAATGAAAGAAAGAAAGAAAGAAAGAAAGAAAGAAAGAAAGAAAGAAAGAAAGAAAGAAGGAAGGAAGGAAGGAAGGAAGGAAGGAAGGAAGGAAGGAAGGAAGGAAGGAAGGAAGGAAGGAAGGAAGGAAGGAAGGAAGGAAGGAAGGAAGGAAGGAAGGAAGAAAGGAAGGAAGGAAGAAAGAATCCTGGGGGTAGCAGTCATAGTGGCTAAGCTGCTTCTTCACCCTCACCATATATTCTCAGTCTACAGATATGTAAATAGACTACTATTGCAGTCCACTCTCTCTCTCTCTCTCTCTTTTTTTTTTTTTTTTTGAGAGATTTTTGCTATAGAGCACATGCGCTCGCCAGAGACAGAGAGACAGAAAGCGAGAAGTCACCCCCCAAGGAGGGACGACTACACCGTAATCCCTTCTCCTCCATTCTCCTCTTGGGGTCCTGGGCATGTACGCACATGAGCCCGATGTGAGTTCAAGCCTCTAGATCCAGGACTTGAACCACAGTCAACTACATGGGAGTCCAGCTACATAGCCATTATGCCAACTGCTGGTCCCTGTAGTCCACTCTCAAATGTAGCTGGTAGGAGAAAACAACCAAACCTCAATTCACGTTACTTCCTCAGGGAGGCTTTCTCTAATCACCTTTTTAAAGATACCCATGCTCAGGACCAGCAGATGGCATAATAGTTACGTCATTGGACTCCTATGTGGCCTACTGCCAAACCCAGAGGCTGAAAACTCATGCTGGGCGTGTTTGTGTGCATGCCCAAAATCCAAGGAGGAGAAGGGATTGCAGCGTGGCCAAGCTCCCTGGGAGGTGATTTCTCAGTTTCTTTCTCTGTGTCTCTTTGTCTCTCCAGCGAGCGCACGCACCATGTAGCAAAAGTCTCTAAAAAAAATAAAGATACCTATGTTCTGGTTATTCTGTTATGACATGTCTCCAGGAAGTCTTTCTGTATTTTTAAAGTATTTGCTGCTGTTTTGGAGCATCTCATTTATTTGACTATTAGTTTAATGTCTCCCTGACTCTTGGGATATAAGTTCCATGAGACAAGGGACTTTGTTTCTCTTTAAATTTCTGTATCCCTAGCATCTAGAACAGGACCAAAAAAGATCATTGTTTAGTAAGTATTTATCTCTGATTTTATTAAATTGTACAGTAAACATTCTTAGCATACATCTTTTTGGACCATTTAAATGATCTTTTTTTTTTTTTTTGAGAGGTTTATGCTATAGGGCGCATGTGCTCGCCAGCCAGACAGAGAGAGACAGAGAGACAGAAAGCGAGAAATCACCCCCCAGGGGGGATGGCCACGCCGCAATCCCTTCTCCTCCATTCTCCTCTCGGGATCTCGGGCACGCACGCACACGCGCCCGGCGTGAGTTTTAAGCCACCAGGTCCGGGATGCGAACCGCGGTCAACTACATGGGAGTCCAGCGACATAGCCATTACGCTAACTGCTGGTCCGCATTTAAATGATCTCTTTAGGGTAAATTTCTGGAAGTGGATTACTGTATCAGGAAATACACACATTTTATATTTCCTTATCCATTGCCAAAACTGTTTCTGGAAAGGGAGTTCAAATTTACACTCTTACTGAAAGTACCCATCTTCCTTACTTACGATGAGTTTAGATAATCTTCCTAATCTTTGCCAAACTATAGATAAAATAGAACCACTCATTGTTTTATTTGTATTTTTTCTTTAGGCACTTAGCCATTTGTAGGTTTTATTTCGTGAACTATTCATGCAGTTTGGCCTTTTTCTATTGGGTTGTTAATGTTTTCTTTTTATTTCTAAGAGCTAATTAGATATTTGTTATTAGCCCTTTTGAATTACGAATTATAAATATTTTTGGTGTTTGTTATTTGTCTTTTGGTCTTGTTTATGGTCTTTCTTGCTAACCAGAATATTTACCTTTGTATGTCGTTAGTATTTTCCCTTATGGCTTCTGGTTTTTGGGATATGTTCTGAAAGGTCTTCTTAACCTCTAAGATTATTCAACTATTTACCCATGTTTTCTTCAATTATTTTTTCCTTTAGATTTTTTTCTATAGGGAGCATGCGCTCACCAGAGAGAGAAAGATAGAAACAGAGAGAGGGAGAAAGTAAGAAATCATCCCTTGGGGGGATGGCCATGCTGCAATCCCTTCTATTCCATTCTCTTTTTGGGATTTTTGGGCATACACATACACGTGTCCAACATGTGTTTCAAGCTACCGGGTCTGGGACTTGAACCACCAAGTCAGCCATATGAGATTTAGAGCTTTAACCAACACAACACCTATTGGCCCTCTTCAAGTATGTTTCATATTTTTTTTTACCCTTTGGGTCTAAGGACTGGCCAGTTATTCCAGATTCATTTGCTTAATTATTCAATGCGGCTCTACTGACTTGCATTAAGTAACTATTAAGTACCAGATACTTACTAAATTCTTTACATACCTAATCTAGTTTAATCCTTACATCAAGTGGTAGCAAAATCAGATTTGCTTTTAAAGCACACACAAACGCACACACAGTTGGTCTTCCATGTAGAAAGCTTATCGGCAGGGTATATTAGCTCTTTCAGAGAAACAGAACCAATGGGACATATGTAGATACATAAGAGGGGATTTATTATGGGAATTGGTTCACACAATTATCGAAGCCAAGAAATCCCACAGTATGCCCTCTGCAAGCTGGAGAACCAGGAAAGCTGGTGGTGCAATTTAGTCTATACCACCAAAAGCCTGAGGACTGGGAGGGCTTCTGGTGTAAGAAGTCCCAGAATCCAAAGGCCCAAGAACCTAGAATGCTGATGTCCAGGGTCGGAAAAGGATGGATGTCCCATCTCAAGAAGAAAGAGAGAGAATTCACCCTTCTACTTTTTTTGATTCCATCTGGGCCCTCAATGCATTATTGGATGATGTCAGATCTGGTGAAGTCAGATCTTTCCTCAGTCTGCTGATTCAAATGTTTATCTCTTTCAGAAACACCCTCACAAACACACCCAGAAATAATTTTTCACCAACTCTTTGAGCATCCCTTAGCCCAGTGCGGTTGACATATAAAATGAACCATTATAATGAGAGAATGATTATGGAAGAACCAGCTATTTAAGTGATTCAGGCAAGAGGTTCCTTTGAAACCCTGTATCCTAGCACTTTATGTAGTTCATGGCACACAGCAGATATGGAGTGAAATAAAATGTATCGAATGAAAAATGATTAAGTGAAACTTGTTGAATGAAAACGATAGTGACTAGGACTAGGGAGCTGGTAGTAGAGATGGAGAAAAGTGTAAAATTTTGAGAAATAGTTGGGAGATACAATTAACAGGTCTCTGTGATTAGATTATTTAAATATGGGGAGAGATAAGAGGAAAATGTCAAAGATGGCTCAGGTTTCTAGAAGAAATACCAGAGAATTAAGAGGAACAGGATAGCGTGGTGTTTTAGAAGACAGGAAAGAGCATGTCAAGCAAAGATGTCAAGCAGAGAGTTCAGGGTAATTCTAAGAAAGTAAATGAAATGATGTACAATGAAGTCTAAGCTAGATAAATATGAACGTGAAGACAGTAAAGAAACAATTGAGGGCCAGCAGTTGGCATGGTGGTTAAGGGTGTTGGATTCCCACATGGCTAACCGTGGTTTGAGTTCCTGACCTGGCGGCTTGTTTACTTACTTTCCCTCTCTTGCTCACTCTCTCTCACTCTGTCTCTCTCTGCTCAAATCAAAATAAATAATAAATAAAATTAAGTTAAATAAAATAATTCTTTATAAAAATTAAAATTGAGGGGAGTTGGTAAACTTATATTCAAATAAAAGGGAAGAATGGTTGTAGCAGGCCAGTTTAGGGTTTAGCAGGACTGCAGCCACTTTGAAACTAAGAAAAGTTTTTTTTTTGTTTTTTTTTTTTTGCATGCGCTCGCCAGAAAGAGAGAGACAGAGAGACAGAAAGTGAGAAATCACCCCCCCAGGGGGGAGGGCCATGCCACAATCCCTTCTCCTCCATTCTCCTCTCAGGATCTTGGATCTTGGGCACGCACACACATGCACCTAGCATGAGTTTAAACCACCGGGTCCGAGACTCGAACCGCGGTCGACTACATGGGAGTCCAGCGACATAGCCATTATGCTAACTGCTGGTCCCAAGAAAGATTTTTTTTCTTTTCTTTTTTTGGAGAGGTTTTTGCTATAGGGCACGTGCACTCGCCAGACAGACAGACAGAAACAGAGAGACAGAAAGCGAGAAATCACCCCCCAGGGGGGATGGCCACACTGCAATCCCTTCTCCTCCATTCTCCTCTCGGGATTCTGGGCACGTACGCACACGCACCCGGCATGAGTTTAAGCCACCCTTTTCAGGACTTGAACCACGGTCGAACACATGGGAGTCCAGCGACATAGCCATTATGCTAACTGCTGGTCCCCCCAAGAAAGTTTTTTAACAAGAACAATCTGACCAAATGCTGAATCATAGGGAGATCTATTTGAGGAATGGTCAGTTGAGAAACTAGGAATGGTTATTTAAAGGAACCAGGATAATTACTCAAGGGAAAACAATTGACTCTGACTTGATTATAGTGAGCGATGATTTGCACATGCTTGTCTCTTGGTTCTATAAATACAAGAACATGTTGAGCTTTTCAAGGCAGTTTGATGATACCTGCTGACTGTCTCCCTGTAACTGGTTACGGGATAAACTTCCTTCTCTGCCTTTTGTCTCACTGACCACCAGAAGCACTGACCACCAGAAGTAGCCAGACTTAGTTTGGCTGGTAACATAGTTGAAGTCAGATAATAAGCAAACTGGAGGGACAGATGATTTTGGTTAGAAAGCAGACTATTTGGTCCAGCTGGTGGTGTGATGGTAAAGGAGGATGAATACCACTTGGCTGGCTACGCAGTTCAAGTCCCAGACCCAGTGGCATGAAAAAACACACTAGGTTTTTCTCCAAGAGGAGAGTGGAGGAGAAGGGATTGCAGCATGGCCATCCCTTCTAGGAAGTGTTTTCTCATTTTTCCTCTCTCTCTCTTTCTCTCTCTCTGGTGAGCACACATGCCCTCAAGCATTTTTAAAAAGAAAAGAGGGGCCAGCAGGTGACATAGTTGTTAAGGCACCGCACTCCTATATAGCCAACTGCTGTTTGAGTCCTAGACCTGGTCACTTGAAACTCATGTGCAGTGTGTGCACATGTGTGTGTGTGCGTGTGTGCACGCATGCATGTCCAAAACTGAGAGGAGAATGGAAAAGAAGGGATTACGGTGTGGCTGTCCCCCTGGGGGGGGGGGGGTGATTTATCACTTTCTGTCTCTGTGTCTCTGGTGACTGCACATACCCTATAGCAAAAATCTCTAATTAAAAAAGAAAAAAAGAGCGAGAGAAGAAAATGGACTATTTGAATTAGTGATTTTAGAAGCAGAAAAAAATGGAAAAGTTTCAGGTTATGATGACAAGATTGAGGGGGTGACTGTGGGGGTAGGTGATTGAGTAGCATTATAAGAGGGCATTGGAGGTAAGGTAGGTCTTTCATGAGGATGCTGAAGTCACTTAGGAAGATGGCAGGACTTGGGTACAAGAGAAGACAGTAAGCCAAGTGCCAGTGTCTTCTGGGAACCAGGAAGAGCAAACAGGAGGCAGGTAGATTATGATCCAATCAGGGAGAGGGTCGCAGGGATTTTGACAAAAAGGTGGAGAATCACCGAACTCTAAGTGGCATTGGGGAGTAGCCTTGTCTCCTGACATTATATAGATGTGAGAACGGGAGCAGACCTCACTTGAGGGAGCTGCCAGGAAGGTGGTAGGAGAGACCCAGGGTTAGATAGGGCAAGACATGGAAGGGACATGCAGGAAGTGTCTGAGGACACAGGTGAGTTAGAATTCCAAAGGGCTGGTGGAAAGTTTTGGCAGGGAGGGGAAAGAGGAATGGGATTAGGCTTAAGAAAGTATGGAGCATGTGAGGGATGATTGTCCCGGAGGGGACAAATACGGAAAGAGAAAAGGTGTTTACATTTGAATCTTTGACCTATGAAAACAGGAATGAAGCTTGGTGGGTTTAGTCCCAGTCAACCCTTGGAGAACAATGGACTCAAAGGCTTAATAAAAGTCAGCTGTTGGGTCCAGGTAGATGGCTCACTGCTAACAAAACTGGACTCACTTGGGAAAGGTACTGGGTTTGTGTCCCAGGACCTCCCAGAGCAGGAGGCCGCATGCCCATGTGCCTGTGATCTGGGTGAACTAAGATGGGGGGTGGGGAATCACGGCATGAAGACCCTGTCGGTGAGACTCTCTCTCTAGGCATCTCTTTCTCTGTATCTCTCTCATGGACTAAATAAATAAATAAATATTTTTTAAAAAAGAAAATAAGAGTCAGCTGTAGTCTGGAAAGTCCTGCAGATATCTCCTTTCGTGCAGAGATGTGCTTAGTCAGGGGGGGATACAGCAGAGGGTTGTTGTAGGGAGCAAAGAAGCTTGAAGTTCAAAGTTCTTTGAGAAGCGGGATGAATAGTGTTCCTAAGAAGATTAGCTCAAGCTCAGAGTTCCACTGGTGTCCTGTTAAATCAGGTGTTAGAGGTCTTGGTGTTTACAGCGTGGGATGTGGGATGTGTGAAAGGAGGGACTTAACGAGTGGTCCAGTAATCTTTTTTTTTTTTTTTTTGGAGAGGTTTTTCGTTATAGGGCGCGTGCGCTCACCAGACAGACAGAGAAAGACAGAGATAGGAAGCGAGAAATCACCCCCCAGGGGGGATGGTCACACCGCAATCCCTTCTCCTCCATTCTCCTCTCGGGATCTTGGGCACGCACGCACACGCGCCCGGCGTGAGTTTTAAGCCACTGGGTCCGGGACGCGAACCACGGTTGACTATGTGGGAGTCCAGCGACATAGCCATTACGCTAACTGCTGATTCCCAACGAGTGGTCCAGGAATCTTGAGCCTACGTCTATAGTTGCAGTTATAACTTAGACATTTCTATTTCCATCACAGCACAGTTTTAATTTCCACTCTTCAACTATAGAAATAATGGCTAACGTATTATTTCAAAACTTGTTTTTGCAGGTTAAAAATTTAAATGATTTGAGCCATTTCTCCTAGGTGTCATTATTTTAGCATATTACATAGTTGCTTAATTTTTAAGTTAAATCATTACTTAAGTTAAATTTCAACACAAGAAAAATGGTATAATGATAGAATTCAGAAGCCTTAACAAAACTGCAGGTTATCACATTTAAGGAGGTAAAGTATAAAGCTTAGTTTTTAATATGTCCTTTTCTTGCCAACACCTTATAGAATCAATGGAAAATGCATTAACAGAACTAGGCCAGTATTATACATGGTGCTCTTCCTCCACCACTTGTAACTTCTTGCTCTGCTGAATTTCTGAGAATCTTTTTGTCTCTAATACTCAGTAATTTTCTCACTGTGAAAGCTCTTTGTTTCTTTACCTACATATAATCCTTTTTTTTTTTTTTTTTTTTTTGAGTCGTTTCTGCTATAGGGCTCATGCGCTCACGGGAAAGACAGAGAGAGACAAAGAGACAGAAAGCGAGAAATCACCCCCCGGGGGGATGGCCACGCCACAATCCCTTCTCCTCCGTGCTCCTCTCAGGATCTTGGGCACGCACACACATGAGCCCGGCATGAGTTTAAGCCACCAGGTCTGGGGCTTGAACTACATGGGAGTCCAGAGACATAACCATTATGCCAACTGCTGGTCCCATTCATATAATCAATTCTAATGTGCCTATTTTTCTACATTTTTACAATTCAAAAATTGGTATGATTCTTATAATCCTGACTGTTTTTGATTTGATATAATTTATACTACTCCCTTATACCACCTAGTATAATTCCTGACACAGAGTTAATACTGAACAAATTTGTTTAATGATTGATTAGCATGTATATTAAGAAGAAGTTAGGCCACCTCATGGCTTTATGTTTAAGGGAGCTAAATCCCACATGGCTGACTCCATGGTTTGAGTCCAGACCCAGCAGCTTGAAAAACACTCCTGGGCATGTGTGTGTGCATGCCCCAAATCCATATGGAGAAATGGAGAAGGGATTCTGACTTAACTGTGGGAATTGGGGGGGGGGTTCTCTCTCTCTTTCTCTCTCTCTCTGGCAAGCACACATACCCTCTGGAAAAATAAAAAAAGAAGTCATAGAATTCAAATTATTGTTTAAATACAAACTTTAACTTGACCTCTAGCACTTCTTCAAACTCTTATGGTTCATAAGTCTTTATTCAATAAAAATATTAGTTTATTACAAAAAAGAGGAAAGGAATAAAGAAAATTTAATTATTTACTGGACTTATAATGACTTAAAAATATTGAATAGATTTAATACTTAAAAGGCATTCCTTAATAATATGTACCTTACTTTTGTGTAGAATTTATTTCACACACACACATACGCACACATACAATCCTTCCAATATAGGTAGAAAAAATTACTATTAGAATATTAAAGTATGTGATTTACTGAAGTTCCGCAACTAGCCAGTGTCTTAGTGTTTTGCTTACAGTGCTTGTTCTCTTTACTGCCACGGAACAGCAGATGTCCAGGTGCATTCCATTTCTCCCTCCCTCCCTCCCTCCCTCCCTCCCTCCCTCCCTCCCTCCCTCCCTCCCTCCCTCCCTTCCTTCCTTCCTTCCTTCCTTCCTTCCTCCTTCCCTCCCTCCCTCCTCTCTTTCTCTCTCTCTTTCTTCCATGAACAAGAGACACAGAAACAGAAAAAGAGACAGATAGTATCCCCAACAGGGTCTCGACACAATCCACCCCTAGCTTCAGCCAGATCCTTGCAGACACATAGCCCTTGTACACATCCCAGATGCCAACCCAGAATCTTCTCATACAGTCAGCTTTGCAGAGCATTGCATTTTACCACTGTGCCACCATCTGTCCCCCATGAAGGCATTCTTAAGTGCTGCCCATTTTTGTAAGGTGTTTATTAAACCTGATCGGCACGAAGTGAAATTCTAGCTGCACATGTGCTGTTGCCTTCATCTTTTTCGAGTCTTTGAGAGAGAGGGAGGGTAAAGATGCAGCCGAGCTCAAGAATAATTGCTTATTAGGCGTCATTCGATGAGGAAAGCAATAAAAAGTGAAACTAGTATTATTGCATAGTAAAGAACACCTTATTTAACTCTTGGGAAAGACTGAAGAATATTTACTGCTAAAGTGCAATTTTCACTCACTATGAAGGAATCATCACAAGACTTAGCCTGTTTTCTAGTTTGGAACTTTTATGTCATTCCCATAAAATGTGTATATTTCGTTGTCTGGCGTGGCTCCTTCTCTGCACAGTCCTCCATTGTGTCACTCCCTGCTTCGTTTCGATCCAACTTTTGGCATAATTTTCACTTCTGTGCGTAGATTTCTGGGTTCTCCTTAAGTCATCCCTATCTTGCTTTTACTTTTACTGCGATATCTTGACATCCACTTTTACTAAGATTAACTTCCTTTTGCCCTGAATATTTCACTTTTTGCTCCCATAAGCTTTTTGAAGCCAGATATGTCCCAGTGTGAGAGTATTGCTTTTCCATTTTGTTGAAGTTACTTCCTGGGGTTACTTCTCTCTTGGGAGAAGAAGAGTGGCTTACAATGAAGCTCATAACTACAGAAAAGAGTGAGAATTGATGTACAGATTTGGGTGAAGGATTTTAATAGTGATGGTTACTGTATATTGTGGGGAAGGTGTTACATTGATGCCTTATTTTTTTCTTTCCCTTCGAAATGCTTGCAAGTATCAGAGAAGAGACTTGTCAGTAATTCTACCAAGTTTTCCTCTCTGACTTCTGTTTTCAATGATTTCTTTGTATTCAGTTTTACTCTTTTACCTATGTTAACTTTTTTTTTTTTAATTTTGACTGTGGGTACATGCGTGCTCTGTAGAGGGGAAGAAAGAGGGGAATATTGGCTTGTTAGAAAAGCGATGACACATTTTTGCATAGAAAAATACGTCATGACTTTTCCAAAGACTAATAGGGTAGAACAAATAAACAAATACCCCCCCCCCCCCAATGGGGAACAGTCATACAGCAATCTCTTCTTCTCCATCTCTTCTACCTTTCGGGATTTGGGGCATGCTTGTACATGTGTCAACTGGGTCTGGTACTCAAACCACACAGCTGGCCATGTGGTTTGAGTATCAGACCATGAGCTAACCTGCTGTGTTAACGTTTTGCACAGGCTATTGATCTGAGCTTCAGTTTTATCTGTGAAAATGGCTTCCTATCAGTATCTCATTTATGTGTGTGTGAGAGAGAGTGAGTGTGTGTATGTGTGTGTGTGTGTGTGAGAGTTATACCATGATACCAGTGACTTGCCAAAATCCTGTTTCATCCCATAGTTAACCCTTCATAAAATATCATTCAAGTCAGTACATCCCTTTAACTTGAAGTCATCCTAATTCTTTGCCATGCTCCTTGCCTAAATTACTCAACGTTCCCTCATGTCATCTCTTTTTTTTTTTTCTTTTTGGAGAGGTTTTTGCTATAGGGTGCGTGCACTCGCCAGAAAGACAGAGAGAGACAGAAAGCAAGAAATCACCTCCCTTCCCCCAGGGGAGATGGCCATGCCGCCATCCCTTCTCCTCCATTCTCCTCTCGGGATCTTGGGCACACACGCCTGGCATGAGTTTAAGCCACCAAGTCTGGGATTTGAACTGTGGTCGACTACATGGGAGTCCAGCAACATAGCCATTATGCCATCTGCTGGTCCCACCTCATGTGATCTTATACCAGGTTGGTCATGTAAGTTTTTTGAGTAAGTTTTGAGAGTGTAAGGGGACAGACATCACTGATTGTGTTAGGACGACAGGTGTAAACTAGGACTGTCCTAGACAGATTAGAATGTATCCCATCAACTAGTCCTTACCTGGCTACAGCAAACTGCTTCCCACTGGGAATTATTTTTATGGTGCCCTCTTCAGGGACCCCAATGCTTTACTGACCTTCGCAATGAGTGTAAATTTTCCTCTATGTCACTACCACTATCAATACCTGTGCTCAGAACTGCACGTATTTACTTTCTAAGCCACTCTCCATTACCAATCTCTCCATTTCTGACAAAGGCTAGACCATACCTCAGAGTTTATCTTGAACCTGCCATAATCCTTTGGGTCTCATCGCCAGCCAGTTGACAGAGTTTGTTCTTTCAATTCTGTAACCATTTATTGAGCACTTATTTTGTGCCAGACACCAGGTGAAGTGCTGGTGATGAAAAGATAAATACGTACTATCTTTTTCTTTTCCCATAGAAATTTTTGCTATAGGGCACATGTGCTCACCAGAGATACAGAGACAGAAAGTGAGAAATCATCCCTCAGGGGATTGGCCATGCCGCAATCCTTTCTCTTCCATTCTCCTCTTGGGATTTTGGGAATGCATAGACATGCACCCGGCATGAGTTTTAAGCCACTGGGCCCATGATTCAAACTGCGGCTGACTGCATGGGGTCCAGCAAAGTAACCATTATGCCATATATATAAGAAACTCATATTTTAGAAGTGGAGTTAAACGCTTAAATAAATTATTGTAATACGGCATGTTAAGTGCAAACATAAATATGAAGTTCTTGGTATTTGTGGTGATGTAACATGAAAATCATTGACTCTGCATGGATGAGTCAAGGAAGGCTTTGCAGAAATAATGATGAACTTGGCCTATAGCTGATTGTATAAATTAATTAATACATATTTTATTACCTACCATTTGCTAGATGCTATGCTGTACACTAGCATGCACTGAAAAGACAGACATTGCTCCTGTCCTCTTGGAGTTTATAGACTACTAGGGAAGGCAGAGCGTATAAAAGTGAGGAGGGTTATAAAGGAGAGAAAGAATGGGTCATTGTGGGAGCATATAAAGGAGGAACCAACCAATAATGCTTCCATTTTCAGAACAGTGAAGTTGAAACCTGAGGAAATTAGTAGAAGCAGCCCAGGGCAGAGATTGATAGGAGAGGGGACTAGAGCAGGGTCTGGACATGGGCAAGACCACGAGGCATATTGAAGCACTGAGGTTCCGACAAGCCTGGAGAGGAGAGAGCAGTGGGTAATGGACATGAATGGAACTGAAAATGTAGGGAGAGGTCAGACATACAAGACCTTGTAAACCATATAAACAATTTTTGGACTTTATCCCAAGGTCAACGGGCAATCGTAATTTAAGTACTGAAAGTGATATAAGCAGATGGTTTTTAGAAATATCTAGGAGAGGGGACCAGCAGGTGGCGTGGTGGTTAAGGCACTGGACACTCCCACATGGCCAACCACGGTTCGAATCCTAGACCTGTTGACTTGCTTTCCCACTTTCCCTCTCTCTCTGTCTGTGTCTCTATCTCTCTAGTCAAATTAAAATACATTAATAGGGACCAGCAGTTATGTAATGGCTATGTCACTGGACTCCTATGTAGTCGACCGCAGTTCGAGTCCCGGACCGGTGGCTTAAACTCACGCTGGGCGCGTGTGAGTGCGTGCACAAGATCCCGAGAGGAGAATGGAGGAGAAGGGATTGTGGCGTGGCCATCCCCCCTGGGGGGTGATTTCTCGCTTTCTGTCTCTCTGTTTCTCTCTGTCTGTCTGGTGAGTGCATGCGCCCTATAGCAACAACCTCTTAAAAAGAGAGGAAAAAAAAAAAAAGAAAAAAAAAACATTAATAAATGAATAAAAAATAAATAATTCTTTTAAAAATAGAAATGTCTAGGAGGTCTTGTTAATGACAAAATTAGCAACTGATTTGTTATAGGTGGTATAGAAGGAATGGTCAAAGATGACTTGCAGATGTTTTTCTTGAGCCACTGGTTAGCTGGTGCTGTTATTTACTGAGTTAAGGAGGACCAAAGGAAGAGCAGGCTGGGGAATGAATATGATGAGTTTGGATTTGGATACACAGATTATGGAGGATCGGTGAACTATTCAGGTGGAGAGCTGATAAAGGCGGTCGGTATGTGGGTCTGGAGCTGTAGATCTGAGAGTTGTAGGTGTGTCAATGGTAGTACGCCATAGGAGTGAATGCATTTACCTTAGGAAGAAGTCAAAATGGGGAGAAATGTGCATGAGAACAGAACTTTCAAAAACATTTAATGGTTGCATAAAGGAAAATCTGTCAAGATAAGCAAGAAGGAGCAGCTAGAGAGGAAAAAAGAAAATCATAAAGGTGAGATGTCACAAAAAGAATGATCATGTATAATGAGAAATAAAAAGTTGATGGCCTTACTGACAGCACTTTTTTTTTTTTAGAGAAAGATTTTTGCTATTGGGTGCATGCACTTGCCAGAGATGACACAGCACTTTTTGAGGAATACCAGACACCAAATCCAGATTGATGTGGTAGAAAAGTAAGTGGGAGCTGAGAAAATAGAGGCAGGGTCTGTGTACAACACCTTCTACAAGTTGGACTGGAAAGAAGAGAGGCAAGAGAAGTCAGGAGAGTTGGAGGGGATGTGAATGAAGGACAGTAGGGGATTTTTCTTTCTTCTCTTTTCTTTCATTTTGTTGTTATTTCTCAGTATTTTCGTTTGTTTGTTTTTGTTTGTTTTGAGAGAGAGAGAGTTGAGTATGTTTAAGTGCTGAGGAGATAGGAACCATTGAAGAGGGTGAGGTTGGAAATAGGAAGCAGATGCTACAAGTGCAAAGGCCCTCAAAGAAGGCTGGGTTTGGAAGTGTAGGTGGCGGGCCATCCTTTAACTGGAGCAGGGCCTCTTCCTCTGTGTTCCAGGAGAGACCCAGGGAGAGAGCGGTGTAGGTGCAGGTAGAATGTGAGAAGTCGAAGTATTTCCACTTGATGGCTTTTTCAAAAATAAGTGCTCAGTAAGTATTTGTTGAACCAATGAATGAATAAATGCCACTATCAAGAATCTGAAATCTTCACAGTCCTTATTTTCAAGAAGCATTCTATTGATATTTTCTAAGAAAGCGAGGAGATGATAGTCTAAATCAGCAAGGTTCAGTGTATTTTTTTAAAGAATTATTTAATTTTATTTGTTAGTATTATTATTTTAAAATTTGCTATGAGAGAGAGAAAGCTGCCAGGCCTGGGACTCAAACCACAGTCGGTTATGTGGGAGTTCAGTGCTTTAACCTCCATACCACCTGCCAGCTCCAGGTTCAGAGTATTTTTAGGAAAGGAAAAACTGATTCAACTTGAACAAATAAGGATACTAAAATCTTGCTCCTAATAGAAATCGGTAAAGAAATCGCTACTCCATTGGACGCAGTGAAAGCGAAAGGGCTGGCTACATGTTCTACACAGATCTGCTCCGTTCCATACTTCTTTTTATGTGTGTGTGTGTGTGTGTGTGTGTGTGTATTTTTCAGTCTCTAGAAATCTCAAGTTACAAATTTATACTTCGAGGGGAGAGCATGGTACTATCACCTATTGAACACTTATTACAATGTTTCTATTTGTGAATATCTAGCTTCAGAGAAGATACGTGACAAGGTTGCTCAGTGAGTGGTAGAAACAGGATTGAAATCCAGATTTGCCATTAGTTATCCTTAATACAGTGCTATATTTCCATCTCAATTTTTCTCTTGAGAGGTTTTTGCTATAGGGTGTATGTGCTTGCCAGAAAGACAGAGAGAGACAAAGAGACAGAAAGCAAAAAGTCATCTCCCAGGGGGGATGGCCACACTGCAATCCCTTCTCCTCCATTCTCATTTTGGGATCTCGGGCATGCACACACATGCACCCGGCATGAGTTTAAGCGACCAGGTCCGCAACTGGAACTGTGGTTGACTACATGGGAGTCCAGCAACATAGCCATTACACCAACTGCTGGTTCCCATCTCAAATTTTTTTTTTTTTTTTTGAGAGGTTTTCGCTATAGGGCGCGTGCGCTCGCCAGACAGACAGAGACTTAGAGACAGAAAGCGAGAAATCACCCCCCAGGGGGGATGGTCACGCCACAATCCCTTCTCCTCCATTCTCCTCTCGGGATCTTGGGCACGCACACACACACGCCCGGCATGAGTTTTAAGCCACTGGGTCCAGGACGTGAACCGCAGTCGACTATGTGGGAGTCCAGCGACATAGCCATTACGCTAACTGCTGGTTCCCCCATCTCAAATTTTAATAACTCCTTGCAAATACTCTTCATGATGCAACCCTTGGGTAAATTGTTTTCTGACATGCCAAGGGCATTGTTTTGTGATACTTTCCACTCTTTAATATTCAAACTGTATCTCCCTAATGCCCTGCTTAAATCTTACCTTCTCGGGGCTGGCAGGTGGCATGGTGGTTGAGGGCACTGGACTCCCACATGGCCAACCATGATTTGAGTCTCGGACCTGGCGGCTTGCTTTCTCATTCCACCCCCGCTTCTCCCTTTTGCTCTCTCCCTCTCTGGTCAAATTGAAATGAATGAATAAATAAATAAAGTTAAATAAAAAATAATTCTTTAAAAATAAATCTTACCTTCTCCCAAAATGCTTCAAACCACGATGGTCTCTCCGATCTTTGAAATCCTACAACAGTTTGCCTGTGTTACTCACATTTTATCTGTATTGCAATTGAATTGGGCCTTATTTAACTTTACTTTTGATTATGAGTTAACACCACAAATACACAAATTTCTTTTTTCTTTTTCTTTTTCTTTTTCGAGAGGTTTTCACTATAGGGCGTGTGCACTTGTCAGAAAGACAGAGAGAGACAGAGAGACAGAAAGCAAGAAATCACCTCCCAGGAGGGATGGCCACGCCGCAATCCCTTCTCCTCCATTCTCCTCTCGGGATCTTGGGCACGCACGCACATGCGCCTGGAGTGAGTCTAAGCCACTGGGTCCAGGACCTGAACCGCGGTCGACTATGTTGGAGTCCAGCGACACAGCCATTACGCTAACAGCTGGTCCCAAATACACAAATTTCTTAGCAGATAGGAAATGCATCTTATTTCTTTCTGTAGGGTGGGGTGGGCATCTTTTATGACCCTTCCTAATGCCTTCTTTGCAGCATGCAGTCAGTAAATATTTGTTGCTAGGTTGCTGGATAGTCAGTCTCAGCGTTAATGCTGGTAGAATGTCTCTGTAGCTGTCTGCAACTACTTCAGAAAGTTTCTTGTTGATGTGTTAGTATGAAAAATAGAGGATTTATTATTTCTGCTATGCATTTGTTTTTTATTTTGTAATTATAAAACTGGAAATCTCAGGGCCAGCCAGTGGCGTGGTGGCTAAGGCACTTGGATCCCACATGGATAAAGCACATTTCAAGTCCAGGACTTGAGAAAGCAGTAGATGCATGTGTGTGTGTGTGTGTGTGCCCAAACAGTAGAGAAACAGTAGATGCATGTGTGTGTGTGTGTGTGCCCAAAATCCTGAAAGGAGAGAGAAATGGTGGAGAAGGGATTGTGGTATGACCATCCCCATGGGAGATGCTTTCTCACTTTCTCTCTCTTTCTCTGTTTTTCTCTGGCGAGTGCATGTGCCCTTCAGCAAAATTTTTAAAAACCTGTAAATTTCAAAAAAAAAAAACCCTGTTGACTTATGTGCTGAGCCGATGGAGACACCTTTCAAAAAGGATTGTGGAAGCTTACACATTCTTATTTTAAAAAATCCAAATTGGTCGAACTTGAAGTTCCCCTCCTTTCCCCTCCTTCAGCGCCTTTTTCTAAACCTACTTCCCTTAAAATGACTTTTATTGATTTTCACTCAATGAGAGTTATTCTTCAGAATGAGGATGGAGGGGTCAGAGAGAGAAATTTACCCTGCGTTACCTGTGGAATAGGTGTATCTCTGTATCCAGTCCTGCTTTATTTGTTCTGTTTCCTATATCCAGAAACCTACACACGGGGGATCATTCGGTCCTCTGTGTCCTGGTCGGAGCTCGAGTACAGTATACTAATAGATCAATTTATGTGTTCATTCATTCAGCAAACATTTATTGAGCAGGCATGTCCTAGGCATCAGAGATACTAAGATGAGTAAGACGCAGTCCTTGCCCTCGATGACCTCCTGATATACGTGAAGGCACCAGCCTGGTGGGGGCTGGGGTCAGGGACAGCTTCTTGTATGAGGTAACTATCCTCTGTCAGGGAATCCTGAGAGCACACGAAGATCTGCCTTTCAAAATAAATATAAATATCTAGTCAAAGTAGGCAATTAGAAAAACACTTATTAAGAAAAGATCATCTTTTACCCCTATGGGTGGTGTTTGGTTATATTTTGCAAATTTTTTTCCACCTAATTTCTTTGTCTCCAGTGTTACACACTTTTTTTTTTTTCTTTTTTTTTTTTTTTTTGAGGGATTTTTGCTATAGGGCACATGCACTTGCCAGGGAGACAGAGAAAGACAGAGAGAAGAAAGCGAGAAATCACCCGTCAGGGGGATTGAGCATGCCACAATCCCTTCTCCTCCATTCTCCTCTCAAGACCTTGGGCACGTGCACACACACACACACATGCTTGGTGTGGGTTTTAAGCCACTGGGTCCAGGACTCGAATCATGGTTAGCAACTTGGGAGTCCAGTGAGGTAACCATTATGCCATCTGCTGGTCCCCCTCTCTAGTCTACATTTCAAATTGCCTCCAAAGTTATTTTTCTAAATATTGATTTGGTCATGTCATCCCCATTTTTTTTTTCTTTTTTTTTGGAGAGGTTTCAGCTATAGGGCACGTGCACTCACCAGACAGAGAGAGAGAGAGAGAGAGAGAGACAGAAAGCGAGAAATCACCCCCCGGGGGGATGGCCACGCTGCAATCCCTTCTCCTCCATTCTCCTCTCGGGATCTTGGGCACGCACACACACGCGCCCAGCGTGAGTTTAAGCCACTGGGTCCGGGACTCTAACCGTGGTCGACTACATGGGAGTCCAGCGACATAGCCATTACGCTAACTGCTGGTCCCATGTCATTCCCATTTTGAGATTTTTTTTTTTAACTGCCAAAGGTGCATATGCTCACCAGAGAGAGAGGGAGAAAGCCTCCCCTACCCCCCACATAGCATGTGCTCATAATGCATTCCCTTTTCCTCCACTTCATCTTGTCGAGATTTGGGGCATACACACACATGTGCCCACCATGTTTTTCAAGCTGCTGGGGCCAAGGTTGGAACTGCAGGTGGTGGGCTATGTGGGATCTGGCTCCCTTAACCAGTTAGGCTATAAAACCGGAAATCTTGGGACGGACATCTTCAGAATTTTTAATGGCTACTGGCTCATTCATTCTACATGTTCATTAATATCCATTGTGATGGTTCAGGCTAATGGTAACTGGGGAGGGAATGATGCGTCCTCTCAAGAAGCTTAAAATACAGACCAGGTAGTGCTTTCTAAATCTTTTCCTCTTATTTAAATCAGTTCAGTACAACAGAGACTAGCGTCTATTGTACTAAGTACCCTGCAAAACGACCAAGGCAGAGTTCTGCTTTTAAGCTGGTCAAAGTCTGGTGGAGGACCTAAAAACTTGATAATCCAACACAGTGTGATAAGTGGACAGAGAAATGCATAGGATGCTATCATAATAGGATTCGAGAAGAAAGGGCTCATGCACAGGTCGTTTCCTGGAAGAGCAGTGCCTAAGCAGAGTCTCGAAATTTGAATAGGCGTTAGCTGGACATTAGGAGTGCCCAGTTCTTTAATGTGACAAATAAGACCCCACAATCCATTGATCTACTTTTCCAATCTACCCTTTTGTCTTCTAAACCTTTGTTTTTCAAATTAAATGCCCCCTAGATAATCTAGTGTTACACATGGCATATGTGAAAGTACCGGATAAATGTGATGCATTTTCTGGAGCCATTTCTATCAAATGATTAGTAACTGAAATAATGCTTTTATATTAAAGCATAATATATTCGTGAAGTTGAAGGCAAAATTTCCATTCCATTTTTTCAACAGAAAACAGGATACATATATTCAAGCTGGTGGCAAGCCATGTCACACTTGTCCTTAAACACCACCACCATCACCACTTTCTTTGTGAAACAGTTTGAGTTGTACTATCTAAATGTGCCAGAGACATTCTGTGTCTCTGTCCCTTTGGACACATTCTTCCCTTTCCCAGGGTGTTCAACCCATTTTTCTCCTTTAGGAACTTATTCTACAAAGTCCACTTAAGTGTCAATTCATATAATAGTTGTTTTTGAAAACATGTTTTTCTTTATTCATGATGAAGTGTAGACATGCACAGGAGAGAGACAGGGAGACAGAGAGAGAGAGATGAACACCCTACGTAGGGTCTGGTCATGCCTCAATTTCTTTCCTCCAGTCCTCCAGTCTGTTGGGCACTTACACACGTGCCTGATGTGTTTCAGGCTGACCGACCTAAGGCTTTGAACTGTGGCCGCCTTGTGGATCCGATTTCTCTTTGAGCTGCACCACAGAGCCAGCCCAGTAGTCATTTTGAATGAAGCAGTTGTCCAACATGACAGTTATTTTCTGAATGCCCACTTGTGTAAGTCTCTGCCTCCTTTCCTAATAGCATCAGGTGGAGTCAACTCCTCTGTCTTCTGTGCCCCCCCTTTACTCAAAATCCCCATTACTGTACTGCTCACACTGTGCCATTCGTCTTCGTTTTCTTCATCTCTGCTGCTGGACTGTAAGCTGCTCTAGGCCAGGGACTAGTTTTTAATTTATCTTTGAATTCTTCATGGCTGCCACTCAATAGACAATATGTGCTTGTCGAATGTGGAGTTTATGGACCATTCCTTACTCTGTATCACCTCTGCTCTTCCATAAAGTGAAATTTCCTTTTCCTCTCATCTTCAGGGAACAATGTGTTCCACAAAAGTATAATTTTCAGACAACCGAAATTTACTTCCTAAAGTATCAAAATCTACTGTTTAAGTCATCATTTGGGTAGGGATTTATTTTTCTGAGTTTATACATACTTGCTCTCATAAGTAAAATATACTAAGCATAATGTGTTCCTTGATGATTTATCCTCGAAAGCGTCAGGATTATGCTGAGTTGAAATCTGTGACATCCTCTGGGACCTCTGATGGGACAGGGTTTTTGGCTTCCACCAAATAATCCTAATGCCAAGACATTTCCTGTCTCTGTGCCTTTGTATACACTATCTTCTTATCCCAGACTGCTCTATCCATTTTTCTCCTTTTCCTAAAGGAAAAACTTATCCTTCAAATAATCCCATTCACTCTTTTAAAAATTATTTATTATTATTATTTAAATTTTTGCCATAAGACACATGCGCTCACCAGAGAGAGAGAGGGAGAAGGGAAAGCAAGCCACCAGGTCCAGGACATGAACCGTGGTTGAATATATGGGAGTCCAGTGCCTTAACCACCATGCCACCTGTTGGCTTCTCTCTTTTGGTTTTTGAGTTCTTGTGCTTGCCTCTTACAGTTCAGCTACTGCTGCTCACTGTTAGAGAGCTTGCTCTGGCAGTGCTACCCTTTGTTCCTTTTATACGCCTTTAAATGGATATTACAATTAGAAAACTAAAATATATTCTTTGAAAACCAACAGAAGAGTAGGAAGTAAAAAATCAAAGTCCTTCCCTCATTCCTATCGCCTCCCCAAGGACCCCCATATCCATTCATAGGCATGGCCATTGTTAACAGTTTAATGTGTATCCCTGACCAGCCTTTTTCTATCAATGTATGTGTATACATATGTATATACAAATAGCAAATCATATTATGCTTCTTTTATATGACTGGCCTTTCTTCCCACTTGACAATATATAACAGGCATCCTTCCATGTCAGTACATTCAAGTCTATCTCATTCTTTTTAATGGCTGCCCCCTTTTAATTTGACAATCTTAATCAGCTGTGAATGGGAAAGCCAAATAATCAAGCTTATTAGAATTGTACCTAAGAAAGAGTAAATCAGCTCTGAGTGAAGGCTTACGGAATTCTCCTAGGAGTGAAATGTGTTAACTTTAGTGCATGGACTTTGTAATGTTTATTTTGGCTATTCTGGGACCCTTTTTGCTTATTTCCTGCTTCATTGTGTTTTGGGTAGCTGACTTTGCTGGACACATGACCTGTGAATTAGTGAGGTACTACATATTTGATTTTGTATTGTATACTTGTGCTATGGTTTTGTGGTTTCTTTTGCATTTAATATTTTCATTTAGATCGTCTTTGTAGACAGTGATTCTTTCTTCCAGTTTCTAAGTACCTGCATCATAGTGAGGACCATTACATACGGTAGCAGTTAAAAATGTTTGGTTTGATGATTAACAGAGCGTTCCTTATCATACCACTTACCTGTAAGCATGTGCGCTGGATTTATGGGAATTCTACAAGTTGAGCTGAGGAAGCCTTTTACAATTGATGAACATGAAAGTACTGACATCTTGTGCAATAATTTTTTTTAAATCTTATTTAGGATTTATATAGGGTCTTCCTTCTGTCTTCATCTACCATAGTAAAGTGGCCAACTTTTGTTGATTTTACCCTTTAGATCTTACTGTAATATGTCCCCTACTCTCCATCCCTACTCCTATAGTACTTGGTTCAGGCTCTACTGTGTCTCAACTGAATGACATGTAATCAACTTTAAAAAAAAGAATTATTTACTTATTATTGTTTTTAAATTTTGGGCAGAGAGAGACAGAGGGTGAGAGAAAGGGAAAGTGAGAAAGCAAAGCAAGCCACTAGGTCCAGGACTTGAATTGTGGTTGGCCAAGGGGGAGTCCAGCACCTCAAATATTACTCCACCTGCCGGCCCATAGTCAACTTTTTAACTGGTCTCTGCCTTTTCTCTAATCTCCACCCTGCCCATGCAGCAACTAATACTTGTTTTAAAACAGAAATTCTGCCATGTCACATCCCCTAAAAATCTCTCTAAGGGTTTCTCATCATCTACAGGATAAAACCCACTTTCCTGTGCTTACTCTGCAAACCCTTTTGTGATCTGACCCACTTCTACTTATCCTTTATATTCAATGCCTCCTACTTCAATTTCTAGGGAAATAGAATGGTTTATATTTCCTCCAACATACCACACAAGAGCTTCTCAATAGTTGTTCGTTAAATGAATGAATGAAACACTTTTCATAGTTGGAGTGACCATTTAACCTGCTGGGCCCTGTTCACACCTGTCATCCAGTGTAATTATTACTAGTGCCCCTTTTCTGAGATCAAACTTATCTCAGACAGATCAATGATATGGTCACCTTAATTATAGTAGTCATTGAAATTCATTTCTAACACTTTGTCTCCTCTGCTAGACAGTGAGCTCTTTGGGGACAGGAATTTTGTTCATTTTTATATCTTCATTTATTCATTCAACTAAGAGATGAACACTGTAACGTGGTAGGATTTCTATTTTAAAACAAACACCAGTTGCTGGACGGGCAGGGGGGAGGTTAGACAAGAAGCAGAAAGTCCAGTTAAAAAGTGGATTACATGTCATTCAGTTGAGACATAGTAGGGTATAATGCCAAAGGTATAATGTTGAATAAAACAAACATGGTTTTGCCCTCATGAAGTTTACAATCATTCCAACAAGAAAACAATCTAGTAGAAAGAATAGCACCAAACATCATAAATGCTGGTGTATGAGTGAATGACTAGACATGGATAAAATCTTAGAGGTTCCTAAACACACAACCCTAATCTCATGAATTATAGAGTCAGAAATAAGCATAAACATAGAACTCTAGGTGATCAAATTGGCTATTTATATAAACAATTAGTAATTAAAATTTTTTTCAATACAAACAACATACACATACCTACCATAAATAATATTTCGGTGTTACCTTAATGTTAAACATAAGAAAAAAAGACCAAGAAATAATAGCAAGAATGAAACCTTGCATCTCATATAGACAATTTGTAACCCTAGGTGGTTCTTTGCAGGGTGGATTATCAATGTGTACTCCCTCTTCCTCCATTATTTTTCCAGATGAGAAATATGAGATGTTACAAACTGAGCCATAAAACAGAGGAATGGTTTCTTAAACCAGGATTAGATTTTGGTTGGGCTTTGCTTTCAGGGCTAGGACTACCTGCTACCCTAGACCTGCTAACCATGATCTCACTAGTACATTACAAAACCCTTCGAATCTCAGTTTCTTCTTCCAAAAACTAGTGATAATATTATCTCCAGAATGAATCTAAGGATTAAATGAGGTTATAAAAGGCATTTAGTCCATAACTGGGTTTGTGGACAGCACTCAGGAATGTTAGTTTTCTGTCCATCTGCCCTATTTATCTTCTGCTATTATTAATGGATGATGTAACACGATTTGAAAAGAAAGAATGGTGACATAAACATCAATAAAACATCAAGGAAAAAAATGATTCCCAAATCTGATGAGCTAGGCCGTGTCCACTCCCTCTGAAAGTTACAGTTTTATTCCTTTATTATTTTATTATTATAGGCAAAGAACCAGAACAGCATCCCAGGAACCAAGTGGCGGGTAAAATTTTTTTTCTGCAAAAGGGCAGAGTTTATGAGGGAGTCAGGATTTGGGGGTCATTTAGAAGCAGTGGGTATTCTAGTTACTCTTGGTCACTTTTGGGTCAAGAAAGGAACAGTACCAAGCCATTCACTGGGCTCTTTGCCCGGTAGGTGGGGAAGAGGGATGTTTACAAAAGCAACCTCTCTTTACTTTCTGCCTTGTCTGGCAACCCCAAGACTTTTGAGCTCTTTGGTGTGGGCCAGCAGGTCTGTTCTCCAGGAGTGCCCTGGGTCTGGACTCCATTTCCCAGAGTCCCTTAGTGCCCTAATGTATTCAGTGCTCAGAGTGCCTGTATGTGTGTGAGTGTGAGAATGTGTGCGTGCGTGTGTGTGTGCGCGCGAGTGTGTGTGTCTCCGAGTCCCTGGGAGAGTGGAGGCTCATTCACTGATTAGAGCCAGCGCTGAGAGGCAGCACTGCTCCTTCTCTCACACCAACCGAGTCTCTTGATCTGTACATGCAATCCCAGGCAGCTCGCGAACACACACCCGGGGCCAGCCGCCTGCTGCTGCTGCTGCCGCTGCCGCCGCCGCCGCCGCTGCCTCCGCCGGCTCTGCGCACCCGGGACTTTTCATGCACCACACTCTCCGCCTTCTTCCCTCGGTGTCCTGAAAAGTGCGACCATTCTCCCAAGGAATTTCCACGGCAAGTATGGAGATCAGAAAGGGGTGTGGATGTGTGTGCGTACGCAGGAGGGGTGGGTGCGAGTGCGGCCGGGTTGCTCAGGAAGCTGGCTAACTTTCCGGGTCGGTTTCCTAGGGATTCGTGAGGCTCCCCCCACCCGCCCCGGACAGCGGCAGGGGCAGGGGCTGGGACCTGGACTGGTGCGTCTTAGATCATCGCAGCGGAGCCTGCGGCGTCCGTGCCCTGCGCGCTCCGTGCGCTGCCTCACTCAAACTTTCCGTCTTGAGTTTTTCTTAATGTGTTTTATTTGGGGGGTGCAAGGGGGAGGGACCAGACGCGGGAATTGGACAAGGAGGGAGGGTGAGGGGATAGCAAGGGAAAGGAGTAGCACTTATTTTCTCCACCTTTTAATAAGTCCCACTCCCACTTTGTTTGGGTCGATCGCGAGAATGCCTTCTCACCGGGCTCCCCTGTGTATCCCGTGGTGATTTCCGGCGGGGCCGGGTCTGGGTGGTACTCAGTGGGGAGGCCGAGGTGGCGGGTGGGATAAGGAAGGGATGAACCGAATGAGAAACGACCCCGACTGCCCCCACGCAGCACCCAGCCGGCCTGATGGGGTCCCCGAGGACAAACTGGGGGGTCTTGCCCCCCCAATCCCGTGCTCGGCTTACTCTTTCCTAGCCAGGGTGGGTGTGAAGGGTGTGGAGGGAGGGCAGTGGGGAAGCGGTGTGTGTGTGGGGGGATTCTCGGCGGGCTGGGAGGAGGCAGGTGCTGGCACTGAGGTGGCCCGTGCAAAACGCAGCCGGTAAACTCCCCGCTCCGCTGCCCTGAGCCGGCCTGGCCTTAGAGCAACTCGACCTATGGGATCTCCTGGGACTTTCGGGGTCCAGACCCTCTCTCCCAGCAGTTCTACGGAGCGAGGCGGGAGGACGATCGAGTAGACTGGTACCCACTCCTTTTTCTGAAGTTTTATCTTTATCCAAGACCTGCCTTCTACTGAGTAACAATTTCTCTTCTTCCGACTTGAGAACAAAACTTTTCAACGAACATGCGGGTCGCTACAGTCGGTCCTGCGGCCACCGCCGCCGCGCTCGTCTGACTGAGCCCGGCGACCTTCTCCAGTCGGAGCCCGGCCCTGCCACCGTGCTCCCGAGCCTCCGGCCGCCCCCTCCCCCCAACCCGGAGCTTTTCAGGGCTCGGCCTGGGCGTTTCGCCTTTGTGCTTTGTAAGAGAAAGCCTTTTCTTCCAGGGCACAACAAACTTGGGCGGAGAGCTTCCGTGTGGCCCCCCCCGGGCGAGGCCGCCCACGGTGGTGCGGCCATCCGAGGGGATGCCGGTTCGTTCCCCACTCCAGGAGCCCCTCCAAGGGCTCGCGGCCCGGGTTGACCTCGGCCGGCGAGGGCGCGCAGGATCCCCGAGGTAGCGGGATTCCGTGCTGCCCAGGGACAGAGGAAGGGCTCTCGCTTCGCGTTAAAAACGTCCTGCTTTCTCGGGTCCTGGCCTCTGATCCGGTGGAGGGCCCAGGTGCGAGCCCGGAGCCCGGCACGCGTCGCGCCCACTGGGTGCGTGGGGCCAGAGCCATCAGTGTGGGGCGCAGCTCTGCCTGGCCCGCCCGGGTTATCCCGGGTCTCCCGCCTGCGCCGCCTCCCTGCCCCAGAGCAGATGAGAGGGGAAACACGGGTGCTCAGTGCCCACGATGCCAGCAGCCCCGTCTTGCCTCTCGCCTCCGCTTTGGAGTCGGCCTGAGGAGCAAAAGGGAGAGAAAGGAAAAATAAAGAGAAAAAAGGGCGGGCAGTGAGGAAGCGGCGAGTAGGACTGGGGGGAGCAGAGCGGGCCGGGGGCCTGCGCGGTGACCCGCCGCCTCCTCTTTCCGTCTTGCGGGCTCTTCCCGCAAAAGGGAAAGAAGCGGAGGGGGGCACCGCAGAAAGAGCGTCGAGGAAAAAACACTGCGGGCGTCTTTCGTTGCGATCCCTTCTGGCCCGCAGAGACCCGGCAAAAGTGGCGTGAGTTCGCTCGCTGCGCTCGGGGGCGAGGGGGAAAAGCCGCGGACAGGGCGGCGCCGCGCGGCTGGTGACCGACGGAGTCCGGGCGAGGCGCGGAAGCGAGCAGGGACACACACCTGTTCTGAGAGCCGCGCTGTGTGCAGCCGCCGGCGGCAGAACCTCCCTTCCAGCACCCCGGGAACAGGGAGGGCCGGGCAGCCCCGCGCCCGCCCGCACTTGCGCGATTGCTGGAGTGGAGGTGCGGGAGAGCTGGAGTGGCGGAGCCAGTGGCTGCCCTCTGGAGCGGTGGAGCGCGGCGACCGCACCCGGGTGACCCGTGCGGGGCGGGGCTGCTCAGGGGCTTGAAGTCCTGGGACTTTGGTCTAAGGCAGGCAGCCCAGAGCCCCTGCCCCGCGGGCCCTGCGCGGATGCAAACCAGGGTCCCTCACACTTGGTTCTTCTCAGACCCGCGCCCTGGTTCCCCAAAGTTCCAAGCAGATTGTTTCGTGAGGAGGTTGTTGGCACCTAAAGTATTCTTTGTACGAAGGCAACCGAGAGCTGGAGGGAGAGGTCAGGCCTTGCAGTGGTGAGCTCGGCTCTGCGTTGGCCCCAAGTGCATGTAGGTTTCGCCCTCGCCTCTTCTTCCTCCGTTTTCCCTTGGAAAATAAGGTATAAGAAAAGTTGGCTTTTCCTGGTCGAGACTCTTCTCGGCAAATTCTGCACCCGCTGGCTGAGCCGGCATCCCCGTGGCCCCGCACTCTCAGACCCGCCGGACTGTCACGGATTCGCACCAATTGGCCAAGCTGAGCCCGGATCCGGGTCCAAATCTGAGACCGATATCCAGTCTTGTCTAAACCGCAGGCGTCGACTCTCGCCCAGGAACCGTGTTACCTTACGCTCCCTGAGCTCTAGCATATGGCGGTAAAATTCTGTTAGAGTGGTGTTTCCAAATAACCCCCAGGCGTTTGGTGTGCGGGAATTCTCTTCAAGCGAAGTCTGTGAACTTAAAAAAAAAAAATTCTTTCCGCGTTCCTCATCACCCCCCACTACTCTGACTTCATTGCCCATTGTTCTTTGCTTTTTAAGTTGCCTGTTAATTTTTTAAAAGTTTATTTATGCAAAGGAAAAATATCGTTTAATTTGTTCTATTATTTTAATTCCTGGCTTTTGGAAACGGTTCAGAGACCACAAAAATGTCACCTGTTGTAATAAGCAGGGAGTGTTGTGTGTGCACTTTAATTGCCAGCAGAGTCGTAGTTTGGTGGGCGCCCTGAGCTCGGCACAAGGAAAGAGCCCTTTGCAGCTTTCTTTGTGGCAGTCATTTGCAAGTGGGTTTGGCTCTCGGCAACAGCAGCAGCAGCAACACCGCTTCCTCCTACGCGGCGGATCCCGGCGCGGGTCCGGAAGACCAGACCCTGGACAGGGATGGGCAGAGGCTGGAGAAAACTGTTCACTCTCTAAGACTTTCTCTCTGGGTTTCGGTTTTTCTGTGCGAAAGTGGTTGGTTCGCGCAGGAGAGCGCAGAGCGCTGCGCATCAACCCAGCCTCAGACATTTTCACGTTCCAAACGCCGGCTTCGTTTCATTTGTCTTGGTTCTGGCATGTTTAACCACGCAATTAGTAATCTCACTAATTATTCAGTTAGCTGGCGTTTTGTAATCACTTTAAACCAGAGTCGGGTGTGTGATTTAAGAAACAAACAAACTCCCACACATACAGAACTGCACCAAACCCATCACGTCAAGGATTTGAAATTTTTAAAACTCAATATTTGTTGGTCCCTCCGTCCACCCTCACTGCCTGCCAGACAATTTATTTAGCTTCGTGGATTGATCCCTCCTCCTTGTTTAGTTAATTCAACAAAGACTTTTTGCAATCTGTTTGGAGTTTGTCTGATGCCGTGGAAAAGTAGCTGATGATTTATTTGGTTGCTTTTCGATTTCTGTCTTCAGCCCTTCTTTCTCCTCCTTTCAGCGGGGATGTCAGCTGTTATTACTTCCTATTGATCCCTTTGCAAAGTGAGAAGTGAACTAAAATTAATGTCAATTCCACTGCTCGGATCAATAGCTGGAGTTATTTTAATCTGGATTTGCACGAAGTGCTAAATTAAAAAAAATCAGCATAGAGGCAGAAAAGTAACAGTTACTTACTTTCCCTTTGCCCGGTTCTTTACAGTCACCCAAATGCTCCATCAAGCTGATTATCTTACAATCCATATTTTTTTAATTAAGAGGGTCAGTTAGTTTTCTTATTTTGGGTTCTGTGTTTAAACCCATGACATTTTGACATTGGGAGTGTATTAACTATAGATTTTCATAATGACTGTGGTCTGCTGAAGCCTCATCTACACAAGTTGTTAATGTGAGGGGGGGTAAGAAAGAAAAGGGGAAAGAAAAAAAGCACCCCTCCTCTGTCGGAGACCAACGACAGCGACCAACGCCCACACAGTGGAGTGAAAAGAGATGTGGCCTGGAAAAATGTTGTTGATTTATTTTCGGTGTAATGAAGTTTTCAAATGAATAACCAGGTTTGAGTGATTCACTGTGTTCTGTTGGAGTGTCCGGTGCTGTCGCCAGATTACTAATTTATGAAACTCATTTAACATAATGAGGTGATCTAGGAAGTAAAATTAGAAAGTGAATCCTGGAGAAGGGAGTGTCTTGAGGGGGAGGCACAGCCTCCCTTTGCCCCCAGTGTATTACGTTTGTCCTTTTCTCCAGCTTGCCTTGTGTAATACTGTTTGTTGATAGACAGGTAGTTATTTATTTCTGTAGGGAAGAGCTGCTTAGAACCCTTGGAACAGCCCTAGACCCACTATCAGAGCATCCATGTTGTGTAACCATTAATCTGACTTGAAAACAGCCAAGAACAGGATTCCAGACTTGTCAGCTCACTGGCTGTCCCTGGCAGATCATTCCCTGCACTGCTCTAACTTGACAGGAAAGTTATTTAAAATTTGGAAGAGAGAAAAATCCGTTAATGTGAGATACATAATCTGGTAATTTAGCAATGATGTCTATAAGGAAAGATGCCAAATGAGGAAGCAGGCTGATGGTGTCCACTCATCTTCCCAATTAATAACAGTCATTGACATGTCTGCTACAGGATGGGAGAAGGAAATACTCTCTTTGCACTGCATTAAACTGGGAGGATTCATCTCCAGTTGAACTGAGGTTTCTCCATCTGAGGGAATACCAAAGACACTCCATCATTTTGTGGGCTCTTTTAAAGGGAGGGGGCAAATGATTTCTGCTATGACTCTCAAGCTAAAGGTTACAATTTGGAGCAGATGGTGTTTTTTTTTCATTAAGTTTCTACTTAGTGTGTATTTTTGAAGCCAGTAAGTCCTACTGGTCACCTTATGTTATCCTGGCTTTTGATATATAGCTTTTCTCCCATCGCCCACTCAAAATAAAGTCTGACATAGAATCGGTGACTATGAAAATGTACAACCTACATTTACAAGGGAAACTGAAAGAAGTCTCTCTGAACTTCAGTTTGTTCCAGGGGCTTTTATTGGACATCAACTCTGACTGGGCCAGTGCAGAGCAAAATAAGTCAGAAATTTTGTTAACATTTTGCTCTAAATGTTAATGGCAAATCCAAGGCAGTTTACAAATCTACTTAAGAGTGAGTGCATTAGTAACTGAAATTACTGATCTGTTCTTTGCTGCCCCTGGAAGACAGACGCTTCTGGAGAACATATGCCAAAGGCACCCATTATGTTTTTAAATATTGTCAGAGACGCCAGGCATATTATTGATGAAGGTTTTGTTCCTTTTCAGAGAAGAGAAATAGAAAGCTCGTGTGATTAGAAAGGGGCGTGCATCAAAAATAACATTACTGTTGTTTGTTCGCATAGCACTTCTTTCTGGAAACCGTCTTAGATGATGCATGAAGATGTGTGTTTATATATGTGCCAATGCATATGATTTATCCACAGCAATAATTTGTACCAACTAATAAGAAAAGATGCTCCTGGTCTAGATGTGCTTGATTTAGGGATTTTTCAGTATCAAGGCATTGTTGGGGGAGATGAAGAGAGGATACATATGTTCGAATTGTGTAGGCAGAACCTGGTCTCTGTATGTCAGGCCTGCCGTGAGTGGTACATTCAGGTGGGAGCCCTTTAAAATGTAGGAGCCCCCCGACCCCCAACCTAATCTATTGGGTGACTTGGCCTTCCAAAGCTCATTTGCTCAGGGAATATTGTATTTGGAGGTTTTATGATTTTTTTTTTCTTTGCTGGGCTCAGGCGCATTTCACCCGGAACGTGTAGGGACCAAAGTCAGCTACGCGTACATCACAGTAAGTTGTCTATTGATTTTCCTGAATGAAAATGGTCTGATGCTGCTGCCCACTGGCTCCTAAAGCCTGTGGTGTCTCTTGGCTGAGCATCCGTAAGCCAGAAGGATGGTGTTTCGATCACTTGGGGTTTCCCTTTTTTTCCTCCCCCTGACTTTCCTCCTCCCTCTTTTTTCCTTTTTACTGTTTCCACAGGTCTTAGAAGGGAATGATTCCCCAGTAATATTCCCCGCCCTGATCCAAGGTGCCACTTGGCCTCCCTCCCTGGGAAGACTGCTTCTTGTGTGACGCCGACCATAGAAAGAGACTCCAATGGACTTACACCGGGCAGCCTTCAAGATGGAGAACTCATCCTACCTTCCCAACCCTCTGGCATCCCCAGCGCTGATGGTCCTGGCGTCCACGGCTGAAGCCAGCCGTGATGCTTCCATCCCTTGTCAGCAGCCGCGACCCTTTGGTGTACCTGTCTCAGTAGACAAGGACGTGCATATTCCATTCACCAATGGTTCCTACACCTTTGCCTCTATGTACCATCGGCAAGGTGGTGTGCCAGGCACTTTTGCCAACCGTGATTTCCCCCCCTCTTTACTCCACCTCCACCCTCAGTTCGCTCCCCCAAATCTAGATTGCACCCCCATCAGTATGCTGAATCACAGTGGTGTGGGGGCCTTCCGTCCCTTTGCTTCCACTGAGGACCGGGAGAGCTATCAGTCAGCCTTCACGCCGGCCAAGCGACTTAAGAACTGCCATGACACAGAGTCTCCCCACTTGCGCTTCTCAGACGCAGATGGCAAGGAATATGACTTTGGGACACAGCTGCCATCTAGCTCCCCCGGTTCACTGAAGGTTGATGACACTGGGAAGAAGATTTTTGCTGTCTCTGGCCTCATTTCTGATCGGGAAGCCTCATCTAGCCCAGAGGATCGGAATGACAGATGTAAGTACTTTGTTTCAAGTCCTCCCTCACCGCCAGCGAGGCCTGCCTTGCAGTGGTGCTCAACAGGTCAGTGGCATTTTGCAAGCTCCCAGTGATGGGAAGGACCAACCACTTCCTTCTCCGTGGCTTTGGAGCGCTAACCTTCACTTGTCTCTGGTTACTGAGCATTGATAGTTTTGTAGGAAGTGTTTTCCTGAAGGTAGCCAGAGGCCAGTTGGCCTCACTACTGCCTTTCTGTCTAGGACACGGTTGGCTCCTCTGGGGATTCTGGAGAGGGGTGCTGTAGTGGTACTGGAATGAAGGTCATCTCGCTAGGAAGTGTGCTCCCTAGGGAATTTTGGGGGCCTGAGGAACCCTGTCTGTTCCTCTTCTTTGCTATCCCTGCTATGTTTTTCTGATCTCCATATTATTTTTTTTAGCTTTTCCATTGTGTCACATCCAGCAGACTCCACGTGATTTTATTTTCTCAACTCTCAGCCCTTGTCCACATCAGGCTATTTTTCAGAGAAGGACAAAGGTGTCGTCAATCACCATAAAACATTTCAAACAGCTGTGTTTTCCTTGCGATTGCAAGGGCTAGAAAGCTGACTTCTCTTGGGATTTCACAGGTTGGCTGGATGCTTATCCTCGGGCTCTCTTTTAGGACTAGACATGGTTGACCTGTGTGACTGCTCCATATTTGATGCTCACAACTATTATTAATCTCTTCTTAAGAAATATCTTTTCTTACATTCACCTGGTGCCTTGTTGGGCTCTGGCTACACTCACTCATAGTTGGAACTAAACCTTTCTTCGGAACTTGTAGATGAGGAGAGCTGAACCCTGCAATCTCCTTCTCTCGCATAATCAAGAAATAATTGTGTTTTGAAGCTTTTGGGCTGTGGGTAGACAGAACAGTTTTCTTTAAACCTGGTGAGAATTTATGAACTGAGGGTGTTTTTCCACCCTACCCTTTGTTCTGAGATTTGCTTCATTTTATTTTCTTAAGAAAACTACATCTGAGGTTTGCTTCTCCCCTTCTTGATTTTTTTGTGCTCCCGTCCTCTCTATAACCACCAACACGAATACCATTTTTTTTCTCTCCTCTTTATGATGCCGAGGAGAGTAATAGAGACATTGCAGCTCTCTCCCTGTCGGCACTGCTTCCTCAGGCTGTCTCCTTGAATTAGGCACTGTGTTAACTTTCCTGCGCTAAAAGGCATCTGCCTAAACCCAGCGTACCTTTTCAATAAAAGTCATCATAAAATCAACCTGCCTTGTAAATCCATCGCTCTTTGGTTTTGAAATATGTTGCGAGTGTGTCTTTTATGTCAGCGTCTGTAAGCCGGAGACCTCCCCACTTCAGGGAGAAGGCTGTAATATGTCAGCACTCTGCCAGGGTTGCCCTCTCACTTGGGCTTTGGCTCACTTTCACCTTTTCACTCTCTGTTGACGTGTGTGTATGATGATCCTGTGCTGGGATATACCTGCTGAACAGGTATTGGCGTTGTGTTGGTCTGTTTTATTTTATTTTAGCTTTTATTTGTCAAGTGATGTGCAAGTGATCTGGGGTAGTTGTAATCTGACCTCTGGCTAAAACTGCCGGGGGTCAGGGTGTGACAGATTCTGCCCACTCCCCTACCCCCCCCACTCCCTTTTTTCCTTCTAAGTTAAAAATTAAATCCTCTCAAAACTCATATACCACAAAGTAACATCTGAAAATCAAGATTCCTTTTTTCTCACCTCACAGATCTAGCTTGTCTCCATTTTCCCATCTTTTTAGCCCAAACCTGTATCAGGCTCCCAGAGCAGGAGGAAGCTTAGTCAAGTCAGAACTCATGGATGTAGCTCTCCATTCCCCTCCGAGTGTCAAAGCCATAACTCTTCTGTTTGCCTGGTTTGCTTTGTGTGGTGGTGTCATCCCCCATGGAGACAGATCCCTCACACAGGAGTACGCCTGGGTGGAGAAAAATTAAATGAGTCTGCCTCCCAAAGTGAAATGGAATTCTGACCTTGAAATTAATGGGATTCTGATCAGAAGGGTGGGGAAAACTTCTTTATTTCGAACTGGAGTGTTGTGGAAATTGAAGTCCTTCCCCCTTTTATTTGTTCCAAATATCTTCCTTTAGGGTACTTCATGTACTCCTTTTTAGACCTGGAGGAGTGTCTGTGAGTGCAGAATGTTTGTACACCATATTTTCCTAGAGTTACATTTGAGTCTGGTCTTTTAACAAAAAGTAAGGCTACAAAGTGAATAGGAGATTGTTGCCCTGTGGCACCCCAGATCTGTGCTCTTTTCTACTTTCCTCTCCTTGGGTGCGGTAGCAGCCTTCGCCGGGCTGTACTGGGCAGCATTTTTGCTTTTGCTTTTGAGTTTTTGGAAAGCAGGAGGAACATTTTTCTGTAGGGAAGGGTCGAAGAGGCACTGTGACAAAGTCGGCAGCAGCTTTCTTGGCTCCCGTCATACGCCGACGTGTGTCGGAATATTTATGGCCTGTTTTATGTAAATACATATTTAAGGGCCGTTAGAAGGCCTGATTATTCCCACTAGATGCCTTTCAGGTCCTCCCTACAGAACCGTTTTGAAATAAGTAATATTTCTCAGATAATCGAGTGACACTATACAAGGCTGCTTCCAAAGGGAGAGAGAGCTTCAGGGGCAGATGGGGGTGGGGGTGGTGAGGAGGTGAGAAGAGAGAGGACAGAAAGCCTCCAAAAGAGTGAAGTAATAGGATACAGTGGCTTTTGCCCAGATGGCCAAAATTAACCATGTGTATTTCAGTTTTTTTATTCTTAAAACTTAGAGGTCATTTTTGATCTGGTTGACTCATTTCTCAGTTCTGTTCATATCGAGAAAATGCTTTTTCATTATATGTATATATAAAGAGTTTCAGTTAAATGCAGAAGTAAAACTCCTAACCTAGCATTTAGTGTTTTGTTGGAGGGGGGAGGTTATGGGTGTGTGTGTCCCTTAGAGAAATTTTATGACTGGGTTGTAGGTCATTGAAAAAATCAGTTTAATAATGGAAACACTGACAGATTTTACTGTGGCAGCCACCCCCTACGCACACACTGTATCCATATGTAGATATGTCCCCATGCAAGCACATTTAAAAGGGGCCTGCAGACATGGCGTAATGCACATGTGTTCTTCTCTTAAATCTGGGTGCTGATAGGCAGGATTTCTTTTGTGATGAAATATCCATTCTTTTGGTAGAAACAGATATAGCCATTTGGGTAAAGTATTGCCTGTCCCAGTAGATAATGCTGACTTGCTTGCCTGGCCACTCACCTGGTGTCACAGGTGATTTCTGAGGTAGGTGTTGGGCTCTATGGAATAAAGAAGGCTTTACTCTCCAGGACTGACTTATTTGCCCTGGAAAATGGGAGAAGTGTTTTGTGAGAAGTCGTTCATGGAGGATGCATAATTCCCCAGGAAGGGGACTGAGGTAACTCCTGTTTATTGTCACTCCTTGAACCAGTCCCCAAGGCCCCTTGTCCAGGGAAATGATGCTGAAATTTATGAGCCAATTACGAATAGTCCACGTGTGTCTTACATATGAAGTGTCTGCAAATATGTTTCCCAGGGCCTTTAAAATAAACATTTCCTCATTAAGGAAACTTTACAACAAAAGGGAGGATAAGTATTGTCTGCTGCCTCGTGCTAGAATCTATGCATTTATTATCCCCCTAGCACTCTGGCTCCTATCACAGGCATCTCCTGATGGTTCTCTCTAGGCCACCCCCTGTGTCCGGATTCCTGTTGGGTGCCACAGTCTCTGGCGAGCCTGTTGAGCCCAGACTGGAATTGGCTAGTGTGCTTGTTCACCCCAGGCTGAGCGGCCTAGAGCTGAGGCATGTAGCCATGACTGAGCCTCCCTTCTGGCTGACCCTGGATGGGCCCTGGGCACCAAAGAGTGGCAGGAGCATGGCCCTCCTCCTTTGGCCCCTCCCTGTGGTCAGGAGGATTCCCAGGAAGGCAGGAAACCTGATGGCTCACAGCAGCTCCTGAATGTTCTGCTTTGGTCTTGTCTCTGCTGTATTTGAAAAGTCATTCTCAGGTCCCCAGCGCCTTGAGTAGCACATGGTATTCTGTACTCAGATGTGTCTGTGTAAAGGCGTGCATCATTGAAGAGCCTATGTCCTAACAATCAGATAAGCTGGGCCCACCTGAGCCAGGGCAGCCTGAAATGGGAGGGCGGGCTGACATCACAGGGTGGTATTGGGGTGGATACTTTCAGAGGGCTCTGGGACTGGGGTGGGCCGGCCTTCCTTAGATCTGGGCTTTTAGGAGATTTGTTCTTGCAGAGGAGAGTCCTTGGGGGCAGCTCCCAGGTCCCCAGGCTCCACCTCTGGATTATAGCTGGTGCAGATGACCACCGTGCAAGGGTCACCAAACCTATCAAAGGAGATGGGTCAGATGGTTCCTGTGTCCTGACTGCCAGACCTAGCCTGATTCTCACTCAGCTGCTAGGGTTTCTTCAAGCCTCTGTTCTCCTCCCCCTCTCCCTCTCCCCCGGGGCAAGAACTCCTGTGATGTGTGTGGTTGTTTCTGGTTGTTCACTCCCAACACAGTCATGGAGACTCCTTTTCATGCTGCTGGGTTTAATTGTCTTGTTGGGATAAAGAAATGTTTGCACAGCTAAAGTGGGGCCGGGCTGGACGGGAGCGGTCCCTGATGGCTGCAGAGCCATCTGGCCTGGCTTGGCTCGGCTCGGCTCGGCGCGCCGCTCGCCGGGCGGCTGGGCTCGCTCTCGCTCGCTCGCGCTCTCTTCCCCTGCCCTCGCTCCACGCCGCGCCGCTCTGTTCGGCGGCTGCCTCCTCGCACGGCCGGAATGCCTAATCACCATGGTGAGAAAACGGACACCGCAGCCGTCCTCCCTCCTCGCCTCGCGCCCTCCCTCCCGTCAATTGTCATGCAGAAGTGATCCGGGCTGCCGTTTCCTCGCGGCGGCCAGCCAGCCCCTCGCCGCTCCCGGCAGAAGGGTGGCTGGTAATTGATCGTTTGGGGGAGGGGGCGCGGAGAGGCGTGAGGACCGGTCTGGGGAGGCCAGGCCACCGAGTGGGCACCGTTTGCTCAGTCGCAAAGGACACCCCGCCCCAACTCCAGCCTCCGCGACTGAGGCGGTTTGCAAGTGCTTGCTGAAATGTTGGTGACCTCGCTGTCGCTCCGCGGGACTTGGAGGCTGCGGGAGAACTCCGCGCGCCGCCCCGAGGGCTCGCCCCGCGCCGCCGCCCCCGCCCGCGGCGGGGCACCCGGGAACCCTCGGCGTTCCCCACCGGAGCCCCCCCCAAGCACTCCACGTCCCCGCGCCCCCAAGTCGCACTGAGAACGCAACCCTCGGTGCGTTTCCTGCAAGTCTTATGAGCAGAGGAGAGAGTGGGGACCCGGGTAGGGGAATGAGTGTGGCCCGGGCGGGGGTGGGGGAGGGCCACGTTCACACGGATGTCGGGGTGATGGGGGCAGGGCGGGGTGCAGGCGAATACGCGCGGTGGGGGGCGACTAGGAAGACACGGCGCAGGATTGGGGGGGGGGTGGCTACTGCACCGTGGAGGTAAGGGGTGGGGAGGCAGGAACCGGAGGGGGGAGTTGGGGTAAGCAAGGGCTTGTTGATGCTGGAGGATGGACGTGCACACACGCGCATCTGGACCTGGCTTCTCAGCCTAGTACTCCAGGGCTTGGAGGCGCCTCCTTCCCGTTCAAAATGGGTTTCCCGTCCTGCTTTTCAAATCTGTACATGTTCCGGGGAACGGTTCCCAAGTCCAGGGCTTCGGGAGGCGGCAGCGTTGCTGGTATTCGGGCGAGGCGAGTCGCGGTCGCCTCTGACCGTCTGAGGCTCGCAGCCAACACAGCGGGGCTCGTTAAAGTCCGGGCAATTTCTGGAACTCTTCCCACGGGAAGTTTTCCGGGGCTGCCTTCCGGTCAGCAGCCCCAGGTTGATTATTTGGTGGCCCTTTTTTGTTTGAAAACAAAAAACACACATTGTATCCAAATAACAAAAGTTGCCTTCCCTCCCTCCCCCCTTTCCTCATTAGGCAGGGGAGAGGAAACTGAAAAATAGAATTATATTTTTATATTGGTTTTTCTTATTTTTAACCCTATTAACTACAACCACCTGGTTAATAAATATTAACATACATTGAAATGTATTCTTTGTAAATACTCGGGATTTGGAGTGACAATATACTTAATAGAGTTATGTTTTTATAATGGTTTTTCTTATTTTAACTTTTATTAACCACATCCATCTGGTTAATATCAGAGCTCACGTTGGAACATACTCTTTGTAAATTTTTGAGAGTTGGCGACTCTTTGTAAATTTTTGAGAGTTGGAGTGACAGTACATTTCATTGTACAATCCACACGATTTTAACACCAAAATAACAATAATTTTTGGACTTGAACATTCTCTTCCAACAGTTTAACAGCTTTTCCCATCACCATTTTATCCCTCTTAAAGAGAGATGAGCTGCAGATTTGAGGATAATTTATTGCCATATAGCAGCTAAAATGCTTTAAAATTTTTTAAAGTATCATTTAAATTGTGACTCTTGTGGTTGAGCAATGTGTTTTCATCCTTTGTAACTTCAAAGCCTGTGCTACCGGAATTTGTAAATATTTCTTTCTTGGGGCAAGGGGGAACATTTTCTGCAAAAGAACTTTCTCTCCTTTGACTTTTCCAAGGAAACACCTTGGATTATACTTATGGATTTAGAACTGGAGAAATGATGGGCTGTGGGATGAGTCAGTAAAGTTGGTGGATGTTAAGTAAACAGGAGTAATTGATCCCTTTCAGCCTTACCCAATGAGTTACACTTTTTTATTAATCACATTTTAGTTCTAGTGGGTTTTTTTTTTTTTTTTTTTTTTTTTTTTTTGTATTGGCACCAATCATATCAAAGGTTCAGTAAATATTAGTTGAGTGTTGGCTACATTGATGGTGACTATAATATAGTTTTTACTTAAGTTTTTTATTATTATTAATTTGACACTCTTCAGCTTTGTACTGTACAGTATATAGAAAACGTTGCTATTCCAAAGGTGTCAGGGTTTGAGTTATTTATGCCTTGAGGTTTGATAATAACTAAGGTGGTGGGGGAGTTTTTCCAGAGATAGGTGAACTTACCTTTCTCAGATAGACTTATTAATTAGTTGGAGTACTGAAAATATTTCATAACTTAAAAATTAATTGAAAATGTGCTTTTTCTCCTAGCCTTCTAGAAACCTGAGATTGAAGTTTAACCCCTTCCCAGGGTTACATTCACTTTATGGAGTCCTCAAATACAGATCTATTTTTTGGTGTATATTTTAGAAAAAAGTTTCTACCTGGATCCTGGTTGAGGGTGGAAACATCCATGTGATGTGGAGGTTTTGTAGTCACATGTAACCATCCGGCCATTCTGATATTTGACCAACAAGCTTCTCTGTAGAATGTGTTCTGACTCAAGATGACCTAGGGGAAATAAAAGTTGTGTTTTGAAGGGAAAGATGGTTGCTGCGTCCAGTGCATTCTGTGTAGCAGATCAGGAGCTTTAGGAAAGTCTAGAGCTCCATGTGCGAAAAAGGAACCTTTTGGTACAGTCTCATGAGAAATCAAGCCCGGTAAGCCTGAATGTGACTCACCAGATGAGAGTTGTCTTTTTTCCACTGAAATTCATTTGTGGGCTGAGACTTATGGCTTTGCATCCATCTTAGAGAAAAGGAGATAGTCAGAAAGCTATAGGGGGGAGCAAGGGCCAGCTCTTCGCTGTATTTTCAGGTATATGATTCCCATTTAGGTGCCAGCTAATCCCGTATTGCTCTCATTTGACCTTGCTTTTTGGGGCTTGATTTAAACCATGTCTGTGTGGCCTAGCATAATAAATACCTTTTCAAAAAAATCAAAGCTGTATTTGCTCTTTTGAGCCTCAACTTGAAGGTATTTCACATCAAAGGTGGGAAGGCAATATAGCATAGTAGTTATGAATTCAGCCTCTGGAGTTAAATCCTGACACGTTAGCTTACTTGCTCTGTGATGCTGGGCAAGTTACTTAACTTCTCTGGGCTTTGTAGTCTCACTTTTAAAATGAGAATTACACACCCTTAAAGGATTGTTGTAAAGAACTGATTGAGATTAAATACACAGATAATACACAGAACAGTTCTTTACATATACTAAGTGCCCAATACTGGGCTATTATTCTTCCAAGGACAATCTGGCAGTATTATCTTCATTAGAAGCACTGATATAGCCAATGCAGGGGCATTAGCAGCTAGCATATATGTTAGGACCCTTTCACACACATTCATGCCTTATGGCAATGTGGGATGAGGAGGGAGAAGGGCTCACCAGCCCTCGTCTGTGATGGCCAGCTGCTTCACCACCCTTCATTCATTATCCATCCACCAGGATTAGCCCTGGCGTCCCTCTGACCTCTTTCTCCGCTCATTTTATTCAGAAGCAAGGTCACATTAGAGTTAGAGAAACTGAGTCTCTGAGTTGGAAGGGACTATCTAGGCAATGGCCTGGATTAGAGAATCTGAATGTCTTATTTTCCTATTCTGGAATGTTGTGTTATTGGGCATTTGAAATAAATGGATTGTTAGAATTTGTGTATGATGGAGATTTGGGCCATCTTTAATCAGATTTGCTATAGTGGCATTCAACTAGGATTCGAATTTGAAGTCCCAGAGTTTCTAGTGTGTCCTTAGATTTTAAGTTATACAGACACTTTTACCCTCTCGTCTATGTGAGACAAATCTGTGAACCTTCCCCCATCTGTGTGTGTCACAGTCCCACAGCATGATGGATTGTCTCTGCTTGGGGGAGGCTTAGGAGGGGGCTTGAAGGGGCCTTGTAGGTCAGGAGAGAAATACAGCGGCAGGACTGAGATGGGGGCGTAGCTGGGGAGGGATTAGCAGGGGAAAGGGGAGGGCAGGACTGGGCGGGGACAGGCCTCTCTCATAGTGACTTTGTGTATTCTCCTAGGAGTAAAAGAGAGCTGTCCGTTACCCTGAGCGGACAGATAAACTCAGTGTTTTGCTCTTTGTAGAAAGAGCCCCATGGGGCTTGGGAATGCCATAGAATGACTCTGCATGTTGGTGGGAGAGGTGCGAATTAGGAGAATGGGAGTGGGAAAGACAGACCCGCTGTCCAAGGACCTTGCATTTGAGTCTGTTATTTAAATAGTGTAGCTCATATTTGCAGAGTCTTATGTTCACGCATGTATGTGGCAGAAATACCACTGGAGACCTGTCGCCTGATACCTCAATCCCTATCAGCTCCTTCCTGGCTCCATGTAAGGGAAGAGATTTGGCTCACCTTTGGGGACAAAAATATCTCTGCAGATCATAGAGCACCCAGCTCTCCTCTCCCTGTGCCCATACCTTCCCACATAAAGTCACCAAGGTGCCTAAGAGTTAGGACAGGAAATGCTGAAATTTCTTAATGTTTGGTTTTTAAAGAAAGGTGGAAAGTCTGAGATGGAAACTCTGAGTCACAGTCATGAAGGAATTCTAGACAAGGTAAGAGTGGCATCTAAGAGGTAGCTAGGGAGGTAAGGACAGTAGCACATGCCAGGGTGAGGAACCAGCAGCACTGCAGTTAGGGCCTAGGCTTCAGCTTCCTTCCTGAGCAGTAAAATAGAATAAAAAAAATCCTTAGAACAACAAAAGTCTGGACGCATGGGCTTCCTTCCTGACAGGCCAACCTGGTGGGGCTTCATTCAGACTGAGCAGCAGTCAAGGCTGATTTACAGTTCAGACGTGTGGGCTTAACCCTTTCATAACTGCAGAGATGCTTCACTGCAAATGCTGCCTTCTCCTTCTAACTTTCCTTCATGATATGGGGAGCTTTTTATTGTCATTTTCTCTTTATTTAAATAGAATCCCTGCTAATGAAGTGCCTAGTACCCTCTCCATGAAAAGACTGAGTCTATGAGAGGATGAGTGACTTTCAAGGGACCTTGCCATTAAATCAGTGACAGAGCTGGCACTGTGGCATATGGCCAGTGTAGCACTCAGGCTCTTGGTGACATTAGATTGACTTTGGAGCATTGCATCCATCTTCGGTAATGGGAAGTGTGTCCTGGAGTCTATATTGGGGCGGTCCTGTGAGCCCCAGTTCTACTCTGCAAAATCTCTCTCTCTAAAAAAAAAAATGATGAGCAAGATGGACTATAATCTCTGTCTTATGGGAGCTTAAAGTTTAGTTAGCAGCTGCAGAATGTTGTGAAAAATGCTGTAATGGGGAAATAGAAAATATCATTGGATTAGAAGTAGGAACAGCCAATCTTGACAAGAGTCAGGGATAGCTTTCTGGAGCATGTGACCTTTTATTTATCTATTTATTTTAAATTGTTTTATTTAATATTATTTATTTATTTTAATTTTACCAGAGAGAGACAGAGAGAGATATAGAAAGTGAGAAAGCAAGCCACCAGTCTGGGACTTGAACCACGACTGGCCATGTGGGAGTCCAGCACCCTTAACCACCATGCCACCTGCCAGCCCCAAACAGAGAGAGAGAGAGAGAGAGAGAGAGAGAGAGATGAACTCAATGCCGCAACCCTACAGCCTTCATCCGTTTTTGATATAGGGCGGGTACCACCACGCTCTGGAGCAAATAACCTTTAAGCTCTCATTTTGTATACTGTATTGATGTACAGTGAATGAATGCAAATAAATAAATTTTTAAAAGAAAAAAAAGGAGTTATATATTCAAAGATGTGGCAGTTTGCTTTTCTGGACAAAGTATAACATCTGAGATTAGAATAAAAAACTCCAGGGCTGGGACTAGCAGATAGCATAATGGCTACGCCACTGGACTCCCATGTGGTTAACTGTGGTTCGAGTCCCGAACCCGGTGGCTTAAACTCAGGCCAGGCACGTATGCCTATGTGCTCAAGATCCCGAGAGGAGAATGGAGGAGAAGGGAGTGCTGCATGGCCATCCCCCCTTGGGAGTGATTTCTCGCTTTCCATCTCTCTGTCTCTCTCTGTCTTTCTGGCGAGTGCACGCCAGAATCTAACCACCATCCCACCTGCCAGCTCCCTAGAACCTGCTTTTAAAGTAACTTTCTAAAGATAAGTCATATAAAATACTTTCGGATAACATATGATACTTTAACTTGAGAAGATCGTGAACACCTGGAACCCTGCTTGGCATGGATAGACACAAATAAAAATGTTTGTGGGGACCAGCAGTTGGCGCAATGGCTATGTCACTGAACTCCCATGCAGTCGACCGCGGTTTGAGTCCTGGACCCAGTGGCTTACACTAATGCCGGGTGTTAGTTTAAACATGTGTGTGCATGCCCAAGATCCAGAGAGGAGAATGGAGAAGGGATTGTGGTGTGGCCATCCCCCCGGGGGTGATTCTCGTTTTCTATCTCTCTGTCTTTCTGGAGAGTGCACGCGCCCTATAGCAAAAACCTCTCCCAAAAAAATGTTTGTTGAATGGAGTCTTTCCCTGCTAATGTTTAGAGAAGTCCTTATCTCTTTACTAAAGTTCACGCTCAGTGCTGTGCCCTGCCCTATTCCAAGATGCGATAGGTCTCAGAACCCAGAAAATTCATGAGGCCATTTCACTAAGGCACATAGCACCTGAAATTCTTGGCAGAGTTTGTTGGCAAGGTCTCCTATGGGAGGCTCATTGCTCAGGCTTGACTTCCAGGAGGGAGGTTAGGCATGTAGTGCTGAGAGTATTGAAGAAGGAAAAAAGGAAGGCCGTGTAAACCGTTGTTCCAGCCTGGCACACTCAGGCATACTAAAAATGGTGCCTTCTAGCCGAGGCTTCTGTACTCGGCCACCCCCGTTGTGGTTTTCCTTCCCCGGCCTCTTATCTTCATCATCTCTCTACATCCACGAACATTTCCTGAGCTCCTGTACATAGGGTGTTTTTCTCCGAGCAGTTTGCAGGGGAATCAAAGAAGCAGGAGATAATACTTCCTCTTCTTAAGGGCTTTATGGTTAAGGTGAGTATTTAGGATATGTATATGCAAAAGAAACAAAGTGCAATCAAATAATGGATGGTAAGAGTTCTAGAATTTCAATAGAGTCATCCCCAAGGCTGGACTTCCCGAAATGTGATCTACAGACTGCCTGCATTGGTCTGTGGTGGTGGTGGAGGAGGGGGAGAGTGTTATTTATAATGCGTATTCCAAGGGCACACTCTGGATCTCCTAACAGAATCTCAGGGAATCTGACCTAGAAAACTATATATTTAGGGGTCAGCCAGTAGTGTGGCAGTGAATGGTCTGGGTCCCACAGAGCAGACTGTGTTGCTGAGTCCCTGACCGGTGGCTTGAAAAACACATGGCATGTGGGACCAGCAGTTGGCATAATGGCTATGTCGCTGGACTCCCATGTAGTCGACCGTGGTTTGAGTCCCGGACCTGCTGGCTTAAACTCAGGCTGAGCACGTGTGCATGAGTGCCCAAGAAGATCCCAAGAGGAGAATGGAGGAGAAGGGATTGTGGATTTCTCGCTTTCTGTCTCTGTCTTTCTAGTGTAGCTAAAAACAAAAACAAAAACAAAAAAACCTCTCCAAAAAAACACATGACATATGTGTGTACATGCATGGATGCCCAAAATCCGAAGAGGAGAAAGAGGAAAAGGGATTGCAGCATGGCCATTCTCCCTGGAGGGTATTTTCTCACTTTCCTTCTCTCTGGCAAGTGCATGTACCCTATAGTAAATTTTTTTTTTAATTTTTTTTTATAATTATTTATTTTATTTTATTTATTCATTTATTTATTCGTTTGACCAGAGAGAGAGAGAGGGTGAGAGTGAGAGAGAGAGGAAGCGAGAAAGCAAGCCACCAGATTCAGGACTTGAACCCTGGTCGGCCATGTGGGAGTGTCCAGCGCCTGAACCACCACACCACCTGCTGGTCCCCTACCCTATAGTAAATTTTAAAAAAAGAAAAAGAAAACCATCTATTTAGGAAGTAACCTTTCTGGTGATTCTCATGATCCTTAGGGTTTATGAATCACCCATCTAGGGTGAAAGTGCCAAAGGGAAGCTTTTCCAGAGGAGTTTGGCCTTGAAAGAAGGAGAATGAGGACTAGAGGGGTAGAGAACAAGATGGAATTCTGCCAGAGGATCTGGGAAGGGTCAGCATGCTCACAGACAGCACCCTTCTGATCCAGTCTCTGGGCATGGGCAGGATGTGTCCAGCTGCCTTTCGTTGCCCGTCTTGGCCTCTGTGCCTCCTCGGGTTGTGTCCCCTCCTCCCTGATTGCTGATCAGCCTACTGGCTTTGCTCAGACCTCCCCTTCTTGGTGCGTCGTTGTAATGATGAGGCGGCCCAGTGGAGGGGCTTGTGGTGCTTAGCCAGATGTGAGGGAGGCCTGCGTGGGCCCTGGTACTCCTTGGGCTCCCGCCAGCTCGCCTTCTCACTGCTGTTATACTGCCAAGGAAGGCTGCAGAGGGGGTTCGTGCCAGCCTCCTCGCTCCTCTGCCCCAGCCCTGAAGCTTTCAAATGCTCATTTATAAAGAAATAAAGGTTGGAGGGTTTGCAGAATCTCTCAGTGGCAGAATTAGTCACCAACACCTGCAAATTGTTCTCTTCTTCAAGCTTTAACCCTTTGGAGGGTAACTGCCAGTGGGTAGGAGGGTAAATGAACCGTGCACGAGGGCTTGGTCTGAGGTCCAGATGGCTTCAGCTACCTGTACCCTAGTGCATGTTCTCACTACCTTTGCTTCTAGAGTTGGGGGTGGTGTTTATTTTCCTGACATAAACTCCCCTTCATATGGGGGGGGGCTTCAAAAAGTTCACAGAAAAATGGAATGAAGGTACACGTTTATTTTGGTGCATAAAAATCGAAATCGACGTCTTTCATAATACACATTTTCCATGAACTTTTGGGAAATTCCTCATATGGTGATTATTTCCTTAGCTGTCCCTTGCCACAGGCCTGTGTTTTTTTCCCGTGCTACTTTATCCAGCATGTCTCCTTCTGTAGCACCAGGCTCGGTAAATATTTGTTGTGAGAATAAATGGACCCCAGGTCGTGCCATCTCTGCCGAGTCGTGTTGTGAGTTGCAGCTGGCTTTCCCCACCGTGACATCATAAGGAGGGCCACATAGGACCCACCGCAGGGCACCTCCTGGCACATTTACAAGTGGGAAGTGAGGACTATAAATAAAGAACAGCTCAGTGATAGGGCAAGAACGCAGTCAGAAGCCCCAGGCTTGTCACTTACTACTGTGTGACTCTGAGTAAAGGACCCTTTTTCCTGAGCCCCAGCTCTTCATATATAAAGTGGGAGGTGGTGAATAATCCTGGTCCCACCTTACAGGATTGCTGAGTTGGAAAGATAACATAGATACATTTTTTTTAAAGTTTATTTATTTATCTATCCCATGAACAGAAAGAGAGAGAGTGAGGGAGAGACAGCACCCCCAACTGAGGAAGAGGGTCTTAACGGAAAATTTGCTTCCAGCCTCAGCCAGTTCTGGACTGTGTGTGTACTCAGGGAGGTCTGATATGAACCCAGAACCTTCCCATGTGAGTGAGCCTCTCAGAGCAGTGCTTCTTATCCCCAGCCATCTGTCTGGCCCCAACAGGTAGGTTTGTAATCTAAAAGTAACCATGTTTGCCATACACGTGCACACACATGCACATGCACACTATATGCATGTGTGTTTATGTGTATACCCCCTTCCAACATCTGTCTAAAGAGCAAAGTGGTTTGGGGGGACTAAAATCGTTTATGAAATACTCGAGTGTTCAAACTAGAGGGAGCCCTCTTACTTGCTGTTTCACCCTTGAAGCTGGGCTCCAGAAGACTGTCTGCCTTTCCTGACAGCGGCTGCAGCATTATTTCCCTGGGTGACTCGAGGTAAAAGTTATCCAATTTCTGTAGACTTTCGGTGTGTGTAGGTTGGCAGGCCACTTTCTATACTGATCTGTGACCTCTCAGCTGAAATTTTATTTTGTCAAATCCCCACTGAAAGGAATTTACCCTTTCCCTTCTTCTCAACAAAGTTCAGAGAGAGTTTCTTTTTGTTTGTTTCCAGGGCCAGTGACTAGTCCTATTTTGTGGTGGGAAATGTTTTGGCTCAGAGACATGATGCCTTGGCCTGAGGAATGATAGGCAGAATGGAGAAAAGGGTTTTCCTCCCTCGAGACCTTTCCTAGGCTGCGAGAATAGCCATGCTCTACAGGTCAGTGTGTGAGGGCGAAGAAGGCTCTTTCAGATTTGGAAGGGCTGGCCCCTTAGAAGAGATCTTCAGAAGTCAGAGAGCTGGTCCAGGAGGATTGGAAAGAGCAAGCATTTGAAAAAACCTTACTTGTGCGGTAAACTTCATTGTGTGATTATTTAATAGACCATTAACAAGCAGATTCATTAACAAGATCTTAATTAACAAGTTCCAGGGTTATTCCTCCAACATCCCAGGGGAACTGTTCTCCTCCTATTTAGTCCCAGAGACTTCCTATCCTCCTTAAACTAACCGCTCCAGATGCATTTAAATTCACTGTTTATTGCAAGTGAAATGACTGCAGGCAAAGCCAGGACCATTGTAGTACTCCTAATAATAATAACTGAAGGGGCCAGCTGGTGGCATGGTGGTTAAGGCAGCTGGATCTCACATGGCTGACTTCACAGTTCGAGTCCCAGACCCAGCAGCTGAGGAAACATGCTGGACACATGTACATGCATGTTCACCCAAAATTGTGAAAGGAGAATGGAGAAGGGGGTGTTGCCATCTCCCCAGGGGGTGATTTTTCACTTCCTCCCCCCAGGGGAGCACACACACCCTATAGCAAAACAAAAAATAAATAAATAGTAGCTTACACCTTTTGAGCACTTCCTATGTGTCAGGCACTATTATGAGTGCTTCATAGGTAATAATTTATTTAGTCTTTATAAAATCTCCATTACAGATGAGGAAACTGAGGCACAGGGCATTTAAGTCACGTGCTTGTTGTCATGCAAATAAGAAGTAGCAGAGATGAGATTCAAACCCAGGCAATCTGGCTGCAGTTGGTGGGAAGAAACAAAACCCTGGGAGTAGGAGGCCTAGAGGTCAAATTCATGAGGTGATAAGCATAATACCCAGATCTGTTCACCATATGCCAGACACCGCTCTAAGCGCTTCCTGTATGTCAGACTGTGACCGTACTGAGGAATTATAGGAGCCTTTCATAGTGTGGCAGCTCCTAGGTTCCATCTAATCTAAGCCCACGCATGAGCTTGGGTCACTGTCACAACGCTGTGAGTTCCTGAGGTAGGGACTGGAGTGTGTGTTTCTGTGTTTCCCATGTCTGCTGCATTGCCTGGAACTTCTGATGATCCTAAAAAACCAAGTTTGGCAAACATATCCCTGGGTGAGATGGGGGAAGATGAAGTAGAATCTGCTAACTCCTTAATGCTCTTCAGTGCAGCCGCTGCCTCTGGGATGCCCAGAGCACTTTGCAGATACAGGAGCTTGAGGAGCGCTAAGTCTGAGACAGGACAGAGTCGCGTGTGCTCGCAGTTCCTCTGTTTCCCGGGGGCAAAGTGGGACAAACAATAGCCTTGGTGGACCAGCAGTTAGCATAATGGCTCTGTCGCTGGACTCCCATGTAGTCGACTACAGTTCGAGTCCCGGACCCGGTGGCTTAAACTCACACCGGGCGTGTGTGCGTGCGTGCCCAAGATCCCGAGAGGAGAATGGAGGAGAAGGGATTGCAGCATCGCCATCCCCCGTAGGGGGTGATTTCTTGCTTTCTGTCTCTCTGTCCCTCTCTGTCGCACACGCCCTATAGCAAAAACCTCTCCAAAAAAAAGAAAAAAAGAACAATAGCACTGGTTTCTTTGGGTTGTTTTAAGGATTAAGTGAGTTAATGTAAAATAAAGTTCTAGGCACAGTGCCTGGCATGGACTGAGCCTTCGATAACTGTGAGCTGTAATTAATTTTTACAAGGACCGGGATCCTGATTTAAGGTCTCTTGAACCAAGCTTCTCCCCACCCCCACTCTTACCTCTATCCCGATTACATTACAGGGACAGTGACTCTGCCAAGCCCTGATCCCTCATGGGTAAGTGACAGATCCTTTTATAGTGTACATAGATGTGCCTAATTGATATTAAGGACCTGGTACCTATTACGTGGCCTTGCCTTCTTGGCTCTCGTTTATGAGGCTGGAGCTGGGATGAGTTTAGAGCTCTCCAGTGATCCTGTTTTTGAACTACCCTAAAAGGCACAGCGTGGAAATGACCAGAATCCTACACTAACCTCCTATCTGGGGAAGGACAGTAAGCCACAAGGACTTTTTCTGAGGCAAAGGGTTTGATCCATCTTGCTCTGCCTTGCCAGCCGCTCAGAGGGCAAGCCTGCGGACCAGCACTTTTTAACAGCTGCTTTAGAGAGAGGATAAGGACGCGCCCAAATGCCTAGAACACTGGGAGATTGGAGCTAGGAAGGAACTGAGAAGTGTTTCTCATTTTCTAATTACTTTTATAAAACTTAAGACTGAGTTTTCCCCTTTATCCTAAGAAAAAAAGTGCTTTGTTCAGATCTCGTCCCATTGATTCATCCTATAGATGCTGTTCTCCTAAATCTCAACTTGAAGACTCCCAAGAACACCTGTTCTCAAGGCTGGTTACTTGGGGCTTGCCCTCCAGTATTCACACCACCCCATCACTGTCAGTTAACGATAGACAGCCATAAACCTCCCCGACTGGCTTCCCTCTTCCCCACTTCACATCCTTGTGTTCTTTCTATTAAGTAGCTTGGCCGTAATATCACTTTCTTTAGCAACATTCTAACTTCTAAGAGGCTTAATAGGCGAGGAGATTGTGGGGTCTTTGACTCTCTCTGAGCCTTTGCCCTAAGTGATTTATTCTATTAAGCTGATTCTTGGGTGGATAGGGTTGTACTGGATTAAAAATTAGGGTCAGGGGTGGTTGTAGTTAGAGGACTAGGATACTTTCACACACAGGCACACACACACACCCCACTATGCCCTCCTCTCCAACTGATTCCTGCCCTGTGATTCAGGTTTTAGAGCCCTGGAATGAAGGGCTTGGCAACGGAACTAAGTAAAGCACAGTAAAGCACTTTCCTCAGAGGATTTGATAAGTTGACGTTTCTTTCTTGCTTTTTTTTTTTTTGCTAAACTATCTTTTGCCTCCTCACCTCCCTTACCCTTTAACGTACTGCTTTCGGGAATTCTTTCTTTCTTTCCACCCCTACTTTTGCCTCTACTCAAACCATAACTACATTTTTTTTTTAAAAGAAGAGTAATAAATAAAAATGATGAACTATTGATTTAGAGGGAGGAAGCCTATCCAGGTGTGGAATGTAGAAAAAAGAATGGATTAGATTTAAAAAAGGAAACAATGCAGAATTCTTCTAAATGTTTTCTCCTCAGAGTTACACTGACACACATTGATTCCTTCTGATATTTTAACCCAGATTAAGGATTTCCAGGTTTCCTTAATAACATTCTCTCTTGGTTTGGGAAGGCCTGCAGGTTGGAAGAACAGGGAAAGACTGTTTTATTCAATCACGCTGAGCTGCAGAGAGGCTGTGAGGGAAATTTGCACACAGGAAAAATGAGGTGGTTGAAGTCAGGAAGGGCAGCAAGAGTGTAAGTGGGAAGCCTGACAGTGGCGCAGCAGTAAAGCAAGACACCCTGAGTCTGACCAGCCAGGAAGGTTCCAGGTTTGTGTCTAGAGACCTCCCTGATAGTATGCCAGGCATGCGTGTGCCCTGGACCCAGGGCTGGCTGGAGCTGGGGTGGAGGGTGGTGGATCGTGGTGTCAGACCCTGTTAAAGGTGCTCTCTCTATCTCTCTGCCCCTTTCACTCATGAAAAGAATAAATTAGTAAACCTAAAAAAAAAAAAAGTTTACCCCCCCAAAAAAAAAGAAACAAAAATAAAACCAGGACAACCTTTGCAGGGAAGGTAGGAAGAAAACCAAAGATGACAGCATTAAAAAGAAGGGGAAAAAAATCTTGAAGATGGGAGTGGGAAAAAGATGGGAAATTTGAAGAAATTATGAATAATTTGTTTGATAGCATACTGTTGTTAATGAAAGAATGGGGAAACAGGGCCCTGTACACATAGTGGTAGGAGTACAAGGTGGTAAAATCGCTTTGGAGGGCAATTTGGTCAAGTTGTATGTTCTTTATATTATTGCTGGTAATGTGAAAATAACAACAACCAGAAATCATAAGACCAGGCAGTGGCTCACTAATAATATAACTGGATCCGCATGGGAAAAATCCTGGGTTTGCATTCTGGAACCTTCTTGATTGCACCAAGTACATGCATTTGTGCCTGTGGTCCAGGCTGGCTGAGGCTGGGGGAGGATTGAAGCATGAAGACCTTGCCGGGAGTAGTGTCTGTCTGTCTGTCTGTCTCTTTCTGTCTTGAGATCTGTGTCTTTTTCATGGAAGAAATGAACTTTTTTTAAAAAAACATCATTCTTCCTAAAAAAAAAAAAAAAGTAATGGGGAAACTGGGTGTGGGGTACATGGGAATTCTTTGCAATTTTTCTGTAACGCTAAAAGCTATTTTGGAAGACTATGTTATGGGAAAGGCCTATAACCTCACATTTAAAGATCGAGTCTTGCAGAGATGAATTGGTAAAACGGAATGATTTCTCCGGTTCTGGAACTCATCACTAATTGGTTCAGTCTCTTCCAAATGGTCAATGGATGGGATTATAGTAACAATTTCTGGAGAGATGTCTGATTTTATTTTATTATTTATTTTTTGATTACAAAAATAGTTTTCTGAACTAGCTTGTATGAAGGTTAACTGATGGCTATTTCCATTTCACCATCTAAGAAACGTGGACTGGTCTGGGAGCCGTATGCAAAGAGAGTTTAGCCAGCCCACGACATGGTGGTTAAAGCAGCTAAATCTCAGATGGCCAACTGCGCGGTTTAAGTCCTGGACCCAGAGGCTTGAGAAACATGCTGGGTATGTGTGCGTGCTTGCCCAGAATCCAAAAAGGATGGAGAAGGAATTGCAGCATGACTACACCCCATGGGGAAGGGGAGTGTTTTCTCACTTTCCCTCTCTCTAAGCAAGCGTGTATGCCCTCTGGCAAAATCTTTTTTAAAAATGAAAGGAGACTTAAAGGTGACCAAATACTACTCTCTTCAAGCAAGCCAGATGGGATGGACAGAGGGCAGATGTGAGGGACAAATGGAACCCCATTTAACCAGCTCGGTTTGTGACCATTTCTGTGAGGTGTTTTTCACTCGAGCTAGAGGTACGACCAAGTAGGCGCAGACCAGACTACATCCCTGGTCATCCTCTGAGCAGCGCTTTTCCCTTGTCCTGCTCTGTCGATGCTGCTGTGACCACTGATGAGTTCTTTGCAGGATTAGGATCCAGAGAACACAGACTTGCCATTAGCTCAAGATGATTAGTGCTTATCTATTTTCCTGCCACTGATGGTAAGACATGGTTAAGACCAAATAGAAGAGTTTTTCCCTTTGAATTAATTTGCATCCTTGCCAAAGGAGGGCAACTTGGTTTTACCTTTGCCAGGGAGTCAAGGGAGATCTCTGGGCCCTGCTCCTGTAAGCCCTGGCATCCTGTTTAAGAGGAGGGATCCTTTGGAACATTGATCACAACCAACTACTTCATCCTCAGAATCCCCCTTCACATGGTTTCTGGGACATTCTACTCCCATTGTCTTTCTCCCATTCCTTTGCTTCTCTTCTGCTCCTGTGATACCTTTGTATATTTCTCCACATCAGAGCTCTTACGGTTTTTTTGTTGGACAGAAGTGTGCACTGGGGAGGAAAGCAGGATGCGTTATACCACAGAGAAACTTTAAAACAATCAACTCTAAATGGGTCTAATTTTTAATATCATTATGTGTTGGCATTTTACATATCGTCAGTCATAAAATATTTCTTTTCCCCAAAATCTTCTTTTCGTCTAAATTCTAAAAAATGGCTATAGTTACTCTTGAGGGTTTAAAAAATTTTTTTTATTTAACTTTATTTATCATTATCATTATTATTATTATTTTAATTTGAGAGGCAGAAAGAAAGAGAGAGAGGGAAAGTGAGAAAACAAGCCACCAGGTCCGGGACTCGAACCATGGTTGGCCATGTAAGAGTCTAGCACCCTAAACCACCATGCCACCTGCTGGCCCCTACTCTTGAGTTTTGATATGTAAGTTTTATATTTTATATATTATTATCTTTCATAATTAGCACATTTATTATTATTTGTTCTTTTTTTTGAGAGAGAGATTTTTGCTATAAGACATATGTGCTCACTGGAGAGACAGAGAGACAGAAAGTGAGAAAACACTGCCCTGGGGAGATGGCCACACCACAATCCCTTCTCCTCCATTCTCCTCTCAGGATCTTGGCATGCATGCATATGCACCCCAGCGTGAGTTTTAAGCCACTGGGTCTGAGACTCAAACTGTGGTTGACTACATGGGAGTCCAGCAACATAACCATTATGTCTGCCGGTCCATATTATTATTTATTCTTTAATCAACATTGTTATTTATAGGAAGACTATGGACGACTTTCAATTAACCGTGGGCCACTGGCATCACAGAGTCAGTTCAGTTCCAGAATAAGTAAATAATAGTTCAGAACGGGTAGAACTCCCTAGGACACAGTCTGCATCTCCAACTCCTATGGTACTGTATATTCTTGGAGTCACACGGTAGATGCAAAATAAGTAATGAGAACACATTAACTTGTAAAGATGAAGAATCAGGGCCAGCTTGATGGTGCGGCAGCAATGTACTGTCAAATGATGCTGGATCCACATGGGAAATTGTGAGTTCGGTTTCCTGGTCTACCTGTAAACATCAGGGGCAAGCATCCATGATCCTGGCTGGTTGGGAAGATGCAACAGGGTTGGAGGAAATAAGACCCTGTTGAAGGTGCTTATATTTTTCTCTGTCTATTTTAGTCTCATAAAAGAAATAAAATTTTATTTTATTTTTTAAAGAATTATTTATTCATTCATTTATTTTAATTTGACCAGAGAGAGACAGAGAAAGTGAGAAAGCAAGTTGCCAGGTCCAGGACTTGAACCGTGGTCAACCATATGGGAGTGTCCAGCACCATAACCACCACGCCACCTGCTGGTCCCCAAAATTTTATTTTTTAAATGAAGAAACAAAAATTGAGTTACTTCAAGTCTGCCATTCGTTGTGACCACTCAGAGTTCTTACTTATGTTTAAATTTTAAAATAGTGAAATTGGGCCAGCAGGTGGTGTGGAGGTTAAGACACTGGATCCCAGATGGCTATCTTCCTGGTTCAATTGGACCCAGAGGCTTAAGAATCACCCTGGATGTGCATGTGCACATGCATGCATACCTAAAATCCAGAGAGGGGAATGGAGGAGAAGGGGTTGTGGCATGGCCATCCCCTGTGGGAAGTGATTTCTCACTTTTTCTCCCTCTCTGGCAAGCACCCCATAGCAAAAATAATAATAATAATAATAGTAATAGTAGTAGTAGTAGTAGTAATAAAGTTAAATAAACTGTGACATGCAATAATATTTTTGTTTGGTTTGTACAAATTTTATTTTCTTTACTAAGTATTTTACTAAATTTAAATATCTTTCAAAATAAAATGCATTCTTTTAAAATTATTCATTGCTTAAATTGAAACTAAGGAATTAATCAAGAAAACAATGATTACAACTGATTATTGCATGATTATTTGTCATTAAAGAATGATCTGCTGTGTCCAATATGCTCAGTACACTCTTGGAAGTAATATTTGCGATGAGATTTGAATGATGAGCAAGAGACAACCATGTAAAGGCTGGGGGGGGGGGGGCATCTTGGCATATTTAAGGAGCAGAGGGCAGGCCTGAGGCTGGGGTGGAGTAAATGTGGGGGAATATGGTAGTAGGTGAGATAGAGAGGGGCCAGATCTCCATAGATCCTTTAGGGCATGGAGAGTTTGGGTTTTACTCTATGTGCAACAGGGAGCCGCAGAGTATTTTCAACAGAGAGAAGTATCATGTTGTGATTTATCATTTAAAAAGATTAGGGCTGACCCCATAGCCAAATCTCACATAACCAACCACGGTTCAAATCCCAGCCCTGGCACCTTGGAAAACACACTGTGTGCTTGTGCTTGCATACTTAAAGTCCTGAGAGTACAGAGAAATGAAAGAGAGGGAACTGTGGCATGCCACACCCCATTGGGAGGTGCTTTCTCTCACTCTCTCTTCTGTCTCTCTCTGCATGTATCCTCTGGCAATTAAAAAAAATTACTCTGGCTAGTGTGTGATAACACATGGAAGTAGGAAAAGTGTTTGTAACAGAAAACATATACAAAGGTCATACAATAGTCACAGTGAGTGGTGAAAAAGGAGTGACGTTTTATACAGCAGTTCCCCCTTATCCATGAGGGATACAGTCCGAGACCCCAGGGAATGCCTGACACTGGATAGCACCAAACCCTACATGTGTGATGTTTCCTCTTATCCATGCATACCTGTGATAAAGTTTAATGTGTAAAGTAGACACAATAAGAGAACAATAACTAATAATAAAATGGAACAACTACAATTATAATACATTTATAATATTATAATAAAAGTTACATAAACGTGGTCTCTCTCTCCCTTTCTCTCTCTCTCAAGATATCAGACCCTGGTTGGTCACAGATAATTGAAACCTCAGAAAGCAAAACTGTGGATAAGGGAAGACTGCTATGGTTTTTGAAATAGCTGCAGTACCTTTCCTATAGTAGGTATTTAATAAATACTAAAGAAATTAACCTGTAAAACACCACGTGCGTAAAAACAAACAAACACACCCATGCCAGAATACATGCTGAGTAAGATGGCGTTGGGCCAAGGACAGACACTGACTTGGGGATTCTACAGGTCAGGCTGTAACTATGGCCATGGCACTTCTGAGCTACGCACCTTTGAGGCAGATAAATTAAACCCACTGAGCCTCAGTTTCCTTCTCTGCACAATGGGAGTGAGATTGACTCACCTTTTTGTTTTGAACAAATTGAGGTTGATGCATTTATACCATGGTGCCCAATCTGTGGTAGCCACTCAATGAATGGTGACACCTGAGGTTTAGCAGGGCCTGTGGATACCTTGAGGCGGTGTCAGTGAAGCCTCAGTGTGGTTACTGCTATTGGGAATAAGGCCCTGGGGTTTCAGGAGAGGAGGAACACCTTGTACCTTTTCACATTTGAGATTCTCTCTTGAAAGGGGATTGCAGTGTGACCACATCCTTTGGGGATGCTTAGTCCTTGTCCCCCTTCTTGTGTCTCTGATGGGTGCATGCGGCTCCTAGCAAATAAAAAAAATTAAAAAAAAAAAAAAAAAAGAAAGAAAAAGTTGGGGCTGGCAGGTAGCCTGATGGTTAAGGTGTTGTATTCCCACTTGGGTGATGCTGGTTCCAGTCCTGGACCTGGCAGCTTGCTTTCTCACTTTTCCTCTCTCTCTGGTAAAATTAAATAATAACAATAATAAATAAAATAATTTTTGAGAGGTTTTTGCTATAGGGCACATGCACTTGCCAGAAAGCCAGAGAGAGACAGAGAGACAGAAAGCGAGAAATCACCCCCCCAGGGGGGATGGCCATGCCGCAATCCCTTCTCCTCCATTCTCCTCTCGGGATCTTGGGCACGCACGCACACGCGCCCAGCGTGAGTTTTAAGCCACCAGGTCCAGGACGCGAACCGCGGTCGACTACATGGGAGTGCAGTGACATAGCCATTATGCCAACTGCCGGTCCCAATAAAATAATTATTAAAAAAAAAAAAAAAAAGAAAGACATAGATATATGGGAGATTCTGTCTCCTGAACCTAACTTTTGCTGGCCTTAGATGAACTGGTTTTCAAGTATAAATAGGAAAAAAATAACTGTAAAGGGAAAGGGTTAGCGTTTTCTATCTCAGTTCAGTTCTTTCACCCGACTTTAGGGGCAGGCAGATCCCTTCTCCCTTCCTTTCCAAGTCAAATGGTAGCTTCCTAAGGTAGCGCCTACTCACAAAGTACTAACCCCTGAAGCAAGTTTCCAGTTTTCTCTACAAAAGCTCCCTGGAGCACCAGGAGCTCTCATCTTGTACCTAGTTAAATGCCTCGATTAAGGATGTAATCATAGTTGTTTGGCTCTGTAAATCATTTGACCCTCATCTAGGGCAGCACCGGCCTCTGGGGGCCCCAGCAGTGACCATTAAGATCTGTGAGGAGAGGGTGGAGCTGCAGACAGCTTTTATCCTTCGTGGAGAGAGAGAGGCAGCCACTTCTCTGGGGGTGATATATTTTTCTTAAGTTTTCTTGCCAAGATATGTATGAGTGTGGTGTACAAGAGACAGAATAAAAAGAGAAAGGAAGAAAAAGCCCAACAGTGTACATACAGAAACTGTTAGCACAAAGGTGGTGGGGGGGGGGGGACTTGCAGGGGAAAGACAAGGAAGTAATTTTGCCCAGTTTAAATCCCACTTGAACCGTGTGGTTTCTGAGTCCTGAACCTTTAGAGGTTCAAGTTGAGTGCACTCTTGACAAAACGTGATTTTCTGGTTCACATCAAAAAGGCTTTAAAGACTTGGAAGTCTTTTCCTTGGGACATCAAACAGTCCTCAACAAAGCAGGGTGCTGATGAGATGCGAGCAAATGAACAGATTAAATTCTCCCGTGAGGATTAGATTCTCCTTAAGGAGCATGTAAAGTTGGAAACATGAGAGACAGGGCTAGGACAGAATAGACTCACACTTGGGACCCCAGAGCGCCCTCCGGCCTATTTACTTGCAGTACCTCCCTGGGCCTAGGGGCTGACCTTATTTGTTATAAGGTTCACAGAGAAGTACCCAGGGAATTAGAAACTGAAAACAAACTCTTCTGTATTCTATGTCTTGCCTAAGGCCATACTTATGTTCCCCCCCCCCCCCCCCCCGCCCCAATAAAAGGTGTAAATTAACTTAGAAAAGATAGGTCATTTATTTGAAAAATTATCAGTTGTTCGGGTGGCTTAGAACAAACACAATTTTGCTTATTGAACCAGTCTCTGTCTTTAGAGAAGTAGGGACCTAGAGGGCTACTGTTTTATAGCAAAGGGAATAGCACACTTTGGGATTGGTAGAGCAAACCAACCAATATAAGAGAATTTCTGCTACCAAGCAGATTGCTAAAGCTAAAGGCAGGCGACTGCGTAGATGCAGCTGGGTGTGGGTCAACTGCACAAGCGCAGTTTCTGAGCCGAGTAGCTAAAATATTAATGATTGGCTTTAAGGAGGAGTAACTGGGATTGAGCCCACTCTCCTGTTAGAAACCATAATTAGCAATTAAAATATATTTAAAAAACTGTTCCCACCAGCAGCTTCTAAATAAATAATTGTCACTGCTGATTAAACTTGTTTTATTTCTTTTGTGTTTTTTCTTATCTTTTTCGTCCCTGCATAACTTACAACCCTGTAAATGCTCAGGAGCTGTTAATATGATTCTGTCAATACGTTTACCATGGTGACTTGGGCTGTATTTGGCGAGCATTTGAAGAAATCAGTCACTGGTTGGAGGGAGGAAAGACAAGCTGTCGATATCCAGAGAGAAATGCTAATAACCCTGGTGACAAATCGTCCTCTGGATTCTCCAAGGGTTAAGAAAAAGCACCTCTCAGACCTGGGAGCTCAGGGCTAAGGGCTGATAACTCGTTGGGAAGCACAGACATTAGCTGTCACAGTCTTGCAATGTCCTTTTCATTGTCTTACTTGAACCTCTCAAAGCCACAGATGAGTTTTGGAGACAGACAGGCCTGGTTTTGAATCCTGATTCTCCTCTGCATAACTGAGCGACCTTGAGCAAGCACTGAACCTTCATTTGCTCATCTGTAAGTTCAAGATTGTGATACCTTGCCTCATGAGGGGGTGGGAAAGGACTTACACAGAGAAACTGTTTGCTGCTTCTCAAGCTCTTCTGGGAAAGTATATAAATGGTAGAAGAAAATAAATTGCCCCCTAGCTTCTAAGTGTGAATAGATAATATGAAATGTTTGGAAGTCTGAATTATCTTACTTTTTTGTGAATTTTCCACTTTTGATTTACTTTACCAAAACTAATGTTTGAATATGCTTACCATTAAGTAAAATGATGTGATATATTAATTCAGCAAGTTATGAATGCCTACTATGTGCCAGGCAGTTCTGGGCACTAGGGATATAGCAGTGAATAAGACAGGTAAGGTCTGGGCTCACTTGAGCTTAGAGCTGCATTAGCTAGGAGTCTGGTATCTGTGATCTATTCGAGGGTACAAAACCATGTATCAGAGAATCCTATTGGGTTCCTCCAACTCTCATGATACACACACACATACACACACACACACACACATATATATATATATATATATATATATATATATATATATATCTTTTTAAAGAATTATTTTAATGAACTTTATTTTATTTATGTATGTATGTATTTTAACTTGACCAGAGAGGGACAGAGAGAAAGAGAGAGAGGGAAAGTGAAAAAGCAAAATGCTCTGTCTGGGACTCGAACCATGGTCAGCCATGTGGGAGTCCAATGCTCTTAACTACTATGCCACCTGCCAGCCCATGCCATGATATATGGGTATTTTTAATGCCAGAGAGTGTATGTATGAAAGAGAGAAAAAGAAAGCAACCCTCCTCCCTCTGCAATGGGGCCTAATCACGCTGCGGTCCTTTTTCCTCCATTCTTTCAGAATCCTGGGCATGCATGCATGTGCCCTGTGCATAAGCCACCATAGCCAGAACCCTGGTCAGCCATGTGGGATCCAGTTTCTTCCACAGAGCTCCCAACCCCTGAGCTACAGGGCTAATTCTCACTGCCATGATTTTTATTTAGGTGGCAGAATAGGAATATTCATGCCAGAAAGAGGCAGAGAGACAAAGAGACAGAGAAGGAGAAAGCACCTCCCCAATGGGGTATGATCAAGCCACAATCTTTTCTCCATTTCTCCATTCTGTTAGGATTTGGGCATCCAGGCACATGTGCCTGAGTGTTTTTCAAGCCACTGGGGCCGGGATTCAAACTGCGGTTGGCCATGTGGGATCTGGCTCCTTTAACCATTAGGCCACCGGGCTGCCCTATGCCAGGATTTTAAGTGGAGAAAGAAAATGAAACACCTGCACAGTCAGAGTCATTAATATTTTGGTATATATATCCTTCCAGACTCCTTTTTAAGTAAATCAATGTATTTTTTATACAAGAAAAGTCATACTATCATGCCAGTTTGTGACTTTCTTTCTCATTTATTCATTTATTATAGATACTACTCTATGTCAATAAATATAGATCTATATCATCACACTTAATGGCTGCTTAGCATTCCATTGCAGAGATGTATTATATTTTACTTAACTGATCTTTAGTTGTCTAATTAGGATGTTTCCAGCTTTTTAGTAATGTAAATAACACTGTAGAAAACATCTTTTTTTTTTTTTTTTTTTTTTTTTTTGCTATTGTTCATGTTCATGTACCCCAGAGAGATGGCGAAAAAAGGAAATTAAGAAATTACCTCTCAGGGGGGATGGCCACACTGCAGTCCCCTCTCCTCCATTCTCCTCTCAGGACCTTGGACATGCGCACACACACATACCAGTGTGTTTTTCAAGCCGCCCATTCAGGATTTAAATCATATAGTTGACTATGTGGGATCTAGGTGCCTTGCTCACCACACCACCAGCTGGCCCAATAGCATCTTTTTTTTTTTTTTTTGTAGATAAATAAATAAAGTTAAATAAAATAATTTTTAAAAATGCTATAGATTTTCGTTTGTTGATTTTATGTCCTGCAAATGTACTGTATTCATTTATTACTTCCAGGAATTTTTCCATGCATACCATTGAGTCTTCTATGTATACAATCATGTCATCTGTAAATAGAGATATTTTCACTTCTTCTTTTCCTATCTGAATGCCTTTTATTTTATTCTCTTTTCTGATTGCATTGGTGAGGACTTCCAGTACTATATTGAAAAGGAATAAGAAAGTGGACATCCTTGTCTTGTACCAATTTCAAGCTTTCAACTTTTCCCCATTCAGAATGATGTTAGCTATAGATTTTTCATAGATAGTTTTTATTGTGTTGAGGAATGACCCTTCTATGCCAGTTTTGCTGAGCATCTTAATCATGAAGGGATATTGTATTTTATCAAATGCTTTTTCCACATCAGTCGATATGATCATATATTTTTTACCTTTGTTTCTGTTAATATGGTGTATTACGTTTATGGTTTTGTGTATGTTGAACAACCCTTGCATTCCTGGAATAAAGCTTACCTGGTCATGATATATAATCTTTTTTATCTGTTGTTGGATACGATTTGCTAGTATCTTGTTGAGAATTTTTGCATCTATATTCATCAGAGATATTGGTCTATAGTTTTCCTTCCTTGTAACGTCGTTGTCTGTTTTAAGGATAAGGGTGATGGAGGCTTCATTATTGTTATTTTAAAATTTGCTATAGGACATACACACTCACCAGAGAGAGACAGAGGGGAGAGGGTAGAAGTGAGAAAGCAAGCCACCAGGTCTGGGACTTGAACCATGATCGGCCATGTGGTAGCCTGGCATCTTAGCCACACACCACCTGCTGGCTCCCAAAAACATCTTTGTGAATTCACTTTTGTCAAGTGTCTGATCATTTTCTTAGGATATATCCCCAAGGTAGAATTAGTGCTTAAAAGGTGGAAATATTAAAATTTTCATGCCAATTGCCAGACTACCTGCTCCTTTATTCTTTTTTTTCTTAAATTTATTTAATTTTATTTATTATTAATATTATTTTCACATGAGTTTTTGCCAGAGAGAGAGAGAGAGAGAGAGCCGCCAGGTCCAGGACTCGAACCATGGTCGGCCATGTGGGAATTCCAGCACCTTAATCACCATACCGCTTGCTGGCCCGTGTTCCTTTATTCTTTTATCAACCCATTAGTATAAATCTTTTTTAAGTTTTTGCCAATAGGCAAAAATGGGGCCAGCCCCATAGAGCAGCAATTAAACACTGTGCAGGAAGCAGGATCCCAAATGACTGACTGCGGTTTGAATCCGAGTCCCTGGGGCCTATGAAACATGCTGGGCATCCTGACAGGATGGAGAAATGGAGAAAAAAGCACTGTAACATGGTCATGCACTCATGGGGGGTGCTTTCTCTCTTTCTCTTCCTCTCTCTCTCTCTCTTCCTCTCTTTTTCTCTCTAGCAAGTGCATATGCCCTCTGACAAAAAAACAAAACACACACACACATACACACACACTCACAAATGGTATCTTGTTTCTTTAACCTACATTTCTCTAGTTTAACTAGTGAAGTTAAACCCTTTCAAAATGCTTTCTAGAGTTAGTTTATCTTTTTTGAACAACCTATTCATGTCTTTTAGTTATGAGATGTCCATCTTTCTCTTATTTATTTTAAGAGCTCTTTTTACAAGAAGGATATTTATCCTTCTAAATATAGTATATTTACTGTACACAATAGTTCTTTCTAAGATAGGCCTCAATTTGGAAAAAGCAAAAATTCTAAGTTCCTGTGGGTATCAGAGGGAAAATGAGAAGCATTCAGACCTGAGAGAGGTATCCATAGGGTCCCAAGATAACTGATGACATCTACAACCCAATGGAAAATACAGACAGACAAGTCATTCAATAAATGACTTGTAGAGGATGCTATAGAAAAGATCAAAGGGGAAACCTAACTGATCTGCATCTGGAAGGACAGATATTCAAGTTGAGATCTTAAGACTGAGTAGAAGTTAGTTAGCTGAAGAACAAGGAAATACATTTCATGCAGAGAAAGGGTTAATGCAAAGACCTATAATCTTTTTTTTTTTTTTAGAGGTTTTTGCTATAGGGCGCATGCGCTCACCAGACAGAGAGAGACAGAGAGACAGAAAGCAAGAAATCATCCCCTAGGGAGGATGGCCACCACGCAATCCCTTCTCCTCCATTCTCCTCTCAGGATCTTGGGCATGCACACACACAAGCCTGGCGTGAGGTTTAGGCCACCGGGTCCGGGACTTGAACCGCGGTCGACTACATGGGAGTCCAGCAACATAGCCATTATACTAACTGCTGGTCCCAGTAAGGATAGTTTTATATCTTCAATCCCATCATCCATAGTTCAATTTCTGACTACCATTCTGGCCATTATGTTGGACAACGTAGGTAGAGCACGTTCCCGTCATTGCAGATAGTTCTATTGGATACTCTGTCTATAAAGAGTTCAGTGTATTCAGGGAACTAAACAGGGTTCACTCGAACAGGTACATAGTATGTAGGGGTGGAGAGTGGCAAAAGGTGAAGAGCACATAGCAAAGAACGGAAGGTCTTAGTCAAAGCTGACCCTGGTATTGGGACTGTTACAGAGGAAGTGATAGGGAAATATAATACATTTAGGAGTCATTATACAGCAGTCCTACAGGTAGACTTCATCTCCATTTTATAGATAATGTAGCTCAGACTCAGAATTTAAGACATTTGACCAACATATAACTAGTTAGTGGCAGAGCTGGGATTCAAAGCCAAACCTGTTTTAATGTCAAAAATCTGGGTTCCTTGTATCACTCCAATAAACTTTAGAAGGCTCTACCTAGCAATCTCTTAGATGAGAGTGAAAGGAATTCTGACTTAGAACAGACTTGATCCTTTTTCTGTTGAAGGAGTGTTAATCATGGTGAGCTTGGAACACAGCCAGGAAATACAAGAGACAGCTTATGGGCACAGCTTTCTCTGGAGCCATGGGCCCCCTGTTCTGTGAGTCTCAAATAGAAATTCCTTAGGGTACTCTGGAGATCTTGACATTAGTCAAATTCAAGAAAGAGCTCTGCCCAGGAGCTGACCCTCAGAATCAGAACTACAGTACCAAGGAGAGCAGTCAGCTTGAGGAATCTCATATGAAACTTATCAGGGGGCTCATAGGTATTAGAATATACAATTTGGTTCATCCCCTGACGTAGAACCTATTGTGATGTCCCCTTCCAAGATATTACCATTGGAAAGAGAGAGTGTGACCAAGAGCGAAACCAAGTCTCAAATACTATCTCGTTCTCTTTCCGTTTCTCTCTCTGTCTCTGTCTCTGTCTCTCTCTATCTGAAAAGGAAAAAAGATGCAGTCAAACTGGTAGGTAGAAAGATTAGCCTTAAAGATGAACAGTAAGTCTGAGAAGAGCAAAAGAAGAGAACATTTTAAATGGATGAGGGGGAAGATTCTAGTGACCTGTACCTTTCAAATAGGAAGCAAGATACCCTGTGAAGAGCTGAGCAGGAAAGGAACCATAGTGTATGAAGGTCTGTGACTACTGATTGTGGTACAGGAATATTCAAGACCTGATCATAAAAGGTGTGAGCAGCAACATTTCATCATTCATTCATTCTATGAATTTATCAAGTATCTACTATATGTTAGGAACCATTAGGACTTAAGAATCCAATATAAACAAGACCAGCTTCTACCTCTGAGCAGCTCTGACCAAACAGAATCATCTCCGTCTCCTCTCTTATACTCATACCCAAGAACCCTCTAACTGCACCCTCACACCCAGTGCAAGTGAGACCCCTCAGATGGTAATGACCAAACCACATTGAACCACTTAACAATTTTGAGACCTAGATTTTGAATGATCAGAATCCAGACCAAATATTTCTGCTGCTGAGCTTCATACATCTTGCTGGGTTCTAGTATTTACTCTTAGGTATTGTTTTAAGTCTGTTCCATTGCTAACAACATAAAACACCCAACTCTTGGTCATTTAAAGAAAAAAAAAAAAGAGAGATTTATTCAGTTTATGTTTTGGAAGTCCAAGGTCTAGGGGCCACATCTAGTAGGTTTCTTACAGAGTCCTAAGGGGTCACATTATGAGGATGTGCAGAACAGAGCAGCTATCCATGTGTTTCTGTGTTCTGGTCTCATCCTCTCTCCTTACAAGCCCATCAGAAGTCAGTCATAAGGGCCAGCAGGTGGCATGGTGGTTAAGGCACTGGACTCCCACATGGCCTACCATGGTCCAAACCTCAGACCTGGTAGCTTGTTTTCTCACTCACCATCCCCTGTCCTGAGTGCATGTGCCCTATAGCAAATTAAAAATAATAATAATGATAAATAAATATGTAGTAATAATATTAAAAAGTCAATCATGAGGTCCTACCCTAATGGCCTAATTTAATCTCTTCTAAAAGACTACCTTTCAACACCTTAATCTGACTACATGTTCACCCTTTTACTCCTTTAATATTGGCTTAACACATGAACTTGGTGGGAACATGTTCAAATGACAGCAGATATTATAAAGGTACTTCCAACGCAGTGAGACCAAAACTGAATTTACCATCTTCTCTACCAAACCCACTTCTCTTGTCTTATCTTTTTTTGTTTGTTTGTTTTTTGTTGGAGAGGGTTTTTTTTTGCTATAGGGCATGTGCACTCACCAGAAAGACAGAGACAGAGAGACAGAGAGCGATAAATCACCCCCAGGGGGGATGGCCACGCTGCAATCCCTTCTCCTCCCTTCTCCTCTCGGGATCTTGGGCACACACGCACATGCGCCCAGTGTGAGTTTAAGCCACCGGGTCCGGGACTCAAACCATGGTAAACTACATGGGAGTTCAGCAACATAGCCATTACACTAACTGCTGGTCCCTGTCTTACCTATTTTGATTGATCATGCTAACAGTTATTCAAACTATTGGGTCATCAGATCCAGTAGAGCCTTAGGACCCCTCCTTTACCTCACATGCATAGCTATTCAATTTCCATGGCCTTGCAATTCTACTTATTAACTACCTCCATCTGCCCCTCTTTTTTCCTCCCTAGTTCATACTATCATGCTGTATTACTGAAGTATGCCAGGAGGTCCCCAACATTCTCTAGCACGGGTGCTATCGCTCTTCCAATTCATTCATACATTGTTGACAAAGGGCTTCCTAAACATAAAAACCCGTTCATGCTGTCCTCTTCCCTAATATTCCTCATTCCTATCATAAAAGATCCAGACTCTTCAGCCTCCCTTTCCAGCCTTTCTCACCATGCTGTGACTCTTTTTTTTTTTTAAATTATTTTATTTCACTTTATTTATTTATTTATGTATTTTTTAATTTAACCAGAGAGGGACAGAGCAAGAGAGAGAGAGAGAGAGAGAGAGAGAGAGAGAGAGAGAGAGAGAGAGAGCTTCCAGGTCCTGGACTCGAACTACAGTCCGCCATGTGGGAGTTCAGTACCTTTAACCACCACGCCACCTGCTGCTCCCCATTCTGTGATTCTTAAGTTCTGTCTTAGTTGTACTAAATTAATTGCCCTTCTCTTACTATCCTCTATTCTCTTCTGTGAGTTTGTACAAACTATTCTCCCTACATAAAGGGTTTTTTTTTTTTAGAGGTTTTTGCTATAGTGCACGTGTGCTCACCAGAAAGACAGAGAGAGACAGAGAGACAGAAAGGGAGAAATCACACCCTAGGAGGATGGCCATGCCGCAATCCCTTCTCCTCCCTTCTCCTCCTGGGATCTTGGGCAGGCACGCACATGCACCAGGCGTGAGTTTAAGCTGCTGGGTCCAGGACTCAAACCGCGGTCAACCACATGGGAGTCCAGCGACATAGCCATTGCGCCAACTGCTGGTTCCTTTTTTTTTCAACCTATATTGGCTGGACAAATTCTACCCATTCTTTTATGTTTCACTTCTCATGTATCTCCTCTTCTATTCTCTGCACAGTACCAGAGTTCTATTTCTAAGACAGACTGTAACTCCCATGCCTAATACCCTTCAATGACTCCCCTTGGCCTCCCAGACAACAAGAATGCTCCACCATCAGCTCTCTGCCTCACACTCATTTCTTTCTGGATCCTCTGAGCCCCATTCTCCTTTCTTTTTTACTATAAATTCCATCTCTATCCAACTGTTTGCAGCTCCTTGAACACTTCAAACTTTTATTTTTGCCTTTCTCAGAGTTACCCTTTCTTTCCCCTTTGCCTTTAATTTGGAGGAGAGTACATTTTTGGGGGAGCAAGAGTCTTGCTGTATTGTGATCCTCCTGCCTCAGCTTCCTGAAAAGCTGAAATTATGGACACACACCACCCATACCTAGCTTTTAGAGTGGGCTGGGAAACAAACCTGGGCCTTCCACATGGCCTCAGCATGCTAAGTAACCAAGGCCTGCTGCTGCTCCCGGGCTCCTACTTACCTTTTTAAACTCATTTCAAAGATCACCTCTTCTATAAAACCTTTTCCAACTCTCCTTCCCAACCCTCATTAACCCTTTTATTTGGGCTGCATCTGCTAAACACACTATTATTATTTCTAGCAGGACACCTGCTAACTTTCTTACATTTACCAGTCAATACACCTACCTCTTTCATTAGACTGAATACATAAATTCTTCTAAGGAATAGGAAGCCCCTTGAAGATAGGGACATTTCTTAATGATTTTTTGTTTGTTTATTTTCGCTCTCATGGCCTTGCCCAGTGTCCAGCATAGAACAGGCTGTGGTAGGTAGTAGAAACTGACAGTGATGTGATTACTATTATCAAGCACATGCTGACCTGTTTTCCTTGTAAGATTGTAAGTTCCTGAAGAGCCTGGCACTTGGGTGGCATGCAATAACATTTGTCTAATGAATGAATATCTTATGAAAACAACAATTGCTTTAAAGCACTATTTGGAATAGGAAATAGAAGTATGAGTGTTAAATTGACAGAGAAGGCTGATTTACATCCATCTCATGAGGATGAAATTTTAGGCTCGAACTAATTCAAAGCAAAATTTTAAGAGTAATGTAAACTTTTCTGTTTAGGTTGAAAAAATAAGATGTACAAGTAAAGGTGGGAAAAGCCTCACTTGTCACTTTATATTGGAAAAAAAAGCTCAAACCTGGTTATATATCTATCATCCAAAAATTATTTACATGTGAGTGTGACTGGGAAATGAAAATCTAAGAAACACAATGCTGGATTATCCTATGTCTACTGTCTGAAGAGCCTGCCACAGTTAGGATGAAATCTTATAGATGGTGCGGCTAAGGTTTACTTTGCTCAAATGATTACCTATTCTTTGGAATAACCTTTCTTAAACTGTTTTTGACAAGACACGATGGATAAAGCTTACATGCATGATGCTCTTGTAGACAAACCTACAGTGATATGTCATTTTTGGTCTATGAGCTCTATATCTACCTCTGTCTCTCCCTGACAAGAAAGGATATCGTGGGGCCAGCAGGTGCATAGTGGTTAAGGCACCGGACACCCACATGGTCAACCACGGTTTAAGTCCTGGACCCGGTGGCTTGAAACTCATGCTGGGCATATATGCGTGCTTGCCCAAAATCCCGAGAAGAGACTAGAGGAGAAGGGACTGCAGCATGACCATCCCCACTGGGGGGTGATTTCTCACTTTCTGTCTCTCTTTCTCTCTCTCTCTCTCCAGCAAGTGCATGTACCTTATAGCAAAAATCTCTGAAAATTTTTTTAAAAAGCATATCATAATGGAAGCCAGCAATCATGACAATATTTATTATGGTGATATCCTTGATATGCTCCAAGTTTTCTCTTTTTTTTTAAATAATTATTTTTGGGACCAGCAGGTGGTGTGGGGTGGTTAAGGCACCGGACACTCCCACATGGCCACCATGGTTCAAGTCCCAGACCTGGTGGCTTGCTTTCTCACTCTTTCTCTCTCTTTGTCTCTCTCTGGTCAAATTAAAATAACTGAATGAATAAATAAAATAAATAAAATCTTTATTTATTTTAATTTGACCAAGTAGGGACAGAGTGAGAGAGAGAGGGAAAATGAGAAAGCAAGCCACCAGGTCCAGGATTCAAACCACAGTCGGCCATGTGGGAGTCCAGTGCCCTTAACCACCATGCCACCTGCTGGCCTCTCCAAGTTTTATTTACTAAAAAGCAAATCATGACACCAGCAAATGGCATGATAGTTAGGTCACTGGACTCCCTGGTGGCCAACTATGGTTCAAGTCCCAGACCTTGGCAGCTTGTTTTTTACTTTCCCTCTCTCCTTCCCTCTCTCTCGTTCTGTGTCTCTCTCTGGTGAATTAAAGTAATAATAAAATTTTTAATGCTAAAAAATCATTTCTCTGAACCTCAATAATTTAATTATTCCTGGTAAGAAGTTACTATATTCCTCATAGTTGACATTTTGTTTGAGAACCAAGATATTGTTTTGTTTTTTTTGTTTGTTTGTTTGTTTTGTGTGTGTGTGTGTGTGTTGTTTTTTTTTTTTTGTTTTTTTTTTTTTTTTTTTTTTTTTTAGAAAGAAGAGAGGTTTAGGAGTCACACCAGTTGTGGTTCGCATTGCAGTTCAGTCATTACCCGGTGATCCTGAGCTAGTTGCTAATGTCTCTGACTTTCCTAAGGAAAACTGGCTACCTATTTTACAAACTGCTGTCAGGACTTCAAATATTTATGTAAAATACCCAGCTTAGTACCTACCTACTAAATATCTTTTAAATCTGCATACATCTCTCTGTTCCCCCAGCTACAGCCCTCTTTGAAGCCACTGGATTATTAAGCAGCCTCCTAACTGTTTTTATTTATTTACTTGTTTATTTTTGCCTTCGGTCTTGTTTGCCTAGTTTTATTCGGGGCAGTGGATATTCTGAAAGACTGATTTAGCAGGTGTGTGTCCGGTGTGGAGATGGATACGTAGCTGCCGTTTGTTGAGTGCGTATGGTGGGGACTGGTTTCATCCTCACAATAAACCCGTAAAGTAAGTGTCATCATTCGCCTTTGAAAAACGTGAGCGACTTGCCAAGGGCTACTCTGCTAGGATGTGAGTTCAGGGCTACCCAGTCCCGAAGCTGAGGCTCTGCTCCTGCTTCGCACTGTCTGCGTATCAGGGTGCCCAGCCTGACGCCGTCGGCATTTTAGTCCTATTGCAGACTCCCTGTGTGCTGACTCTGGGCTTACCATACCGTCACCTCATTTGACTTTGTACTTCCCTTGGTTACAAGGAGGTGAGGGTGGCTGCAGGTGTCTGATCTGCTCAGCAGTCACCTTCTGTGTATATGTTAATAAGCTGACATTCTAGTGTCGTACTTCAGTTTTTTGTGAATTAGCATGTATGAGCCTCCCTGGCTTCCAATCCAATAGAATTGAGTTTCTGGACCTGTGAGGTTGAGGACCAGACTCGGGACTTCAATATGTTTGCTAAGGGAAATGCCACCTAGTATAAGCCTCTGGCAGCCAGCCTTCTGTCTCAATCTATGACCTTCTGATGCCTACAATTAACCTTGATAACTCGGATAAAAAGTCTTGTATTTGTTTTGAAACGACGACTTTTATAGACTTTAAGATAGTAACAGAAATGAAGACTCTGCCTACACTTGACTTCCTGAGATTTAGGCACGTCTTTTTGAATGGCTCCTCACTTTTACTGTCTGAAATATTTAGTCAATAAATGTGTTTCGAGCCCTGTAGCAAGGGAAACACAGAGAAATGTAATATTTTGTTTTTCCCATCAGCGCTTACAGTGAAATTAGGAACATTAGACATATAAAAGCATGGAAGGAGGGCCAGTTGGTGGCGTAGTGGTTAAGGTGCTGGACTCAATACATGGCAGGCTGCAGTTTGGGTTCTGGACCCAGCAGCTTGAAACTCACTCTGGGTGTGTGTGCATGCATGGCCAAAATCCTGAAAAGGAGGATGGAGGAGAAGGGATTGTGATGTGGCCATTCACCCAGGGGGTGATTTCTCATTTTCTGTCTCTCTGTCTTTCTTTTTGTGTCTCCAGTGAGTGCACGCATCCTATAGCAAAACAAACAAACAAAACAAACCAAAAAACAAGCAAACAAGCAAACAAACAAACAAATGGAAGAAATGAAGAGAAAGAAATAAAGAGAAAGACTAGGTGTGGTGCTATACATCTATAGTCCCAGCTACTCAGGAGGCTGAGGCAGGAGAAAACGTAGAGACTCTTAGCTAAAACAAATAAACAAACAAAAAAAAAACAAAATCAACAATTCAAAAAGCCCAGATCACAGTACTTTTACATAGTAGCATGCTATGCATCAAATGGGTTGGAAGTGAATGTCTGCTATAATGTGCACCTGGCTTTTTTGTGGAAGCTCAAGAAATATTTGCTAACTGATTATTGAATGTTGGCCTCCCAGCTGCCACGCTCTCACATCCATACCTCTAGCTCTGACCTCTCTAAGAAGCTGCTGACTTATGAGAGCCACGTACCTGCTGGATGGCTCCATCTCAATGAATCGCCCATCAGCACCTCAAATTCAACTTATCAACTTTCATTTTATTAACTTTTATTTTCAGAGAGGCAGTATTACCTCGAAATTTGGAGCACGGAGTCTGGGATGTTGGTTTGAATCACAGCTCTGAATGACCTAGGGAAAGTCTTCTGCTCTTTGTGTGAAGAAATACAAGATTGTTCTTAAGGTTCACTGAGATAGATAATGGATGCAAAACATTCAACACAGTACCTGCGCATAGCCAGAGAACATTAAGTGTTAGCTATTACCGTCCTTTATTTCCCCCAAACTTCCTGTGGTAATTGATAATATTATCTATTCCATCCCTCTCTTTTACTCTATCTCATCTAACTACCAAAAATCAAATATTCTACCTTTTTATTATCTTTCAGATTATGGCTCATTCCACATGTACTTATGTAACATCTACTGAATGCCAGACACGTTGCTAGGTACTGAAGGCCTGGAGATGAATGCTTCATCTCTGCGTCTGTGCAAACAGATAACTTACGTAGCCACAGCTTGCAGATGGGCCACACGGTGAAACTGCACTGTGTTAAGGAGAGCCTAGAGGAGATATCCCTTTCTCTTTTCAAAACCAATGCCCTGGCTCAAGCCTGCATCACCTTGCAAGAGTTTTTTTGTTTTCTTCTTAATTGCTTTTAAAATATACAGGTAGGAGGCCAGTAGGTGGCCTGGTTAAGGTGCTGGACTCCCGCATGGCCAACTGTAGTTCGGGTCCTGGACCTGGTGGCTTGCTTTCTCACTTTCTCTCTCTCTCTCTCTCTCTCTCTCTGGTGAGTGTGTCTGTCCTATAGTAAATTTAAAAATAACAATAATAAATAAAATTAAATAAATCTTTTAAAAATGTACAGGTAAAATATAAAAAGATGTTCACTGCAAAAAGAAATTAAGTTATAGAAATAATTAAAAAGTAAAAGTGTCTTTTACTCTTTAAGCTTACTCTCCTCTGCAAAGGTAGATACTATTGGGTGGTCAGAAAAGTCATGACTCATTTTTGCATAGAAAAATATGTCATGACTTTTCTGACGACCTAATAGCTACTGTTCAGTATGTACTCTTCAATACCTTTTTTTCTTCATATAGATGCACCTTTATATGTACATTCATCCATCAGTATCCATGGGAGACTGTTTACAGGACCCGACCCCCTGCCAGATACTGAAATCTGCAGATGCTTGAGACCCTTACGTAAAACGGCATAGTAATTACATATAACCTACACACATCCTCCCCCCCACCCCCATACACTTAAAATCATCTCTAGAATACTTATGAGGCGGGGTCTTCCAAAAGTTCATGGAAAATGTTGCTAAAGATTTCTTTGCATCAAAATAAACTTGTATTGGGAACCGGCAGTTAGCGTAATGGCTATGTTGCTGGACGCCCACGTAGTCGACCGCAGTTTGCGTCCCAGACCCGGTGGCTTAAAACTCACGCCGGGCGCATGTGCGTGCGTGCCCAAGATCCCGAGAGGAGAATGGAGGAGAAGGGATTGCGGCGTGACCATCCCCCTGGGGGGTGATTTCTTGCTTTCTGTCTCTCTGTCTGTCTCTGTCTGTCTGGCGAGTGCACGCGCCCTATAGCGAAAACCTCTCCAAAAAAAAATAAAAAATAAAAATAAAAACTTGTATTTTAATTCTATTTTCCACAAACTTTTTAGATCCCCTCCTTATACTGCCTAGTCCAATGTAAATCCTACATAGATAGATATGATACTGTATTTTTTTTCTTCTTTAGATTTTGTCATAAGGCAAGTATGCTTGCTGGAGAGGAGAGAGACAGAGAGAGGGAAAGTGAGAAATCACCCGCCGGGGGGGATGGCCTCACTGCAATCTGTGGTCTTCTATTCTTCTCTTGGAATTTTGGGCACACACACACATACGTGCCCAGCATGAGTTTTAAGCCACCAGGTATAGGACTCAAACGTCAGCTGACCCTGTGGGAGTTCAGCCTCCTTCACCACCATTCCTGGCCCCTTTCTTAGTATTTTTGATCTGTGGTTGATTGAATCCACAGATATGGCAGCTATAGCTACAGAGAGCCAACTGCAAGAATGTTCTATAGATAGAAATGTCGTTTTCTCACGAATGGGAGTATAGCATAAACAGCCTTCTTGCTTTTTTCACTTACCAACATGCCTTTTAAATTTTCCCATATCAATACGTAATAGTCAACCTTATTCTTTTAACTGCTAAATGATATTCCATGTTTTTGAACTGCCATAATGTACTTAGTTATTTTCCTGTGGGAAGTAATTAAGCTTACTTCTGTTTCTTTCACTATTGTAATCCATGCCGCAGCAAATTTTTTGCATGTTTTTAGGTATATACAGTCATTTCTTTCCTTCTTTCTTCCTTTCCTTCCTTCTTTCTTTCTTTTTTCTTTTTTTGGAGAGGTTTTTGCTATAGGGTGTGTGCGCTCGCCAGAAAGATAGAGAGATAGAAAGCGAGAAATCACCCCCCCAGGTGGATGGCCATGCCTCAATCCCTTCTCCTCCATTCCCCTCTCAGGATCTTGGACACGCACGCACACACACCGGCGTGAGTTTAAGCCACTGGGTCCAGGACTCGAACCACGGTTGACTACATGGAAGTCCAGAGACATAGCCACTACGCTAACTGCTGGTCCCTATGCAGTCATTTCGGTAAAGTTCCTAGAAGTGGGTTAAAAGGTATGAAAATTTGAATTTTTGTTACATTGTGCTAAATTACCCTTTAAAACAACTATACCCATTTACACTCCCATCCTACAGTGAAAAAGAATATTTATTTATGTAATGAAAATAATTACACATCTCACCAACATTGGGTATTATCAGTCCTTTAATTTTGCAAATCTAATGAATAAAATGATGTTATATGATTCTGCTATAGATTAGTATTTCTGTGGTTACTTGTGAAATCAAACATCCTTTCATGTATTTGTTGATCATTTGTATCTCCTCTGGGAATTGCTGTTTATATTATTTGCCTTTTTCTCTATTACGTTGTTAGTGTTCTCCTTTTTGGTTTAAAAGTTCTCTTCATTACATTATGCTGTTAATTATTTTTCTTTTACATGTGTTGCAAATATTCTTCTCAGTCTCTTGTTATTTACATTGTCTTATATCATACTGAAAGTTTTCTTATGTGGTGAAATCTGTCAGTCTTTTCTATTATGGCTCCTGGATTTTACAAGTTTAATCTTTTTCTTTTGATGCTTTGATAGTTTTATTTTCCAAGTTTGACCTTTTTTTTTTTTTTTTTTTTCAATTACCATGCACTATATATAGAGAGAGATTGAAAATACCCTACAATGGGGTATGGTCACACTGCAATTCCTTCACCTTCATTTCTCCTTCCTGTCAGAATTTTTGGGTATGCATGCATACATACCAGGCATGTTTTTCAAACTATCAGGGCCAGAATTCAGACCACAGTTAGCCACATGGGATTGGTCTCCTAAAGCACAGCACTTAACCACTGCACTAAAGGGCTAAGCCCTGAATTTTTTTTTTTTTTTTTTTAGGTTAACTTACTATTTCTTCCATGAGCAAGAGGGACACAGACACACACAGACAGTTCCACCAATATGATCCTGACACTGCATTCCACCCCAGCCTCAGCTAGCCCCAGATCATGGGCAACGTGGATGCCTGGCATAGAGGCCTCTGGACACAAACCGGGAAACTCCTCATGTGGGTCATGTAGAGCATTATCTTTTACTGCCGAGCTATCATCCAGCCCCCAAGTCTGATCTTTAATACAATTAAATTTTATTTTTATCTGTAGTGTGAATTAGGTTTATAACTTTTTTTAAAAAGAACTTCCGGGACCAGCAGTTGGTGTAATGGCTATGTTGCTGGACTCCCATGTAGTTGACCGCGGTTCAAGTCCTGGACCCCATGGCTTAAACTCACGCCGGGCTCTTGTTCGTGCATGCCCAAGATACCGAGAGGAGAATGGAGAAGAAGGGATTGTGGTGTGGCCATCCCCCCTGGGGGGTGATTTCTTGCTTTCTGTTTCTCTGTCTCTCTTTCTGGTGAGCGCACACGCCCTATAGCATAAACCTCTCTCCCCCACACACAAAAGAGAATTTCCAGTTGTCTTCACACAATTAAGTAGCCCATTCTTTTCTGCTGGTTTGAAATGTCACATTGTAGGGACCAGCAGTTAGCGTAATGGCTATGTCGCTGGACTCCCACGTAGTCGACTGCGGTTCGCATCCCGGACCCAGTGGCTTAAAGCTCACGCCGGGCGCGTGTGCATGCGTGCCCAAGATCCCGAGAGGAGAATGGAGGAGAAGAGATTGCGGCATGGCCATCCCCCCTGGGGGGGTGATTTCCTGCTTTCTGTTTTTCTGTCTCTCTCTGCTTGTATGGCGAGCACACACGCCCTATAGCGAAAACCTCTCCAAAAAAAGAGAAAGAAATGTCACATTGTACACGTGTTCTACTTCTTTGATTGTTTTCAGTCTTTTTTTTTTGTGCAAACACTATGTTATTTTTGGGGGGGCGGTTTTTGCTATAGGATGCGTGCGCTCGCCAAACAGAGAGAGACAGAGAGACAGAAAGCGAGAAATCACCCCCCAGGGGATATGGTCACGCTGCAATCCCTTCTCCTCCATTCTCCTCTCGGGATCTTGGGCACGTACGCACACGTGCCCGGCGTGAGTTTTAAGCCACCGGGTCCGGGTCGCAAACCGCGGTCGACTACATGGGAGTCCAGCGACATAGCCATTACGCTAACTGCTGGTTCCCAATGTTGTTTTTTTTTTAAGAATTATTTTATTTTATTTATTTATTATTTGTTTTTATTGACCAGTGAGGGACAGAATGAAAGTGAGAGAGGAGAGAGAGAAAGTGAGAAAGCAAGCCGCCAGGTCCAGGACTCAAACCACAGTCGGCCACGTAGGAGTTCAGGGCCCTTACCCACCATGCCACCTGCCAACTCCACTATGTTGTTTTAATAATTATAGCACTAGAGGGTATTTTTACGCCTTATGGTGCTCAAAACTGTATGTTCTCTCTTTATTCTTTGCTCATTATTTTTCTATCTCATAGCTTTCTTGACTGTTTTCATAAATTTCCTCTCCCAGGTGAACTTTAGAGTAAACATACCCAGTTCCATAAAATATCCTATAAGTATTTTAACTGGAATTTCATGCAATTTATAGTTTAATTTGAGTCTTCTCCAGGAACATGATGTATTTCTCACTTACTTTTGTCTTCTTTTGACATATTTCAATAAAATTTATAATTTCTTCTTATAGCTCTTGGATACATTGGTGAGTTTAGTTACATGTATTTTATAACTTGCTTGCTATGAGAAGTCAGACATTTTCCATTGTATTTTTCTATTTGCTTATAATTGATGTATAGGAAAAGATTGGTTCTTCTTGTTGATCTTTATCAAGTCTTTACTAAAATCTAGTATTAGTTTTAAATTTTACAACTAATTAATAGATTTTCTAGGTTCAAAATTAAATCACTTTTAAGTAGTGATGTTTTTATGACTTTATAATATTCTGCTTATTTTCTTATCTTATTGCACTAACTAAGCCCTCCAGTACCATGCTTAGCAGTCTCAATAATAGCAATGTAAGCAGGCACCTTTGTTTTGTCCCTGGCTTAAATAGAAATGATAAATGCTCTTTGTCAAATGAAAGAAATTATCTTCTATCACTGGTTTATTAATAGTTAAAATAATTTTTTAACTTGTTTGTTTCCATGATTATGCCCTGAAATCAGGAATTGATACTAAAATTTATGGCCTTTTTTTATTCATTGCCAGAGGGCACATGTGCTCATCAGAGAGAGAAAGAACCTTTTGTTGTTTTTTTTTTTAAAGAATTATTTATTTAATTTTATTTATTTGTTCATTCATTTATTTTAATTTGACCAGAGAAAAACATAAAGAGAGAGGGAAAGTGAGAAAGCAAGCCACCAGGTCTGGGACTGGAACCATAGTCAGCGATGTGGGAATGTCCAGCGCCTTAACCACCATGCCACCTGCTGGCCCCAAGAAAGAGAACCTCCTAATTGGTGCATGGTCAGATCACAATACTTTCTCCTCCAGTTCTCCATCTTGTCAGGATTTGGGACTTGCATGCACACATGCCTGGCAAAGTTTTGATAGCTTCTGGGGTCAGGATTTGAATCATAGTCAGCCACTTGGGATCCAGCTCCCTTAACTGCTAAACTCTGGGCTGCCTCATAAAATTTATTACTTTTTAAAGTATCTTTTTGTGGTGATAATGACATTTTTCTCCTTTAATATTTTAAGGTAGTGGATTATATTAATATTTCATTGTCAGGAAAGTCATGGTGTATTTTTCTATGCAAAAATGAGTCATAACTTTCCTAACAACCTAATAGTTTGTAAAATATAAAACTATTCCTTATATATCTAGATAAATCTTATGTAGTAGTGAAAATTTTTATAAGAATAATTATCCAAGATGTTTATGTTTATGATCTTAAAGTTTAGGCTGATGGTTTTATTTATTTGTGCTATCTTTGTTTATTTTTTTATATTGGGGTAATATTAGCTTAGTATAATGAGTCTCAAAGTTTTTTTTTTTTTTTTTTTTTTTTTTTTTTGAGAGGTTTTCGCTATAGGGCGCGTGCACTCGCAAGACATACAGAGAGAGACAGAGAGACAGAAAGCGAGAAATCACCCTCCAGGGGGGATGGCCAAGCCGCAATCCCTTCTTTTCCATTCTCCTCTCGGGATCTTGGGCACGCACGCACACGCGCCCAGCGTGAGTTTTAAGCCACCGGGTCCGGGACACGAACCGCAGTCGACTACGTGGGAGTCCAGCGACATAGCCATTATGCTAACTGCTGGTCCCAAGTCTCAAAGTTTTTGGTCTCAGGACCCATTTGCCCTCTTAAAAATTACTAAGGACTCTCAAGGAACTTTTTTTGTTACCCATAAATACTAGAAAGAAAAGTGGAGAAATTTTTTAAACACAAAATATGCAAGTATCCATTTCATTAGGTACTAAAACAATGATTTTATCACATGACATTCTGTTAGCCTCTGGAAAATTATACTTGTGAGAAAAAATGTGTGTGAAAAAGTCAAAACATCTTTTGTATTATTATCAAAATAATTTTGGTCTTGTGGACTCCCAGAAAAGTCTCAGGGATCTTTAGGGATTTCCTAGATCATACTTGAAGAACTGTTATTCTTATAGATGGGTGGTAAGTTTTTCATTTTTTTCTGTACTAATATAAATAACATAGAAGTTATTTGTGTCTTGAAGGTAAAAAGCATCTATAAGTCATTTGGAACTGATGATTTCTGAAATGGTACATCTTTGCCTACCATTTTATTTTCCCCAGTAGTTTCAGTCTACTCAAGTTTTATGTCTTTCCTTAGGTCAGTTTTTAAGTTTACATTTACTGGGGCAGTGGTGGCATGGTAGTTAAAGTGCTGGATTCCCACATGGCAGACTGCAATCTGTGTCCCAGACCCGGCAACTTTGAAAATCACAACAAATAAAAAGATAACTAAATATTTGTAAAGATTTATATTTACTGGGATCAGCAGGTGGCATAGTGGTTAAGGCACTGGACTCCCACATAGCAAACCACTGTTCAAGTCTCAGACCTGGCAACTTAAAACTCACATCAGGCCATGTGCATAGATGCCCATAATGCTGAAAGGAGAATGGAGGAAAGGGGATTGTAGTGTGGCTATGACCCCAGGCGGGTGGGAGGGTGATTTCTCACTTTGCTTCTCTCTCTCCAGCAAGTGCACTTGCCTTATAGCAAACTTAAAAAAAAAAAAAAAAAAGACAAAAACCTAACAACAACCAGTCTCTTGTTCTCTTTGTAGATCTCAGCATTTTATTTACTGTTTTAGAAGTTGATTCCCCTTTCTTTCTTTCTTTCTTCTTTTTTTTTTTTAAGAGAGATTTTTGCTATAAGGTGCATGCACTCTCCGAAAAGACAGAGAGAGACAGAGAGACAGAAAGCGAGAAATCACCCCCTGGGGGGGGGGGGGCGGTGAGCATGCTGCAATCCCTTCTCCTCCATTCTCCTCTTGGGATCTTGAGCATGCACATGCACCAAGTGTGAGTTTTAAGTCATTGGGTACAGGACTTGAACCGTGTTTGACTACATGGGAGTCAAGCAATGTAACCATTACGCCATCTGCTGGTCTGTTTTAATTTCTAAGTAGTGTTCCAGTATGTGGCTGTACCAGTTTGTTTATGCCTTCACTAGTTGGAATGCATTTAGATTGTTTCCAGTTTGTAGAGATTAAGAATAAAAGTATTATAAACAGTTGTGAACAAATTTTTGTATGAACCTGTTTTCATTTTTCTTTTCTTTTCTTTTTTTTAATATTTTTTATTTTTTGGAGAGGTTTTTGCTATAGGGTGCATGTGCTTGCCAGAAAGACAGAGAGACAGAAAGCAAGAAATCACCCTCCAGGGGGAACGGCCACGCCACAATCCCTTCTCTTCCTTTCTCCTCTTGGGATCTTGGGCACGCACGCACAAGTGCCCGGTGTGAGTTTCAGCCACAGGGTCCAGGGCTCAAACCACAGTCGACTACATGGGAGTCCAGCAACATAGACATTATACCAACTGCTGATCCCGTAAGTTGTTTTTTTTTGTGTGTGTGTGTGTGTGTGTTTGTTTGTTTGTTTGTTTGTTTTTTTGAGTGAAGACCTAAGAGGGGAATTTCTGGGTTATGTGGTAAGTACATATTTGACTTTATAAGAAATGGCGTATTATTTTCCTATCATTCTCTTTTTTCTGGATTTCTGTTTGTTTTGTTCTTTCCTTTGTTTTTATCAAGTCTCTCTCTTTTTTAGAGCTTAGCCTCTTCTGTGATTCATCTTAATGTGATTCCAGGCACATCACACTGCCTCAAGCTCAAAATGTCAGGGAGAACACCTCAGTTGCAGGACTCAGGAAATAGTAGAGCAAGATTATATTGAAAAGTTGGCAGGGGGCCAGAGGTGGTGTGGTGGTTAAGGCACTGGACTCCTACATGACTGACTGCAGTTCAAGTCCCAGACCTAGTGGCTTGAAACTCATGCTGGGCACGCATGTGTGTGCCCAAAATCCCAGAAGGAGAAGGGATTGTGGCATGATCATCCCTCCTGGGGGGTGATTTCTCACTTTCTCTCTCATTGTCTCTGTCTCTCCCACGAGTACACGTACCCTATGGCAAAAATAAAATAAAATAAACTTTTCCAGGGCCAGCCTTTGGCCTGGTGGTCAAGGCAGCTAGATCTCAAATGGCTAACCTTGCTGTTTGAGTCCTGGAGCCAGTGGCGTGAGAAACATGCCGGGTGCATGTACGTGCATGCCCAAAATCCCAAAAGGAAGAGAGACAGAGAAGAAGGGATTGTGCCATGACCATTCCCATGGGGGTGCTTTCTTGTTCTCTCTCTCTAGCTCTGTCTTTCTCTGGTGAGCACACACACCCTCTGTCAAATTAAAAATAAATATAATAAATAAAAGGTTTTCCTAAGTGTGACCCCCATGGGGAGTCATAGAAGGGAGAGAAGAAAAATGGGAAAGATAAAAGAGGAGAGCAAAAGAAAGGAAAGAAATGAAATGATGCTCTAAAGGGAAGCAATGAGTGCTGCCCTGTAAACACCGTTGTGACATCATGATGTCATGATGGCATCAGGAAGCATGTGGCCTTGAGGGCAGGAGGGTAGGAGAGGTGTGCCGGGAACCACTAATGCAGATTCTAGAACCTGATGGTTCCAAGGTTCCATTTGAATGGAGAAGTTAGGCCTTTGCTGGCTTTGGAAAAAGGGGGATAATCTGATCCCAGTGGTTGCTGTGAGGGAGTGGGGTTTGGGAAAAGGAGACATGCTGCAGATGGGGCTGCCAGGGACTACTGCCAGAGTCTTCCTGTCAGGGCCAGCCAGTGGTGCAGGAGTAATGCAATGCTCTGCAATGATGGGCCCACGTGGGAAGACCCCAGGTTCTCACCCTGAGACCTTCCTATGACGTCGGGTGTGTAGACATACACATCCTGGCTGGCTGAGGCTGCAGGAGGGTTGCAGCATGAGGACCCTGGGGAAGGTGTCTCTCTCTCTCTCTCTCTCTCAATAAATAAGTAAATAAACTTAAAAATATATTTAAAAGTCTTGCTGCTAGACTCCTGGGGATTCACAATGCTCTCAAAAGAGAGAAATCTGTGGTATGAAAAAAATGTAGTAAGGAATTCGATAAATATTTGATTGATTATTAAATAGTTAAGGAGCTTTGCATTTTAAGTAGGTCGTAAGAAGTTGAGAACTGTTAGAACCACAACTGCATGAACTGTCAATGGCAGTGAAAACATTGAAAATCAAAGAAGAGTAAGAGTAGAGAGGGAAAAAGAACCCTGACAACTGATTTCATGGTCTGGGGTAAGGAGAGAACAACAGATATGGAGAATCACCTAGTCAGAAAAGTATATAAATAAATGTATAAATAGAACACATTTAAAAATTTTTTAAGGATTATTTTATTTTAACTTTATTATGATTATTTTCCAATTTGACCAGAGAGAAAGAGAGAGAAAGTGAGAAAGGAAGCCACCAGGTCCAGGACTTGAACCATGGTTGGCCATGTGGGAATCCAGCGCTTTTAACCACCACACCACCTGCTGGCCCCAATAGAACACATATTTTTGGAAATAAACATGTAAATCTCATGAGGATCAAAGATGACTTTCTGAGTTCTCTATCTCTGATACCTGCTCTCTGTCACTGGTTGACCCCTGAGTTGGTCTCATGACACCCAGAGGCCTGACAGCCAAGTGATGAAGAAAGAGCGTTATTAAGAGGGTTGAAGCTTTGGGATGAGAGTGAGGGGCTGAGTAAGTGATGCTGAAGAGATCTTGTGATTTTTTAAAAAAAAAATTATTGAAGAATTATTTTTATTTCACTTTATTTAATTAATTAATTTATTTTAATTTGACCAGAGAGGGATGGAGTGAGTGAGAGAGAAAGTGAGAAAGCAAGCCACTAGGTCTTGGACTCAAACCATAGTCAGCCATGTAGGAGTTCAGTGTCCTTAACTACCATGCTACCTCCTGGCCCCGATATCTTTCATTTTAGTGTAAATATTGCTGGAGTGTCTAAAGATTTCCTTAGCTTGCAAAAAGCTCCTAAGACCTTCAGTGATCCTAAGACCAAACTCATAAAGACATTGGGTAAGCCAAGCCAAGACAGTTACTATTCCTCTCTGGAGGTATTATTCAGTTTAAGAGAGGTTGAAGTTTCTGTCCAGCAGAATTTGTGTACTTATTTGGTTGTCAAGGGTCTGATGCACCTATAATGAGGTAAGTTTATTACATGCTACAGAAGAAAAAAAATCTAGTGGACAGACGTTTTCTCCCTTTAGATCATATGAATCTGCTCAGAGCTTTAACAGTGCATGATTTTAGTCCTCCCATCATAAGAAAGATCATTCACCTCCCAGACTAAAGCCCATGGAGCTGAGATACTACATAAGAAAATAATTACCATAGGACTAGCAGATGGCATAATGGTTATGGCATAATGGTTATATCGCTGGGCTCGCATGTAGTTGACTGTGGTTCAAGTCCTGGACCCGGTTGCTTGAAACTCATGCCAGGTGTGTGTGTGTGTGTGTGTGTGTGTGTGTGTGCATGTGTGTCCAAACTCCTGAGAGGAGAATAGAGGAGAAGGGATTGTGGAGTGGCCACTCACCCTGGGGGGTGATTTCTCACTTTGTCTCTCCAATGAGTGCACAAGCCCTAAAAGAAAAAAAGGGGGGGGGGGAAACTAGCATACTGTGAGAAATAAAATCATTAATGTGCATTATTTAAATAACATTTATTAGGAACCTATTAAGTACTGAGTCTATAGTAGTGAACAAAACAGGCCACATCTCCGTTTTCAAGGAGCTTCCTAAATTTTGGTGTGAATAATTAAAGAAGGCATTAACTCCCTCTGAGATCAGCAAAGGCTAAAGAGAGGAATGACATCCACTCTTCTTTTGATTTGCTCTCAATACTGCAGCCAGGAAGATTTTTTTAAAAGCATGCACCTAAGGGACCAGTAGGTGGCATAGTAGTTAGGGTGTTGGACTCCCACATGGTTCAAGTCCCAGACACAGCAGCTTGAAACTCACACCGTGTGTGTGTGTGTGTGTGTGTGTGTGTGTGTCCCCAAATTTTCAAGAGAATGGAGAAGAGATTGCAGCAGGTGATCCCCCACTCTGGGGGGTGATTACTCATTTACTGTCTCTCTGTCTCCCCAGCGAGAGTATCTGTGCCCTATAGCAAAAATCTCCAAAAAAAAAAAAAAAAAAAAAAAAAGTTTCAAACACCTGAAAACGTTCCCCTTGTAAATTTCACAAATGGCCTCCTTGCGCTTTTCCCGTGAGGATCAAAATTGTATTAGCATGGCTCATAAAGCCTTGCAGATTCTGACTGTCTCCTCTGGCCTCATCCCCTCCAGTCTCCTGCACACTGGAGCATGGTTATACAATCCTGCCACACTGGCCTTCCTTCAGTTTCCCAAACATGGCACCCCTCCTTCTGCCCCAGGGGTTTTGTACCTGCTGTTCCTTGGATCAGGAACCCACATTCTCCCACTACACCTCTTTGCTCCACCCTCATCTCTAACTGCTTTGCCCAGTTAAGCCCGTTTATCCTTAAGAGCTCAGCCCCAGTGTTAATTCCTCGGAGTGTCTCTGACCATTTATTTCTGTTTCACTGCAAGCTACACATACTCTCCTTTTTCTTTTTTTCAAGAATTATTTAGTTCATTTAATTAATTTATGCTTATTCTTATTTTAACTTGCTATAGGGCATGTGCACTTACCAAAGAGAGACAGAGAGAGAGAGAAAGTGAGAAAGCAAGTTGTCAGGTCTGGTACTGGAACCATAGTTGGCCATGTGAGAGTCCAATGACTTAACTACCACGCCACCTGCTGGTCCCGACATACTCTCCTAACAACCTGTACCTACACTCCTCTCTCTTCTTCCTCTTCCTTCTTCCCCAGAACACTAAACAAATGAACACAAAATAAATATAAAATAGTAAATTGTGATCAATGCTTTGAAAGAAAAGAGCAATTTATAGTAACATTTCAATAGGGATATATAATTATAAATTATATATATGTACATATATTTGTTTATTATTCACACGATAGGAGCTGAGAATTATTTGTTAACTAAATCAATGAAGAAAAAATATGAGTAAGATTTCTCCAGTTGGAGAAGAGAGTAGAGAGAATTCCAGACAAAGAAAATGTTGTGTACAAAGATATGGAAACATAAAGAAATTGACATGAGGAAATTGACAAATGACTAGAAATATGGGCAAGAGGGACTCACTCTTTACAATAAGATTGTAAAGGTAAGTGAGATCTCACTTGTAACCTTGAATTTTTTCCTGGTTTGGGTATAGTGTGTGTAGTGAGTAAGATAGTGGAAATCAAAGGTTTTAAGCAAGGTATTGTTATATTCACATCTGGATTTTAGAAAGATAATTGATTCTTCATCTATAGCTATTTCATCTCTGAAATTTTAAATTATAAAGCAGCAAAGTCCTACTTGTTCAGCATTGCTGTTAATACTAGATTGATTCATCAAAGTCAGTTAAAATGGGAAATTGTAAAAAGTGCTACATATATTCTCTCAACATTTTCCTCTAACTTAGAACATGTAAAATGAACAACCACCTGCTCACCTTGAGGTAAAGGCTGGGGCCTTTCCTTAAATGCGAAGTCCTTGAATCTTGAATAATATACCCAGATCGAGTTATCTGTGGATTACAACTCAGCTTCCTTAAAATAGAACAAGATGGGCCAGCAGGTATCATGGAGGTTAAGTCTGGATCCCATATGGGCGACTGCATAGTTGGGGTCCCAGACCCTGTAGATTGAAAATTATGCTGAGGGGAATGTGCATGCATGCCCAAAATCTTGAGAGAAGACTAGAGAAGGGATTGTAATATTTGCATTAGAATCACAAGATCGCAAGGTAAGAAAGGTTCTCTGGCATCATAGACTCTTCCCTTTACTCCCATCCCAAAGCTTCAACCATTTTCATAACACTTCTTCCTCATCACTTGGCTACCAGGCCTCCCTGGTGTCCTGAGATAAGCTCAAGGCTCAGCCAAGGCCATTTCCCCCTGTGGAGTGATTTCTCATTCTCTCTATTGCTCTCTCTGGTGAGCACACACACCTTATGGAAAAACAAACAAACAAACTAAAAAACTGAAAAAAAACAGGACAAGAAACTTAAATGTTCTTATGAAAGAACCTTAGCTCATATTCCATTGTTAGGATTTACCCCATTCTACATGATAACATAATGAGTAAGAGCACCATCTCTCAAGCCAGACTGCCTGGGTTCAAATCCTGGATTTACTACTACCTAACTCGGGCAAACTGCTTAGCTTCTTTACACCTCAGTTTCCTCAGTTTCCTCATTTCCCACTTCAGAGAGCTATTTGAGGATCAAATAGCTGTTTTATGTAAAGGCTTAATGTAGTGCCTGGCACATAATAAATATTCAATAAATGTTACCTGTTTCCAGTTGTCTCACTCACACCCGATTCAACAGCATTTTTTAAAAAGAGATTTACTTTTATTAAGTCTTTCCAAGCATTTGATTTGGTGTACTTAGAAGCCACAATTCTCTTTCTTTTTGCACCGTTGATTTGCATAATATTTAATTAAATTATGTAAATACGGTAACTAACACCACAAGAATAAACAATTTTTGGAACATGCCTAAGGACTTACGGGCAGAAGCAGAAGGATATGCAAGAGAGTGGCCTGCCAGCAAGGGACACTCAGGATGTGGTGGTTATTAACTAGTATGTGTTGTAGGAAGGGAGGGAAAGTTCTAGTTAACCTGATAGATAAGGAAAGAAGAGGTTGGTTAAAAGAACATTTTGCTGAGCCACGTGGTGTCACAGTGGTACCACAACTGGGCCCACAAGGAAAGGTCTTGACTTCCTGTCCTGGGGCCACTTGGACATGGCAGCTAAGACTGGAGGTGCATGGTGGCAGGAAGGCCCCATTGGGGACATATGTCTCTCTCTCACACGCACACTCATGAAATAAGTAAAAATAAATAACAACAAAATTTTTTTAAAAATTAAAGAGAGATCATCCCCTTTTGGGGGACAACCTCTGTCCTCTGTTTGTTCATATTACTGCTGTGCTTTATAAATTATTATTATTTAAGAGAGATTTTTGTTATAGGGTAATATGCTTGCCTGAAAGACAGAGAGACAGAAAGTGAGAAAGCACCTCCTGGGGGATGACCACACCCCAATCCCTTTTCTTCCTCATCACTCTTGGGATCTTGGGCACGCACACATATGCACCCAGCCTGAATTTTAAGTCACTGGATACAGGATTCGAACCACGAAGTCCAGCAACATAACCATTACACTATCTGCTGGTGCCATATATCTATGCTTTAGTCTTCCTAGACTCAGACAGCACCTTTAATCTCTCTAAAGTCCAAAAAAAAGGGATTATGTAATCTAAGATAAAAACAATACTAACTTATAAAATAACTGTAAGGAAGTTCAGTAAAGTTCTAATTTTTACCATGGTCATTATTTTGGTGCCATTTTAAAAATTGTAAATTCTCTCTTAAAAAAAAATAATGTTGTGAGTGTTCACTTTGTTTTGCTAGTGCTCTGAGGATATGGTTATTTTTTGGACAACCCAGCACTGCTTTTGAGGCTTCCATTTTTTTCTCCGTCTCTCAGCCTCCTCCCAAAAGTGCTTCCTTCCGTATTGAATGTATGATCCATCCATAATCCACAAAGATCTTAGATCTCCGTGATCCAGTTAAAGGCAGCATTTAACTTGCTCTCTTGCCAGTATCTTTAATCCCCTTTCCTTGCACACTGTCCTTACACAGACCCTGTCTAATAAACCCCTAAACATGGACCAGCAGGTGGCGTGGTGGTTAAGGCGCTGGACACTCCCACATGGCCAACCACGGTTTGAGTCCCGAACCTGGTGGCTTGCTTTCTCACTTTCTCTCTCTCTTTCTCTCTCTCTCTCTCTCTGTGTGTGTGTTTCTTTCTGGCCAAAATAAAATAAATGAATAAATAAATAAAATTAAGTAAATAATTCTTTTTTTTTTTTTGGAGAGATTTTTGCTATAGGGTGCGTGCGCTCACCTGACAGACAGAGAGAGACATAGAGACAGAAAGCAAGAAATCACCCCCCGGGGGGATGGTCATGCAGCAATCCCTTCTCCTCCATTCTCCTCTCGGGATCTTGGGCACGCAGGCACATGCGCCCGGTGTGAGTTTTAAGCCACCGGGTCCAGGATGTGAACTGTGATCAACTACGTGGGAGTCCAGCGACATAGCCATTACGCTAACTGCTGTTTCCCAGTAAATAATTCTAAAAATAAATTAAAAAATAAATAAACTCCCCAAAACTGGATATGTTAAATTTATGGTGACTTTGCAGCTTCCAGGTAAACATGTCCAATAGGCAGTTATACATAAAATCTGAAAAGCAGGGGCCAAGGTGAAGGTAGAAAAAGACATTTGGGAATCCTTGACAGACAGGTGGGATTTGATCTTGTGCAAGTAGATCACGTCAGCATAGAAGGGCACGACCCAGTGGCCCAGCTGAGAGCTCCAGGGAACACCACTGGGTAAAGGGTAGAGATGCAGACGAAAGAGGAAATAGTCAGGACAAGGAAGCCTGAATCCAACGGAGAGCTTCAAGGAGTGGTTACCAGTATAAGCGTAATAAAGAGGTGAGGGGGGGGATAAGACTGTGTCTGGCACCTAGTAAGATCTCAATGCATACTTGTTAATTGGTTAATTAGGACCGAAACAGGGACAGCAGGTGGCATGGTTGTTAAGGCACTGGATTCTCACATGGCTGACCATGGTTTGACTACCAGACCTGGCAGCTTGAAAATCACACTACGCATGTGTGCATGCATGCCCAAAATCCCAAGAGGAAAATGGAGAAGGGACTGTGATGTGATCATCCTCCCCACCCCCCACGTCTACAGGGTAATTTCTCGCTTTCCATCTCTCTGTCTCTCTCCAGGGAGCACACACGCCCTATGGCAAAAACCTAACCAAAAAAATTTAAATTGAAACAATTGGGAAGTCATTGGTGCTCTTCATGTTATTTTGGGTTTTCTTGGAAATAGACCCCAAGACAAAGATTATTTTATTTAAAAGACAAAGGAGCACTACTGTGGGGAAAGGGAAAGAGAGTGAGTAGGAGTGAAACAGGGAAGGGGGCAGCCATTGGAAAATCCCATTGAAAAAGTTCTAGCAGTCAGAGCAGAGCACTCACCTCATAGTTACCCCTCTCATGGTATGAAGTAGTGGGGGTATTTATATACCAAGTCTTTCGGGTCATTGATTGAGGACTGCTTTCAGGTAGTGTTAATTCACTGACATTTCTAGCCCACTGCTTGGGCAGCAAAGCAGACCTGGAGTGCAAAAGAATGTCCTTGGGCAAATGAATGCAGGTACTGGCAGCTGAAATCCTGGTATTCACGGAAGTAGTGAGGGTAGAGGAGATGAGCAAGGCAGGGACAGCACCCATCACTCGGTATCTACAGTTTCAGTGGCAGAAGCTCGACTGCTAGGGGCTTGGTAGTATGATGGGTATTCAAAAAGTTCATGGACAATCTATCATGCAAAAGCTACATGTATGGATTTCAAAAACCTTTTGCACCAAAATAATTCAGTTTTTTTAATTCAGTTTTTCCATGGCATTGTGAAATCCTATTGAAAATTGAAAGTAAGGAGTAGAGAAAAAGAACATAGATGCTTAGCTGGAAAAAAGACAATGAAAGCTATGTCCATATGCGGACCCTGCCCTGGATTGGAAAGAAGAGCAGAGTCTAATAGGAGATCTGAGCCTCCCAGTGATACTTATTGAAGGAACTCATAACATTTCCCCATTGCTAGTCAGGCTGTGAAATAGCTGCACTAACTACTTCTTACTTCAGGGCCTATCTTTAGCTACCTTGGCCTGGCACCCAGTGTTCCCTTTGCTGGATTTTGGGTCCTAGGTTCCCCCTTAAAGAAGCCTTGCTAAGCTAACCCTTTTCCAGCCTCACCTAGCTAGCAATTGTGAACCTGAAGAACCAGGAAGATAGGTTGAGTATAGGTACAGAACGGACCGGGGCAGATGTGGAGCACAGTGGCTGGACTCTGAACCCCAGGAGAGCTACAAGGTCGGACGAGGCCCCATTTTGAGGGGTCTTCCACTCAGTGGCTGCTTGAATTCCTGGCTTCCCCTCTGAGGTTGACGGTTCTTGATAACTGGGTTGGTTAGGGTGTCACAGGCATAATCTCAAATGATTCCTTCCTATGGCATTCATCTAAAGTATGGCTTTTATTTGATTGATGTCTGTCTCTTAGCTGAAGCATAAGCTCATGCAGATGGGCTGTATTCCTGTTAGCACAGTTGTATCCTTAGCGCCTGCTGCCTCGTCAGTACTCAATGCATAGTTCCTTAATGCAGGGAATTGGGGGTGGAAAACGTAATGCTGTCCATAGCTGATACCTAAACCAAGAAGAAAATAAAGCCAGAATTTGTGTCCTCCTACAAGTAGGTTTTCTAAGAAGCTAATAAAATTCAATGTAAGGGTCCCTTACATGCATGAACTCCTTATAGACCCTGGGAGGGACTTAGCAATATTTTTACATGGTCATTACTTTATAATTTGCAAAACCAAAAATCCCTTGATCAAAATTAAGACCACCACTTCCACTCTGAGTTCATGCTTCCCTTCCTAAAATGACTTTGGTATGGCCATAGGTGTTTTGGGGTTCTAATTCAAGGAAATTTAGTTAGAAATATGTTTTGTTTATTTGACTTTAGTGGGATCTATGAGGAGACTTCCAAAAGTTTATGGAAAAGTGAAACTAAAACATGGATTTATTTTGATGCAAAAAGATTCTGAAACTAGTGGGTCATTTGGTGGCATAGTGGTAAAAGTGACTGGATCCCATGTGGCCAACTGCATGGTTTGGAGCCCCAGACCCAGCAACTTGAAAAAAACACCAGCACATGTACATGCATGTTCAAAATCCCTAACGGAGGGAGAAATGGAAGAGAAGGGATTGTGCATGACCATTCCCCATAGAGGTGGTGCTTCTCACTTTTTCTCTCTTTCTCTCTCTCTGGCAAGTGCATGTACCCTCTGGCAAATTAAAGAAAAAAAAAAGAAGAAGAAGAAGAAAGAAAAGGAAATTCATGCGTAGTTTTTTCATAACACACATTTTCCATAAACCTTTTGAAGATCTGTCATATTTATGTGGTCTACAGTCTCTTCCGTTCTCAGTTCATTTATTGCTGGCTATCCTGGAATAGAAATGGCTCTCAGGGGTCCTTCTACAGCCCACTATGCTAATTCACTGGGTATCAGGACACAAAGGTACATGTCCAGAGCTTGGTAAAGGGCCATGAGTGTGTCCTATGGTTTCCTGCAATGGAAGAGGAACAAGGCGTAGGATGTGCGGATCCAGAACTAGTCATCACATATGTCAAATTATAAGTGGAAAATTGGGTTTTTATTGCTGCCTGGTCAAAATGAAACCTCACACCTGTCAGGAATATACTTCTTAATGCAGTGTATATAATTATAAGTGTATGGTATATTTTTCTTTTTTACAAGAATCACTTGAAACAGAATTTATTAAAATTCCTGTGTTTATAGGGCATAAACTTGTGGGAATACTACTTATAAAGAGTTCATTCTTATGTGAAGTAATATATTTTACACATCTTCAAAATACTGACATTGCCAAAGAGAACATAAAACTCTTAATATGGCACTGTAACTAGGACATCAATAATAAACTGGTAAAAGAGTGTCAAAAAGGTCCAAGAGTGTCAGCCCCTTAGCTCAGCAATTAAGCCCTGGGCCTAGAAAACCAGATCCCACATGGGCAGCCATGGTTTGAGTCCTGGCCATGGCTGCTTGAAAAGCACCCTAGGCACATGTGTGTGAGTGCTGGAACTCTTTTAAAAGAATTATTTCTTTATTTAATTCAATTCGTTATTTTTATTTTTTAATTTTACCAGAAAGAGAGAGAAAGGGAAAACAAGGAAGCAAGCCACCAGGTTGAATCATGGTCAGCCATGTGGGAGTCTAGCACCTTAACCACCATGCCACCTGCCAGCCCTGAGTGCTTGACATCTTGACAGGATGGAAAAATGGAGAAAAAAAAGACTGGTGGGGTGATCATGCCCTATTGAGGGTGCTTTCTCTCTCTTGATGGTGAGTACACATGCCCTCTGGCAGTTAAACAAAAGAAGAAAAAGAAAGTCCAAGAGTGTGACATTGAATACTGAAACACGAGAATGTCCCAGTTCACGTCCTGAGGCCTCCCTGTATGTGCCAGGTGTGTGCGTGCACCTGCGATCCCGGCGAGCTGAGGCTGGGGGTGGATCACAGCACGAAGACCTTGTTGGGGGTGCTAGTCTCTCTTTGTCTCTGCCTCTGTCTCTCAATGAATAAATAAACATAAAAATAAAGATGTCCAAGAGTATTCATGAAAATTCAAAATGCTCTGAAATCTCATAACTCCTTTAGGAAAGGACCATGATAGCAAGTTCTATTTTCTTCATAGAAAATGATACTTCCAAGTTGTTGTACATGTGACGATTCAGTCAGAATCTGCAACTTTCGAAATGTAGGAAATAGCACTTACAAGTGTGTCAGACAATTAATTTTAAAATTATGCTATTAAAAATTTGTTGTGATGATTATACTTTTCTTCAACTTTAAAAATTTTTGTAATTTGTTATATCATTTGTCATTCTAATAAATTCTCACTTTTGAACCTAGTTTTATATTTGCAATTTTGTTTCTTCGTTTTCCAAGAGGGCCCTCCAAGTTGTTTACACTACGTTTCAGATGTCACAAAACATAGATCCACCCCTGTTCTCTGATCTTCCTAGCCTAGGTAGTCAGGGACGTACAGCAGTATCCCCTTAGAGTCCTGACTCTACACGACTGGTATATGGTCTCCGTGTAGACATTTTAGATGTCTTCTGACCTCCTTTTGAAGGGAGTGCTTCCTAGTTGGCTCTAATTGATGTATCTTGCAGAGAATTGAATAGAAATGAAAAAAAAAAAGAGAGAGAGAAAGCATTTGCTGAACAGGAAGTGGGGCTATTTCGGCTAGGTAAGGGCTATCACCGTCGGGTATCCCTGACACAGGGAGACCTGTGGCAACAGCTCTTGCTACAGCACTGCAGAACAAACCTACTGGAAACTCAGTGCCATAAGGTGGTGGGTACTTTTTTTTCCCCTTGCGTGTGCAGATAAATTGATCAAGTGAGAATTGACTGATCTAGCCTGGCCTCAAATAAGCGTGGCTCTAAGCTGGGCATTTGATCCAGGTCTGCTTCAAATGTCTTTCATTGTTCTCAAACTAGAACTGTCAGAGGCATGTTCTTCTCCTGGTGGAAGGCGGGAGCCCAAGAAACCAAGGTTAACTTTGCATGCACATTTCAAGTCTCTGCTTGTGTTGTATCTGCTAACATTCCATTGGTAGAAAGAAGTGGATGGCCAAGTCCAAAGTCAAGGGACAGGACAGTCACTCCATCCTGCTGTGAGGACAAAGCAAATTATATGAGCAAGGCACATCAGTGGGGGAGAGAAGATGGAGGTGGAGGAATGGAAGGAGTGGGTGTTTGACGAACAGTCATCCAGTATGCCACAAGAACAATCATAGCAAAGAAGGAACAGCCTTCCTCGCCCCCTAGGCAGCCCTATACCTTCTGCAGTCTATCCTCATTTCCTGCTCTTACCAGAAACACCGTCTTACCTACTCTGCCTCGTTACATCTAGAATCTGATTCCTCTTCGTTCTTACCAAATTGCCTGCCCAGATTGCTGCCATAGCCCACTAACTGCTCTCCTCGTCTCTGATCTCGTTCTTTCCTGATTCATCATCCAGGGCTGCCAGCAATTATCGGGATCTCATCAGCATCTGCATCATCATTATTGTTATCTATTTCGCATTATACTTACTGCTTATGTGCCTGGCTCCTTCATTATACTGAGAGCTCCTGGATGACAAAAACTGTGTTTTATTTAGCTTTGAATCTCCAGCATCTTTCACTAGGTCTGACACGTAGTAAAACTTCAATTAGTTAATATGAAAAGAAGCAAAGGGAGATGGGATTCCAATGTAAGTCTGAATGACCCTAGAGCCCATACTCCCTCTACCTTACCATAATATATCCTTAGTCACAGATGTGTTGCTGATAAAAATAAGAATAAAGCTCAAACCTTCCCACTGCTACACCAATGGGGGAAAAGGTTACTCAATCTAGATTAACTAAAGATTCTTTCTCTCGTAATCAAAATAATCCTTTCTAATCCTAATTCTTGTAAAATGGAAAGGTCTAGAAGCCGTACAATTTGTTAAATGGACGTGAGCATGTTAAATATAGGAAAAGATGCTCAATTTTCCTCTTAGGAGAAATGCATATGCTATTTTTTTTACCTGTCAGATTGGCAGGGATCAAAAAGGTTTTAACATTGTACTGGTGAAGGGTGTGAAAAGCGACATTCACATATACTGCTGATGGAATTGTAAATTGGTTCAACCTCTGTGGAGGGCAATTTGGCAATATCTATCAGCGCTTTATATACTGGTATAGAAAGATCTCCAATATATCTTGTGTTGTTAGTGAAAGGCCAAGATGCAGAAGCAGGTACAGTGTTACCACTGAGTGTGTTGTAGAAAGAAAAACAGAGATAGATACATGTGATTGATTAGGCGAGCCCTGGGAAGACTGGGAAGACATTCGAGAAACTGCTAACAGTGCTAGCCTTTGGGAGGGGAATGAGGTGGAGAACAAGGGTGGAAGGAAGGTTTAATTTGCATTGCATATGAGTCTGTTATGTTAAACTTTTGTTTCCTATAGAATAGAATTGTTTAGATGTCAGAAGCAGTAACAGAAGATCAACAAGCATAAAAACATAGTTGCAATGTAATTGGCCAAAGGCTAATTTTCTTGATTTGCCAGGAGTTTGTAAATTAATTTTTAAAAATTAAAAGAGAGGGAGAGGTAAAAAAATATAAGCACTAGCTTTAGAAATGGCCACATATGGCCATTAGTCTTATGAAAAAGATGCTTAACTCATACATTATTAAAGAAAAATCAGAAGGAAGGGACCAGCAGTTAGCGTAATGGCATTGTCGTTGTACTCCCATGTAGTCGACCGCGGTTTGCGTCTGGACCTGGTGGCTTAAACTCACACCAGGCGCGTGTGCATATGTGCCCAAGATCCCGAGAGGAGAATGGAGGAGATGGGATTGAGGAGAGGGAATTGAGGCATGGCCATACCCCCTGGAGGGTGATTTCTCACTTTCTGTCTCTCTGTCTCTCTCTGTCTTTCTGGCAAACGCATGCACCCTATAGCAAAAACCTCTCCCAAAAAAAAGAAAGAAAGAAAAATCAGAAGGAATCCTTCAGAAAAGAATGAACTCTATGATTAGATGTGTTTAAGTAAAGAGTAAGTGACCAGCTTTTAGGCTGTTGTTAAACAGTTTCTTTCAATCATCTGACAAATGAAAGGTGTTCCAGCATCTGAAGGAACTAATTCCCCCCAATTTTTAGGGTCTGTAATTCTTTACTGTACCGAGTGAGCATGCGTTAATATCAACCAAGTGAGCATAGAGAGGAAAAAGAAAATAATGGACGTTCATTTGAATGCATAAAATCTCAAAAAACGGAAGGAATCTTGGAGCTAGCTTTTTGTTTGTTAGTTTTCCTTATTTTAAAAGAATTATTTTATTTAACTTTATTTATTTATCTATTTACTTATTTTAATTTGACCAGAGAGGGACAGAGAAAGAGAAGGTGAAAAAGCAAGCCGCCAGGTCCAGGACTCGAACCACAATCAGCCATGTGGGAGTCCTGCACCCTTAACCACCATGCCACCTGCCAGCCCCATGGAGCTAGTTTTTTAATCTCCTAATACATCCCTTCTTGGAACACAGTGCCGGTTTTGCCACTTAGCACCAAGCATTCATTCATTCATTCATTGAATTAATATGAGGGTGGGCGGTCTTTAAAAGGTTTGGGGAAATTTTCTGTTACCAAAAATTTGTATGGATTGCAAAAATATTTTTGCACCAAAATAAACATATATATATATATATATATATACATACACACACACACACACACACATATATATAAAACGAGCTTACTATAGGGCACGTGCACCTGCCAGAGAGAAAGGAGAGAGAGAGTGAGAACGCACCCCCGACAAAGGGGGATGACCACACGGCAATCCCTTCCCCTCCATTTCCTCTCAGGATTTTGGGCACACAGATACATGTGCCCAGTGTGTTTTTTTAAGCCATCAAGCCTGAGACTCAAACTGCACTCGGCCATGTGGGATCCAGCACGTTCACCACCACATCACCCAGCTGGCCTTGAACTCAGACTTTAATTTTTCCACAAACTCTTTGACATCTCCTCATATTTACTGAGCTCCTTTTGTGTGTCAGGTGTAGCTCCTGTCCTCATGCAAACAGACATTAATCGGATACTTTTTCGAGCAAGTGTTCTGTGAAGGAGAATCATGCAGGGTTATGAGAGTCTAAGAGTGTGATATGATCCAGACAGTCATTTTAGGAAAGATGAGTAGATCAGGATGAATAGGAGTTTAGGCAAAAAGAAGAAAAACATGCCAAGTAAAGGCCATGGCAAAGGCCCGACCAGGAGGGATCACTGTGAGGACCAGGATAGAGAAGTCTGGAAATAGTGTTATATGTGACTGAGGAGGAGGCCAACCCTAAGGAGTTCAGTCATTACCCTAAGAGCAACAGGAAGCCCTTAAAGGGTTTAAAACGGATGGACAGTTTAAAACGGATCTTGATGAGATCCACATTTTAAATGTCGCTCTGGCTACAGAGTGAAGACTGGATTGGAGAGAGGCAGGAGCAGGTGCACAGGTGAGTTAGGAAGCAGATGAGATCCACAGGAGATGATGGTACCTACGCGAGAGTGGGGAGCTTGACCAACTAGGATGCGTGTGACAGATGTTTCGGAAGTCCAGTAGACAAGACTTGATAATAAATTCACTCTCAAGAGGAACCGAGAGGAAAGAACATGTCGGTATGTCCCAAGCTTTCAACATGCACAACTGGGTATGTAGTAGTACCAGTCACTGAGACAGGTAACAGTGGGAGAGAACTAAATTTGGGAGGAAACACCAGTTTAGAATATGTTAGGTATGAGGTGCTTTTGAGAGGACACCTCAGTCAGTTGGCAATATTTATTTATGGAGTATCTGTTATGCAGCTGATAGTGGAATTATGCAGGTTTATTATTTAAATAAGAATTTCAATAAAAGAGACCAGCAGATAATATAATGGCTACATTGCTGACTCCCATGTAGTTGACCGTGGTTCAAGTCCCAGACCTGGTGACTTAAACCTTATGCCAGGTGTGTGTGCGTGCCTGTCTGAAATCCCAAGAGAACAGAGGAGAAGGGATTTGGGCATGGCCATCTCCCTTGGTGGGTTATTTCTCTCTGTCTGTCTCTCTCTCCAGTGAGCTCACGCACCCTGTAACAAAAACCTCTAAATAATAATAATAATAATAATAATAAACAGGAGCTAGCAGGTGGTGTGATGGTTAAAGTGCTGGACTCCCACATGGGCGACTGCAGTTCAAGTCCCAAAGCCAGCAGCTCGAAAATCATTCCAGGCACATGTGCGTGCATGCCCAAAATCCCAAAAGGAGAATGGAGGAAAAGCGATTGCAATGTGGCCATCACCTCTGGAGGGTAATTTCTTATTTCCCTCTCTCTGTCCCTCTCTGTCTCTCTCCTGTAGGTGCACACTCACTATGACAAAAACCTAAAATAAAATAAAATAAAATAAAATAAAATAAAATAAAAATAATGAACAAAGAAAAATCAAGAATAAAGATAATCCCTCCTTCTTGGAGGCCCTCACCATGCAATCTTCTATTGCCTATTCTTTCTTACTTTGGTCATTTATGTATTTTCTGACTCTTCACTCCTCATGTGCTGGGTAGAATGATCCAATACCTTACATTTATACTTTCTTGACCTGTTAATTTCTAGAAACCTTTATTTCACTTCACTAATCCCATGCCCACACCATGAACCTATCACTCAGAAATCATCAGCCTTGGGGCCAGCAGATGGCATAGTGGTTATGTCACTGGAATCCCACATGGCTGACCATGGTTCAAGTCCTAGACTCAGTGGCTTGAAACTCACTGTGGGTATGTGTGCGTGCGTGCCCAAGATCGCGGGAGGAGAATGGAGGAGAAGGGACTGCAGCATGGTCATCCCCTCTTGGGGTGGATTTCTCACTTTCCTACTTATTGTCTCTGTCTCTCTCTTCAGTGAGTGCATACACCCTAAGACGAAACCTCTACAAAAAATGAAAAGTCATTAGCTCTAAGATTCTTTCCGTTTTGACTGTAGCCTCCTGTCCTTCCAGCTGTCTCATTTACCTTCATGTCCTGCATCCTCCTCCATTTACTGTCCTGTTTCTTTCATCCCTGTTATTTCTAATCCTCCCTGAAAGGGTTTCCTCCCTGTCATGGCCTGACACACAGCAGATGTCCAATAGGTATCTGTTGACAGAATAAATGTCTCCACTTCCTTCTCCCATTTATTCCCCCGCCTGGTGGAGTCTAGCATTGACCTTCACTAGTCCACCTGAGGCCAGGCACTAAGATTTCATAATTACCAAATCCAATGGAAACTTTTCAGCCTTTATTTTACTTGACTTCTCTTCAATATTGCTTATATTGTTGCCTATTCTTCCCTTTTCAAACTTTATAAGCCTGGAATTATGCATTTTCTGTCTCTGCCTACTTTATTTTGGTCTCTTTTGAGGGATCCTAATCTTCAAGTATCTTCTGTCTTCTTTATTCTCCTCTACACATTTTAACTGAATAATTCTATCTGCTTTCCATATTCTAAGTCTCTAATTTGTCTATGTCCACCTTAGAACTCTCTACCAATCTCCAAAATTTTGTCTCCAACTGGCCACTAGACAGTCTCGCCAGGTTCTTAGCAGGTGCTTATTAAATATTGTTGAATGAATGAAGGAAAGCCTTGTGATCTCACAGTTATCACATCCAAGAAGAACTCATGAGAAAGCAAGCCACCAGGTCTGGGGGGCGAACCATGATCGGCCATGTGAGAGTCCAGAGCCTTTAACCACCACGCCACCTGCCAGCCCCAAGAACTCATCTTTTCCTTCTAATCTGCTTCTCATTTTCTGATCCCCATTTTGGTTAATAGTAGAAAACACCACCCAATCATCCAAACTCCTCACACTAACACCAAGTTCTGATTAAATTTTATCCTTAAATATGTTTTAATCTGGGGGCTGGTAGATGACATGGTAGTAAAAGCGTTGTACTCAACCATGGTTTGTGTCCTGGACCTGGCAGCTTGCTTTCTCACTTAACCTCTCTCTTTCTCTGTCTCTATCTGGTCAAATTAAAAAATAATAACAATAAATAAATAAAATTAAATAATTATTTTAGATTAATTAAATTAATTTCTTTAATTATTTGTTTAATTTTATTTATCATTGTCATTATTTTTAAGTTTGCTACAGGGCATGTGTGCTCACCAGAGAGAGACAGACAGAGAGAGAGAAAACGAGAAAGCAAGCTGCCAGGTCTGGGACTCGAACCATGGTCAGCCATGTGGGAGTCCAGCACTTAACCACCACTACCTGCTGGCCCAAATTAAATAAATAATTATTTTAAACAATATATGTTTCAATCTGTTTCCTCCTCTTTATCCCCCTACTACTATCTTGATTTAGGGCCTCACCAGATCCCAGATCCTTCCTGGTTTTTCCTTTTTCATTCTTACTGTAGTTTACCTAGATTACTCAAATAGTTTTCTAAACTAGCCTCCTTGGCCTTTACCTTATTTTTCTCTGTTTTTTTTTTTTTTTTTTTTTTTTTTTTGTAATTGAGATAAAATTCACCATTTTCACTATTTTAAGTGTTTAAATTAGTGGTTTTTACTTTATTCACAATGTTGTACAACTATTACCATGCTCTGATTCCAGAATATATCCACTACCCCAAAAATAATCCTTGTACTTCCCATTCTATTCTTCCCCATCTCCTGGCCTGGCAACCGCTAAGCCACTTTCTCTCTCTGTGGATTTGTCTACTCTGGATATTGCATATAAATAGAATCGTACAAAATGTAGCCTTCTGAGTCTGGCTTCTTTGATTTAGCATATTGCTTTTAAGTTTTACCACTATTGTAGCCTGTTTCAGTACTTACTCCTTTAAAAAAATTATTTATCTATTTGTTGTGATCTTAGGGCCACTGGTCTGAGACTTGAACCACAGTCAGCCATGCAGGAGCCCAGTGCCTCAATCACCATGCTACCTGAAAGCCCCAGTACTTATTCTTTTTAATGGTTGAATAATATTCCATTGTATGGTTATATCACATTTTGTTTATCCATTCACCAGTTGATGGATATTGGAGTTGTTACCACTTTTTGGCTCTTTTGAATAATGCCTCTATAAATACCAGAATGCGAGTTTTTGTGTGGGCATATGTTTTCAGTTCTCTTGGGTAAATAAGTAGGAGTGGAATTGCCAGGTCACATGCTAACTCTATGTTTAATGTTTTGAGGAACTGCCAAACTATTTTCCATAGTCACCGCACTGTTTCTATCAGCTATGGATGAGGGTTCTAGCTTCTTCAGCTCCTGGAGGACATTTGTTATTTTCTATTTGCTCTGGTTTTTATGTTTGTTTGTTTGTTTTTAATAATCATCCTAGTGCATATGAAGGGGTATCTCATTGTAGTTTTGATTTGTCTTACCCTAATGATTAATGAGATTTAACATCTTTGCACTTTTTAGCCATGTCTATAGCTTCTTTGGATGTAGAGACTTTTTTAAAAAAAACTTCTTTTTACTTTATTTATCTATTTTTTAATTTTTTAATTTTTATTTATTTTTTTTTTTGGAGAGGTTTTTCGCTATAGGGCGCGTGCGCTCGCCAGACAGACAGAGAGAGACAGAGAGACAGAAAGCGAGAAATCACCCCCCAGGGGGGATGGTCACGCCGCAATCCCTTCTCCTCCATTCTCCTCTCGGGATCTTGGGCACGCACGCACACGCACCCGGCGTGAGTTGTAAGCCGCCGGGTCCGGGACGCGAACCGCGGTCGACTACGTGGGAGTCCAGCGACATAGCCATTACGCTAACTGCTGGTTCCCTATTTTTTAATTTTTAAAAATTTTTTCATTTGGGACCAGCAGTTAGCGTAATGGCTATGTCGCTGGACTCCCACGTAGTCGACCGCGGTTCGAGTCCCGGACCCGGCGGCTTAAACTCACGCCGGGCGCGTGTGCGTGCGTGCCCAAGATCCCGAGAGGAGAATGGAGGAGAAGGGATTGCGGCGTGGCCATCCCCCCTGGGGGGTGATTTCCTGCTTTCTATCTCTCTGTCTCTCTCTGTCTGTCTGGCGAGCGCACGCGCCCTATAGCAAAAACCTCTCCAAAAAAAGAAAAAAAAAAAAAAAAAATTTTTTTCATTTGACCAGAGAGAGAAAGTGAGAAACCAAGCTGCCAGATTTGGGACTCGAACTGCGGTCTGCCATGTGGGAATCCAGTGCTCTTAAACACCATGCCACCTGCTGGCCCCATGGATGCAGAGACTTTTGAAAAGCAATCTCATTGTGTTGTTTGGGTACTCAAAATTTTGAATTGCTCCTGACTGCCTAAATAATAACTTAAAATTTTCCTAGTGTGGTATGCAAGGTCCTTTGGAATCTGGTCTCAGCTTTCCTGTTCAATGTCTTCTGTCACTCAGTTCCCGACACTTTATGTTTCAGTCATATCAAACTAAGGAGAGGTAGAGAGAAATGTACTTTGTTTCCTTTTTTTTCTCCAAAATGTATTTATTTCTTTTGAAAGAGAGAAAGAAACAGGGAGAGACAGGCACCCCCAACATGGCATCCATATTGCAATCCAACCCCCATCTCAGCTGGCCTGGATCACAGATGTGCACTTGTACATCCACCCCACATACTTAGGGAGGTCCCAGGATGTGAACCCAGGATCTTCACTTGTGGGTCCCGTTGTGTTATTGTTGTGCCACCACTTGGCCCCTTGTTTCCTTTTTAGTCAATCCAGTCTCCAACAACAGAGGATATTCAACCAAAGTGAAGGAAATGGGTCATCTGACCAATGGAGTGAGGAGGTAGGATTCCCATACCCACAGCTTCCTGCTGGTTTTCCTTCCCCACACGTATGTTTCTTGCCTTATTTTTGGGTAGCACTCACTTTGTCCTAACTAGGACACATATGTCTTGGACAAGACTATATCCTTGCCCCTAGATACTACTGAAAGGAGCTAGCTTTTGGGTTTTCCTGGGCTGTGAGCTGCGTGTTTTCTTATGTCCTTCCACTTTCCTGGGACTCACCAGGCAGGGCTTCCAATATAGGAGGAGGCAGGTGGGCAGAGGAATTGCAGGCAATTTGTTCTCTAGGCCCCTTCTCTCTCCTGTCTTGACTGCAAAGGGCTGGAAAGTCAGCTTCTATTGTGATTAAGTTATAATTTAAGGCAGTGAACATGTGCTCTGCTGGCGGCTATAAAGATTCAAATCATAAAGTTTTACAGTGGAACGGTTTCTGTAAAAGCATCGTTAGGAAGTGGGAACCATGCCTTTAATTCTTATGACATATGGGACTGCCTGGTTTGTTTTGGTTTCGGTGGAGTTTAGTAGGGTGATGGTCTGACTAATTAAAGTCAGACCTTCTTCCTCTCCAGAGTTGGGCCCATAGGAGGACAACGTAGAGAGGGGGATCTTTTCTCCCCAGTTCTATTCCTGTCTCAGCTTATCATGAACAAAGAGCTCTTACAAATCAGGAGTAACTTTTCAATGACTAAATATTTTTAAATCTCTTCAAACTCATTAGGCTTCTTTTCTGAGGGAGTCCATGTCTTCCTCTGTGTTTTTCTGGCCGGGGCAGACCTGAAGAATGACCAAGCCTGGGACCAGCAGTTAGCGTAATGGCTATGTTGCTGGACTCCCACATAGTCAACCGCGGTTTGCGTCCCGGACCCGGCGGCTTAAACTCACACCGGGCGTGTGTGCGTGTGTGCCCAAGATCCCGAGAGGAGAATGGAGGAGAAGGGATTGCGGCGTGGCCATCCCCCCTGGGGGGTGATTTCTCACTTTCTATCTCTCTGTTCTCTCTCTGTCTGTTTGGCGAGCACACACGCCCTATAGCGAAAACCTCTCCAAAAAAAAAAAGAATGACCAAGCCTAATTGGAAGGTAATTTCTTCAGGACATTATGAGCTAGCTGGACCCTGCAACTGGGGCAATGGTAGAAACAAAGAGAATAATATAGTGGCTCTCAGGTTAACCAACACTGTGTGCCCTGCGTAAATAGACCAACTGATGTCATGGTTGAGAAACTGATGGGTACTCTCAATGTCTCTATTGCACAGGGTGGCCACTTACTGCCGTTCCCACCAGTGAATTTGCATGCTTACCAGGACTAAGCTGCACTTGTCCCTAAGCCCATTGATGCCAATGGCAATTGTTATCACAGCTACTTAACTTCATTTAGTATTTTGTAAACTCAACAATATAAAGTTAGACAGATTGTGTTTTTCTGTGAAAGTGAAGGTGAAATCTAAGGTGACTCTCTAAAATGATTGCGCTTAAAAGACATGAGGGGAAGACAGTGAGAGAAAATATCACAACAGTCTAGGGAGTTGTACTGTAATTGCTTTAAGTGCTTGTTCCACTAAAAACTAAAACCTGAATTGTAGACAAGGTATTATGAGTGTGAATTATGCAGGAAAGATCTGGAAAACCAGTCAGCAGACACATGTCTTGGCCTTACATCAAAAAATTGGAGAATGAATCTATATTAATATATTTTAAGTTCAAATAAAATGTTCAAGGTAAGTCTATATCTCTTTTTAATGATATCCTGCTTTATGGGACTTTTCGGATTAACTAACCAATACATTGAATAAGAAGGTTCTCTGTAATAGGATTTATCATTTATTGGGTGCCATTATTGAGTGTATTAAATCTTTACAGAGAAAGTCATTGCTATTCCCATTTTGCAAGTGAGGAAACTGAGGCTTAGGGTAGTTAAACTTGATCTAATTCACACAGAGACAGTGGCCATCCAGTTCTATTACTATAGAACCAAGAAAAAAAAAAAAGAAAGAAAGTCTAAAGTGTGATATGTGAGCATATGACACCAAGAAAGAAGTGCTTGTGTTTGAGTGAAAATGTAATCATAAGTAGGGTCTGATAGGCTATTGAGAATGTAAGTTGGTATCCTCACTTTGCTAATGCTAAAATACAACATTACCTTCACTTATTTAATCAATAACTATTGAATCACTTATTCTTTGCCAAGCACTGCTCTAGATTCTGGGCATATGGCAATGAACAAAATACATGAAAATCTATGAACTCATGCGTCGTAGCATACATTCTTGTAGAGCTGAATGTGTCTATACCCTGTGAGTTAGCAGCTTCATCCCTAAATATGTTCCCCAGGACAACTCTTGATGATGCACTCCAAAAGACTTGTATACAAGTATGTTCACAGTGAAGTTGTTCATAATGGCAACAAATCGAAACAAAACATGTAACTAATTTGGGATCGGCAGGTGGCATGATGGTTAAAGGCGCTGGACTCTCACATGGCTAACTACAGTTCGAGTCCTGGACCTGGCAGCTTGCTTTCTTGCTTTCTCTCTCTGTGTCTCACTCTGGTCAAATTTTTAAAACAACAGTAAATAAAATAAAGGAAAAAATTCTTTTAAAAACATGTAAATAATTCAAATAAACATAACATGGGGTGGATAAATAGAAGGTGGTATAGTCACATAACTGAATACTATAAAGCAATGAAAATGAAAGCCCTATAGCCATATGACTCAACACAAGTAACTCCAGAATATAATGTTAAGTGAAAAAAAAGTTAGTTACAGAAGAATATATATAGTTGGGACCAGCAAGTGGCGTGGTGGTTAGGGCGCTGGACACTCCCAAATGGCCAACCATGGTTTGAGTCCCAGACCTGGAGGCTTGCATTCTCACTTTCTCTGTCTCTCTCTGGTCAAATTAAATGAATGAATAAGTAAAATTATATATATATATATATATATATATATATATATATATATATGCAGTATGATGTACACTCATATAAAATTCCAGAGCAAGCAAACTAAGCAATATATTGCTTAAAGACATACATATTTGGTAAGCTATGGAGGAAAGGAAGAATCTGAGGGAGAAAAAGTCCCTGAAATAGTAGTTACATATAGTAGTTACATGGATGGGCTGGTTTGGGACCTGCTGTTTTGGGACCCAAAGGTTTGGGACCCAAGAGGAGCAAGTAAAAAGTGCCAGCTGTGTTCTATTACGTTTGATGATAGTTCACAAATGTTCATTTTGTTACTATGCTTTATAGCTTTCATATAATGCATATATAATGTTTAATAAAAGTTTAATGTCTTGAAGAAGGAAAAGAACATAGAAAAGTTTGGAGATTAAAGTCAAAGATCTTGACTTGAAAAACTTGGGGTTAGAAAAGCCAGAAACACAAAAATGGAAGGATAATGTGAATGATAATATCTTTGACTCCACTAATAGGCAGTATATAATGTATTCATGCTGGAAAAAACAGTTTTTATACTGTAAAAATGTACAATGACTAAATTTTAAAATAAGGAAATATATGTATATATATGTGTGTGTGTGTGTGTATACATATGTGTGTGTGTGTGTGTGTGTGTGTGTGTATAAGCTAGAAAGCCAAATCTCCAGAAACAATTAGCTTGACTTGGTAGCTGATACCAGTATCATGTTCTAATGTTTATTTCTACACCTCCCTTGTTAGAGAGTCTCCATGTCCTTGAACCCCTCCTTTCCTCAAGTGTTTGGTGTGTAACTTCAGTAACATTGCAAAGACTGATAAAAGGATCTTGCAACTGGGCCAGCCAGTGCTGCAGGGACGCAGCTAGAGGTAGCTTGAGGAAGATGTATGATAGAGTTGCTTGTCCATGGGCTTCAAACCACCAGGCTGAAGATGCCCTTGGGCTTCAGGTTTCTGCCATAGCCTTGAGTCAAGCTCAATGTGTATGTATGTATTTTTGAGTGTGCTTGTGTTTTTGGAGTGGATAGACTACACCCATCAAAGTTTATGAACGTGCAGATGGCCTGAGCTGCACCTTTTGACCCAGAGTCACACTTGTCAGGAAGCAATCAGACATAGCATAAACACTGAGTCCATCAGTTATGTATTTTGGCTAGATTGGTTAGTTTAGTTACTATGAAGACAATCTTATTTCTTGCAAAAGCACAACTCATTAGGAAGGGAGCATAACAGTTCTTATTAAAAATAAGAGTTTAAATAAATTGACTTACGTTCTCTAAAGCTGCTGAGTAGCTTAATGAGTATGTTGAGTGTTTCCCAACATATATCTAGGTTTATTTACTCACTTAAAATTTTTTTTTATTAGGGACCAGCAGTTAGTGTAATGGCTATGTCACTGGACTCCCATGTAGTCGACCGCGGTTCGAGTCCCGGACCTGCTGGCTTAAAACTCACGCCAGGTGCGTGTGCATGCGTGCCCAAGATCTTGAGAGGAGAATGGAGGAGAAGGGATTGAGGTGTGGCCATCCCCCCTGGGGGGTGATTTCTCGCTTTCTGTCTCTCTGTCTCTCTCCGTCTGTCTGGCAAGTGTGTGTATATATATATATATATATTGCCCTATGGCAAAAACCTCTCAAAAAAAATTTTTTTTATTAAATAAATACTTACTGACAATCTGCTATACATCATTCTTATGCCAAGACTCTAGGAATGCATTTGTAAATAAATGGATATGGTCTTTTCTTTTCTAAAACTTAGAGTCCAATGAGGGAAACAAACAAGTAAACATATAAGTATTTATTGTTTTAAATGTGGATGAATGTGGGACCAGCAGGTGGCGTGGTGGTTAAGGTGCTGGACACTCCCACATGGCTGACCACGGTTCGAGTCCTGGACCTGGTGGCTTCCTTTCTCACTTTCCCTCTCTCTCTTTCCTCCTCTGTGTCTCTCTCTAGTCAAATAAAAATAAATGAGTGACTAAATAAAATTAAATAATTATAAAAGAAAAAGAAATTCAAATAGAAAGCAACTTATAAAAAGCCAAAAATAAAAACAAAACCAAAAAAAAATGTGGATGAATGTTATGAAATAAATGGTGCAACTGTTAGGTTGTCAGAAAAGTCATGATGATTTTCTCTTTTTCTATGCAAAAATGTGTCATGACTTTTCTGACTACCTCGTATATGGAATAATAGGGTTAGCCACCAAAGATGGTCTCTGAAGGAGTGCATTTAAATAAAGATCTGAAGTTAAGACCTAAGATAAGCAAGAGTGTATTCAAAAAGAAATTGGTTATTTTTATAGTTCTGAAGTGGGAAAGTGTTGCAGATGAAGAATGAGAGTCAGTCACTTATTGCTATGTAATAAACAACCACAAACATTTTGGTGACATATGACAGTAGTGTTTATTTCTTATGCATCTTAAGGTGGACCAAAGCTCAGCTTGGACAGGCATTTCTGCTCCTTGCAGTAGGTTGGGCTCTAGTCTGATTTATGGATATTCATTTAGCAGCTCGGTTGAAGAGACAGTGGCTTCCTGGGGAGAGCTCTTCTGAGAAGAGCCATGCTTGGGTCACATCTGCTAATGTGTCACTGTCCCAAACAATCCCATAATTTAGCCAACAGTCAAGGAGCAAGCGATGAGCTTCTCCATGGAAGCAGAAGGGGAGTAAATATGTTTGGACAATAACCTAATCTGCCACAGTCTACCACATGTTCACAAATATTCAGATTCCTCCCACCTGCAAAATACACTCGCCCATAATCCAAGACTACTACAAATTTTATCCAAATCATGCACCTACCTTAAAGTCCAGGATCTTTTAATCTCTATACCAGACCCAAGTATAGTTTTTCTCTATTTGAAGACCTAAGAACTTTACAAATAAATCATTATGCCCCTTTCAACATACAGTCATGGACTAGGTTCAGGAAAACAGGAATATCATTCCACTTAAAAATGGGAAGAACTAGAGGCACTAGAACTAGAGAAATTACTGGTCCATAGCAGTACTTTTTTTTTTTTTTTTTTTCCAGAGAGGATTTTTTTGCTATAGGGTACGTGTGCTCCCAGAAAGACAGAAAGTGAGAAATCGCCCCCCAGGGGGATGGCCACACCCAATCCCTTCTTCTCCATTCTCCTCTTGGGATCTTGGGCACGCACGCACACGTGCCCAGTATGAGTTTAAGCCACCGAGTCTGTGATTCAAACCGCGGTCAGCTACATGGGAGTTCAGCAACATAGCCATTATGCCAACTTCTGGTCCCATTGGTCCATAGCAGTTCTAAAATTCTACTGAGCAAATATTGACGAGTACCTCCATCCTAGGAGTCAGCAATGTTCTCTGATTAACCCCTGATTCTGCTTTTTGGGAGTGGATCTCCAATCTGTTGTTCTCTATTGCTCTTAGCTAAGTCCTCAAAACTCCTTCCTTTCCCATCATCCTTGAACACTTCTAAAGCATTAAATAATATGCTTTCTTTGTGACAGAGCATTTAAAAAACAATTATCTATTGAATTTTATTATTACCATTACTTTTTAAAAAGAATTATTTATTTAATTTATTAATTTAATTTTTTAAAATTCACCAGAGAGAGAGAGAGGGAAAGTGAGAAAGCAAGCTGTCAGGGCTAAGACTTGAACCATAGTCAGCCATGTGGGAGTGTCTAGCTCCTCAACCACCATTCTACCTGCTGGCCCCATATTATTACTATTACTTTTAAATTACCAGAGAGGGACAGAGGAAGTGAGAGAGAGAGGAAAAGTGAGAAAGCAAGCCGCCAGGTCCAGGACCCAAACCACAGTCATCCACAGTGACCCAGCCACTGCACCACCTGCCAGTACCATGACTGAGCTGCCTTTTTTTTTTTTTTTTTTTTTTTTAGTTGCCAGAGAGCGCATGTGCTCGCCAGAAAGAGAAAAAGTAATCCCCAATAGGGCATGGTCATATTGTGAAAAAAATATGTCCTTTTCCCTCGATTTCTCCATTTCTCCATCCTGTCAAGATTTGAGGCACGCATGCACATGCATCTAGAGAGTAGTTGTTCAAGCTGCTGGGGCTGGGATTTGAACTGCAGTTGGCCAAGTGCAGCTCCCTATGCATAACATTTAACTACTATGCTATGGAGCCATCCCTATGGCTAAGCCTTTTTTTTTTTTTTTTTTTTTTTTTTTGGCCTACTGCTTACTTATAGAAATTTAGGGACCCAGGAATCAAGGAAGCATCTAGTAGGTTCTTTCCCTACTTATAGGTAGAATAGTCTGTCTCTTAGTTGGAGCTAGCAGTGCTTTTTTTTTTCTTTTTTTGGAGAGGTTTTTGCTATAGGGCACGTGCGCTCGCCAGACAGACAGAGACAGAGAGATAGAAAGCGAGAAATCAACCCCCAGGGGGATGGCCATGCCGCAATCCCTTCTCCTCCATTCTCCTCTCGGGATCTTGGACACGCACGCACACGCGCCTGGCGTGAGTTTTAAGCCACCGGGTCCGGGATGCAAACCACGGTCAACTACGTGGGAGTCCAGCGACATAGCCATTATGCTAACTGCTAGTCCCGCTAGCAGTGCTTTTGCCAGTACAGCTCTCTCACAAACTTTGTGCATTTTTTGGTATTTGATACAAGTCAACTCTTAGTCAACATTTTTCTATAAAAAAAAATGTGTCATGACTTTTCTAACAATCCAATATATACCACAAGCCACACCCATAACTTTTACAGGACCTGATCTACCAGACATAAGTACTTTAATTCTGGCCATGTCAGGCTGCTATAAAACCATGTTCTTAGGCTGTTTGGATCCTCGCTTCCAACTGAAAGAACCTACTAGATGCGACCTTGTTTCCTTTGTAACTTAATGAAGATTCTTGATTTTTATGTCATCCTATATCTTTCTTGCAATACTCTGGATCTGGTCTTTAGCCCCACAGTCATCTTAATTTGAAAATCTTTTACTGGAGAGGATGGAGATGAGAAGATTTTATTTTCCGATTCAGCAGTTTCTGAGTTTACTATACACAAAAACTTCAAAAAGTCCAGTTAAAGTATGAGTTTATTTTGAGGCAAAAGAATTTTTGAAATTTATACATAGTTGTTTTTTTTTAAATTTTTCACAATATTGATTCTGCATGAACTTTTTGAAGGTCTTTCATATTCTTACTAAATATACTTGCAAACTAGCCTGTTCTTTTCTGAGCATCTCTTTCTTGTTAGTTCCTCATCAAATGCAACTAAAAGAAACCAGCTCATGCCTTCATTATTTTGCCTTAAGATCTCCTCTTCCAGTTCTGCTAGTTGATAAGATACATGTTCTGTTTCCAGTTTATCATAATTTGGACAAATGTTTACCGCTAAGAATACAAGTTGCTGTTATTCTAGGCTTCTGTACCAGAGTTCTTGCTTCCTGCTGCCTAGTTCCAAAGCCAATGTCACATAGTTGAGGTGTTTTGTTGTTCTTGTTATAATAGTACCTCCCTGTTTAAAGTGATTGCAAAAGATGAAATCACCAATGCGAATCATGTGAAAAAGAGAAAATAAAAGGGCACAGATTCAAGCTCTGGAAGACTCTAACATTTAAAGATCTAGTAGAGGAAAAGAAGAAAGGAGACTGAGAAGGAGTGGACAAAAGAGATGGTAAAACCAAGGAGCAGAAGAAGGGAGTGTTTTAAGAAAGAGCCAATGCATTCTGTGTCGAAGGCTACTGAGAGGTCAAGGACAGAGAGTTGTCTTCAGGATTTGGCAATATGGAGAGAGATTGGTAACTCTGAGAGCCTTTTTAGTGGAGTGATGGGGAAAATCCAAATTGACATGGATTGAAAAGTTAATGGAAGGTGAGAAAAGGTATACAGCAAATTTAGACAAGCCCTTGGAGATATTTGGCTATAAAGAAGAGCAGAAAAATATAATGGCAGGTGGAGAGGATGTGGGGTCAAGGGAGGTATCATATATATGCGTGTATGTGTGTGTGTAAATATATATACTGTCTTTGTGACAGAGCATTTAAAAAATTATTCAATTTTATTTATTATTACTACTACTTTCAATTTACCAGAGAGGGACAGAGGGAGTGAGAGAGAGAGAAAGTGAGAAAGCAAGCTGCCAGGGACCCAACTGCAGCCCTCCATGTGGAAGTCCAGTGCCCCAGCCACCACACCACCTGTCAGTACCATGACTGAGCATTTTTTTTTTTATTGCCAGAGGGCACATGAGCTCACCAGAGAGAGAAAAAAAAAAACCCAATAGGTCCTGGTTATGCCACTGTCCTTTTTCCTCCATTTCTCCATCTCGTCAAGATTTGGGGCATGTATGCACATGCATCCAGAGTGGTGGATGCAGGATCATATCATAGAGAAATGATCCAGGTAAAATGATGGTGCAAGAAAAGAGAAAAGATGATTAAGAAATCAGCTTTTTTTTTAGAATTATTTATTTAATTTTGTTTATTTATTCATTTATTTTAATTTGACCAGAGAGAGAGAGACATAGGCGGGCGGAGAGGGGCGAGGAGAGCAAGAACGCAAGCCACCAGGTCAGGACTCAAACCATGATCGGCCATGTGCCTTAACCACCAAGCTACCTGCTGGCCCCGGGAAGCAACTTTTAAAAGGCAGGAAGGATTGGAGAGATCCAGAACGCACATGGAGGATTAGACTTTAATAATAAGAGAGTGATTTTCTCAGTTCTAACAGATGAGAACAAGGAAAAGATGAATGATAACTCAGAGAGAGAAAACCCAAATGATAGCAACACATTTCCTGGTTGCCTATTATGTGTCGGGCATTATGTCAAATACTGTGCGTGCAGGACTTCAGCTGTGAGTTTGGTTTATTTCATCCCCGTTTTACAACAAGAAAACAGAGGTTTACAGTGGTTAAGTAATCCTCCTAAGATTTCTCAGTTTATAAGTAGTAGAACTTCTATTTAAACTCAGCCAGTTTGACCCTCAACTCACGCTGTTAACTTATATTCCACACTGACTCATTTTTCCATAGAAGAATGATCAAAAAATGAGACAAAACTAAGAATGCACTACATGCAGACCAGAAGCGGTCTAGTCTAGATCCCTCAGGGTTCCCTTCTCAAGTGTGCAGGAAGAACGGAGAGCGAGGGCTACGGCAAAGATGTCTGAAGCGGGGGATAAGTCTATTATTAATCCCAGTCTGTTCACCTCTTACAGACTGCATATCTCGCAAAGCGTTTTTGCATTCCTCTTCTCAGTGAGTAACGAATAGCTTAAATAAAGCTAGAAATCTTTCCGTCGGAATCAAAGGAGCTATTTTCTGGTTGTCATGAAGTATTTGAGTTCTAGGGAATCTGCAGTGAGATGCTCTGCATTTGCCTTTGGCACAGCCCATGGCTCATTCAAGCATAGTGCTAATGATACACACTGTTAAGGGATTAGTTCTGCTCTGGTTTGAGTGTGTTCCCCCCTCCTCATTCTTGTGTTGAAATTTGGTTGATGTTATTAAAAGGGTGAAAATTTAATCCAACTATGGAGTTAAAAGGTGGAGCCTTTGAGGGATGATGAGGTCATCAGGGTGAGGCCTCCATGCCTGAATACTGGTGGGTTTGTAAGGAGAAAGATGAGACCAGAGCAGAGATGCGTGGAACAGAGACACACGTGTTTCTGCTCCCTTGTCTTGTAATGCTCTGCGTCACCTCGGGACTCTGTGCAGAGCGTCCACTAACAAGAAGACCCTTACCTTGGACCTCCAAAACCATAAGATAAATAAACTTCTATTCTTTATAAATTACCCAGTCTATAATACTCAGTTTTTAAGCAACATAGAGTAGACTAAAACAAGTTCCATCTTCCTGTGACCAGGTAGTTCTGTTCTTCCCTGCTCAATGCCAGAAACCCAGCTTTCCTATCCCTGCTCTTGATCAGAAAAAAGGCTGAATGGAAGTACGTGGAGGAACTATCTTCCATCTCACAGGACTTTTTAGAAAACATCTCAACACAAAGAGTAAGGAGAGAGACGAGCGTTGTACCCCTGTACTCATCACACTAACAAGCAAGGCTGTGTGCTCATCCATTTAGCAGATATTGCTCTACTACCAGGTTCGAGGCCCCAAGCTGGCTGAAGGGCCATAGAAATGAAATTTGTCTCTTCTCCTGACCTTGTAGAACTCCCAAGCTAGTAGGCAAGCAGATTGTTCTACCCCGAAAAGGTGTTCACTGAAGATACGTGCAAGGAGCTATGTGAGCAGAACAGGGACAGGGTAGAGAAGGGCCAGGTCAGAGAGGGCCAGAGTGTAAGCACTAGTGCAGCTTGATCTGCTCTGAGGATGAGTTATAGTTCACTTTCACATGCTTGTTTATTATGCATCTGATTTGTGTAGCTGTTTTCCTTCTCTTTTCTGCCTTGGGTCTTCCAAAGTCTATAGAATGAAACTTTTAAGTATGTGAGGAACCCTCAAATCCCAAGCAGTGAGCTCCCTTTTCCAGGAGTCTGGCCCATAGCTAGCCTCAGTCCACCCAAGCTCCTTACCCGATGCAAGCAATGGAGTGTCTCTAAAATCTGAGATTGCTGCTGGCTTTCCATTCTTGGGTTCTTGTTCTCCTCCCTTCCCTCTTCTTCACAAATTCTAGAGCCACATAGGAAGGCATGGGGTCATTTCATTTCAGGGTGTATTAATCAGGTTAAGCTAATCACTACATCAGATAAACCCTGTTTAGAAGCCTCATAGTGGTGATTTTTGAATTGAGGGTTAGCCACGCTCAGGGTTCAAAGTCCTTTGCTTGGATATTATAGCTGGCATATGAGAAAAGAAAGTATGGAGCCAGCAGGTGGCATGATGGTTAAGGCGCTGGACTTTCACAAGGCTGACCACGGTTCGAGTCCTGGACCTGAAGGCTTGCTTTCTCACTTTCTCTCTCTCTGTCTTTCTCTGGTTGAATTAAAAAATAATAATAATAACAAAATTTTAAAAATAAATAACTCTTTAAAAAGGAAAGAAAGAGAGAGAGAGACAGCATGAAGTTGAGATCAAGTAGGAGATTTATATTGTCCTAGTAGAATGGCACATCACCTCCATCTACAGCCCAATGACCAGAATTTGGTCATATCTGACTGCAAGGGAGGATGGGAAATGCCATCTTGCTGTGGGCCAAAGAAAAAGGGAAAATGCTTCAGTAAGCACATTATAGATTCTTCTCCACAGTGGGTAGACGAGACAGCAGACTACTGAACTGTATAAGGACTGTGGCAACAGCCATAGGATCCCCTAACATCCTGAAGATCTGTTATTTTCTACTGAGGGTTCTAGGTAGAATGGCCATGAGAGGAGCCCATGTCTGAACGGATGAGTGAGATCTGCTGAGAATAGGGAGCAACTGGGTCTGGCTGTCAAGAGGGTGTTCTTTGGTGGGCTCTGAACATTGCTTAACAGAGTCAGCCTGAGGGTCTCCCTCCAGCCTTCTCCAACCAGGGTAACACGAATGCCCTAAGGCATTACTTGAATGGAATGGAAGCACTTCCCGGCTGTGCATCTGAAACATACCATCTAGAAGTACTAGTTGTACCGTCCTTGGGAGAACTAAGAAGAGTCACTTGTGCAATTTTTCTGTGTGTTCCAGTTGAGGAACCCTAGCTGAGAAACAGCCCGAAGAGATGCAAACAGCGTATTACATGAGGCAAATGCTCTGGGCTGTGTCGACAGCACCCCCCCCACCACCACCACCACCCCGCCCCCTGGCTCCCGTCTCCTGCTCCCTGAAAGGAAACAAACTGATGTCCTGAGAAATTCCTTTCTAATAACAGAAACAAATGGGAGGTCTCAGGGGATGGTGCGTATGGAGAGACAGTGGTCGTTTAAGAATGAGAAAACGGTGGCTCCTGCTCAGAGTTCTGGTTAAGTAGGAGGTAGAATTTTTCCAACATCATTTTGAATCAAGAGAGGCACTGAAATCACTTTAGTAAAATCTTTGAGTGGGAAAAATGTAAAGAAAACAAAATTCAACGAAGGTTGCTTTTCCCCAGGAAAGGCATTAGTCAGGCAGCCGCCAGAGCCAGCCACCTCTCAAGAGCCTGTTTTTCAGTGTCACTGCGGTGACTCTCCATGCTCTGGGTTTTAATTCTAGCCTCTAATCTCAGTCTCTTCTGTGATAAATTAATTGTAATGATAGAGGCCCCAGTTACGAGGGCTGCACCGTTTGCTTGTAATGTGAGCGACAGGTTTAGGGCCTGCTTTATTTAAGATGCTGGGGTAATTACATGGGAGTTAGCATATGCAGGCGGAGATATGATTCATTCTTCTAGCCACAAGCATGACACAGCTGTTTGCGGGATAAAATAGGGGAACCGTGTTGTTACAAAATGTTCCCCTTATTATACCTCATTAAAAACAAGGCTGTGATAAGTCAGGACTGGCAATGAAGAAAATCTATGGCCCCTCTGTAAAACCTGATAGGAGAGGGCCTTAGAGCTGTGCTGTGTCATTTTATTTTTTATTTATTTATATATTTTTTATTTTTTTGTCCTTTCTCTGACTCTTCTCTCCCTGTTATTCAGCAACTCACTGAATACTTAGGGGAAGGAACAGCCTCCCCCGACCCTCTTCCTTTCTTCTTCTGAAATAGGGGCTGCCCGCTCCCTGCCTTAGCTAAAGCCAAGCATTTTCAGAAAGACGGAGCATTTGCTCAGAACAAAAGGAGGGGGGGTCTTTTTTGGAGACCTGTCCCAATTTTGTCCTCATCACCTTCAACAGGAGCACATAGGCCGAGAGAGTTCAGAGGCTCCTGCAGGGCCAGAGCTTCAAAGTCAGAGAAAATCACCGGCAAAAGACAGAGAGGCTTCTTCCTTTCAAGAGACAGACATAAGCTCTCTTCCCCCATCATCTTCCTTTTTAAAAATAACTTTAAAAATTGAAATGAATTTTGGCCTCATTTTCCTTGTTCTTTTTTTCTCTCTCCAAGGGAACTAGTGAGAGTTTAAGCCAACACACAGAATAACATTGAACGACAGACCCAACGCCAAATAAATCAGGCTGTTCTTTATCAAAATGGATGGTTAGGAAGGATAGGAGCTACAGTGTAGAAAATAGTCTCCAGCAAGCGCTGTGGAGAGCCATTCTAAAACTGTACCATGAGACACACTCGTGTATGTTCAACAGGAAAGCCCCTCCTGAGAAGCCATAGCTCTTTTTTTTTTTTTTTTTTTTTTTTTTTTTTTGAGAGGTTTTCGCTATAGGGCGCATGCGCTCGCCAGACAGACAGAGACATAGAGACAGAAAGCGAGAAATCACCCCCCAGAGGGGATGGTCACGCCGCAATCCCTTCTCCTCCGTTCTCCTCTTGGGATCTTGGGCACGCACGCACACGCGCCCGGTGTGAGTTTTAAGCCACTGGGTCCGGGCCGCGAACCGCGGTCGACTACGTGGGAGTCCAGTGACATAGCCATTACGCTAACTGCTGGTTCCCGAGAAGCCATAGCTCTTAATGGTTAAGAGTGGAGACTGGGAAGCCAGACTGCGTGGGTTCAAACTGATGCTCCACCACTTCTTAGCTGTGTGGCCTTGGGAAATTTGAGTCAGTATCTCCAAACCTCAATCTTCACTATCTATAAAATGAAATTGGCAATACTATTACCCATCTCAAGGGGTATTACAAGGAATGAGTGGTATTGTCCATATGAAGACCTTAGACCAATGCCTGGTAAACAAGTGCTCAGTAACTGTTAACTATTATTGTCAGTTATATAATTAATAGCAACAAGCAGCTTTAGACCAGGCTGTGTTTATGATTTAAAAGGATAGTTTAAAAATAAAATTGGCAGGGCCAGCATCTAAGCTAATGGTTAAGGGAGCCTGATTCCATATTGCCAACCACAGATTGAATCCCACCTCCTGGCAGCTTGAAAAACATGCTAGGCTCATGCGCCTATATGCCCCAAATCCCAACAGGATGGAGAAATGCAGAAGGGATTGCAATATCACCATACCACATCGGGCGTACTTTTACCCCCTCCTTTTTTCTCCCTCTGTGAGAGTGTATGTGCCCTCTGGCAATTAAAAAAATAATTAATCAAGGCCGGCAGGTGGTTAAGGTCCTGAACTCCCACGTGGCTGACTGCTGTTCAAGTCCTGGACCTGGCGGCTTGCTTTCTCACTTGCCTTTCTCTATTGCTCTGTCTTTCTCTGATAAAAATGTTTAAATAATAATAATAAGTAAAATGAAATTAGTACGTTTTTATAAAAATTAATTAATAAAATAAGATTGTGGTACTCCTGGCATGTCTGCACCCACCTACAATCCTGGCTGACTGGAAGACAGAGAAGGATTGCTATGTGAAAAGACCCTGTCAGAGGTACCTGTCCCTCTTCCTTTCTCTCTCTTTTCCTCTCTCATGAAAGAAATAAATAAAATAAGCTTTAAAAAGTAAATAGATAAAAATAAAATTGTAGTTGCTACAACAGAAGTAAGGACTATAACCTGATTTGTGATCCATCCTCAGCATGTGGGCTTTGGGGACATGGTCAAAATTTAGGTTAGAGATGCAGAGAGGAAATTCCATGACATGCTTGTCGTTTGAGTTATAAACCAAAGACTTCACTGAGCGTTTAGCCTTACCATATATGATGCACTCTGCCATGTCTGTGCTGACATGTTCTGTGTTCTAGTCTATTGTGTTTCATTAAGCAGTACTGATTACCACTCTAAGCTAATATCACCCTCCAGTAATAGAGCTCATTTTGCAAGAGATGAGCCCTGGGTTAGTATTCCTAAAATACTTGCTGAATTGAGTTAAACTATTCTTCTACTCTGGAGAAATGGTGGCATATGGAAAGGAACAAATGAGCATGGCATGTTTTGGATACTGACAATTTTTTGGTTTTGTTTTTGTTTTTAAAGAATTATTTCACTTAAATTTACTTTGTATTATTTTTTAATTTGACCGAGACAGAGAGAGAAAGAAAGGGAAAGTGAGAAAGCAAGCCACCAGATCTGGTACTCAAACCTCAATCAGCCGCATGGGAGTCCAGTGCCTTCACCACCACACCACCTGCTGGCCCTTATTTTTGCTTTTGTTTAGAGATGGTCTTCCTATGTGACGGTCTTCCTGCCTTAGCCTCCCAAGTAGCTGGGACTGCAAGCATATGCCATTGTGCCAAACTTCTTCGGATGAGCTTGGACTCAAGCCTGGACCTCCCATGTACCTCAGCCTAACAGGTTCAAGCAGTGTGTGCTACTGCATCTGAGGCAACAGCAAGCTTTTAAATATTGCTAGAAGCCCAGCCTCTGTGACAGAGTTAGAAGTAATAGTATTCTGGACTACAAAGCTGGAAGCCATGTGCCAACTGCAGTTCTAGTTCCTGCCCAGTCAGCCTAAAAACCCACTAGGCCTGTCCACATATGTTCAGGATCCTGACAGGCTGGAGGACTGAAGAAAGGGGACTGCAGCATGACCAGGCCCTGTAGAGGGATATGCTTCTCTCTCTCTTTTTCTCTCATGTGCATACATACTCTGTCATGAATAATAATAATAAAATACTGATGCTGAAGAGGTAGGCAGGAGCCACATCATTTAAAATCTTATATATATCAATAGTGCAAATAAGTAGGATCAGACAAGCTTAAGTACTAAGAGAAGAGATGACGAAGATTTATAGATAACCATATTATGAAATAGAAGGTGGCAAATGCCATAAGAACAATTCCAGTTAGTTGTAGGAGTTCAGAGGAAGATGAACTGGCTTTTAGCTGGGAGCTCCTGGTGTTCCTCAGGATTTTATCCTACATATTGTTCCTTCATTTATTTATGCAATGAACATTTATTGAGTTCCCACTATGTGCTAGGCACTCTCCTTTGGCTCTCATCCATCTTCCTATTTTTAACTACATGAAGATGACTTGGATATTTGACTGCCTGTTGAACATCTTTTAGCATAAAAAAGCTAAAGCCTGTTTCTCAAAATCTCAAAGTCCCACTGCATCTCTTTGGCCTTGGTTTGTGTCCACATCAGAACTGATCATTAAAGCCAGGCAGGAATAATGTTCTAATTGTCTTATGCTGGAGTCACTTATCTGTTACCCTGAAGTTGGATTAAGGAGTAAAATCTGTTTCACAGAGTCCCATAGGCTGAGGATGGGAGAGAGAGTGGTCCTGAATACCCCATTTTGTTTCTCTGCTCTGAGTCTTGACTCACACTATTTCCACTGCCCGGGAAACAGTCTTTCATCACTTTGCCAGACTGATATGTTACTATTTGTCTTTGGAAATCCTATTCCATTATTATCGCCATTGTGAAATCTACTCTATTAAAGCTAAGTATTTTGTTTTCTGTATTTTTTTCCCTTTAAATATAAGTCTATCCTTGAATTTACCAAATTATATACTAATTATATATTTCTGGGTTATCTCCTGCACTGTATGGTGAATTACTTCAGTGCAGACACTATTTTGGACATCTTTATATTCCCAACTCTCAGTTTGAGAAAAACAGATACAACTGTTTATGAAACTAAACTATAAATAAGACCAGTTGGGCAGCAGAATGTGAGATCGATTAGAAAGGGGGATGCTGGGGGCCAGCAAATGGTGTGGTGGTTAAGATGCTGGACTCCCACATGGTTGACTACAGTTCAAGTCCTGGACCTGGTGACTTGCTTTCTCACTTTCTCTCTCTGGTCAAATTAAAAAGTGATAATAAATAAAGTTAAATAAATAATTATTTTTTACAAAAAGAAAGGGGAATACTGAATATGTTTCTTAGAGATAATGAAAGATAAGAAATAATGATCAGGGCCAGCAGGTGGCAATGTGGTTAAGGCACTGGACACTCCTACATGGCCAATCACGGTTTGAGTCCTGGACCTGGTGGCTTGCTTTCTCACTTTCCCTCTCTCTGTTTCTCTCTCTCTCTCTCTCTCTCTCTCTCTCTCTCTCTGGTTAAAATTACAAAAAAAAAGTACATAAAATAAAAAATAAATAATTATTTTAAAATAAAAGAAGAAATAATAATGAAAGATTAAATCATTGAACTGGCAGGTAGAGTGGTGGTTAAGGTGCTGCACTCCCATATGACTGACCGCAGTTTGAGTTCCAGACCTGGCAGCTTGTTTTCTCATGTTTCCTCTCTCTCTCTCTCTGTCTCTCTCTCGTCAAATTAAAAAATAATAATAATGTTGGGACCAGCAGGTGGCATGGGGGTTAAGGCGCTGGACACTCCCACATGGTGAACCACAGTTCGAGTCCTGGATCTGGTAGCTTGCTTTCTCTCTCTCTCTCTCTCATCAAATTAAAATAAATGAATAAATAAAATTAAATAATTCTTAAAAAAATGATAATAATAATGTTAATAATAAGTAAGTAATTCTTTTTAAAAAATGAAATAATGAGAGAATTTAGTAAATACATTTTGATGAATACAAATGAAAACACATATTAAAACTTATGAGATGCAGCTAAATCAGTGCTCAGAGGGAAATGTATGATGTAAACACTTACATTAAAAAAGGAAGAAAGCTGTGACTAGCAGATGGCATAATGGTTATGTCTCTGGGCTCCCACATAGTCGATTATGGTTCAAGTCCCAGACACGGCAGCTTGAAATTCATGCTGGATGTGCATGGTGTGTGTGCCCAAAATCCCAAGAGGAGAAGGGAGGAGAAGGGATTGTGGCTTGATCATTTGCCCTAGGGGATGATTTCTCACTTTCTGTCTCTCTGTCTCTCTCTAACTCTCTGGCGAGCACAGGTGCCGTATAGCAAAAATCTCTCTCTCTAATAAAAAAAAGAAAGCTCTGGGGACCAGCAGATAGCATAATGGTTACATCACTGGATTCCCACATAGTTGACCACGGTTTGAGTCCTGGACCTGGCAGCTTAAAACTTATGCCAGGTGTTGGGGACCAGCAGGAGGTGTGGTGGTTAAGGTGCTGGACACTCCCACATGGCTGACCATGGTTCAAGTCCCAGACCTGATAGTTTGCTTTCTCACCTTCTCTCTCTCAATCTCTCTCTGGTCAATTTAAAAATAAATGAATGAATAAATAAAGTTATATAAATAATTCTTAAAAAAAAACAAAACAAAACAAAAAACTTACACTGGACACATGTGCGTATATGACCAAAATCTTGAGAGGAGTATGGAAGAGAAAGGATTGCAGCATGGCCACCGCCCTAGGAGGTGATTTCTCATTTTCTGTCTCTCTGGTAAGTGCAGGTGTCTTATAGCAAAAATCTTTCTAAAAAAAAAAAAAAGGCAGGGAGGACCAGCAGATGGCGGGGTGGTTAAGGCGCTGGACACTCCCACATGGCTGACCATGGTTCGAATCCCAGGCTGGTGGCTTGCTTTCTCACTTTCTCTCTCTCTCTGTATCTCTTGCTGATCAAAATTTTAAAAGAATTATTTAACTTTATTTATCCATTTATTTATTTATTTTAATTTGACCAGAGAGAGAGTGAGAGAGAGAGAAAGTGAGAAAGCAAGTCACCAGTTCTGGGACTCGAACCATGGTCAGCCATGTGGGAATCCAGCACTCTCAACCATCACGCCACCTGCCAGCCCCATCACTTGTCAATTTTTTTAAAAAAATGAATACATAGAGGGATCAGCAGTTAGCGTAATGGCTATGTCGCTGGACTCCCACGTAGTCGACCATGGTTCAAGTCCCGGACCCAGTGGCTTAAACTCAAGCCGGGCGCGTGTGCGTGCATGCGCAAGATCCCAAGAGGAGAATGGAGGAGAAGGGATTGTGGCATGGCCATCCCCCCTAGGGGGTGATTTCTTGCTTTCTATCTCTCTGTCTCTCTCTGGCTGGCTGGCAAGCGCACGTGCCCTATGGCAGAAAAATCTCTCCAAAAAAAGAAAAAGAAAAAAAAAAAAGAAATAAAATTTAAAAAATGAATACATAAAATTAATTTTAAAAGAGGGGGCACAGCAGGTGGCATGGTAGTTAAAGGCACTGGATTCCCACATGAACGACTGCAATTCAAATCCTGGACACACATGCTTGCGAGAAAGACAGAGACAGAAAGTGAGTAATCACCCCAAGGGAGGATGGCCACACCACAATCCCTTCTCCTCCGTTCTCCTCTCAGGATCTTGGGCATGCATGCACATGTGCCCAGCATGAGTTTAAGCCACTGGGTCCAGGACTCGAACTGCAGTCGACTACATGGGAGTCCAGCAACATAGCCATTACACTATCTGCTGGTCCCATAATTATTAAAAAAAAAAAAAAAAATTACCTAATCACCACAATAGATGCAAATAAATAAATAAATAAACAATTGACAAAATTTAACACCACTTCATGATTAAAATTACCCAATAAACTAGAAATAGGAGGGGACTTCCTCAATGGTGAAAGACTGGATGCATTCCCTCTAAGATAAGGAGCAAGACAAGGATGTCCATTCACCACTTCCATTCAAAGTATCGAAGGTCCTAGTCTGGGCAATTAAGTAGGAAAATGAAATAAATGACATCCCATTGGAAAGAAAGAAGTGAACTCAATATTAAAAAGAGTAACCCAACTTTAAAATGGGCAAAGGATCTGAATAGATATTTCTCTAAAGAAGCTATGTGAGGGAACAGCAGTTAGCGTAATGGCTATGTCGCTGGACTCCCACGTAGTCGACTGCAGTTCGAGTCCTGGACCCAGCAGCTTAAACTCACACCGGGCGTGTGTGTGTGCGTGCCCAAGATCCTGAGAGGAGAATGGAGGAGAAGGGATTGCGGCGTGGCCATCCCCCCTGGGGAGTGATTTCTTGCTTTCTATCTCTCTGTCTCTCTTTGTCTTTCTGGCGAGCGCATGCGCCCTATAGGGAAAACCTCTCAAAAAAAAAATTAAAAAAAAATAAGAAGCTATGAATGCTCGATAAGCTCATGAAAAGATGCTCAACATCATTCGTCATCAGGGAAATGCAAATCCCACAGTGAGGTTCTACTTTGTACCCATCAAGATGAATATAAAAAAAAATCAGCTAATAACAAGTGTTGGTAAGGATATGAAGAAATTGGAACACTCATACATTCTTGGTGAGAATATAAAATAGTGTAACTACTTTGGAAAATAGTCTGGTAGTTCCTCAAAAAGTTAAACAGAGTTACCATTTGACTTAGCAATTCTGCTCCTAGATATATACTCAAAAGAACAGAAATCATATGTCCTGAAGAAAAAATCAATTCATGATGAAATTCCTAAGTTAGGTACCCCAAAGTAATGAATAACCCAAAACCTGTACGTGAAAGTCATAGCAGCTTTATTTATAATAACCACACAGCAGAAACAATCCAAATATTCATCAACTGATAAACTAATAAAATATGATTTATTCATACAATGGGAAACTTTCAGCCATAAAAAGAATGAAGTACTGATACATGGTATAACATGGATGAGCCTTGAATACATCATGCTAATTAAAAGACACCATACACTAGGGCTAGTAGGTGGCATAGTGGTTAAGGTGCTGGACTCCCACGTGGCCGACTACAGTTCAAGTCCCAAAATCTAAGTCCCAGGCCCAGCTGTCTAAAATTCATGCTGGGTGTGTGTATGTACATGCCCCAAATCCCAGGAGAATGGAGAAGGGATTGTGCCATGGCCATGTCCCCTGGGGTGAGGGGTTATTTCTCACTTTCTGTCACACTGTTTCTCTCTGGTGAGTGCATATGCCCTGTAGCAAAAATCTCTATTAAAAAAAAAAAAAAAAAGACACCAGACAATAAAGGACATTTATTGTATGGTTCTGCTTAAATAATATGTCCAGAATAGGCAGATCTATAGAAAGTAGATTAGTAATTTCCCAGGACTAGCGTTATGGGAAGATCAGGGGTGACTTTTTTTTTTTTTTTTTTTTTTTGAGAGGTTTTCTGCTGTAGGACACATGTGCTCGCCAGAAAGACAGAGAGAGACAGAGAGACAGAAAGTGAGAAATCACCCCTCAGGGGAATGACCACGCACAATCCCTTCTCCTCCATTCTCCTCTCGTGATCTTGGGTACACACCCTGCGTGAGTTTAAGCCACTGGGTCCAGGACTAGAACCACAGTTGACTACGTGGGTGTCCAGTGACAGCCATTACACTAACTGTTGGTCCCCAGGGGTGACATTTTAGAGGTATGGATTTGGAGGGAAGATGAAATGTTCTCAAACTTATTGGGATGATGGCTGAACAACTCTTTCAGTACACTAAAATCACTGAATTTTACGCTGTAAGTAGATCTGTGTATGGTACGTGAATGACATCTCAAAGAAGTTGTTTTTTTGTTTTTAAAGAAAAAATTGAGACCAGTAGCTGGTATAGCAGTTATGTCGCTGAACTCCCACATAGCTGACCACGGTTCAAGTCCTGGACCTGGCAGCTTGAAATTCATGCCAGGCGCATGTGTGTTCATACCCAAAATCCTGAGAGGAGAAGAGAGGAGAAGGGATTGCTGCATGGCCATTCACTCTGGGAGGTGATTTCTTGCTGTCTCTCGGGCAAGTGTACATGCCCTCTAGCAAAAATCTCTCTAAAAAAAAAAAAAGAAAGAAAAAAATCATGAGGCTTGGACTAGGACAGTAATGGCAGGGATAGAGAAGAGGGACAAACTAAAGAGAGGTTGCAGAGCTAAAGAATCTGCTGGATTTAGCCAAAAATTTGATTTATGAACAAGTGAGAAGTCAACTCATGATGAAATTCTTAAGTTAGGTACCTAGGAGTAATAGATAACATCATTAATAGGAACAGGAAGGTCTTTTTTTTTTTTTTTTTTAAGTAGGTTGGTTGTCAAAATTAATACTTTCAGATCACTGCAGTGCTTGGTACGAAACAAGTGAAAATTAAATAATTAATTAATTAAGTTAGTGCTAGGCACTAAGGGTATAGTCTTCAAAGAGTGTGTGCTCTGAGGGCCAGCAGGTGGCTTGATGGTTAAGATGTCAGACCCCATATGGCCCACTGTTGTACAAGTCCCAGACCTGGAGTCTTGAAACTCATGCCATGTGCTTGTGAGTGTGTGCTCAAAATCCCAGGAGGAGAACGGAGGAGAAGGGACTGTGGTGTGGCCATCCCCCCTGGGAGGTAATTTTTTCTCTGTCTGTCTGTCTCTCCAGTGAGCACATGCACCCTATAGCAGAAATCTCTCTCTAAAAAAAGAATGTGTGATCTAATGGGAATATAGACATCTTATTAAAAAGTAGTTATAGGGGCCAGCAGGTGGCATGGTGTTTAAGGCACTCGGCCCCCACATGGCCGGACCTGGTGACTTGCTTTCTCAGTCTCTCTTGTGAGTGCGTATACCCTATAGCACATAAATAATAAGAATAAATAAAATTAAATAAATAATTCTTTTAAAAAATAGTTTACTATAAAATTGGTTAATGTTTGGATGGGCTGATACAAATTGCTCTAGAAGCATGGATTGATAGGGGAGTCTAATCTAGTTTAGAGAGTGAGAAAGACCTAAATGATGGAGTTAGCTAGGCATAGGGAACTGAGCCAGGGAGACACTTTGGTAAGGAGGACAATGAGCTTTCTCAAGCAGAGTAAGCCTTGGGCATATTGGCCCTGAGGTAAAAGTACAACCAAAGGTAGATCCGGATAGGGAGAGCACCGGAAAGGCAGAGACCCATTTAGTTCACTGCTCTATCCCAGCATTTAGAATGGTGTCCAGCATATAGTAAGCACTCAGTATATGTTTATTGAATGAATGAGTGGATAAGTGGATGAATGAAACAGTGATAAGATATGATGCCAGGGAAGTAGACAAGGGTCTGTTCCAGTGGGCCTTTGTAAGCCTTGCTAAGAAGCTCAGACTGAATTCTGAAGACAATGAGAAGCCATTGAAGCATTAGAAGGAGCCGTATGACTGCAAGAGAGAAAATGAAAAGTAGCTTAGGGAAGCCAGGGTGACAGGGTGTCCTTCCACAGAGATGGAAGGACAAATCAATGTGAAGGGGAGACAGAATGAGTGCAACTGTTGACATACTGAACACCCATGGGAAAGCCTGGTGAAGAAATTGAGGGTAATTTTTTTTTGGCAGTGTGTGTGTGTGTGTGTGTGTGTGTGTGTGTGTGTGTGTATTGCAAAGTGAGAGTTTACTGAAGGAGAAGAAGGAAAAACAGAGCTACCAAGAAGGGGGGGGAGGGTGTCCCAGAAAATGGGTTGCCTGGGTAATGGCAATTTTACCAGGGTGGAAATCGGAAGGGTGTGGGCTGGTGAAGTGAGAGTCTCTACTATTTAAATGGTAACTGAAGCTGTATAAGTGGGAGTCTAGTGGGAGTAATGAGCTATCTCTGGAAGAGGGATGCGTAGGCATGAGAATGAATGAGTGAATGAATGAACGATGTGCAAAAGCCTGCTGTGAGTAGCTTTGGCTACGAACTGTAGGATGATGAATGCTAAGGAGAGAAGGGAAGCCTTAAGTTAATGAACCAGCGCTCCCTCCCAATCCTAAACTGCAGAGCTGGGTCTGAGGGAAGAAAGCTGTGCCCCAGAGTAAGCAAGGGTGACTTGCCACACCAGCAGTTCCAACTTTTCACCCTTGCCCTTTGCCACCTCCACACTAGCATGGCTGTGCAGCCCAGTGTAATGGATTTGTGTGCAGTGGGCTGATGGCCCAGAGCACAGCTCTTATTCTAGTTCTTCCCCTCCACCACAACACTGAGACAGCTTCCCCTGTTCACCTGGCAAGTTGCTAAAATTAAAAGTTAATCAAGCATATTCACTTGGGGATGCTGAATAATTTTGCAGCCCACCCCAGAGAGCAGGGAATTGCTGGGGCAGATGACTGTAGAATGAGAGCTCCACTTCCTGTGGTCCTTCTCCTAGCTCCTGATGGATGGAATCAGTGGTGCCCCCTCCTCCCAACCTGGCTATTGCCTCAAAGGTGAAGAGTCTTGGTCAGTAATGTCTCCTCTGTGACACTGACCTGTGGGTGAAGGCAGGACCTCTGGGATGATTTCTCCTTTGGCCAATTCTGTCCTTTTCCCCAGATGTAGAGTGAAGGTTACACTAGTGTCACCTTTTGAATGAATTCTGGGGCTTATAGCCCACAATTCCTAAGGCATCTCTGGAGGTTCGATGAAAACAATGCCATTATGGTGGACATTTGTTATGTCTGCCTCATCCTTTCCAATGATGAGCACCTCACTTGCAGTCCAGACACTTTCTTCAGGATGTTGATTCTTGGCACATATGTATGTGATAACCTTCCCCCACTACACACACACATATTCCTACCTATTCTTAGAGACTAAGCTCCTCCTGTATAAAATCACCTGTCCTTTATGCTCAGGGACCTTCATCTGCCTGCGTAGGATAACCTTCCAGAGCCTTGATTGAACACCAGGTCTCATCAGAGTATGATCAGACTCCTGTGCATGGTGATTTCTCTCAGCTACCACTGTGTGTGGCGTGTACTCTATTGCCCTGTCACCACCATATGACCATCCCTTTCTTTGGCCTTAGTGCTGTTTTAATGTATGAGAGCATCTCCCCATTCGAGTCCTGCTGCATAAAGGCCAGGAGTGTATGATCATTCCTACTCCCTTTCCTTAGTACTTGATAATTACCCTGTTCCAACTATTCTTTCATTCTTGGACTCATTTACTATCTATCGATACATTTATTGAGCATTTTCTATACTGCCCCCAGTACCCCCTCTCTTATTTCTCCCTTCTTTCTGCTAATATAGAAGTGCCTACTAAATTCTTGAGATAAATCTTTCTCCAAAGTTAATGATGTTCCTTTCACTCACCTCAATTTCCAAGGGGTCCTGACTGGTCCACAGGTCAAGATGCTTGGTACAGGGAAAGGTGCTTGTGCTTGCACATCAAGCAGAAACCAGCTAGGGAAAAGCCTGCCCTAGCCAAGGGGCTTGCTGGAAGTGGTGGGTCAGCAGCGGCCTGGCCTCACGTTGGCTCTGATAGTAGTTTCTTCCCTGGACTCAGGCACGCCACAGGAAGCCAGCATTTACTATGAAATAGATTTAGTGGGTGATGAACATTCCTGTTTCTTTAGTTTTCTTCTTAAAAGAATTATTTAATTTTATTTATTATTCTTCTTCAATTTGATCACAGAGACAGAGAGAGAGAAAGAGATAGTGAGAAAGCAAGCCACCAGATCTGGGATTTGAACCACAGTCAGCCATGTGGGAGTCCAGTGTTTCAACCACCACACCATCTGCCAGCCCCTCTTTCATTTATAGATCCATCCTCCCAAATTACATTTCTTCTGGGTTCCAGGAAGAGGAGGACCCACTGGCAGGTGTGACATGGCAACACGTTCATCATATGCTGTCATAAGCTCAGCTCTCAGACATGTACAGCCTTAGCACCAAATTCTGCCCAGAGTCTACCAGGACCAATCTCATCATGCTCTCTGTTTGCTTCACTTTCCACAAAAGCCCTGACTCCCAGGAATCCTTTACTATCCAAACTGTCATTCCTGGGGGACTCTGTGTACCCCACAATCTAGTGATTCTCAACCTTGTCCACATATTGGACTCTCTGAGGAAATTTTAGAAAATACTTATACTGTTGGGCTCTGGTCCTCCAAGCTTCTGATGGATGGAGTCAGTGGCGCCCCCTCCTCCCAACCTGCTTATTTCCACAAAGGTGGAGAGTCTTGGCCAGTAATGTCTCCTCTATGACACTGGCCTGGAATGAAGGCAGGACCTCTAGGATGAGTGGAAGCACTATGCACTGGGAGCCAGGTGCCACATGGCTGACCATGGTTTGAATCGCAGCCCCAGTAGCTTGAAAAATATGCCAGGTACATGTGCGTTCATGCCCCAAATCCTGACAGGAAGCTGGGAGAGAGGAAAAGATTGCTACGTGATCATACCCAGGTGGTCTTTCTCCTTCTCTCTGGTGAGCGTATGCACACTCTGGCAATAAAAGAGAAATACTCATATCCTTAAAGCCGCCATCTCTGCCAGATCATGATTTAATTGATTCTGGAGCACAGCCTTGATACTGGGAATTTTAGAGTTCTCTTGGTGATTCTTTTTTTTTTTTTTTTAACAACTGTTGATATATTTTAATTTTATTTATTTATTTTTCTTTTAAAGATTTTTGCTATAGGATACATGTACTCACCAGAGAGACAGAGAGACAAAAAGGGAGAAATCACCCCCAAGGGAGGATGGCCACGCCACAGTCCCCTCTCCTCTATTCTCCTCTTGGATTTTGGGCATGCATGCACATGTGCCCACTGGCCACCTCTTGGCAATTCTAATGTTGTGCAGCCAGACTGAGCAACACCATTAAGGCCCCAATTCTGCCCCCTTCAGCTCCCACAATCCATCAAAATTCCCTATACCAGTGATTCTCAAACTTGATCATCAAGTCATTCAGTAGGGTTTATTAAAACACAGATTGGGGGTGGGGCTAGCAGGTGGCATGGTAGTTAGGGGCGCTGGACTCCCACATGGCTGACTGTGGTTCAAGTCCTGGACCTAGCAACTTGCTTTCTCTCTCTCTCTCTCTCTCTCTCTCTCTCTTTTTCTCTCTCACTCTGTCCCTTTCTGATAAAATGTAAATAAATAAATAAGGGACCAACAGCGTAGTGGCTATGTCGCTGGACTCCCATGTAGTCGACCACGGTTGGAATTCCGGACCCGGTGGCTTAAACTCACGCCAGGCGCGTGTGCGTGCGTGCCCAAGATCCCGAGAGGAGAATGGAGGAGAAGGGATTGTGGCATGGCCATCCCCCCTGGGGGGTGATTTCTTGCTTTCTGTCTCTCTGTCTCTCTCTCTCTCTCTGGTGAGCGCATGCACCCCATAACAAAAACCTCTCCAAATAAATAAATAAATAAAGTTAAATAAAATAATTCTTTAAAAAAGAAAACAGAGGGACCAGCAGTTAGCGTAATGGCTATGTCGCTGGACTCCCACGTAGTCTACCACGGTTCAAGTCCCGGACCCGGTGGCTTAAACTCATGCCGGGCGCGTGTGCATGCGTGCCCAAGATCCCTAGAGGAGAATGGAAGAGAAGGGATTGCGGCATGGCCATCCGCCCTGGGGTGTGATTTCCTGCTTTCTGTCTCTCTGTCTCTCTCTGTCTGTCTAGAGAGCGCACGCGCCTTATAGCAGAAAACGTCTCCAAAAAAAGAAAAAAAAGAAAACAGATTGGGGGGCCAGCAGGTGGCGTGGTTGTTAAGATATTAGACTCCTTCATGGCTGACCGCGATTGGAGTCCCTGACTTGGCAGCTTTCTTTCTTTCTCTCTCTCTCTCCCTCTCTCTCATGAGTACACAATGCTCTATAGTAATTTTAAAAATAGCAATAATGAATTAAATAAAATAAATAAATTATTCTTTAAAAAGCACACACATAGGACCAGCAGATGGCATAATGATTACATTGCTGGACTCCCACATAGTCAACTGCAGTTCGAATCCTGAACCCAGTGGCTTAAACTCACATTGGGTGCATGTGCATGTGTGCTCAAGATCCTGACAGGACAATGAAGGAGAAGGGTTTACATCTGGCCATCCCCTCTGGAGGGGGGAGTGATTTCTCACTTCTGTCTGTCTCTTTCTGGTGAGCACACACATCCTATAGCAAAAATCTCTCTTAAAACACACACACACACACACACACACACACACACACACACACACAGGTTGCTGAGCCCAGCTCCCAGAGTTTCTGACTTCTAGAGTGTGGCCTGAGGATTTGTATTTCTAACAAGTTCCCAAGTGTTGTTGATACTGTCATTTCAAGGACCACACTTAGAGGACCGTTTCCAATTCTCTGCTGTCTGGGTTCCTTGACCTCCTTTCATTTAATGAACTTGTCCTCAACCCTACCTCAGTCACAGGCTCCAAGGCTCATCTCTGAAACCTTGTCATTACCCATAGCTATCCCCCTGTGTAGTATCCATTCTAAGCATCCTGCCCTCCAGCCACCAGTCTACTCTTTGCAGTGCCCCAATTCCAACCCCAATGGAGCTATACTTCACTGAGTGCACCACGCTTCACCCCATCACCCCATCATGCCCCAACTTTTCTCCTAGCCCAGCTTAGATTCCATGGCCTACTACTTCCTTGTTCCCTTGCATATTCTCTCAACCAATGATCTTGCCCCTTTTTCTTTTGTTATACTCTCCTAACCCTAGTGAAGTCCACCTCTTGCATCTTATGTCTCATTTAACCAAGAAAGTAGGAGCTAACTTCCACCTGCTCCCACTGTCTCTTGGGGCAGCTCGTTTGTGTCTGTACCATGGTTCAGCTTTCTCTCCTGTTACTGTGGTGACTGGTCATGCTTCTTCACTTCGTTTATGCTCTGGTCCCATTCCTTCTCATTCCTTAAGGACCCTGTTCTAGCAACTGTTGCCCAAACCCATCCACATCTGCAATTGCATCAAATTTTCTTTCTTGATAGGTTCATTTCTATCAGGACAAAAACATGATCATTTCTAAAAACCTCCCATTGGCTCCATTTCCCTCTAGGCTGCTTCTCCATTTCTCTGTTCCCCTTTGAGTCATCCTCCTCTCCATTCTCACTTGAAACTTCTCTAGTCTGATTTTCTCCTAACCTTCCTTTGAAATGGCTTTTTGGTGTTGTGTTTTGTTTTGGGTTTGTTTTTGTTTTTGTTTTTAGTTTATTTATTTCTTCTATGAGTGAGAGAGAGACAGAGAGAAACAACACCCCCAGAAGGATTTTGATGGTAGAATTCACTCCCAGTTTTCAGCCAGCCCTGATCATGGGTAAGTGTGAGCCCAGCATACACAGGGATGTCTCTCTATACAAACTGTGAACTTTCCCATGTGAGAACGCCTCGCACAGTGGCTTGTTTTACTGCTGCACAACCGTCTAGCCCTTCAAATGGCTTTTATGAAGGTCACTATTGACTTTGCGGTTGCCAAATCCAACAGCTAATCCTCAATCTGTATCATACTCAACCTCCCATTCTCTCCTTGGAGAAACACTCTTTCCACTTGGCTTCTGAGATACTTTTCTTGCTTTATATGCCTTCTACCTCACTGCTTGTTCCTCTCTTGCTGTTCCTCCTCCTCACTCTGACCTCTATATGCTAGAGTACCTTTGGACTTGGTCTTCAGATTTCCTTTCTCCATTTTTTTTTAGAGGTTTTTACAATAGGGTGTGTGCGCTCACCAGAGAGACAGAGAGACAGAAAGGGAGAAATCACTCCCCAGGGGGGATGGCCATGCCGCAATCCCTTCTCCTCCATTCTCCTCCTGGGATCTTGGGCACGCACGCATGCCTGGCGTGAGTTCTGGTCTGGGACTCGAACCACAGTCGACTACATGGGAGTCCAGTGACATAGCCATTACACCAACTGCCAGTCCTCTTCCTTCCTCCTTTAACTAGCTTCACTTCCAGGGGATTTCACTCAGTCAAGGCCCCTCTACCTGCTCTGTGCTGGTGATTCCAAAGTTGATATCGTTAGCCCAGATCTCCCCTGAGCGTCACACTCACGTACCCAATTGCTTACTAGTCTCCACTTCTGTGTCTAGTAGGCAGCTCAAATTAATAAGTCTAAGAATGAACTGATTCTTCTAACGACACATACCCATATATGTATCTCACTCCTGGCTCTTTCTGTCTTCCATTTGGATCAGGCCCCAAACCCTGAAGTCATCCTCAACTCCTTTCTCTGGCACTCTCCGCACAACCTGTCAGCAAATCCTGTTGGTTTTGCCATCAGAATGTATCCAAAATCTGCACCCTTCTCTCCATCTCTACCACATTACCCTGGTCCAGGCCACCATTTCTTTCACCTAGAGAATTCCGATAGTCTCCTAAGGCCTTTCCACTTCTACCCTTGACCTGGGACTTTTTAATATGTGCATCAAATTCTGTGACTCCTATGGCTTCCCCTCATTCAGAATAAAGCCCAACCCCCTTGTAAAGGCATGGAGACCTTTCCGCCATCCGGCCTTTCTACTTCTCTCCGATCTCACGCTTCACGCTCTATGCTGTTCCCCTTGGTCTCTCTGCTTCTGTCCCGTTCCTTAATCGACGACACCGGGCCTTTGCTCTTGGCATTCCCGCAAGCTGAAATTCTCTTTTCCAGACACTCCCTCACTAGGTCTTCTGTCTAAATTCTGACTGTATCAGGAAACTTTCCATGACACATCCCCACCTAACCCCATCCAACACAATCCCCCCTGGCACTCACTGGCCCCTTTTCTTCCTCTGTTTTTTTGGTATAGACGTATATATGCAATATTGTGTATTGATTTTCCTCACCCAGTGGAAGATGAACTCTGTGAGGAGGACTTTATTTTGTCCACCACTGTTTCTCCAGTGAGCACATGATAGATGCTCAATAAATACTTTTTGGATAAATTAATTAATTGAAATGTGTAGGTCTGTCCTCCCAGGTGACTGCAGCCCTGTATGGGGAGGTGCCCCTGGACTGCCTTTCTGTTTCCTAATAGCCTCCTGGCTACCACCTGGGCCCCCTCCTCTCCCCAGAGCCTGCCAGACTATTCTAATTGCTCCTGCTATGGAGGGAGGGAGTTGGTCTCTAAAGAGAGAGGAGGGAGGGAGGAGCTCCATCTGGTGTCCTGGAAGATAAGGGAGTAAGCTTGGGTCTGCTGTTCTGGGTCCACCCGTGATCCACAGGCAGGCTGGGGAGCCACCAGGCCAGGCACCTTTCGGGCATAGACTAGCTCGGTGCTCTTCGCCTCTCCTGTCAGGATGGTGGCCTAGAGGCCGCACAGAAGCCCCCATTTCTCTTGGTTTGACCAACTAAGCAGGACCCAGCACAAGGCCTTCAGGCTGCAGAAGGCAGTGGGGGTGGGGGTGGAGGGAGACAATAGGAGAGCCCAGAGCCCTCTCCTTTTGCACCAGCCTGAAGTGATACAATGATACAAAGGGAGAGTCTTGTGCTTGGGTGAAGGGGGGTGGGAAGGGTCCTTTGTCCCGCTATTTTATACATCGCTGGGGGTGGGGGGCTGGGGGTGGTAAGCGCTGTCAATATGGGGAGGAGCAGAGAGTGGTGCAGAGGCCCTGGAAAGTTTTTGAATTTCAATCAGGTTGGCTTTGAAAGAGTTTGGCTTTTGTTGAAAGAAAGAGAAAGGTTACTGCTAAAGTTGAGGGGGAGGGAGTGGATTCTGAAGATGGAGTCCAGTTTGCAGGCTGGTCTGCTCGGGGACATCAGACTGGCAGAGAGGCTGGGATGGCAGAGCAGAGGAATGGGGTCCCATCTCCCTCCAAGAGACCAGACTGAGGAGTGAGGGTCAGAGGAGCATCGGGCTTCACGGAAATGACCTGGTTGGGAAGGGAAGCAATTTGGGCGGAGCGGGAGTTTCTTCCTTTTAGCGGGTCTTACAGAGCCTTTGACTTTTTAAGCCTGGAAAGAATGAGGTGCCCTCCCTCTCTCCCTTCTTTAACCTCTCCACCCAATCACAGTAGCTGAGCATTTGCCAGGACTGACTTTGTGATGAGGGCAGGTCTCTGTTGGGGTGGGGTCTGGCTAGGGTGATTTGGGATCTCTTAGTGTTCAGGAATCACTGTTCTCCCTGCTCTCAGCCTCTGCTGACTCTCTTCTGCACTCCAAGTCCTCCAAAAAGAAAACTTAAAAATGTGGAGCTGTTGTAGTCTTTGAAACAGGCAGCGTGTTCCCTTCTTGAAGTGGGGAGAAAAAGTGAATGGATGGGGGGGGGGGGGTTATAGCCATGCAACAAGCTGGAAATCTGCAATGCCAAGTCCAGGTGTGAGGACCAGACATCACAGCTCTGTCCTCATGTCTTCGGGGTCTTCCCTTCCCTGAATGTGTGATTTGCACACACACTTCAAAAGGCTTCTGGCTTAGGCAGCGTGTTCAGTATTTTGGGAGTCCTAGTGAAGAAGTCTCCAAGTGATACCACGCGCTGTTCTTGGCTCCACAAACTATGTATACACCTGCCAGTGATAATCCAGAACTGATCCCAGAACTCCAACTCGGAGATATTTTGGTGGAAAGGATGAAAAGAAGAAGAAGAGAAGATATCGGAATGAGATTATTCTTATTTTTACATTTGCTGAACATCTGCACAGTGTTCAGCCTTGTCCTCGTGGAACAAATATTCATTCATTCGTCGAACAGTTGTCCAGCCTTCCTTGTGTGAGACGTTGTGCCAGGCCTTCGGAGACACAGAGGGAATGAGAACTGCCCCTGCCCTCCAGGAGCTCATTCTAAAACAGAGAAACAAACAGAATGCAAATAACTATAATCCAATGAGCTCATAATTATATCCCAGGCCACACGATATGCCATACCACATAGCACTCCTAACTTCATTTGACGAAGATACTACAGAAAAAATGTGTGAGGTTTTTTTAAGGCTGCATTCACGTTTTTGTCCCTAATGTTGGTGCATTTGAAGTGCCTACGAAGGAGAAGCGTTTCAAAGGAAGCCCCACCAAGCAAGAAAAAGGCCTCGACTCCCAACCCAGGCAAAAGGGGGAAAGAGGTGCGTGTCCCTTTTTATGTACACACCAATTAGCATGCTGGAAGATGTCCATGACTGGGCTGCCCTTCATCCAATGCCGCCCTAAAAGTATTTGGCTAGCCTTATTCTCCCTCCGATTTGCAGCCGAAATAAATAACCTCAGACCCCACTATTGCTACCACCTCAACCAGGAGAGAGTGAGGTACCCCAGGTCTTTCTGTACATCTTTTAGGACCAGGTCTGGGATGTGGAGAAGGAAGATGTTGGAAAGGTTAACCAGAGGAGGATTCTAGGCTGGTGTTGTTAAAGCTTGGTCCCTGGACCAGTAGCATCAGCTTCACCTGGGAATTTAAAAATGCAACTCTGGGACCAGAGTAGTTAGCGTAATGGCTATGTCGCTGGACTCCCATGTAGTTGATCGCAGTTCGAATCCCGGACCAGGTGGCTTAAAAAACTCACACCAGGCACGTGTGTGTGCGTGCCCAAGATCCCGAAAGGAGAATGGAGGAGAAGGGATTGCGGCGTGGCCATCCACCCTGGGGGGTGATTTCTCGCTTTCTGTCTCTCTGTCTCTCTATATCTGTCTGGCGAGCGCACGCGCCCTATAGCAAAAACCTCTCCAAAAAAAATAAATAAAATAAATAAAAATGCAACTCTTCAGGTCCTACCTTTGCCTGATGAACCAGAAACTCAGTATGGGGCCAGCAGTCTGGAGTTTTGTTTGTTTGTTTTGTATTTTATTTATTAGTCTTACGATTATTTTTTTAATTTGCTACAGCCACTCACCAGAAAGAGACACAGAAATAGACAAAATGAGAAAGTTAGAAAGCAAGCCACTAGGTCTGGGACTTAAACCGTGGTCACCCATGTGGGAGTCCAGTGCCTCAACCACCACACCACCTGCTGGCCCCCAGCAATCTGTTCTCAACGAGCTCTCTAGAGGATTCTGATGCTCCCCAGAGTTCTAGGCAGTCTGATCAACAGTGCCACTCGTGGTTAGATAACCCTGATGTTCCCCAGAAATAACTTGCTTTGAGTAGAAGCCAGGCAGTGGAGACCAGTCCAGCCCAGCACCTGCCTTTTGGTCAGTCCTTGGGCTAATCTGCCCCAGGATGTGGACATGACTGGTGACATACAGAAGTTTTAGGGACTACATTATCCTGGATACCTGAGGCCCAGACCCTTCTGATCCCTACTGGCCCCCTGTGCACAGGGGAACAGGGCCTGGCAGGAGGAAAGGTTTCTGGAAGCACACGGTACCCATCCAGTCAGCTGATCCCTTCTAGGTTTCCGCTCAGGGATCCAGGCTCATAACAACATGTAACACAGTTTGATTATCTGGGGTTTCTAGGTGGGCATGAATGGGTGGTTAGAACTGGGAATGGCCGAGAGAGAGAGAACAAAGTCCTCTCTTCCATATTTGATTTCTCAGATGGTATCTGATACCTCAGGGACAAGGCCCAAGAGAACCCTGGCACCTGCGTGTGGTTGGCATCAGTATCTTTCTTGGCACAGATCAAGAGCTTCTTTTTGGAAAATCCCTTGACAAAGTCATGTGACCATTTCTGTCTTAACAAGTTGGAATCCTTTTCTCAAATTTGTCTCTGTGGCCTCTCTACCCCCCCCCCTCCTACTTTTTCTTTCACCTCAAACTGGAAACTTTTGGTGTCCTCAGGGCCATTTCAGATTGATGTAACCAAATGATTGGTTTTGAACCATAAAGGCAAGACTAAGAATTTCTTTCAGAGCAAAAGAAAAATTACTGTGCAGAGGATATTAAGTGCCAAGCACTGTGCTCAAAATTCTTCTCATTTACCCTCATAGCAACCGCGTACACTGTATGCCAGTCCCTCCGCTTTATCAGTAAGGAAACTTAAGTTGGGAAAGTTTGTTGCTTGTGCAGGGTCACGTAGCTTTTAAGTAGCAATCAGGATTTGAACCCAGATCTGGCTGACTTCAGAGCACATGCTTGTTCCTCGTCACTAGTCTCTGGAGAGCTCCCCTAGGTCCTGGCTTCCTCCAGGCAACCGCGAGGACACAGGACTCCTACCAAGTGCCTGGGCTCTGTCGGTCCTGGCTGGAATCCCTCTCTGTTAGGCTCTGATCAGACCTTACCTGACTTCTGTCCAGCTGGGCTCTGTGCCTCCTCGGCCCTGCATGGGCTCCCGGGCTGAGTGAAGCCACAAGGCCTTTCGACAGGTTGCAGTAAGAGCCCCATCGTCCGGCGTTAACCCCTGCAGCTAGCCCACAGCGGGGAAGCCTTCTTGCCTAGCTCCGCACAGACTGCTCGCTTGCCTGAGTTTGCATTATTTATTTAATGTCTTGTACCGTAAATAATGGTAACTTTATGGTTATTAGGAACGGGTTAAGGTACATGCGGGTAGCACCAGGCTGCCTTCAAAAGGAACAGTCCTGGCATAAAATGTTGCGATAATTGCTTTACTGCTGAGTGTTGGTCTTTATTTTGTGTCTGATTTGTCCCTTAAGCCAGCGTAACATTCTCCCCACGGCAGGAGAATGCAGAGAGCAAATTGAAGGGCTGAGCATGAACAATGCGACATGGCGCACTGCTGGGTTTTTCTTTTTTCTTCTTTCTTCGTTTCTCCCTTGACCTCCCTCCAATCCTCTCCACTCCCCTCCCCCCATGCCCTGCCCCAGCCTCCTACTCTGGTTGGTAGAATCATTCTCCCCCACCCTTGACACCTCTAGAAGGTATGTCATCTCACCCCGTTATTTTTAAAATTAGCCAGATAGGCCCTCCTAGTCCTCACCTCTTCTCTGAGCCACAACTGAGACAAAACAAAAGAATAAACACATAAAAGGAGCTTTCCTTTTCCTCCCCAGTGCCCACACAATGCCCAGCCATCCCAGCCCAAAGGTCATTGTCCCTTTCATTTCTCATAAGGAGGCACTAACTAGGGCCCCAGCTTGACAGCCCCACCCAGCAACGCATGGTCAGGGAGGGCTGGATGTGCAGGAGGACCATGCCTGCAAGCTCCCTCCTGAGGGTAGAGGGCATGGTCCCCAGTGGCCACAGGGTTCTCGTAGTCTTCTCTTCCTGCCGTCGCTCCAAGGCAGGAAGGACCTGCAGTGTGGAGCAGGGGACGGGGTGCCGGGGGCTCCTCGGCTTGGGTCGACCTTTTGCTTTCTGAAAGCAGGAAGTGGATACTCAGAGCCTTCGTCCATTTGCCCCTGAGGTCACCTGTCAGGCTCCAGCAACACCTTTGAGGCTATAGAGGGAACACCCTGCCTGGCAGAGAGCATGCCCAGAACTCCCAGAAAGCACTCTGGCTTACTCAGCAACTGATGGTCTGAGATTGGCTGAGGCAAGAGCACAGGCAGGGTCAGGAGCCCTGGGCTCTCGTCTTGGTTCTCTCTGACTTGCCAGGTATAGTACGTTGTAGAAACCCAAGCTCCTTGGAAACTTTCCATCTCGGTTTCATCTATAAAATAAAGGTGAAAATACCCGCTGAGGATGGTGATGATGGGTGAGCACACACCCCAGGGCCAAATGTGTTGGTTCGCCGTGGAGTCTCAGATAGCCATCCTGCTGTCTAGCCAAGGCAAGGGGCTGTTGTGGGGTAAGGATGAGAAGGAGGTGTGAGTGTAGTCAGGTGGGTGGGGCAGAGAGTGGGGAAGAGGGAGGTGAGATGCCCCCATGGCTGTCCCAGGAGAAGGATCCAGCATCGGACTTGCCCATGGAGTCAGCAGCCCTCGGCTGGACCCCTGACCTAGAGGACCACCCTTCACCCTCCAGTCGTAGCCCCTTGTCCTTCAGCTCCCTGGCCTCTTGTGCCTTTCCCTCCTCCTCTAGGGGTCCTCCCTCTTGGCTACGATGTGGGGCCCACAAAGTCCAAGTAAGTTGACAGCCAGTGGCTTTAAGCTACAGGAGGCTGAGGGGGCTTGTGTGTCTCTCCACTTACCCACCTCTCCAGAGCCTAGTAACTCATCAATAGCGGAAATTTGAACAAAGTGGAGAACCTGGGATGAAAGGAGAAAGGCTGTGGTGATTGGGGTGGGGGGCAGGGGAATGGGGGGGATGGCTTTAATTAGAGCTTCTTGGCCTCTTTAGTCCCCGGCTGGTTGGGGTAATCCAGTTAGAGTCCTAGCCTTTCATCTCAGCTGGCTGGCCTCTCTGGGGCCCTGTCAGAGCCTTCAGGGGGCAACAAGTAGCGGGCTTGGAGTGGGGTGGGGGTTGGTACTGCACTCCCTTCCAGCTGGACACAGAGGGGGGTGCGGAATGAAGCCCAGCCAGCACAGCAGTTGGTGGTGGGCAGTGAAGTGGCCGGTGTGGGCGGCTTGGGCGCTGGGCGGCTGTCTCCTGACACCAGAAACTCTCTTTATGAAAGGATCAAGTCGGGAGCATTGTTCTCTGGGCCAGGGAACCAAGGACTCAGAATGCTCTTTTGTGTGGAGGTGCACCCCCCCACACACACTCCCCCTTCTTTTTTCTGCCTTTGAGCCACTGCTGGCTGTGCCTCTGCCCCCATGCTTGGGGGGGGGGGGCGATGGGGTGGTGGAGATGGGCTCAGGACAGACAGTCCTGGGGGAGCCATCTGTGCTGGGGTAGGATCCACTGGAGCTGAAAAATTAAACAGCATTTTCAATTAACTTTTCCTCTCTTGTTTGGGGGTGGGCGTGAGGGGGGTGGTGGAGCAGGCTGGTTGAATTTAACCTTTGAAAAGCTGCTGTGGGTAAGAGGAGGAGGGAATGACCTTTCTTTCCTGAGGCTGGGTCTGGTGGGTGGGGGGGGTGGGAGGGTGGAATTGTTTCCTGGGGCTGGGCAGGGGACCCTCTCCAGGGGAGTATTCTGAGAAGCCCTTGGTGTCCTTGGCCTAGGTCCCATCTGTGTGCTGATTGTGTTTGCACGTGCATCCCCCAGGCGTTCACCATCAGGAGAGATGGGCCAGTCGTGTGGGGTCAGCAGGTGGACCAAGGCTCGCTGCTCAGTAATAGGAACCTTTGTACTCGTACTTCAGTGGCCCCCTCTTTTTCTCTACACATCTTTTCCTCAAGAAATCTTGCTCGTTAGTTTCAGCTCCTGGACTGGGTAACCCCAAAGATGGAAGAACATGTGTCGATGGAACTCTGCTTTAGGTTTGGCCTACATGTGCTCCAAAGGCCTTTCTATTGGCATGTGGAATAGGACGAGAGTGTAACAGAGCCAGGAATTAGGCTCCAAGAGGCCAGTCTGCGCCCTCTGCGCAGGCCCAGCTGCATCCCAGGCCTTGTCCATCTTCCCTGGGATCTGGGAGCAGGCCTTCTTCACGCTTCTCCCACACTCCATGTAGCAAGCTCAGGGCCTTCACCGCTCCCCGGGTCCCCAGTGGTAGAAGACTTCCTCACCATAACAGCAACACATACTGAGGAATGCTGTAGTTTTCCAAGAAGTCAAAAGAGCCTTCTATCCGTTGTTGGGGATAGATAGGATTAGTCCCTTTTTTTTTTTTTTATGATGAGGAAACAGAGATTCAAGAAAAATTCCTTGTGAGGCCCAACCATTGGTGCAGGCAAAGGGGTGCGGCTGTGCAGTGCTGGGGACCCGGTGAGGGGCTCCAGCTGGCATCCCGGTCTAACTCAACAGCTGGGCGCTCCTATAGGCATGCCTGTGATCCTGGCTGGCTGCAGGGCTGAGGGATGGAGAAGGAGTGAAGACCCCTCAGGGGTGTCTCTCTCTCTCACTTTCTCTCATATGAAGTACATAAATAAAACTAAAGAAAGAGAAAAGGGGTCATTTTGAAAACCGTGGATCAGCATCATCTAGGGTCTTGTTTCAAATTGTGCATTCCTATTTAGAGATCCAAAGTCCTCACCCCTCCTACTCTCACCTCACGCCAGGGTAGGATTCTTTAATGAAATTGTATCTTCTGCATTTTCCTTTAACTAGGTCCAGACAGTCCCATTTCTGGGAGGGAAAGTCAGGAAGGCGTCTTGAGTTAGCTAACGCAGAAGTGGGACTAAATCCAATGTTTCTTTTGATTTTCACCAGCCTTTATTTTCATCACAACCACAGGGGAGGGTGATTAGAAAGTAGACACGGAGATGAGTTGCTCCCTAGCTACTTTGGGGCCCAGTGGAGGCTGATCTTCCTTCCCAAACCTGCTCCTCGTCTGTCTTTTTGCTCAGTTGAGGACATAGCTCTCCAGCCTCAGCTCGGGGCGCTCATCCCTCCCTACGTACCTTCAGCCAAATTGCTTTTGCTTTGGTTCATCACATGCACAAGCTTTTTCCAGGGCTTAGTGTAGATGCCACCTGACCAACCCATCCTTCCTCTCAGTGAACTGTACTGCCCATAGCTCTCTGTCCTCCCGATGTGAACGTTGCCCTCCAGTTATATTTTCTCCAGGTGCTCTGGACTTCCTAGACATACGGAGAGTGGTCTATAGTCACATAGAGTATTGTGTGGGAGAGTATTTGGTTAATGTCTCTCTTCCCCCAGACCTGAGAACTGTGCGAGCAGGTATCCTGTGTCTGGTTCATCACTCTGTCTGCAGCACTTACGGGAGACACTCGGGGATGTAACACATGCTGAATGAATGAGCGCATGAATGAGTGAATGAATGAATGAATGAATGAAAAAAGGAGAAAGGTAGCAACTCATAGAGTTGCAAAATGAAAATCTAGATTTCTTAGAGGTGAGGGTGAGGACTGGCTGTTGGTTGTTTTGAGATCTACAAAATGTCTTTAGGACCCCAAATGGAGGCCAGCAGGCCTGCAGGGTACTGAGAACACTTTCCGTGCAGGGGCTGAGTGGGTGTGGTGGTTGATGTCCTTTGGTGAGGCAGGGACACAGGCAGCCAACTTCGGCTTTCTCCTTGTATTTCAAAAGTGCCAGTCCATTTTGAGAGCCTTGAGGAGGGGAAAACTAGAGGAAAAACACTAAGAACTGCAGCTACTTCTTAGAATAAGGAAAAAGAAAAAGCTTTGCCGCCAGGATAGCTTTGGCTCAGGTCATCCTCGTTTTCTGCAAAATCAAGGGATTGGCTATAGGCGCCAGCAGAGGACAGATCCTGGGTCCTGTAGGTGAAAGGATAAACCAGGGGAAATGCAGAGACACTTCAAAGACTGAAGGGTTAAAGGGAATAAACATGTTTAGCAATACGTTGAGGGCGAGGTGCAAGGAAAGGTGGGGGAAAGGCCAGTGAGCGTATAGACGGCTAATAAATGAAGAGAAGTGGCAGATTCATCTTACCTCCTACAGGGCAGAGATACGCAGCTCATTTTTTAGATCAGTCTTTAAGAAGAAAAATGACAAAAAGGAATTTGGATAATTAGGAAGTAAATGCAGACTGTGCAAAAATCGTTACTGATAGAAAGCAGGTAGGAGAATACTCAGAAAATGTAAAGGTTTCACAAATCAGCAAGCCAGGATGACATCCATCATGCGGTATTAAGGCTAGTGTTCTGGGAACATGCTAAGCGGGGCGCTGATTGAACCACTTATAATTATGTCTGGAAAATCATAGAAAGTAAAAGGGGCCATCAGGAGCCTGGAGAAGTGAAACGGATGTGACTCCTGTCTTCTGAAACATGGTCCTAAAAATGTTCATCCATTCAGTCTGAAACTATATACAATGAGCGGGGAGAAAAGCTGTCATTTCCAGGAGGAAAAGAAAATTGAGGTGTGTGTGTGTGTGTGTGTGTGTGTGTGTGTGTGTGTTTGTGTGTGTGTAAGTATGCCTACGGCCAAACCACACCAAACAGAATAAGCTGACTGATCAAATTGGAAACAGAGAAACAGATGTGTTGTAATGGGTGTGCCACAAGTGACTGTTGTTCCAACAGGTTCAGGTTTTCGCCCGTGGTATAGGTATGTAAATGGAAACAGCGCAGAAAGAGAAAATGAATGGCAGGGAAACCATTCAAGGAGAGGGATCCCTCCTGATGAAGAGAGTATCCCGAGCCAATATCACAAGTTCTCCTTCTGGAGTGGGGGAAATCTGCCTGTAACTGAAGAAGCCGATAGGTAGGTGTGGCCAAGGACATCACCATCCTGGTTTCCAAAGGAGTGGAGGAAACCCCTAAGAGGGGTGGCTGAGAGGGAGGGGTTTCTCATGGTAACGATCCTAACTGACTGCACAGCCCAGCGCCCTACACACTTTTACAAGGTTAAAGCAACAGCTTGAACCTGTATGGGGTGAGCATTTGTTTCCTTTCCAGATTGCCAGCTAATGAGGAAAGATTAAAGGAGCTAAATCTGTTTAGCTTGGCTAAGTGACGACGGAGGCGGCAGGAGTGGAGAGGCATGCTGGGCCTGCCCGGCTGGACGGAGGGGTGCGATAAGTGTCTGCAGATTGCACAAAGGTGGAACCGTGGTGCAGGAAGAGCGGCCGGCCGTCTCAGGTGGTGAAGGGGCCTCAGCCATTGTCAGTGAGAGGAAGCAAGGATAGTTTCCCAAGCAAGCTCATCTGCCCTTGGAGTAGCCAGTTGGCCTGAGAAAGAGAAAGAAGGGTTGGCCATGTCTTCCCTGCGTGACTTCATTTTGCCTTCTAATAGTAGCTTCAGTGTTCTGAGGGTCTTCTCTGGCCCATTGCCCCTGCCCTAGCCAGTGCCTAACGGGGCATTGGAATCCACAGTTATTCCACTTTCTGGCTTGTGATAGGTATTCCTTAGTGGCTGGTTTAGCAACTTATGGACAGGCTGTTCTTTGATGTCTTCAGATATATTCTTCCAAGGCTGTGTAGCCAGAGCGTACAAGAACTCTTTCAGGAGCAGAAGGAACTTCCCCGCAAAGGGCAGGCCAAGTGGCAAAGCCCAAGGCTCGGTGTCCCGAGGGCCTAAGCTAGGCTGCCTCCTGTCCAACTTCCTCTTGGCAATCTCATGGTTAAACACTTAAACAATCTTTCTTTCTCCTCTTTTCTCGCTCCCCCTCTCTCACTTTCTCTCTTCTTTTCAGAATTGACAGGGGCCAAATAAAGGCCCTTTTAAAAAAACACACACAAAACAATTTTGTTCCTTCTGAAAGTGATGGAGCGAAAGTGAGTGCAGATTATAGGCCTGTGAGGCGAGGGCCTTCCAGGCGGGGGGAGAAGCGGTGACATGATGGGAACCTAATGGCAGTAATTGGCCTTGGCTTTGACAGGGCCCATATCACAGCTCAGGAAAAGAGAGATGTTTAAAGTAAAAATTTACACAAAATTATATGTTTTCGGGGTGAAAAAGACTGTTTGGATTTCATTTTTTTTCTTCCTCTTCTTTCCCCCAGGGCATGTTTCATGGGTCATCCTCCGCAGTGTGCATATGTGTGTGTATACAAGCGTACATGTATATACACACATGCCCGCGCATCTGTCCACCCAGGTGTATGCACATTTTATACCTGTGTCATCAATGCCTTTTCTTCCTTCCTCAGAGGCATTGGTCAGCTTTGGAAGTTTCTCCTTAGGAAGGAGAAAGAGCTTAAGAGAAGAAGAAAAAACGAACCATTTGAGTAATAGATCAGACTATGACCGCCACCCTTCATAGTTTCGCCATAGCAGAACTTGTGTGCACTCAGTACACAGTCGTACGGCATCTTGTATTTCTCCTTGCAGCACTTAATCCTAAATATAGTAGATTGGGTGATTATATTTGTTTAGTGTGTGACTGCCATTCCAGACCGTGAGCTCTTGGAGTACGGAGCCCCGTTTATTTTATGCAGTGTTGTAATACCTCGCCTGCTCCCAGCCCATAGCCAACTTTCAGTATTTGTGAAGCAAGTGGCCTAAAATAATGGGATTACACTGGGACAACAGCTACATTGGAAGACCATGCCTTCCTGAGTATAAAATGCTGATAAATCAGATCTTAGTTTGGGGTACTAGAATATTCAGGTAATTGATGCTTCATTACTTATTGGATTTGTGGCCTGACAGAAGGGCTTCAGATGTGTCAATGAAAGTAGAATAGTAGGTGTTCATCCCTGGTTGAGGGGGGTTACAACTTTCTGTATTATGAAGGTCACTGAAGCTTTACAAACTCCAATTGACTGGTTTTTTTTTGTTTTGTTTTGTCTTTTTATTTATTTCTTATGAGAGAGAGAGAGAGACAGATAGCACCCCCAGCATGGTACTGACACCACAGGCCACCCCAGCATTCAACCAGCCCTAAATTATGGGAAACCACATGCCTGGTATACTCAGGGAGGCCTCTACACTTGAACTGGGAATCTTCCCATGTGGGATTGCCTTAACCAGCATCCCATTTTACCTCTGTGCACCATCTGCTCCACCCAATTGACTTTGTAATGCTAATGACCATTTCCAGCATTTCCACTTGGTATCTGCAAGATGTACTTCAGGCCCTGTTTCATGTAGGGTTTAGGTATCATGTATGGACCAAGCTGAGAATTAGGTAGCTGTCAGTCTACTTCTTAGATTTTGTTAAAAGACACACATTTGACCAGGTGCCTTGGAGGTTAAGGCATTGGAGCCCACATGGCTGACTGTGTGGTTTGATTCTGGACTGAGTGCCTTGAAAAACATGTCAGGCACGTGTGCATATGTGCCCAAAATCCCGAGAGGAGAATGGAAAACGGATTGTAGCACAACCATCTCCTCTGGGGGATGCTTTCTCACTTTCCCTTTCTCTTTGTCTCTGACAAGTGCATGAGCCCAATAGCAATTTTTTTAAGAACTTTATTTAGTTAGTTAGTTAAATATGACCAGAGAGAGACAGAGTGAGAGAGAGAGAGGGAAAGTGAGAAAGCAAGCCACCAAGTCCAGGACTTGAACTGCAGTTGGCCATGTGGGAGTCCAGCGCCCTTAACCACCACACCACCTGCTGGCCCCACAAAATGTTTTTAATATAAACAACTAAATAAAAAGATATACCCTTGGGACCAGCAGTTAGCATAATGGTTATGTCGCTGGACTCCCATGTAGTCGACCGCGGTTCGAGTCCCAGACCCAGTGGCTTAAACTCACAGCAGGCACATGTGCGTGCGTGCCCAAGATCCCAAGAGAATGGAGGAGAAGGGATTGTGGCGTGGCCATCCCCCCTGGGGGGTGATTTCTTGCTTTCTATCTCTCTGTCTCTCTGTCTTCCTGGTGAGCGCATGTGCCCTATAGCAAAAAAAAAAAAAAAAACCTCTCCAAAAAAAGGAAAAAAAAAAGATATACCCTTTGACTAACATAATAACAAGACCCATGAATGAAACTAAATTGAGCATTTATTCACCGAGCTCAAGGGGAAGTCTTAGAGTCACAGAACCTCAGAATGGGGAGTAACTTTAGAGGTTCTGAAACCCATCCTTTACTAGCTGCCTTCTCAAGTGCCACTTGTGAAGATTGGCATGTCCAACAAGAGAGGTAGACCCTAAAGTCAAGAAATGAAGGAGCAAAGAACTGGGTTGGGTGGTGAAAGCTAGTCCTTGGAAATGGGTCAGTCATGGGGAACAGACACAGAATGGGAAACCCTTATAAAGACTATGCCCGAGAGTTGCTGTGAAGGTGGAGATCAATTCTGAAAGAATCTTGGCTGTCAATGTAGAATGAGGATGGGAGGTACCAGCAACAGGGGCCAGGCTTAGAATCTTTGCCCTTCCTACTTTGCCTTGGGGCTTAAAGAAAATCTCAGCCCGGGGCCAGCAGTTCGCGTAATGGCTATGTCGCTGGACTCCCACGTAGTCCACTGCGGTTCACGTCCCTGACCTGGTGGCTTAAATTCACGCTGGGTGCGTGTGCGTGCGTGCCCAAGATCCCGAGAGGAGAATGGAGGAGAAGGGATTGCAGCGTGACCATCCCCCCTGGAGGGTGATTTCTCGCTTTCTGTCTCTCTGTTCTCTCTCTGTCTGTCTGGCGAGCGCACGCGCCCTATAGCAAAAACCTCTCAAAAAAAAAAAAAAAAAAAAGAAAAAGAAAAAGAAAATAGATTCTTAAAGAAAAACTGAGGCATTTGGGTTTTCAGAACTGTTTATATGTGCCAACATTTTTGGAATGCATCATGCTTAGTCAAAGCCCTTCAGGCCTACTATTCGATTTGAGTCCCTTCCCTTTTATTTTCTCTTTATATGCTGCATCAAGAGTGTGAGTAAAAAAAAAAATGGCTGGGACCGGCAGTTGGCGTAATGGCTATGTTGCTGGACTCTCATGTAGTTGACCACAGTTCGAGTCCCAGACCCAGTGGCTTAAACTCACGCCAGGCACGTGTGCATGCGTGCCCAAGATCCCAAGAGGAGAATGGAGGAGAAGGGATTGTGGTGTGGCCATCCCCCTGGGAGGTAATTTCTTGCTTTCTGTCTCTCTGTCTCTCTCTGTCTTTCTGGCAAGAGCACACACCCTATAGCATAAACCTCTCCAAACAAAAAAAAAGAAAAATTGGCTGACATTCCATCTAGAAAGAAAACACAATAGAAAAGGCTCTCATGGCAATCTCGGGGCTCTCCAAGCTCTGCAGATGCTCTAGGAGTTTAGGGAAATAGCTCCCACTTAAAGGATTCCCCTCATTTGGCATTTAGCAGAGATGGTAACTAGTCCTCATATATTACTTCTGTGTAGGAATATTAAAATGGTAAATTACATGCATTTTCTTAAAATACAGTCCTTTCACTGAGATCTGAAATAACGACTTGGTGGCAGGGTCTCTTGAGTATCACTGACTTGTCAGTCAATGTTGATCTGAAGATGAGATGCTAAAACCTTCAGAACTGCCTCTCTTGGATGTGATCTTAGCTGCTATGCGACACCACCCTGAAAGGATAGCAAAGGAGTAATGGGTATTGTTTGCTTTTTTCATTTATCTAAACTTTTTGCTTAATGTTATAGAGTCTCAGTGTCTTAAAGGTGATGCAACATATTTTTAAAATAATTATTTATTTTATTTATTATTATTATTATTTTAATTTAACCAGGAAGAGACAGAGAAGGGGAAAGCCATAAAACAAGCTGCTAGGTCTGGGATGCGAATCATGGTCAACCATATGAGAATCCAGTGCCTCAACCACCATACCGCCTGCTGGTCCCTAGATGCAACATATTTTTAAATAGACATTCCAGTCCAAGTTAGGTGTGACAGATGCAGAGACTTAAAAGCAATTTCTGTTCTAAAGAAATTCATAGTCTTCTGAGGAGATGGGCCAGCCAAAGAGATAATTTACTCTACACTGTAATAAATGTACTGTAATATACTGTAATAAGAGCTAAGATAAACACAAGATGCTGTGCCTTGTGGGGAAGCAAGCACCCAAATCAGGGAGAGACCTCAGGGAAGGTTTTATAAAGCTGGAAAACTCTGCAGTGAAAGAGCAAAGGGGAGGCTGTTCCAAATAGAAAATGTGGCATAATTGTTGAATACATTAATTTTAAGTCAACTAATCTTGGTCTATAGTTCCTTAATATGTTTAGCAGCTCCTAAGAAATTCACTGTCCTGGGACCAGCAGTTAGCGTAATGGTTATGTCGCTGGATTCCCATGTAGTCTACCGCGGTTCGAGTCCCGGACCTGGTGGCTTAAAATCACGCCAGGTGCGTATGCTTACGTGCCCAAGATCCCAAGAGGAGAATGGAGGAGAAGGGATTGCAGCGTGGCCATCCCTCCAGGAGGTGATTTCTCGCTTTCTGTCTCTCTGTCTCTCTCTGTCTTTCTGGCAAGCACACATGCCCTATAGCAAAAACCTCTCCAAAAAAGAAAAAGAAATTCACTGTCCTCATTTTTGAGACAATAGTGTGCAGTGTATGAAGATAGTGAGAAAAAGAAAGGACTCAGAGAGCCACTAAGAAAAAGTAAGATGGGCGGGCCAGCACATGACATAGTGGACCCCACAAGGCCAACTGCACAGTTCAAGTCCCAGACCCAGCAACTTGAAAAAAAACACTCCGGGCACATGTATATGCATGCCCAAAATCTCAAAAGGAAGAGAAACAGAGAAGAGAGTGTGGCGTGACTGCCCCCATAAGGGGTGTTTTCTCACTTTCTCTCTCTCTGTCTCTGTCCCTTTCCCATGAGAATACATACCTTCTGGCAAAATTAGAGAGAGATACACAGAGAGGCAGGATGATGGAAATAAAGTACAGGGAAGAAAAGAGAGAAGAGAAAGAAAGTGGTGCTTATTGAGTGTCTCTTATATGCCAGGTAGTTTGGTATTATCTCACTTAATGTTATTATTCCATTTCATAAATTAAAAAAATGGGGGTCAGGGCTGGCAGGTGGTGTGGTAGTTAATGGCGCTGGATTCCCACATGGTCAACCTCGGTTCGAGTCCTGGACCTGGCAGCTTGCTCTCTCACTTTCCCTGTCTCTCTCTCTCACTCTGTCCATCTCTGGTCAAATTAAAATAAATAAATAAATAAATAAAGTTCAATAGAGTAATTCTTTTTTTTTTAAAGAATTATTTTATTTAACTTCATTTATTTATTTAAATTTGACCAGAGAGGGACAGACAGAGAGAGAGGGAAAGGGAGAAAGCAAGCTGCCAGGTCCAGGACCTGAACTGCAATCAGCCATATGGGAGTCCAGCACCCCTATCCAACATGCCACTTGCCAGCCCCAAGTAATTCTTTTTTTAAAAAAAGAAAGTGGGGGTCTGAGTGATTGAGTGATGGATGAATTTCTTTGCCCTAACTTCACCTTTCCCCCATTTCCACTCTAACTCTACTCTCTTTGATGTTCCCTACTGCCTATTTCCCACCAGCGCTCAGGTCTCTATCAGATGCTCTGACTTCACTGGTTCAAAGTGATGCTAATAGTGTTCCCCACCAAACCTGCTCCTTTTCTACTTTTTCCATGCCGCCTCCCCATCCCCTTGTTCAAGCCAGGAACCTGGGAAGCACTCTGACTTTTTCCTGTCCCTCAGCCCCGCATTCAGTCCTGACCACTCTACCTCTAAAACAAGACTCAAATGCATTCGCTTCTGCCCAGCTTCTCTGATACCTGCCACTAGGCTGTTGTCATCTGTCAATAGTCTTCTATTTGATTTCTCTTTTCCATTCTTGCCACCTCCCATTCCGGCCTCTTCACCTAGTGGTCCAGGAATCTTAAAGATGCATGACCCTTAGCATCAAGCTCATAACCCTTAACATGGCAAGATCTGTCCCCTACCTACCCAGACCCTCAGCCCCCTCAGGATCTTTGCATCCTGCACGGTTCACTCTCACCCACCTCCTCACATGGCTAGTTCTTTCTCATCTTTCAGATCTTAGCTTACATGCCATTTCCTCAGCAAACTCTTACAAGTCTAGAAAGGATTTCACCTGTTCTTATTCTTTATCTTTACATATGTATGACAAATTATAGTTATATGCTTATTTGTGCGTTTAATTGTTCTACATATGTTTCCTCCATGAAGTGTAAGCTCTGTGGGGGCAATCCTGAGTCTCTCGTTCTTACTGAAACATCAGCATCTTCCACAACACCAAGCATAAGGTAGCATTCATATATATATATATATATATGCTATAACCTATGTTATAGATTTGTGATAGGAAGGAATATTGGGCCAGCAGGTGGCATGGTAGTTAAGGTGGCTGAATCCCACATGGCCAACTGCGCTGTTGAAATCCTAGACCCAGTAGTTTGCAAATCATGCCAGGCACATGTGTGTGCATGCCCAAAGTCCCAAGGAGAAAATATTGTTGTGTGCTCCCCCAGGAGGCGGGGAGGGGGGTGATTTCTTACTTTTTCACTCTCTCAGTCCAGCAAGCACATTTGCCCAATGGCAAAATAAAACAAAAAGGAAAGTTAAGTGAAACATGTTCAGGATAAAGAAGAGCTTAGATTTAAGCCCACCTCTTCCTGATGCCAAAGTCCATGCTCTTTCCTCTTTGTCAAATTGTCTTCCAGTGGGAAAAATCCACCATAGGCCATCAGGCTACAGGTGGCATTCCTGGAGTTTGTTTGAGGTTGTTTTAGAGAAAGGATTGAGAGCCCTTAGAAACTTAATCCTGATTGGAAAGTGAACGCTTTGAGGCTACGGGCCATGTCCTCTTGTTTAGTGGAGTGCCTGGCACAGGATAGGTGCTCAGTAAATAATGATGGAATGAATTAATGAACTGAGGAGATTGCAGGTTTCTAATATGAGCAAGTAGTCAGACACCATTTGTGGAGGGGGGAGCAGAGCAGATTGGTTGGCAGAGTGGGGAGGGGTGGGAGAAGTGAAGAAAGAGCTTCATTTTGGAATGACATGCAGAGAGAGGCACAGTCGTCAATAAGACGTTGTGTTTTGAGAACAATGAGAATTTATTCATTCAGGCATTGACTTTTTAACCATTAGTGTGATCAACAACTAGCTATTTAATGCTTAAATATATGTCAAGCGCAATGCTAGGCGCTGGACATGTGATAATAAATCAGACAAAGTCAGGACGAGAAAGGAGAGGCCAGCAGGTGGCATGGTGGTTAAGATGGCTAGATCCCACATGGCTGAGTCAGTGGTTCAAGTCCCAGACCTGGCAACTTGAGAAGCACGCTGGGCACATGTGCATGCATGCCCCAAATCCCAAGAAGAGAATGGAGGAGAAGGGACTGTGGTGTGGCCACCCCATCTTGGGGGAGATTTCTCATTTTCTCTTTCTCTCTGTTAATCTCTGGTGACCGCACGCACCTTACGGCAAAAATCCGAAATCAAAATAAAGAAAGAGAAAGAATAAGGAAACAAATATTAAAATGCAGAGAGGTTGGTGCCGTTATCAAACCAAGCTCTAGTGTGGTGGGGCTTTGGAAGCGGGAGCAGCAGGGCCTCCTGGAGAAGGAAAACCTCAGTGGCATTCAGGAGGAGTGCAGGAAGTAGGTGCTCACCTGACTAAGAGCCCAGGCGAAGGGCATTCCAAGCAGAAGTAGCGTGTGTCCAGCAGTAAAAGAAAAACGTCCAGGTAACTATGTAAAGGGTTTGGAAAGGGAGCCAGCAGATGACGTGGAGGTTAAGGCAGCTGGGGCCCACATGGCTAACTGTCCCAGACCTGGCAGCTTGAAAAATATTCTGAGAGCATGTGTATATGTGCCCATATCCTGAGAGGAGAATAGAGGAGAAGAGACTATGGTATAACCATCTCCCCTGAGGTGGGGGGGGATCCTTTCTCACTCACCGCATCCCCTTTCTCTATCTCCAGCAAGTGCATGCATCCTATGGCAAAATTTAAATAAAAAAGAAAAGAAAAGTTCAGTGTGGTGGGAACTGTAGCATTGGGAGCAGGGTGATCCATGGAGAGTAGAAAGAGACCAACTTGTGGACCTCCTGAACATTCCTCCCCTCTGTCTCTCCATTCAGAGAAATGGTGCTGGAAGTCAAATGCAGATGTGAGTAAGGTGTGCGAGGGGAATGCAGGGAGAAAGTGGGCTTGGAATTCTAACCTTGGACTAAATCGTTAAGAGCTTTTTTTACCATGATAGAACATGATCTCGGGACCAGCAGATGGCATAGTGTTATGTTGCTGGACTCCCGCCATAGCTCATCACAGTCGAGTCCTGGATCCAGCAGCTTAAAACTCACGGTGGGGGCACGTGTGTCTATGTGCCCAAAATTCCAAAAGGAGAATGGAGGAGAAGGGATTGTGGCAAGGCCATCCCCCCAGGGGGTGATTTCTCGCTTTCTTTCTCAGTCTTGCCCTATAGGAAAACTCTAAAAAAAAAAAAAGAAAAAAAAAAAAATCTCTAGTGTCAATTGATAATCATTGAAAGGTTTTAACTGGGGATAGTGGTGGTGGTGTTAACATGATCAGATTCATATATTAGAAAAACAACTCAGGCTGGCCTCATAGCGTAGTGGTTAAGCATCATGCATGGGGTGCTAGATCCCCTATGGCTAAGCACGATTCAAATCCCAGCCCCAGAGACTTGAAAAATATGCCAGGCACATATGCATCTGTGCCCAAAATCCTGATTAGGTGGAGGAAAAGGATTGTAGTGTGACCACGCCCCATTGGGAGTTTTTCTCTCTCTCCTCCTCCTCCTCCTCCTCCTCCTCCTCCTCTTAACCCTCTCTGGCAAATACACATACTTTATGGCTAAATGTGTGTGTGTGTATGTGTGTGTGTGTATGGATAAAAATAATTTATGGGGCTCAGCAGGTGGCGTGGTAGTTAAGGCACTGGACATTCCCACATGGGACTTGCTTTCTCATTTTCCCTCTCTGTCTCTCTCTCTGATAAAATTAAAATAAATAAAGTTAAATAAATTATTCTTTAAAAATATACTAACTTATGGCTTGTGTGAAAAATGGATTTATGGGAACATGACCAGAGCTACCATGTTTTCTATCAAGAAGACATTCTTGGGACCAGCAGGTGGAGTGGTAGTTGAGGCACCAGACTCCCACATGGTGAACCACGGTTTGAGTCACGGACCTTATGACTTGCTTTCTCGCACCCACCCCACCCACTTCTCTGTTCCTCTCTGGTGAGCACACATGCCCTATAACAAATTAAAAAATAATAGCAATAATAATAATAAATAAAATAAATAAATAGGGACCAGCAGGTGCCTTGGTGGTTAAGGCACTGGACACGCCCATATGGCTGATGACGATTCAAGTCCTAGACCTGGTGGCTTGCTTTCCTATTTTCCCTCTCTCTTGCTCTTTGTGCCTCTCTATGGTCAAATTAAAAATAAATAAATAAAATAAATGAATGAATAAATAAATTTTTTTTAAAAATTAACAAAATTTTAAAATAAATAAACAATTTTTCTAAATAAGACATTCTTTAGATTGGAAAAAAGTAGAAATTATGCAAGTCTGACATTGTGTGTCTGTGTGTGTGTGCATGTGTATACAATCATAAGAAATTATCTACATGAATTTTGGTTCTGGCCTTCATGGGTCAACTAAACTACATGCTATTTGCCTCACCTGTTTTATATTTGCTTGACATGTTTTTACCTCCTCTGCTTGAAAAATCCTTCCTGTCTCTTGCCCATTTCTTATGCCAGAGGGCATGTATATAGCAAGAGAGAGAGAGAAATAGTATCCCCCCCAGTGGGACCTGGTCACATCATAATCCTTCTCATTCCAGTTCTCTAGCCCATCAGGAGCCTAGCACATCCCTTCTGGTTTTTTTAAAATTATTATTTAATTTTATTTATCATTATTATTATTCACCAGAGAGAGAGAGTAAGAAAGCAAGCCATCAGGTCCAGGACTCAAACCACTGTCTGTCATGTGGTAGACTAACACCTTAACCACAATACCACCTGCTGCCCCTCCTTCTGTGTTTTTTAAGCCCAAGGACCAGGACTCAAACCCTGGACAGCCACATGGGATCTGGCTTCCTCTGCACAGTGCTTAATTTCTGAGTTACAAGGCCAGTCCTCTTGTCCATCTTAAAGTAAAGCTTTAAATTCAAGTCTTCCCTACTCCTCTTCCCCCAAATTTAACAATTTTCTAGACTACTGTATCACTCTGGACATAAAAATTGCATTACAATGACTGTTTTTCTCAGCTGTCTTCCAAACTACCACTCCTTGTGGGCTAAGACTTAAGACTATACACACTTCTTTGTACCCCCAACATCTGATATGGTTCAAAGCAAACAGTGGGCACTCGATAAGTATTAGATGTATTGGAATTTATTGGAGTACTAATAAACTGAGATGATCTAATCATGTAAAATTTAATAAATGGAAATTCCTACACATGGGTCCAAAGCTTTAGCTGCACCAGTACAGGATAGAGAAGCAAGATTATTCAGTCAGCAAACATCTCCTGGTGTCAGCAACTCTGCTTAACACTGAACAGAGAGCAGGGAACTAGGGAGACCATCTGTTTGCCCTCATGGAGTCAGCAGTCTACTGAAATAACAGTTTCATTTTGTTTGTTTTTTAGGTTTTTGCTATAGGGTGTGTGTGCTCACTGGAGAGAGACAGAGGGAAAGTGAGAAATCACCCCACAGCAGGGGATGGCCATGCCACAGTCCCTTCTCCTCCATTCTCCTCTTGGGATTTTGGACACACATGCACACGGGCCTAACATGAGTTTCAAGCCACCGGGTCCAGGACTTGAACTGCAGTCAGCCATGCGGGAGTCTAACATCTTAACCACCACACCACTTGCTGGCCTTGGAATAACAGATTTTAAACCAATAAGTGAAATGTTACAGAGAAGACTATACAGTGCAATGAAGACCTAACCTCACCTAAACCACGGAGGAAGACTCTATTAGGAAGTCATATATAAACTGTTCTGAAAGACTGTTGAAATTTTCTAGGCAAAGTCAAGGGTCAGGAGAGCTGGGGGTGGGGCATGGGATCGAGACATGGTTTTCAGCAAATCTCAGCTTTATCCATCCTTCTGAGGTTAGTCTTCCCTGATTTTCCCAAAGAGGTCACATCTGCTGTAGTAACATGGGTCACTCTTGCAGAATTGATCTCTGTTGCAGATTCACATTCATTTCTGCCATTATTTGATTAATACTCATCAGTGGGGGCACTAGACTGTCTGCATAGGAAGAGACCTACCTCTTTGTGCTCACCGAGTACAGTGCCTTGTACCTGACATACAGGAGGCTCTCCACTGATGCCTGCTGAATGAATGAAAGAAAAAATAAATGAAATAGCCAGTGAATGAGCACCTAGGGGCGGGGAGCATTCTAGACAAAGGAAACAAGCACCAAAGACCAGTGTGTCTGGGAACACCGCGAGGGGCAGGCCAAGTGTCTGAGAAAATTTGAAGATTTGTTTGACTATGAGCTGTGTATGAAACTCCAAAGTGAGATGGACACGACCTTGGACTTTATTAAGAAAAGTCTCTGGGACCAGCAGTTGGCATAATGGCTATGTCGCTGGACTCCCATGTAGTCGACTATGGTTTGAATACTGGACCTGGTGGCCTAAACTCATACCAGACGTGCGTGCGTGCCCAAGATCCCGAGAGGAGAATGGAGAAGGGATTGCGACGTGGCCATTCCCCCAGGGGGGTGATTTCTCGCTTTCTGTCTCTCTGTCTCTCTCTTTCTGGTGAGCACATACGCCCTATAGCGAAAACCTCTCCAAAACAAAAAAATAATAAAAATTTAAAAAGAGAAGTCTCAGGACTGTCAGGTGGCATGGTGGTTGGAGGCACTGGATTCCCACATGGCCAACCGTGGTTTGAGTCCTGGCTTGCTTTCTCTCTTTCTCTCTTTCTCTCTCTCGCTCTGTCCCTCTCTGATCAAATTTAAATAAATAAAATACTTCTTAAAAAAAGAGAAGTCTCATCTCTGTCATGCCCTGACACAACCTTTATTAAGAAAAGTTCATCTCGTTGTGCCTTGAGGTTGTCTAAACCTCAGCTGTTTCTTTCCTGGGAGCCACACTTTAGGACAGACTATAACAAGTGTTTGCGAGACATTTCCATGTAGGGCGTGCTATCAATGAAAGATCAGATAGACATGATCTGGCTCTACTACTTGCTAGCTGAATTGGACAAATCACTGAACTTCTCAGAGCCTCTTTTTCTGCCCATAAAACGGAAGCAATAATATCCTGAGTTCTGAAAGCAAAATGAAATAACATACAAACTGCTTTACATTGTGCCTGGCTCACAACAAGCACCCAGTAAATGTAAGTGCCATGTCTATTAGGAGAAACAGAACTCTGGGCTATTTGAGTTAAGAAAGACTTCTTGAAGGGAATAAAATGTGACCTGGTCATTTAAGAACCAGAGGATTCTATTATATTGAAGAAAAGAGATGGCCCAGCCAGGGAGTTGTACACATGTAGCACCACCACTTGGGAGGCTGGAAGCCACATGGGAGCCTGGGTTCAGTTCTCAGGACAACCTGAATATGACCAGCATGGTTTCATTCACCTGTAATCGTAGCTAACTGGGAGACTGGAGCTGAGGATCACAGCACAGTGCGACCCTGTCCAAAAGAAACCTACCTCTGACTCTCTCTCATTTAAAAAAAAAAAAAAATAGGAAGGGGGAAAAAAAAGAGAGAAAAGAAAAGAGGGAGACCCTAGCTGAGGGGGCTGAAAGGTGAGTAATAACCGAGTACAATATTGCACTGGGCTCTGGGCTTGGACAGAGAGGACCAAGTAGAGCCCAGTCCAGCCTCCAGGCCAAAATGTCCCTACTGAGCAGGGACCCCCTGTGCTTGATCTCATCTTCCATACAGATGCTGGGGACCATTTCTGACTAAATGTACTCATTTTCAAAAGTAGGGGAACTACAGCTTGATGTAAGATTTGCTCTTAAACTTAGACAACCTCTGTGACCCTGCACCCGTGAGTTGTGTGGTATGCACACTCCACTAATGGATGTTGGAGCAAGTGGAGGGAGTGTATATGTGTGTATGTGTGTGTGTGTGTGTGCGCGCACGTGTGTGTGTGTGAGCGAGCAAGAGGACGTGTACACTTAGCAAAGCCAAAACAAAGTGCGCTACCCACACAGGCGTTGGAGTTTGACAATGACCACCGACAGCATCCCAACAAGAGGGTAGCTTTGGGTATGGAAGGACTAGTAAGGAGAAGGAGGCAAGAGATGGGGAAGAACATATGTTCAAAAATAAACATTGCCTCCCGCTAAATGGTCTAGAAAGCATCTGTAAGAGGGGCTCTGGGCTGTGGGGTTTCCAAGGATGGTTAGTGCGGGAATGTTTTGTCTGTAGAGTTGGGGTTGGGGGCTTCCACATCCTGCCCACTGCCACATCTGGGGAAGTCATCTGTGCTGGGCTGATGGCTCCCTGAGCACTCCTGCTTTAATGGCTCGTGGTGCCGCAAGAAGTGGCCCTGTAATGGCCATTCCAGGCCGCCCTGGGGAAGGGTCTGGGGCAGGCCCCAGGCAGCTTGTTTGCTTTTCTCCCACCTCCGGCCGTCCACCACCTTCCAGCCCCTCTTGCCTGGCTGCGCTGGCTTGCCTCCTCATGGAGTCTCTATGGAGACGATGGGACCAGAGGACTTCAGCCTCAGAGTGGAGGAAGGACTTGGTCTTCCTCTTCCTGATTGCCATCTCCTCGCTAAGGCGCTGGCTCCTGCATCCAAGACCATTCTCTTCCTTCTTTTGACCCAGCTCTGTCTCCTCTTTCTGCTAAAGGAGATTTGAGGTTATGAGGTCACTTTCGGGACCAAGTAGTACAGAAGCACAGGCACACCATATTTTGAAAAAACTGCTTTGCCAATGAAGCACAGTATTAGGGAGAGATTTAAAAAAAAGCGGGGGGCGGGGGGGGATGGCAAACCACTTCTGTCTCCCAGGCTGAGAATACCCACTAGTAATTTCTGCCCTCCCGATCCAACACAGCTCTGTGCTCAACCTTCCCCGAAGCCTGAGACAGATGACTGCAGGTGCAGACAGACCTGCTCACCAGTGACTCTGGCATGAGCTATTGTAATGGCATGGTCCCTTCGCCTGGCCAACTGCCCTGGAGAATTACCTGGGGAACCCAAGAGTAGTGGTGCACGCAGAGGTACCTGCAGGTTGCAAGGACTGGTCATGGCTTTCAGCAAGGGCGAGACCCTCGCCCCCTCCCCCACGCTGGTGCCCCAGCAGCAGCCTGGCTAGAGTGGGGGCCCCAAAGTGCATGGGGAGAAGCTGGAGGGGAACAAGGGGAAGGGAGGGCTTGCAAGGGCTCGTAAAGCTGCAGGTGTGAGATGTTGTTATTTAGTCTAGAGCCTGGTATGTGACAGCCCCAGCCCTCTCTCCTGCGAACTGCTGCCGCCACCGCCTCTGCTGGCCAGATAATTAGTCCATTACGACTCTCCCACCTCGGGTGGGTGGGGGCAGGGTGAGAGCCCACCCTCAGACTCCTTGTAATTCAACTTCCTGTGTTTTATGGAAGCAGGCTGTTGGGGGCAGAGTAAAAGGCCGGTCCCTAGGCTTGGCCAACCCCTTCCTAGGCTCCCAGCCCCCACCTCCCTCCTTCCACCCAAACCCGGTTGCCGTGGTGACCAAATGTTATTTCCCAGCTTCATATTTGAACTGATTTGTAAAAGTTTTTTTACATCTCTTACCTGCCTAAAAAAATGAATGCCGGCTGGTATCTCTCTCCCGAGTCTCGCTCTGCTCGTCTCTTCCTCCACATCTCTCCTCTGTCTCTCTCTATTTTTATTACACGCTTATCGCCTTTTTCCCTCCTGCTTTTGAAATTGATTTCCTTTCCTTTCTCCCCCTATTCAGGACCTAAACGCTGAATGTTCGATATTTCATTTGAGACCGCTAATCGCATTACTGCCCTTGACGTTTTACAGATATCATATTATGGGCGCAAATTTGGCAAATTATTAGCGCTGTAATGTATAGCTTGTCAGAGGTATTTAAGACGCTAAGAGCCCAAGGCTTATCGGGGTTAGCAGAGAGCTCTCGTTGAGCTTTTGAAATGCAGAGAGCCAGTTATAAAACACACTGTGACTCTCTCTTCAGCTGGTGAAAAAAAGGAAAAGAGAAAAAGAGAAAGAAAAAGAAAAAAAAAATGTCACCCGTCTATCAGAGGCTTCCAGGGCTGATAACAAGCAAAATTCTTCTCTGTGGGTTTCACTGGAAATGTGAGAAGCTTTTAAAACATTTCTCAAGCTGTCTGGAAAAGAAAAAAAATCTTTATTGAAAGGATGTAGCAATCTTTTTTACTGCGGCCTATTTATCTCTGGGGAAAAAGCTGTAACAAGAAGATCCCCTACTGGTCATCAGCCATGTCAGGGCCTGCCTGGCTTTGGTACCAGGACTTTGGTGTGGGGGGCTTGCTGAGAGAGAGTGGGACACCTTTGGCAATGAGGGGAAAGGCTGCCGGCTGTGGAGCCTTCCTCTGGAAGAGCAGCATCGAGTGCACCTAACAGTGTTCAGAGCACAACAGCCCCTCTCATCACACCCTTGCGGAATGAATGGTTGATTGAACTGATCAACAAACAAACAAAAATGAACAGCGCCTTCAAACTGCTGCCTGTCTTTAGCTGGCCTGTGTACCCGGCTCGTGTCGTCGGGAGCTACCTTTGCTGACACCACAGCTCATCCGCACATGCACATCCCTGCTCTTGTGAGGCAGTGCATCCTCTCCACCTTCTTGTCACTGTCCGCTGCCGGTGACATGTCCCCTCTGCTTAGCATGAAGTTGGCACTTGGTCAATATCTCGCTGCTCACCCCTACCCCTGCCTTCATCCTGGGAACTTCGGCGGCACATGCACCATCCAAATCCCAGAATTCTCTACCCCACATCCTCTGTCCCTGCAGCAGACGTCCCTGGGCCCCGCCTCGCTCTAACCATCTCCCGGAATTTCTTCACCTACAAAATCATGAACCGAGAAATCCTGCGTCCGGCCAGAGCCTTCTATCCTTGCATCTGTTCTACTCCCTCACTCCTGCTGAATCTGCTTTTTGACCTCATTTAGACCTTCCATCCCTGGACCATTCCTAATTTAACAAGCCCGTCATTCCCCTCCTAGCCTCACTTCCTTTCCTACCCAACCTTGACCCTTTGATCAATCTCTTGAAAGAATTTCTTCACGCAGTTCCCTTACCCCTTTGCCTACCTGCCTCAGATCCCCAATCCATATAAGCATTTGCTTTCTCCCCTACTTCTGGCCTGTGATGCCTGACTGAGAAAATCACAACCCCCTGTCTGTTGTCAAGGTTCGCCCGGCCTGAGTGCTTCTCACCAGTCCTGTAGCTGGTCCCATCATCGATTTTCTTTCCCATTTTCCACAGCAGTTGTTTTTAACCTTTCCCTCTTTCAAAAAATTTCCTTCCTTGCTTCTGTTTACTTCATTGGCCACAAATGACTTCATCTCCTGCTTTTCCGAGAGAATAGAGGCCAACAGGATCAACTCCCCAGGCCCATCCCACCCTGGTGGGCATCTTTCACTGACGTCCTGACTCAGTACTGCGCCTTTCCCTCCTGCTCCTGGAAACCTTTCTCCACCATCTCATCTCTTGTATTTTAAATTTCCCCCTTCCTACCATGCCTTTCCCTCTGCCTGCCAATACCCTCAAACCTCCTTTAAAAACCTTTTTTGGGAACCAGCAGTTAGCGTAATGGCTACGTCGCTGGACTCCCACGTAGTCTACCGTGGTTCGTGTCCCAGACCCAGTGGCTTAAAACTCACGCCGGGCGCGTGTGCGTGCGTGCCCAAGATCCCGAGAGGAGAATGGAGGAGAAGGGATTGCGGCGTGGCCATCCCCCCTGGGGGGTGATTTCTCGCTTTCTATCTCTATGTCTCTCTCTCTCTGTCTGGCGAGCACACGCGCCCTATAGCGAAAAACCTCTCCCAAAAAAAACCTTTTTTAATTTGTTTGTTTAATAAATTATAGGGCACTTGCCAGAAAGAAACAGAGAAAGAGAGAGAAGGAAAATGAGAAATCACCCCTACACTGCGATCTCTTCTCCATTCTTCCCGTGCAACTTTGGGCACACATGCACACGCACCTGATGTATTTTCCAAAGCATCGGGTCTGGGACTCAAACCACATCCTCTGCCATATGGGATCCAGTGCCTTAACCACCATGCCACCTGGCTGGCCCCAAACCTTCTTTTAATCATAACTTGTGAGCATATTACTGCCCTACATTCCTTTTTCTCTTTACTGATAAACGTGTTCAAAGCCATATGACTCTCATTGCCTCCACTCCCCCACCTCGCATTCCCTCGGCCTGTGGTAGACTCTGTCCTCTCTCGACACTTCACTGGCATTTTGATCACCTCTTCCTTCTCCAGATGCTCTTTTTCCTTAGCTTCCCTGACTCGTTTCTCTGACTCTCATCTACGCCTTCTCATTCTTATTCCCTAGCTGTCCTCCACACGCCTCTCATGTGTTGTTGCTGCCCAGAGTACAAGCTTAATTTCTTCTCTTCTCACTTTCCACGTCTGCCCTTGGGCAGGTTCTTCCATGCCTGTGGCTTCACTTTCACCCAAGCCCTGATGACTACCGTGTCTGCAACTTTGACCTCAACCTCTCCTGAGCTTCGTGCCCATATTGCAACTCCAACTCACAATCCTTATTTGAATCTTTGCAGGGCACCTGAGACTCAACATATGCCAAACTTCGTATGATATCATATATGACATCAGTATTTTTCCAAGCCTGCAGCTTAAGTCATCTCTAAGCACCGTCCAACCAACACACAAGCAAAAACCTAGTTCAATCAAGAGTCTTTCCTCTTTCTATCCCCTTTTTCTATCCACCTGTACCTGAAAGAAAAAAAAAAAAATCTTGAGAGGCCAGGAGGAGTAAATCCCTTTCCTTGTATCTTATGTCAAAATAAATCCTAGATGAATTAAAAAGTTAAATGCAAAGGATAAAGCCATACCTGGATCTGTATTAGATATGGCTATGTCCCGAATTAGGGAAGAACTTTTTTCACATAAACACAATGGAAGAAGCCACCGAAATTTTATTTATTTGTTTATTGATCTTAATTTTTTTCTAAGGCACCTACTCAATATGGAGAGAGGTGGAGAGAAAAGGACAGTGAGAAAACACCTCTCAGAGGGATGGTCATGCTGCAATCCCTTCTCCATTCTCCTTTTGGGATCTTAGGCATGTACACACACATATCCAACATGTCTATTAAATCACCACATCCAGGACTTGAACCATGCAGTGATACATGTGGGATTCACTTCAACTACCACACCATTGGCTGGCCCAAATCATCAAAAAATTTTAACTACTGTACAACACAACAAAAGCCCCACCATAAGTAAAAACAAAAGGTATGTGCTGTCTGAGAAACATAGATTTGCAGTAAATATAGCAGAACATGAGAACATGAGATCTTAATATGTGAAGAGCTCTTACAAATCAATAAAAGCACTAATAACACAATATAAAATGGACTAATGCATAAACAAATAGTTTATAAAAGAAATATGAAACTCTTCAAATCAATATAGCTAATATAAATTAAATAAAGAAGAATATTTTTGCCTATACAAGCTGGCAACTTTTATATCTAAAAAGTTCAGGACTAATAAGGGTGTTGTTAGACAGACTTATTTGGAGAGGTTTTTGCTATAGGGTGCATGCGCTTGCCAGAAAGACAGAGACAGAGAGATAGAAAGCGAGAAATCACCCCCGAGGGGGGATGGTCATGCTGCAATCCCTTCTCCATTCTCCACTTGGGATCTTGGACACGCATGCACACACTCCCAGTGTGAGTTTAAGCCACTGGTCCAGGACTCAAACCGCGGTCAGCTACATGGGAATTCAGCAACATAGCCATTACACTAACTGCTGGCCCCTAGACAGACATTTTTATATACTACTGTTAAAGTCACACTTTTTTTTTTGCCATACAATGTATGTGCTCTCTGGAGAGAGACAGAGAGAGGGAAAGTGAGAATCATCAAGGGGGATGGCCACACTGCAATCCCTTCTCTTCCATTCTCCTCTAAGGATTTTGGGTATACACGCACATGTACTCAGTGTGATTTTCAAGCTGTCAAGTCCAGCTCTCAAACAACGGTTGGCCATGTAGGAGTCCAGCGCCTTAACCACCACACCACCTGCTGGTCCAGAAAATCATATATTTGTATAACCTTTCTAGAACCAATTTTGTAATGTGTAACAAAAGCCTTAAAATATTTATGTCCTTTATTTTAGCAATTCCTTTCTTGAAATCTACTCTAAGAAAATAATTGGAAGGGCCAGCAGGTGGCATGGTGTTTCAATGCTGAACTCCCATAGGGTCGACCTCAGTTCGAGTGCTGGACCCAGTGGCTTGCTTTCTGCTTTTCCTTTCTCTCTCTCTGGTGAGCACACAATGCCCTATAACAAATTTTAAAATAATAAATAAAACTAAATATTTCTCTTAAAAAATAAAATAATTGGAAATGTGGTCAAAGATTTATGCATAAGGATGATCATTTGATCAGTATTATTTATGGCAATGAAAATCTGAAAACAACCTAAGTGTTTTATTGATTTGTAAGAGCTCTTCACATATTAAGATCTCAGATGTTCTGCTATATTTACAACCTAAACGTTCAACAATAATAGCTAAATAAATAATAATATAGTCATATAATGGAACATTGTGCAGTTATTAAAAAATCATGTGTGGGGCCAGCAGGTGGCTTGGTGGTTAAGGTACTGGACTCCCACATGGGCAAGCATGGTTCGGGGTGCTCTTGATTTTTCAAATTATCTACAATGTGTGTATATTTTACAATCAGAAAAAAATATTTAGAAAGGCAATGCTGATCATATAGTCACCATTCATCCTATGCTCGTGCCTCTAATTTTGCTGTTCTCTTTCCGCCTCAATCCTTTATTATACTCCCTCCCAGTGATCCTTTTAAAACACAGCTGGAGACCAGCAGGTGGCATGGTGTTTAAGGGCGTTGGACTCCCACATGGCCAACCACAGTTCAAGTCCTAGACCTGATGACTTGCTTTCTCATTTTCTCTCTCTCTCTCTCACACTGTCCTTCTCTTGTCAAAGTAAATAAAGTAAAATAAATAAAGTTAAATAAAATAATTCTTTAAAAACATTTTAATTAAAAAAAAAACACACAGCTGTGGAGCCAGCAGGTGGCATGATGATTAAAGCACTGGACTCCTGGGACCAACAGTTAGCGTAATGGCTATGTCACTGAACTCCCATGTAGCCGACCGCGGTTCGAGTCCCGGACCCGGTGGCTTAAACTCATGCCAGGCGCGTGTGCATACGTGCCCAAGATCCTGAGAGGAGAATGGAGGAGAAGGGATTGTAACATAGCCATTCCCCCAGGGGGTGATTTCTCGCTTTCTATCTCTCTGCCTCTCTCTGTCTTTCTGGCGAGTGCACACGCCCTATAGCAAAAACCTCTCAAAAAAAAAAAAAAGCACTGGACTCCTACATGGCCAACTGTGGTTTGAGTCCCAGATCTGGTGGCTTGCCTTCTCACTTTCTTCTCTCTCTCTGGTGAGTGCACATGCCCTATAGCAAATTTTAAAATAATAATAATGATAAATAAAATTAAATATGTAATTCTTAAAGTAAAAAAAAAAAAAAAAAACACACAACCATTACTGTGTAACTCTTCTTATGTTTCTCCTATGTTTCCCGTTATCCCCCAGGTAAATTCAGGGTTCTCCATAAGTTGCACTAAGAGCTTGGTCATTCATTTCCAAACTATTTCTTCAGTCCCACGTCCAAGTTACCTCTTCTTTCCTACATATGCTCTTCTTTTGCATGATTCCAAGGCTTTGCACATCTTGTCCCTTTTGTCTGTTGTATTCTTGCTTACCTTTTCCAGCTGGTCAGAGTATTTCTTCAGAACTCAGCTCCAGTAGCATCTCCTCAGTGAGACTCACCCTGCTCCGAACACTTAATTGTTCTCTCTGATGTGTGCCCCAAGCACTCTGCCAGGTCTGCCTAGCTGTTAACCCCACTAGATTGTAAGAATTCAGAGGCCAAAATCTTTCCCTCTTTTTTGTCTGTTTTCTCAGCACTTAGCACAATGCCTGGCATGTAGAAGATGTTTAATGACTATCAGATGAGTGATTAGGTTGAGGATTTCTGACTCTTCCCTTCTATGATGTCAGAGAACAAGCAGGAGAGAACCCCTACAGCCATGACGTTTCAGAATCAGAAGGGTGCTTAAAAGATTGGTCTCGTCCCTGAGGTTTGAATTCCCTGTTAGGACCAATTATTGTCCAATCCCTGCTTGAACACCTCTTCTGAAGGGGAGCTCACTAGTCGTGAAAGTAGTCCTTGTTTGGACATCCTCTAATTGTTAGAAAATACTTTCTTAAAATGAGTCCAAATCTTATAATGAGCCTAATCTGATTTAACTTTCAGCAACTGTTTTTGTTTCCTTCCTGAGGAACACAGAGAAAATCAGCTCCCCTGCCTTTATCAGCCCTTGAGAAGGCTCCTTCTTACAAACCCATGGTCTCCCCTTTCTTGCTGTGGTTTGCATCTCCCCCTGCCTCACGCACTGTGTACTCCCCTCTGACGTCAGTGCAGATGTCTCTAGCTCAGTTACATTCTACTCCTGCTGATTCAGAATAATGTTTTTTTGGTTTGTGGGGGCAGGGGTGGTTGTAGAGGTTTTTGCCTTAGAGTACATGCCTGCCCTCGCCAGAGACAAAGACAGAAACAGTGAGAGGGAAAGTGAGAAATCACCTCCCAGGGAGAATGACCACTCCTCAATTCCTTCTCCATTCTCCCTGGATCTTGGGCACACGTGTACCTGGTGTGAGTTTCAAGCCACTGGGTCCGGGACTCAAACTATGGTCAGCCACGTGGGAATCCAGTAATGTAACCGTTATGCCATCTGCCGGCCGCCAGAATAACGTTTCACATATGTGAAAGCTTAATGGTTTACGGTAGGGTTAAAGCTTTACATATGTGATTATTTGGGGATCTTGAAGAATGGTACCCACACCTGAGCAGTCCAAGATGGCCAATGAGGGCGGAGGAGGGTGAGCCTGTCCCTGCTTATGAATGCAGTTGAGTATCATGTTATCTGCTGATGCAAATGGAGCTCATCAACTAAAACCCTGACCCCTTTCACTGCTGATCATGCCTCGTTCTTCTCGTTCTTACGCTGTTGGGTTTTTAGATCCTGAATCCAGACCTTTACATTTATTGTTATTATTATCTTTTACTGTTTATTAAAACCCTACTACCTGCCAGAGGTAGACACTTCAGAAATATGTGTATATTGTTATCTTTTATCAGACATTTTATCCTTTATTAAACTATGGCTGGAGGGCAGCCCGTGGTGTAGGAGTTAAAGCAGCTGGATCCCATGTGGCCAACTTGAGTTCCAGACCTGGAGGCTTAAAAAACACACTGGGGGGAACCAGCAGTTAGTGTAATGGCTATGTCGCTGGACTCCCACGTAGTTGACTGCGGTTTGCGTCCTGGACCCGGTGGCTTAAAACTCACGCCGGGCGCATGTGCGTGCGTGCCCAAGATCCCGAGAGGAGAATGGAGGAGAAGGGATTGCGGCGTGACCATCCCCCCTGGGGGGTGATTTCTCGCTTTCTGTCTCTATGTCTCTCTCGGTCTGTCCGGTGAGCGCACACACCCTATAGCGAAAACCTCTTCAAAAAAAAAAAAAAAAAAAAAAACCACACTGGGCAGGGCCAGCAGGTGGCATGGTGGATTCCCACAGGGTTGACCATGGACCTGGCGGCTTGAAACACACCAGGCACACATGTGTACATGCCCAAAATCCCAAGAGGAGAATGTGGTGTGGCCATCCCCCCTGGGGGTGATTTCTCTTTTCCTCTCTCTGTCTCTTTCTGTCTCTCTCCTGAGAGAGCATGACAAAAACCTAAAACACACACATACACACACACACACACACACACACACACACACACAGGTGCATGTGTGTGCTTGCTCAGAATCCCAAGAGGAGAGTGGAGGAGAAGGGATTGGACCATGACCACCCCTCCTGGGGGTGATTTCTCACTTTCCTTCTCTCTCTGCAAGCACACCTCCTGGGGGTGATTTCTCACTTTCCTTCTCTCTCTGCAAGCACACACCCTAAAGAAAAACAAAACAAAACAAAACAGAACAAAACAAAACAAAACAAAAAACTATGAATGGGCTTTATTATTTCTATTTTGTATGTAGAAGAACTGAAGGTAAGAAAGGTAGGCAATAATTTTCCAAAGTCAAATAGCTTGTAAGAGGCAGAATTGTTTTCTGACTTCAAAGCCCAAGCAATTTAAAAAAATTATAACCCTGTGCCTTTCAAAGGGGACGAAGGGACAGAACCGTGTGCCTTGAGTGCTTGCTAAGTAATGGACAGACACAGTGCTAGCAGCACGGCATTTGTTATCTCAGCCAGTCCCCACAACCATCCTAGGAAAGGCGTCAGGACCTACTAGAAGCAAATGGGAATGTTTCAAAGCCTCAGCAGCCCCCTTGCAGCTACTTAAAAGGGGAGGAGACCTCCTAACTATACCTTGGGAAGACCAGGGGAGCTCCACTCATGGGAGTGGGGGTACACCTTTCTGGCTTTGTAGTACTGAGCCATAGTAGGGCAGTCCCTGAATCTGGTCAGTCCCTAAATAAACCCTAGAACTAAACTAAAAGGAAGGAGAAAATCATTGACAATAAAATCGAGGCCAGAGAGTGATTCAGTGGTATCACTGGGCTCACATTCTGGGGCATCCCCCCATGCTTTGTGGACCTGTGCACACACCCGTGATCCTGGCTGGCTAGTACTGGGGATGGAGCGAAGACCCTGTTGTGCGTACCTGTATCTCTCCCAATCGAGGAAAAATTAAATAAATAAAAATTTTGAAAGTACATATATAGAGGGGTCAGCAGGTGGTGTGATGGTTAAGGCACTGGACTCGCACATGGCTGACTGCACTATTCAAGTCCTGGACTTGAAAATTACACAAGACACATGTGCATGCATGCTCCATGTCCCAGGAGGAGAGTGAAGAAGGAATTGCAATGTGGCCATCCCACTTAGGGGTTGATCTCTCACTTTCCCTCTCACTGTCTGGTGCACATACTCGCCCTATTGCAAAAATCTAAAATAAATAAATAGATATAAAAAGTAAACACCCTCCCTCCAAAAATTGCAAGCTTCCATGTCACTGACACAGGGGTTTGCCCCTTTCTCTTTAGTCTTTTAGGGGACTCCCCGGCTTTGAGTGCTTAAATGATACTTAAAGGGAAGAGTAAACTAAAAGCCATTGAAGGCTCCAGGCTGGTGTATTGGTGTGAGTTTTAGCTTCAGTCCAAGTTGTTTTTCCCAAACTGCAATAAATTAAAAATGTATTCAATGCACGCTCTGGGCCAGGCTCTATGTGGGTACTGGGACTGCAAAAAAAAAAAAAAAAAAAAAAAAAAAAAGTCACCAATAAAGCACCTGAAGAGATTCAAAGGGTACTGACTAATGCTGACATAGAAAGAGAGGGTGCTTCAGGCACAGGGTGTCACCTAGACCAGACTAGGCACGGAGTGTCAGAAAGACTTCTGAAGGAGATAATGCCTAGCACAAGTTAGGAGGAATTGGCAGTAGATAAAGAAAAAGGGGGATGAGCATTCTGAACAGAAGGGCCAGTATGTGCAAAAGCAGAGAGGTATAAGAGGCTTCCATTATTAGGGGTAACTAAACCGCCATTCAGTGTTGAAGGGGCATGAGAGTGAGAGGCATGATGAGATGAGCCTGACAAGGGTGGAACAGTTCATGGAAGCTGTAGAAGATCCGTTGAAGAGTTTGACCTTGATTCTTTAGTCACTTTGAATGATTGCATCTAAATCCCAAGTACCATTTATTTGCTGATAGACTCTACCAGAGCATCAGCATTTAGTCTGGTTTAGGGATATAAGTCACCCTTCAGCCTACTTGTTTGGGGATTGTTGAGTATCAGTCGGGGTGATCATTGCTTTATCACTATTACTGACATTGTCATGTTTGCCATCATAATAACCAGATTATAAAACTTGGAATTTTATGTGGGAGAGAAATATGACTCTCTGTTTTGTCAACCTAATGTCTGTGATACATCAAAGCATGAGTCTGGCTTTAGAAAATAGTCAAATGGTCACTTCTCCAGCCATCTGTAGTCTGATATGGCCAGACACTTAAAGGTGAAGAGGAATAAACAACAGAGAGCATATCTAAAATGAAAATTTATTAAATATCTTTAAACTTTTCCATAGAGAAAAAGCATGAACTATTGAGTTGTCCAGATTGTATATGATCAGAGTGTGGTTTTGCTTCTCCTGTTAGGAAGAGTGAAGCTCTGTGGCTTCCCTGGGTTGGAGGTGGTTGTATAAAGGGAACAGTATCACTAATTCTTTCTACATAGGAGGGGCTTTTGACACACGTTCCCTTCAACTTCTTCTGAGAAATTTATAGGAACTCCTACTGGTATTGCTCTGCCTGATTTGCTATTAAGGTTCTTTAAGGATTCTTAAGGAGTACAGAGCCTAGGATAGATGTGTTCAAAGTTTTAATTTAATTGATGAATTAGCAGATCACTATGAATTACGATGGTGTTTGGGGTATTTGCAGTTAACATCTATTTCCTAGTATGCACACTCATCCTTTGATATACCAATACAGCACCATGGAAAGTGGAAGTGGCTCCCTGTCCTTTTGCCTCAGCTCCTGGGTACCTACAAAAGTCGATGTCCACTCACAGGCCTGGGGCCCACTTGCAGCGTCTGGTCAGGGAGCTCCCTCTTAAGAATGGGACCCCATCTGGCCTATTTCTGATAGGCTGTCGGGAGCTGGCTGCAGACTGAGGGTGTAGGCCATTCAAAAGAGACCTTCCTAGGAGAATGTAATAACTCTGCAAGTACTTCTTCAGCCTGGTGAGGAGAAAGAATGAAGTACAACAGGGCCCTGGAGGCTCTTCCTGCTTCATTAATAAAGAAGTGTGTCCTTGTAATCTAACAGAGAAAAACTGAGAGGGTGCCTTCTGTTTCCCCATCCCAGGGCCTTCTCCATGTTTTTTTTGGTAGGGCGAATGTAGGGGTATAGTTTGGGCTCAGTAGACTGGCTGGGATTAGGGCTTCCCTCACTTTCTTGAAGCTTCTTCCAGAGGAACAACTGATTTCCAGATTGTCTTCCCAGAACAAAGCCACCTTTACTAGATCTTATTCGATAAGCACTTTGGTGGTAAGGCCATAGGGGGAAAGTATTGCTTTGAACTGGGTTTCTTGAGCGATTACTTTGGAAGATCGGAGAGCAAGTGGTGCAGATTTACAAGAGCTCATTAAACACCCATGATTGATACAGGCCTTTACACCGAAGGTTCTGAGTTGCCCCAAAGGCTGTGAGTCCTGTGGTTCCAGCGCCTGCAACCTTCCTCTGCTCTCATCCTCCAAGCTTTCCTCCTGAGTGGCGGAGAAGGGGAAGGACGGATCTCGATCTCGTTGCTTCACTCTCATGAAATGGCGCATCAGTAAGTGCTACTTAAGAAAACACATGGTCTGCCCCTCGAAAAGGCCCCCCTCTGCTGCTGCCGCCACCAACACCTTTCTTTATTCCGCCCAAACCTCACCAAGGGGAATTCGAAACAACTGTGGTGATAAATCCGCCTGCAGATAATTGGCAAGAAAACAACACTTGTGCAGTATATAACGTTTTATGGTTGTTTCATGTACTTTATTATAATACTAATGAGCAGTTATATATCAGGAGCTAACTGCACGCCGGATTAGCTTGTTAGCATGATATGAAATGGCAGAGCAAACAGTCCAGGCCCCTCGCTCCCTGCATGCCTCCCCCACCCTCCCTCCCTACCCCTCGGTCCCATTTGCACTCAGTAATTAGTATGCAAATTAGGCCCCGGGACCACACAAGTTCTAGTATATTACAAGGGCTTTATTATGCTCTTGTGAGTACATGATGGAAACGGCCCATGACAGTGTTTATCTCACTACCTCTGTCTTGCCTTCTCCTTTATCTCTCTCTCCCTTTACTCCTCTGTGTGTGCGCACACACACACACACACACACACACACCTTTCTTGCATGGTCTACAACTAAACCTTTCCTGTGTCAGACCTCTAAACTTGATAAAGGTTTACTAGGTCTTTTTGCCCCTGTTTGAACCGTATCCAGTGATGGGAAGCCTGCTCCTTCTAGAAGGAGGAAATTCTCCCTTTTTCTGTGATTCTAAATGTGTATGTGAGTGTCAAAGACCCTATTAAGAATTTGTCACAAGTCATGAGACTCTTCATCAAAAACAAAACAACAACAAAAAACAAATACATATTCACAGATTCACAACACTTTATATTCAGCTTTAGGGACCCTAAATCAATGCATAGAGAAGAATCCATAGACTTCATACCTCGTATTGAGCCGAATTTGCCTTGGTTTAATTCTTACTGTGGGATTAAAGTTCTACCTCTGGAGTCTCTTCAAAAGGAGTCTATTCTCTTTAGTGTATGATAAACTGGCAAATACTTAAGAATTCCTATCACATTTCTCAAATTATTCTTTTCTCAGCTTTCCTAACCAATGATCACAAACCAGGTTTTCTTTTTTCTTTTAGTTTTTGCTATAGAGCACATGCTCTTGCCAGAGACAGAGAGAGATAGAGAGAGAAAGTGAGAAATCACCCCTCAGGGGGGGATGACCACACCACAGTACCTTCTCCTCCAGTCTCTTCTTGGATTTTGGTTACACACACATGCACACACAAATACCCAGCATGATTTTCAAGTTTCTAAGTCCAGGACTTGAACCTCACTGTTGGCCATGTGGGTCTGTACCACTCGCTGGCCCACAAGTCAGGATTTCAAGACAACCTTCTATCCAGCACAAATCTGCCACAGTCATCAGTCCCCTAAATCCAATAGGGGGATTGTACAAGCCCAAATCAGAGCAGAATTTTTCCACTGTGTTTGGGGTGAGTCCAGTCCTCCTTTATTCTGCATACTATACCTCTGCTAATGTGGCCAAAGTCTTCAGAAGGCTTTTTTTTTTTTTTTTTTTTTTTTGAGAGGTTTTTTGCTATAGGGCGCGTGCACTCGCCAGTCAGACAGAGAGAGACATAGAGACAGAAAGTGAGAAATCACCCCCCAGGGGGGATGGTCACGCCGCAATCCCTTCTCCTCCATTCTCCTCTCGGGATCTTGGGCACGCACGCACATGCGCCTGGCGTGAGTTTTAAGCCACCGGGTCCGGGACGCGAACCGCGGTCGACTACGTGGGAGTCCAGCAACATAGCCATTACGCTAACTGTTGGTTCCCATGGCTTTAGACAAATGTAAAGTCACCCAGAATTCCCAGGTCTTCTTCTCATGAATTCTTCCCAAGATATAGCTCCTCCAACTTACTCTCCCAGAATTTAATTTTTTTTAGCCTACCATAGTCTCAAGCATTCTCTGTTAAATTTCACTGTGTTCCAACTTATAGAAGTGGTTTTTGAATCCTGATTCTGTGTACTTCATCTTGTTGGCTTCTCAAGCCTTGCCTCATTGTCAATTTCTTAGCCATGTTGTTTATGGCTGCAAGTTGTTGATAAAAATGCTGAACAGGGCAAAGGACAAATCCAGTCATATGTCACTGGAGACCTCTTTTTCAAACACAGATCAATATTCCTTGGGTTTGGTTATCCAGCCAGCTTGCATCTGCCTAACTTTCTCTTACATTCTCTCTCCCAGCCTCTTTTCTGTCTCGTTTCTCCTATAAATGTTTTTAAATTTCCATCCCCTTTATGAAACCACTTCTCCTTAATCCCATACTTTCCTTTTAGCTACCCCTATTTTTCTCATTTGCTTCTTAGCCTCGGGTCTTGAAAGACTAGTCCACCATCCTCGTCCTCACGCCTCATCTGGAAGTGAACTGGCTGGTCTGGTTTCTGCCTCCCACCCCAGTTAAGCTGCTCTCACAGACACCAGTAACAGCCTCGGGTCTGCCCAATCATATGGACACGTTCTGCTCTCTCTTATTTAATTTCACTTTTGCATATGTCACCGAGAGTCATTACCTTCTGAAAAGGATCTATTCCGGGACCAGCAGATGACATAGTGGTTACACCCGCTGGACTCCCACATGGCCAACCATGGTTTGAGTCCCATACCTGGTGACTTGAAAAGCACACTGGGTACATATGACTGCGTACTCCAAGATCCTGGGAGGGGAATGGAGAAGGGGATTGCTGCATGGCCATTCCCCCTGGGGCGTGATTTCTCATTTTCCCCCCTCACTCTGTGTGTGTATGTGTGTGTGTGTCTAGCGAGCCCCGTAAGGCAAAAACCTCATAAGAAAGAAAGAAAGAGAGAAAGAAAGAAAGAGAGAAAGAGAGAAAGAAAGAAAGAAAGAAAGAAAGAAAGAAAGAAAGAAAAGAAAAGAGGGAGGGGAGGGAGGAAGGAAGGAAGAAAAGAAAGAAAGAAAGAAAGAAAGAAAGAAAGAAAGAAAGAAAGAAAGAAAGAAAGAAAGAAAGAAAGAAAAGAAAGAAGGGAGGGAGGGGAGGGAGGGAGGGAAGGAAGGAAGAAAAGAAAGAAAGAAGGAAAGAAAGAAGGAAAGGAAAGAAAGAAAAGAAAGAAAGGGAAAGAAGGAAGGAAGGAAGGAAGGAAGGAAGGAAGGAAGGAAGGAAGGAAGGAAGGAAGGGAGGGAAAAGAATCTATTCTTTTGACTTGTGATGAGTCCAGGACCTGGGTCTCCCAAATCTTTCTTAACTCTCTAAACCTTCCTTCCCAGGCTCCTTAGATGGGTCCTGTCCTTTCTCCTACACCTAAATTTCTAGCTTTATATAATTCCATCTTCCCTCTTCCTTTTATTCATTGGTTTGCTTGTTTGTTTAAAATCAGTACCACTGTACTGTAAGTACCACTCACGGAGCAACTCAGTACACACCGTGTTAGATGGTAAGAGGCAAGGATCTCATGGCATGGTTCCTCCTCCCAGGAGTGCAGGCGAACATCATAGCACACCGGGCGAGTGCCTGAAGGGAGCAGAGGCCAGGGAAAGATACCACAGGAGCCAAGAGGGTGGAGTGAGCCACCTTGGACAGTAGGGAAATGATCTCACGGGAAAGGCAACACTAAAATCAGTCTTAAAAGATGAATAAGGGTTTACTACCTGCCTCCTTGCCACAATTTCTCATTTCTGAGTCCAACACCATAATCATTTTTCATCTGTTACTGCAGCACTCTTCTCGAATGTTCTGATTCCCATCTCAGTCCTTGCTTCCTCTAATCTGCACCGCTCCCCAGTCTATTCAACACGCTGATCATGCAGAAAAGTTTTCCTGGTTCTTTGTAGATTGACTCCTTTGCACCTAGGAGAGACTCCAAACTCTTTGGATGGGATGCCCAACTTTTCTTACTAATCTGACCTCTTTGAGGGCCTTTTGCTTAGCTGGTGGTCTTGCCCACTGTAACAGAGCCCATCAGCCAGCCATGAGGAACTCACCATGTAAAAGGCATTCTTCTGAATTGGCTTCAGTTTCACCTTAAAGAATGCTCCCCGACCCCACCCAAGCTCAAAGTCTTTATCAGAAGACCTCACAAGGATACCCTGAGCAGCCTTCCCCTCCCACTGGCCAGGCCTCTTCCCCAGGTTGCAGCAAGGCAGACAGGAAAGCAGGGCACGGCTGCTGCCCAGAGGAGAAGATCAGAAAGGAAGAATCTGTAAAGCATGAGCACAGAATAATGGGCTTCATGAATACTTAGCATAAGGAAGAGAGGGAAAAAAATCTGTGTAGCAGGCAGTTTTTGTAAAGCGTTGAACTGTACCACACATCACCCCCTGACAGGCCCTGATGTTAGCTCCTGGAATGGATCACAAGAGACTCATTAGAAAAAACAAATATTATCGCACGCTGAAATGATTTATGGAGAAAAATGAAAAATTTTGTGTTGTTGCGTTCCCTCTCACTCACTCCCCCTCGCCTCTGCCTTCTTATGGGGAAGTTATTTATGGCTCCAGACCCTTAACAAGAGAACAGCAGAGCTCTGAGCTGATCACTCCTGCAAACTGCCTACATTTGATTTTTATTAGTGACTTAAAGCTTCCTTTTTTTTCTTTATTGTCCTGGGTGAACCCAAATGCATTTTAATGCCTGCTATTCTGGCCAGACAAGAAATGTGTGTATGCCTCCTACCACAAGCCAGCCACTCCCGCATATCTGTCCAAAACCAAAGGTGATACAGAAGGAGGGAAGAAGACCAAACTCTTTGAAAGGATGAGTCAGGTGCCATGAATAGAAGCCCTTAAGACATGCGGTCCTTGTGTGGAGCCTCTAGGTACAACCCTTCGGTTTTCTCATTGAGGCAGAGACTGAACCAAGTTAGTTTTAGGCGATGAAAGGAGAGGTAATTAGCATTTATTGCACTATTTGCAATATGCCAGGCATCATTCTAGCTATTTTCTCTTAGATTATTTCACTAATCTCCCTAACAACTGGGAAGTTGGATAGCCTTATGCTCATTTTATGGAAGCGGAAACTAGACCTCAGAAAAGTCAAGTAATTTCTCCAGAGTCACACAGTAAGTAGCCAGCTGAGCTGGGATTCAAATCTAGGCCACCCTTGTCCATATTTTTATCCCTTTACTTCATTGTCTCCTAGGTTGGATCATGATGTCCCTAGAATCATAACTTCCGAGTGCTAATTAATTAGAAGATTCTTCAGAGATCTATTTCATAGTCTTATCTTCTGCTCACCATAAAAATCTTTCTCTTTTCTGGTCTGGGCAAATCATCACCAAAGTCCTACTGGAAGGTACTGCTTTTCAAGGCTGCCCAGTGCACTGTGGGACGGTTCCAGATGGCCCCACATTTTCGCACAATGAATGGTATTCTGGGCTTCTTCAGATAGGTCAGGTATTTCCCCATTCTGGTCACCTTGCTTTGGAACATTGCAACTGCTGGCATTCCTCTTAAACTGTGTGTAGATATGCAGATAAGTAAAATTTGATCTTGAGAAACTCCTCTTGAGAGAAATTTAGCTTGTGAAGTCCTTGGGGGTGGGAGGTGGGTGGGTCATGCTGACTTCCCTTGTTGTGGAGATCAAGACTCCTGCTCTAGGGAAGCCTGGGCCTGGCCTAATGAACTAACCCTGCTTAGGTCTGCTGCTGCCTGGCTGCCATGACTGCTGATCTCTGCCTTACACTCTGGCCCTCTAGGCTCTGCGGTCTCTGGCTGCTGCTTCTATGACTAAAGCAGCACTGGGCCCAGAATAGAGTGAGTACAGTGCAGTTCCCAGGGGCCCCCGAGGCAGCTTCACAGTAACCATTATTTCTCCTCTTCCCAGTGGTGTCACTCTGACAGCAGTGAGTTCCTGCTGTTGACCAGACAGTTTACAAAGACGCACAAGAAATCTCAGTGAAAAGAGATGATCAGGTCTTCCATTTATAGCTAGATGTCCCTAGTGCAAGGTCATGCCTGAGGACAGCCAGAGGAGGGCTAGAAGCTGAGCCTGGAGTCACTAGCCATGGAAATGTCCTGCTAATGTGTTTGTACTTAAGGTCGTCCTGTGGGGAGGAGAGGATGTTGGAAGTGGAGAGGTGCCCAGCCTGTAGGGAACTAATGCAGAGAGAGCTGGAGAATCGGGCTTGGGCATGCAGGATCCTGGCTCAGCCTGGTCTATGCTGTCCCCTCCACAACTTGTCCCCAGGGGGAAGCCAGGGTCCCAGGAAGAGAAGATGGTGTGATTGACCACAAGGGGCCAGGGGCCCCAGATGAAAGGCCATGAGGGCTGCTCCTCAGCTTGATCCCTAACTCACTGTGACATCTGAACAGAAGGGCTGCCTTTCCTCCCTGCCCTCCACCTTTTATTTAATGGGCAGGCAAGCAGGGGGCTAGGCCCTAACCAACCATTCCTCCAGAACCCCTGAATTCTCCTTTGGCAAACTGGGCTGGACCAAAGAAGCCCGGAGAGGGTAGGGAGGGACTGCTAAGGGAAAGAGCAGTGGGTCTGGAGTTTGGAGGATCTAACCCTTCCCTCACTGTCCCAGCCCCTCCCAGGCCTGCTTCAGGGCCCGCATGGGCCTCATTCCTGGAGGGCCCTGTCTCTCAGCAGTGTTGCTAGGTGCGGTGAGCCCAGGCGCCTGCCACCGACTGGCCAAGGCTCTGCCTGGCGACCACTGGGGAGGCTGGGAAGAAGGAGTTGCATTATTTGGTTGATCCCACCCTCCCTCCCTCGGCCTCAGCACAGTGAGCTTTCCGGAGGGATGGTTATGAGCCGGCCCATCCCCAGACCTCGCTCTTTGTGCAGAGACCTCCCCGCCAGACCCCCCACCTTCATCGGCTACCCCCTCCCCCTTCCCTCCGGTTCAGCAGAGCCAGAGTTAAGCCCGGGGTTAATGCCCAGTGACACCTGCAGGTTGGCCAGTGTTGTTGACATGGGGGTGGGGGGAGGGGAGGGGTGATGGGGGAGATCGTTGGTGGCTTTATTATGGAGAACTCAGCAGGCCTGGGGCCTTCTATTGTCCAAGTGGCAAATAAATAAATAGGAGAAAGTAAGTCTTCCCCATGGCTTACCGACGGGAGGTTAACAGCTGGACATGACATGACAAATTGGGCATTTTTCTTTGGGGACTGATCCTTACAGCAGCTAGCAGGGAGAATGAGAGGGAGGGGGAAATTGAGAGAGAGAGCGAGCCAGCCAGAGCACAGAACGGGCTAGTCAGAGAAGTCAATGTTGAAGCCATGTGTGCACACACACACGAGTACACGACCGGGGTGTACAGGGCCATGGCATCATATTTTAGACATTAAAAGAACAAAACAAGCTTTTTGCATGACTGCCTCAGGGGTAAATCCCAGAGGCCCAGGAGGTGAGTGTCTGGCTGTGGGGGAAATATCCCCGGGATCTGTCTTCTTGGGCCCCTCCCTCTTCCACCAAATGGAAAACCAAAAGGTCAACACTGGCTCTGATCCTAAAGAATCTCCACCTTCCAGATGGGTGGGATTACTGGGCAGTTGGAAGTGGTGGAGCAAGCAGCCTCTCTGAAGCCTGACGCTGGAGCAAGGGGCCCTGGCGATTATGCCCAGTTGGCTGGAACTGGTCCCAGCTGGACAGCAGAGCATCCCACCTGTCTCTCTAGCTGGGGTTGGGAGCAGCAGCTCTCCAGGGCCCTGTCTGGTCTTCTTTCTGTTACTCAAAGATGCCAGCAGGAGGCCTGAAAGACCTGCCGAGAGAGACAGCCCTCCCAAACAATAATAACAGTTGCCCACGGAGAACCCGAGTGGGAGCAGGGGCTGAACCAAGCAGGAACAGGCGGAAGAATGCTTGATTCTGTCAGGGCCCCAGAACCATCTAAGCCAACAGTGCTCTCCATCGCCTCCTTCAGGACCAACAGACTGCCGTGGTGCGTCACTCGTGACTTGGAGTCAGGCAGACCTGGGATCCTGTGCCATGTCTCTTCCTCTTGGCCCAGTGAGCTGGGCATGTTACTTAACCTTGCTAAGACTGGGTAAAATGGGAACAGTATTAGCACATAGATCAGTATGAGGTTTCAATGAGTTAAGGCATGTAAGCGCTGAGCCCAGAATTAGCAACTGTTAAATCCTTTATAAATGCCACTTAGTACTGCTCTGGGGTTAGCCATCCTTTTCCACCTTGTTGCCCCGTGTTTTAAGATGGACTAGGAGGGGTGGGTGGAAGCTGCCCTGTAGAATAGCAGTTAAATACTGTGTAGAGGGATCCAAATCCTGCATGGCCAACAGCAGTTCAAATTCTGGCCCTGGTGACTTGAGAAACACTCTGGACACTTGCACATGTGCCCAGGATCCTGATGAGACGGAGAAGTGCAGGGAAAAAGTATTGTGGCATACCGAGGCCCCAGTTGGGGGTTCTCTCTCTCTCGGGTTCTTACACATATGCCCTCTGGCAAAAAGAGAGAGATTGACTAGGATTCTCTACAAAACCATCTTCTGTGGCTGGCTCTGTGGCCTCGTGGTCAAAGGAGCCAGATCCCACATGGCTGACTGCACAGTTTCAACTCTAGCTCTAGCAACTTGAAAAACACGTTGGGCATGTGTGCGTGTGTGTCCCCAATCCCAACAAGACAGAGAAATGGAGAAGGGACTGCAACATCACCACACCCCACTGCGGGAGTGCTCGTGTTCTCGCTCTCTCATTCTGCCTCTCTGTTTTTCTCTGGTGAACGCACATACCCTTTGGCAAATTCTAAAAAGACAACAAAAGAATCTTCTTCTGAGGAGGGAGGAAAATGTGAAAATGCATATCCAGTTCACATTCACAGAAGTTATATTGCCACACTCTCCAAAGGCTGGGTCATGGATTAGCCTAGATCCTTCATGAAAACTTGCCTGAAAGAATCGCCCCCTTCCCCTCCTCCTTCCAAGATTCTTATGTCTAGAAAGGAAACGCCTTCTTGGCAGTCCTGCTCTGTGCCCACTCTGTGGGGGAAGCCTGGCCAGCGTTCCAAGGACATGCAGAGGAAAGAGGATGCCTGACTTTCAGGAGAGTGCATGGTGCATTCTGGAAGGAAGGCAAACCCCATTTCCCTCTGGGACCAGAGGGAAAAAAAAAAACACAGAAAAATAGTTTAAAAAGAAGCAGAAGTAAGTAATTCATCCAAGACATACTCATTGATCATATATCAAGGGTCAAGTATGGTCCTAGATCTCAAGAATAGAGCTGTAAACACAGCAAGCAAAAATCCCCACCCTCTCAGAATGTCCATTACGGTTCTCTGATAAATGGGACACCCCAGAGTTTCCTCCATCCCTTCTATGTGCCTTTCAGTGTGGCCATGGCCTGTTGTGATCTGGGAAGCGCTTCCTGTTGGATTCAAATGAAACCGGCTTGGGAGAGCCTATCGCAAGGGAGCCTGGGAGGTGTGCAGGACAGAAGAGAGGTCGTAGACCATCTGGTACCTTTGGTTGGAGGGAAGGCAGTTCTGATGAAGCTTTATTGAAGGGAGGGTTGAGAGGAGGAGGAATCTGAGGAAGGAAGCTGCCGTATATAAGGAGACTTCGCAAGGTTGATGGAAAAATGTCCCAGCCTCAATGGCACAAGTGGTAATGTACTGAACGGCAGCACCAGGAGTCGCATGGCTGACAAGGTTCAAATCCCCAGTAGACCTGAGAAGATGCTGAGTGTGTGCACATCCACAATCCTGAGGAGCTGGGAGGCCGGGAGGCTGAAGGAAGGGGCTCACAGTGTAAGGAGACCCTGTCTCAGGTGCCTGTATCTCTTTCATGCATGCACTCACACTCTCTCATGAATAAAATAAATAAACCTATTTTTAAAAATGGAATTAGGGCTAGTCAGTGGCTTAGTGGTTAAGCCAACCTGACCCCACATGGCCAACAGTGTGGCTTGAGTCCTGAACCCAACAGCTTGAGAAACACTCTGGGTACACATTTATATGCATGCCCAAAATCTCAAAAGAAGAAATGAAAAAGGGATTATAGTGTGGCCATCCCCTCTGGGGATGTGCTTTCTCACTTTCCCTCTCTCTCTGTTTGTGTCTCTCTCCTGCAAGTACATGCACCCTATAGCAAAAAGTTTTTAAAATAGGGGCCAGCAGGTGGTATGGAGGTTAAGGTAGTTGGATCCCTCATGGCCGACTATGTGTTCGACTCCTGGACCCAACGGCTTAAAAAACATACCAACTGCGTGTGCATGAGTGTCCAAAATCCCAAGAGGAGAATGAAGGAGAAGGGGCTGCATTGTGGCCATCCCCCTTGAAAGTGATTTCTCCCTCTGCCTCTCTCTCTCTGGTGAGCACGCATATCCTGTAGCAAAATAAACAAACGAATAAAAAATAAAAATGGAATTAAAGAGTGAGTTTATTTGGGTACAAAAAATTTTGAAACCCACATATAGCTTTTTTATGATTGACAATTTCCATGAACTTTTTGAAGACCATACATATTTCTCGCTTATTCCATGCCAGCACTATAAAGCATTTAACATATATTGTCTAATTTCATCCTTGCAGGCAGTCAATATCATCTCCCCCTTACAGATAAGGACACTGAGATTTAGAGTCGGGAATGGCTCATCCAAGATCCACAGTTGGAGAATGAGAAGAACTGGATTTGAACTCAGAGGCTTTTCCTTCCTCTGCCCCATACTGGGTTCCTAGAGGAAGCCTGCTAGAGGCTGCATAGGCAGCCATGAGGAGGAGGCAGGTCCTGGGAGAGCTGGCCAGGGAAAAGAGATTAAAAAGGCAAAGGGGCAGGGGAGACCAGCAGATGTGTAATGGTTACATTGCTGGATTCCCACATAGTCGACTGTGGTCAAGTCACGGATCCATTGTCTTGAAATGCACGCCGGACGTGTGTGCATGTGTGCCCAAAATCCTGAGAGGAGAATGAAGGAGAAGAGATAGATTGTGGTGCGGCCACCCCCTGGGGGTGATTTCTCACTTTCTGTCTCTGTCTCAGTCTCTCTGGTGAGTGCACGTGCCTTACAGCAAAAATCTCTCTAAAAAGGGCAAAGGTGGGACCAGCAGTTGGCATAATGGCTACATCACTGGACTCCCATGTAGTCAACCATGGTTCGAGTCTCAGACCCAGTGGCTTAAATTCATGCCGGGTACATGTGCATATGTGCCCAAGATCCAGATAGGAGAATGGAGGAGAAGGGATTGCGGCGTGGCCATCCCCCCTGGGGGGTGATTTCTCGCTTTCTGTCTCTCTGTCTCTCTCTGTCTTTCTGGCAAGCGCATGCGCCCTATAGCAAAAACCTCTCCCAAAAAAAGGGGGGGGGGCAAAGGAGAGGAGAAATCTAAGTGGCATAAAGAGTGGGCGAGCCTCCCTAAAACAGCACGCTGCAGCTCTTCATCAGAAACCTCTCAGTTAGGGTCCTTAGCTTGTTGCAGATGTTTCCGTACTGAGCGAGGGGCGATCTGAACCTGAGTGAGAAAGAGACAGGGACACAGTCTCTGAAGATCATTGCCAGGTCATAGACAGACATGGTCGGTTAAGAGATCTGAAAGCTAGGGACCAGCAGGTGGCGTGGTGATTAAGGTGCTGGACATTCCCACATGGCTGACCACGGTTCGAGTCCCAGACCTGGCAGCTTGCTTTCTCACTCTTTCTCTCTCTCTGTCTCTCTCTGGTCAAATTAAAATAAATGAATGAATAAATAAAATAAAATAAATAATTATTAAAAAAAAGAGAGAGATCTGAAAGCTGGAGGGCCTTCACATGTGACAGAGGTAATAAGCACACCAGGGCGGCTGATGGCCTGCTGGGCAGCTGGTGCAGGTTGTGGGAAGAAATGGAGAGTTTACTCCCAGCCTTGCGTGGTCTTTCTGGCTGTCCCATATCCTTGCAGTCAGTACCAAGGGGCCAACATCTTTGTCCTCATCCTCAAGCCCAAAGCTTGGCTCAGTGGCCCCCAGACCCAGACCCCCTCATGGCCAGGACTTCTACCAGAAGAATCACCTCTACCGTAAGATCTGCAGGCAGGAGCCACACAGGAGCTTTCTTCTTCCAGGAAGTCCCTTCCCCCAGCCCCCTGCAACTCACTCCCCTATATAATATTCCACGTTAGAGCTCATAAATGCTGCTGCGGGTCCCCAGCCTGATTGAATTTGGAAGCCATTGTTTACAGACTTCTGGCTGTACAGGGGGATTTATTGAATTTTCCATGAAATGTTGCTCCCCTAATGCTGTAAAAGGCAAGCAGCCCACATCAGAGGAGCTCTGCGTTAGAGGATCATGTTACCCCCGAGATGGAGTGCTCGCTTCACAATCGTTGATGCACCAAGCTCTGACTTCTTTTTTTTTTTTATTTTGAGAGGTTTTAGCTATAGGGAGTGTGCGCTCACCAGAAAGACAGAGAGACAGAGAAACAGAAAGCAAGAAATCACCCTCCAGGGGGGATGGCCACGCCACAATCCCTTCTCCTCCATTCTCCTCTCAGCATCTTGGGCACACACGCACACGTGCCCTGTGTGAGTTTAAGCCACCAGGTCCAGGACTCGAACCACGGTCGACTACATGGGAGTCCAGCGACATAGTCATTACACTAACTGCTGGTCCCCCAAGCTCTGACTTTAAACAAGGAATAGAGGCCACAGGGATCACTCCTGACCCCTCACGGGCAGCCCAAAGCTGGGACTCCTGAGCCAGCTCCTGCACTTCCCCTTAGCCCACCTTCAGTTAGTCTCAAAGCCCTGCAGGCTTTATCTCAAGCATGTCTTCCAAATCCACCTCCTCTCTATCCCGCCTGCTTCTGCCCTAGTTCGAATCACTGCATTGCTGCAGTGCCAGTCTCTCTGGTCTCCCCCCTGTAATTACCTGTTGCAATTCCTGAATCACACCCCTTAATGCAGATGGCACATAGTGGGTGTTCAATAAGGAAGGAAGGAAGGGAAGGAGGGAAGAAGGAAGGAGGGAAGAAAAGAAAGAAGAGACAGAGCCAGAGGGAGGGAGGAGAGACCCAGGATGTCACAAATATCACAGGTTGAGAGAAACTCTCCTCCGGGGACTATTGGCCTGAGAACCTGTGAACATGAGTGGCCCAGAGCAGGGAAAGGCATCACCAACAGCTCAGGGAGACAGAGCAAAGTGGAAATGTGTCCTCATGTGTACCACAAAAATGCAGCTGGACCGAGTTTTTCGTTTTTGAAAAATACATCACTCCTTGAGCTTCTAAACCCTTCACAGCTCCACTGCTCAAAGGTTTATTTATATTTAACCACTCCCGTTTCCCATCGCCAGCTCATTTCTGCTGTCATCCTTACCTCTTTCTTTTAAAGGTCAGTACTCAAACCCCCAAGTCTGCATTAGCCTCACCCCTCCGAGCCTCTCTTCAGCTAACCCTGCTGGGCACCTTCCTGAAACCCTTTTCTTTCTTGGCATCTCTCTTACCATGTTCCTGGTTCTCCTTGCAGACAGCGCCTTCTCTGGCTCTTTGCCCTCCTCCCACCCTAAATAAAAGTAGGTGTTTCCCAGTGTTCTGTCTTTGACCCTCTTCTCTCGGTGTACACTTTAATCTGATGAGCTCATCCGTTCCTGCAGCTGCAGCTCTCGTCTTTATTTAGAGGACTCCTGAATGTAAAGCTCTAAATCTGACCTCTTGCTGCTCTGATCCCATTTTTTTTTCAACAGCCTGGTGAATATTTTCCATGCCATATCCCATAGACATCTCCAAAGGGAGTCCATCATCTAGCCCCCCGCCCCCAAGATAATTCACCTCCAGCGGTCCTTATTCTGTTGATGACACGATCATCCTCTCAATTACCCAGTCATGAAATCTCGAAGAGGTCTTTGGCATAGGTGTCCTAGACATGTATACACACTGCATACTGAATATCTCCACCTGGGCTCGAACACAGCCCAACAGGGAAAGGCATCGCCCCACTACACACACACACACACACACTCACCTTGTTCTCTCTCCTTTAATTCCTCTCTAGCATATGCAGCACCTGATCCTTCTGCACACCTAAGCGAGAAACCTAGGCACCCTTACTCTCTAATATCTTGGCCTCATACCCCATAGTAGTAATCCTATGGATTCCTCATCATCTTTCATATAAGTCCCATTATTTCCAGCCCCACTACTGACTTAGTTTAGGTCCTCAATAGGTCTCCTTTCTCTTGTCTAAACAATCCTCCTAGCTGGTGTTCAGCACCCACTCCCCCCCACCATCCATTCTCCACCCTACAGCTAGCATGATCCAGCTGCAATATTACTCTACTCCCTGCCTAAAACCCTCCAGCTCCTTGTTGCTCCCAGGACAATATCTGAGCTCTGTAATGCCTCCTAGCATGTCATCTGCTTTTTTAAAAAAGTTTATTTCTTTCTCCCATGTAAAAAAAGAGACAGACAGACAGACAGAGAGACAAGCACCCCCAACAAGGTATTCTTACTAAGACCCAATCCCAGTCTCAACCTAGATCATGGACATGGACACACACATATGTGCCCAGTGTGTACAAGGAGGTGGCCAGGCATGAATGCAGGACCTTTGTACGTGGGTTCAGCATTGCAGAGTGTTCCATGACCACTGTGGCCACTGCGTGGCCCCAGGCACGTGGTTCCCTTTCCCTTCCTCCCCATAAGCTCTCCACCTGGATTCCTTCTTTCAGCCTCTGCTTGGTGCTGTCCTGGTGATTCTTGCAGTTCAGAGGTTCTGTGCTCTGTTGAAGTGTCCCCCAACCCTTTCAGGCATAAGCGAGTGTTCTTTCCACTGAGCAACTGCCAGTTCATGCCACTCTCAAAACAGGCATGATGTCATGCTCAATGGAACATTACAACATGCATTGTGCGTTTCGTCCACATGGCCATCTTCTCCAGCTAGATGGCTTCTTTGTTTCACTAGCCCTAGCACCTAGCACAGTGCCTGCATACAGGAGGCTCACTACACAGCTGCTAAGCAAAGGTCACACCTAAGCCAAGTAGGCACAACATGCACAAGGAGCTTTCTTCCTCAGATGGGAATTTCCTCTCTCTAGTGATACTCGAAGAGGCAGATACCAAAGGTGATAGTCTCTTCCTTGCATCCCAGCATTCCTAGCACTGTGAAGTATTCACCAGCTACGGGGGCCTGAAGTCTTGGAACTCCCTGTCTCTCCCTCAGCCTTGACCAGGCTGGATCCCCAATCTAGCTACTCTTTCCTCCCTTTCCTCCCTCTGCCTTTTAACTGGGGGATCCAATGAGACTGGAGGTGCCTCAGAGGGCAAACAATGATCCTCCAGAGAGAGCATGTGTTCACCACGTTAGGTAAACATGCCAAGCTGCAGGGGCTGTCCAGCCAGGAATGGGAGCCTCTTCGAGGCAGACAGCCCCAACCTCACTCTGACGAGGGGGTGGTCAGTGGCTCTGAAGAGAAGTAGCAGGACGTTGTTTTCTCAGATTTCATTGGTTTATTTATCCTCCGCCTGGGCTCCATCTGTACAACCTCGAAAAGGAGAAGCAGCGAGAACTCCATGCCACCGTAGGAGCCCTGTCCTCAGCCCCCAGCTCTGCAAGGATCTGGAACCAAGCTAAGTTTGGAGTTTATCCCCTGCAGGGTACAAGTCTGGGAGGGCCTTAAGCCCTGAGGTTCAACTGCCCGAAGAGAGATCTACAACAGCTACACCAAAAAGGGAGCATGAACATAGGCCTGAGTTCTGACTCCTGCTTCATTCCCTCTGCAGTCCCCTCAGCAGAGCCAAGAGGTTCAGGGGGGTATGGAGAGGAGGGCCAGGATTGCTCCGGAGAAGAGGCCCAGAGAGCCCAAGTTTGACCTTTCCCACTGCAGCTAAGAGAGGCAGCTGCTGGGTGGAGATACTGGGGTTGTGCAGTTTCTCACTTCTCTGTCATCCCAATGGGGGAACCTGCTGTGCCCATTCTCGGGGGGTGCAATAGCTGGGAAGGCTATCACTATCAAGGGCCCTGTGGCTGACTTGGGTTTTGCAGGGTTCTGGGCAGCATTCGGGTCCCTGAACTCAGAGACAATAGGGCAATTCTCTCCTGGGTGCTTGGGAAAAATGGGGCTTCTCACCAATGGATGGGCTAAGGAGAGGAATACAAAATGTGGAAATCAAGAGGGCAGGATATGTCTAAGGGATGCTGAATGACTGCTCTCAAACATCCTTGGGAGGAGGAACCACTCCAAAGAGCAGAATCGCAGAAGCTCAGTATTTACCTAGATTCACATCTTCCCTTGTCCCAGCCTTGAGGTACAAAGTACAACGTAGCCAGGCTGGGTACAGAGCTTTGTCCAACCCTTCTAGACCTGAACCTAAGAATGGCTTCAGTGACAACTCAGTGGAGAAGCTTAGGGAGTTCCTGGGGCCTGTACCACTCATGAGGATGCTACTCTGTGGTCAAGTTGGGTCGCTGTTCATCTCATCCCCGCCCCCCAAAAATGTGTGTGCTCTCCTGGTATCACATGGCATACTTGAGCCATAGTTCTCAGACCCGGAGACTTTGAAGCAGGCCCCTTCCTCCAGAGCCTAGACCTATCACTCAGGCTGGGCATTGGGACCAGCAGTTGGCGTAATGGCTATGTCGCTGGACTACCACGTAGTCGACCACGGTTCGCATCCCGGACCCGGTGGCTTAAATCTCATGCTGGGCGCGTGTCCATGTGTGCCCAAGATCCCGAGAGGAGAATGGAGGAGAAGGGATTGCGGCATGGCCATCCCCCCTGGGGGATGATTTCTCGCTTTCTGTCTCTCTGTCTCTCTCTTTCTGGCGAGCGCACGCGCCCTAAAGCAAAAACCTCTCAAAAATAAAAATAAAAAAAATGAAGGGTAGGGTCTCCTATCTGCTCAGGGTTTAAGACAAATAACAAGAGCCTATGGGAACCAGCAGTTAGCGTAATGGCTATGTCGCTGGACTCCCACGTAGTCGACCACAGTTCGCGTCCCGGACCTGGTGGCTTAAAACTCACGCCGGGCGCATGTGCGTGCGTGCCCAAGATCCCGAGAGGAGACTGGAGGAGAAGGGATTGCGGCATGACCATCCCCTCTGGGGGGTGATTTCTCATTTTCTGTCTCTCTGTCTCTCTGTCTGTCTGGCGAGTGCACGCGCCCTATAGTGAAAACCTCTCCAAAAAAAAAAAAGAGCCTATGAAGAGGCACCGCCCAGAGTATGGGGAGCTGGCAGGCCGGTGGGCATTGAGGAGGGACATGGGCACAAAATTGAAGACTTCTTACCATTGCTCGTGGAATGTCCTTCTCATCTGCCCTTACTCCTTTGCTGTCTTACTTCCCTGGCCTAGTACTGGGCCCCAAGACTACACTGTCTGATCTATTCACACTCAACAAAGCTCTCTGTCCTGAAGATCTGAGAACCTGCCAACAGCTTCTTTGATATATACAGAGTAAAAAGCTCCAATGTCAAACCCAAGGATAGGAAAGAGTTGGGCTGAAGGGCAACCCATTGATCTGGAGGCTGGAATCAGCTGAGAAGAGAATGGAGAGACACAAAGATCTGTCTTTTCCCCAGAAATCATCTGAGGCAAACCTGTGGGTCTGGAAACCCAATGCCCTATGACAGAGCGGTTTCTTCATGTGGCCATTCGGGGAGCCAGTGAAGTCGCAGCAGGAATCTCATAGCAAGTGGGCAGAAGGCAATGGCTTTCCCAGCTCACCCTCCCTACCCACACTCTTTTTTTGGAATTTTCTTCTTTATCTCCACTGTTTGCATTATTCTAGTTCAGACCTGTCTTCATCCTTTCTCCTAAATTTATTAATAAGCTCCTCATTTCTCATCTGTAATTCTGATTCCTTAACTCTTCCTCCAAACTCTGTCAAGAGTGTTTCTTCTAAATTGCAAACTCAATCATGTCTCACTCCTTTCTTACCACCCTTGAAGCTCCTTTTTGCTGATAGGAACAAGTCCAGACTTCTTATTGTCAAGTTCAAAGTTCTTCATGATCTGACCTCACCTACCTCCCCAGTCTCAGCTCCTGTGGCTCCTCTAGGCCTACCCTAAATTCCAGCTGCACTGAACTAATTAAAAGTCCCAATTTAGGGTGCCAGCAGGTGATATGATGGTTAAGGTACTGGACTCCCACATGTCTGACCATGGTTTGAGTCCTGAACCTGGCAGCTTGCTTTTTCACTTTCCCTTTCTGTTTGCATTCTAGTGAGTGCACATGCCCTATAGAAAAAATATTTTTTTGAGAGATTTGTGCTATAGAGCATGTGTGCTCGCCAGAGACAGAAAAACAGAAAGCCAGAAATCACCCCCCAGGGGAAAGGCCACACCACAATCCTGTCTCCTCTGTTTTCCTCTCAGCATTTTGGGCATGCACGCACACATGCCCAGTGTGAGTTTTAAGCCACCAGGTCCAGGACTTAAATCACAGTCAACTACGTGGAGTTCAGCAATGTAAGCATTATGCCATCTGCTGGTCCCCCTATAGAAAAAAAATTTTAAATAGTAATAATAATAAAAAGTTAAATAATTTTTTAATCCCAATTTACTTTCAACTCTCCTTTGTACAGCTTTCCCTCTGCCTAGAATGCCCAGTCTTGCCTCATCACCTGTTGAGTTTATATGCATCTTCTAAGACTCAGCTTAAGTGACACAGCCTCCTTGAAGCATTCCTTGATATTGCTGACCATTCTTTCCTTTGTGCTTCCTCCCAGAATTGAATTCTATTACCACACCATTTTCTAATCATCTGTCCACATGTTTTTCTCCCCTCCTGGACTACAAGCATCTTAAAGAAAGATACTATATTTCCTTAGATTTGACTCAGTACCTGGCACATAAAACTTGCTCAATAAATAGTTAATCAGGGGCCGGCAGGTACCGTGGTGGTTAAGGGCACTGGACTCCCACATGGCCGACTGTGGTTTGAGTCCTGGACCTGGTGGCTCACTTTCTCACTCTCTCTCTCTCGATCTCTTTTTCTCTCTCTATCCTTCTCTGGTCAAATATAGATAGATAGATAGATAGATAGATAGATAGATAGATAGATAGATATAAATAATAGATAAATAGATAGATAGATAGATAGATAGATAGATAAATTTAAATAAAATAATTTGTTAAAAAAAATAGTCAATAAATGACCTGAATGGACAAATAACTCCCCTCTCTAACTCAAGACCTGGCTCGTAAACCTGCACCTCCTTTTTTTTCCCCCAATTATTTATTTTAATGTTTTATTTTTAATTTGCTATAGGACACATGTGCTTACCAGAGAGGACAAAGATGGAGAGAGATAGGGAGTGAGGAAGCAATCCACCAGGACTGGGACTCGAGCTGTGGTCAGCCATGTAGGAGTCCAGCACCGTGTGGGAGTCCAACACCTTAACCAGCACACTACCTTCTGCTCCTCCTGCCCTCTTTTTAATGAAACTCCCTCAGACTAGCTAGACCGAATTTCAGATATATCTTTCCCTCTCTTTTCTCTTCCTGGGTGCTCCTAATGTTCTTTTTTTTTTTAAGTTTATTTTATTTTTTCCATGAGCATGTGAGCAAGCAAGAGGCAGCACCCCTAACAGGGTCTCTCTTTTTTTTTCTAATGGGGTCTTGACACTGCTCTCTACCCTCAGCTTTAGCCAGACCTGGATCATGGGGCTATGCATGCCCTGTGTTCTCAGAGAGGTCTCTGGATGTGAACCTGGAACCTTCCCATGTGGGCCAGCCTTGCTGTGCCACCATGTGGCCCCGCATAGTGTTAATTTATAATCACAGCTCCCCTCAGTACAAATATTGTTAAATGGGGAGGGGGTACCCAAGCATCTCGCTACACTGCTGAGCTGAATGTCCTTGCCCAGTGAAAACTCCAGGAGGCCAAAGATGGCAAAGATGATCCCTGTGTTAGTGAGGACCTGTGGGGCTGAACTGAAGGAGTTTCTCTCTGCTTAGCTCTGAAATCTACCAATTATTTTGAGTCTTAAGTTTCAGAGCTGCTAGTTACCTTTCCCTCTCTGTCTGAATGTCTTTTCTTGGGAATAAGGGTCTTTTCTTGGCAATAAGAATCTTTTTTTCCTTGGGAATTCTGACTACCTGTTTATTCCCCATAGAGTAGATTAAATTTCCCTTTACTGCTCTTCTAATACTACTGCACTGTCTTTCAATATCTATTCTTTTTTAAAATTTATTTTATAATTTCTGGTTTACATTTAATTGTACATTTTCATGGGTACAGTATGTATTTTCAAAGCATGCATGTTGTGTGTGATAATCACATCAAGGATATTAGCATCATCTTCAACAAAGAACATTACATTATGTTGTGCACCTTCAATATTCAGTCTACAGGGGCCAGCAGGTGGCGTGGTGGTTAAGGGTGCTGGATTCCTACATGGTCTACCGCAGTTCAAGTCCTGGACCTGGCAGCTTGCTTTCTCACTTTCCCTCTCTCTCCCTTGCTCTCTCTCTGTCCCTCTCTGGTCAAATTAAAGTAAGTAAATAAATAAAATAATTATTTGAAAAAATATTCGGTCTACTAGTTGTTTTTGTTTTCTGTATGATTTTTTTTTTTTTTGAGATACCTGTATATCTATAGGTAGAGAATATACAGATGCAGAGATTGGCAACATCCTTTTTAACTCTGTTGTGGTATACCGTTCCACAGCCTGTTGGCCTTGTTTATGTGCATTCGTGTGTCTCTTGATCATTTCCCCCCTGCATTCCCTTTCCACCCCCTCAACCCCCCACCCCCTTGCTGTCTCTGGCATCTACAGTTGCCCTCTCTACTTCTATGCTGTCGAGTTTTCAGTTTCCACCATAGAGTGGATACATTAAGTGTATGTTATGTGGGGACATACAGTGTTTATCTTTCATAGCCTGGCTTTTCACTTAGTGTTACATCATCTAGATCCATCCACTTTATGTTGAATGACAAGATTTCATTGTCCTTTATAGCCAAATAATATTCCATCGTGTGTTTGTGCTGCATTTTCTTTTTTTTTTTTTTTTTTCTTTTTTGGTTTTGCAATAGGCTGTATGTGCTTGCTTGAGAGGAAGAAAGTGAGAGAGAGAGAGAGAGTAATCACTCCCCACCATGCCACAATCCCTTCTCCTCTATTCTCCTCTTGGGATTTTTGGGCATGCATATGCACGTGCCCTGCATGATTTTTAAACCGCCATCTCCAGGACTTGAAACATGCAGCCAGCCATGTGGGATCCAGCCACCTTAACCTCCATGCCACCTGCTGGCCCAATATGTGCCACATTTTCTTTTTTTCTTTTTTAAGTTTACTTAACAAAAAGTTTATTATGAAAATGTACATGACCTGATTTTTACATCATAGTAAAACAGGCCCATTGATGAAGGGGCTGTCCACATTTTCTTAATCCGGTCATCGGCATCTGTTCTCTTCTCCCCTTCCCCAACCCAGTCGAGAATCTCTCCCTTTGAGCGTCTGTGGTTGCCTACATCTTTGTTACAGCACTCATTAGGTCAGCTGGTGCTGACAGTGTGTTTCCTTTTTTTTTTTTTTTTTTGGAAAGGTTTTTCACTATAGGGCACGTGCGCTCGCCAGACAGACAGAGACATAGAGACAGAAAGCGAGAAATTACCTCCCAGGGGGGATGGTCACGCCGCAATCCCTTCTCCTCCATTCTCCTCTTGGGATCTTGGGCATGCACGCACACGCGCCCGGTGTGAGTTGTAAGCCACTGGGTCCGAGACGCGAACCGCGGTCGACTACGTGGGAGTCCAGCAACATAGCCATTACGCTAACTGCTGGTTCCCAACAGTGTGTTTTCTAATCTCCTTATAGAAGTGTCAGCATCCAGATAGAAACTATTTGTGTTTATATCCTACATAATGCTTTGCGCATAGTAGGCATTCCATATATATTTATTTCATTCTGTTGAAATCCCTTGAAAACCAGGATTACTCATACTCATCTATTCATTCACCAAACAAGCCCTGATTAATGGAAACATATGAGTGTGTCTTTCATAATTTTGTCCAAATACTTTTTAATTCCTTTATGTTTTCTCCCAGACTCACCACTTGGGATACTGAATTTCTTAAACTCAGTGGCCACTATATAAAATAACGATCACTTTTATTCACACCAAATGTGCTCGAGTTTCAAAGCAAACCCACTGTGCCCACAGTTTCAGGAGTTTGTAAAGTCTCTAGTCACCTTCTCTGTACCGTTTGTGATTTCCTTCACGTCCCTAGCAGCCTCCTCATTTCCAGACTTGAGAGTGAGTCATTTAGTCTTTCCTGCTAAGGAGGTTGTGCAGCTCCTGGATTTTCTCCAAGATGAGAAAGGACAGCATGGCCCGGCTGAGCCCTGCAGGTAGGATTGCTCCAGCGCCGGCCGGACACCTCGAGGAGTATGTTCTCCTTCTTTGACATCTTATTCGCAGTTCTTTTAGCCTTTTGGCCAACAGCCTCGAGGAACTGTCTAAATGAAGAAGGATTTCCAAGTCCTTTGCCAGAACCGCGGCTGGCCATGCAGAGTTGAGCACTAGAGAGAGCGTTTTGATGTGTTTATCACAAAAGGGATTGCCTTGCACTTGCCCACATTTAATTGAGTCTGTACCCTTTTGCCCTCAACTCTTCCTGCCAACTTGATCCAGAAGGATGCTGGAGAACAGCATCCCGTGGCCCATCCTCCACCTTCATATGCATGCTGAGAGCTGGGTGCCTGGGGCTCTTCTCTGGTACCATGTGAAATACATCATGTGAAATATCAGAGTCCCTTCCATTTCTCCCTGTCCATCTAAGCAAACACTAATATGCAAGACTTTGTCTAAGTCTTCTAGGATCTTTAAGGTTTGGAGAAAAATAATAGATACATAAAATTGTCCTATTTGTGGCAGTGTCTACTGCCTATTGAGCAGGTCCTGTATGCTAGGTACTTTACATACATTCTTTATATTGAATATTAAGTTGATTCCTTACAATATTCCCGCAAGGTAAGTATTTTAACCTCATTTTATGGATGAAGACATGGAAACACAGAAGAGTTTAGTTTTCCCCAGATCACACAGCTAGTAACTTCACAGAGCTGGAGTTCAGATGCAGATGAGTCTGACTCTAAAGCCTCAGTCCTTTGCCAACTACATTACTCAGTCTCAACATATCGTAATTAATACAACACATACCTGGCCTGGTGAAAGTGGTTAATTACTGGACTGTTCTGATCTCTCTCAGGGTACCTGTCACCTGTGTCAATCTAATCTTTTCAGATCTTAATTTATTTTTTTATTTAAATAATTATTTTATTTAACTTTATTTTATTATTATTATTATTTTCCAATTTGATCGGAGAAAGACAGAGAGAGAGGGAGAGTAAGAAAGCAAGCCACCAGGTCTGTGACTTGAACTATGGTTGCCCATGTGGGAGTCCAGAGCCTTTAGCCACCATGCCACCTGCCGGCCCCTTCAGACCTTAATTTAAACCTCATTTCCTAAAGGATGCTTTCCCCAGCCTGTTATTCATTCCCTGATGAATTCCCAAATGTCCTTGTCCCTAACAGCCGTTATTTCAGCAATTGTATAATGTTTTCCTCTCCTGCTGGAAAGCAAGTGTGTGAAGGCAGGGACCATGACAGTTCTGTTCACTGTTTTGTCCCTGGCACCTAGCCCAGAGACGCACACGTAGTAGATGGTTGTTAAACATGCCTGTCTCAGAATGTCTCCCTCATGGAGTTTCACTTGCTTTCCAGCCCTCTCCTACCCCTTTGCTTGGAGTAGGACACACCAGGCCAGGCTTCACTGCCATTTCCACCTCGCTTCCAGAACTTCCTGTAGTGGTGACGGTTCCAATGTCTCTCAGCCTCAGTCTCCAACCTTCTGGTCTCTTGATTGTCCCAGGAGTTTATTCACTCTTCCATGCAGTTCCGTGGAAGCAGGGCATCCCTTCAGCCCCCACAGGGCAGGTGCTGACAGGAGCAGCCAATAGCCAGGATACCAGGTTTCCCTTTGCTAAGCTTTTTCCTGGGAATGATTTAAGGCCCTGAACAGATAAGTGAAGAGCAAACCCGCAATGAAGTCAGCACTCTGCTTATTAAGTGGAAAAAGCTGTGCTCGGCTTATTGAAATGTTCATTAGACAGATATATAGAGATGAGAGGGAGGAGGGGGGCCTGCCGCACCGCAGGATCAGCCAAGCTTCAACGGGCAAGGCAGGGGGCATCTCAGGAGATTTCAGTCTTGCCCACAGGAATGGGGGGACACCTGAATCAGACAGGTAGTGTCTGTTAGGAAGAGAAACCTCAACCCTGGCCCGTGAGAACACAAGCAGAAGGAAGGGGCTTTGCCCACCATGCAAGGATGCTTTGCAAGGAAGTCTTTAGAGGTTGCTGGCATCCTGAGGCTGTAGAGGGAGGGGACTTGGCCCCACAGGGTTGAGGCATCTTAGCCCACTGTAGGGAATGCCCATTTCTCTGCATCAATGCCGCTCTCTTTGTCCCAGAAGACAATTGCTGAAGATCTCAGACCCGCTCCATTTGCCCACAGGAAGATGAAAGGGTGACCCTCACTTGGTCAGAATGGGCCTGTACAGAGAAGTGTGAGGAAGCCACCCAATGACTGTCCCTATGAAAGGGCCTGCTTACTGTAGAGTCCTCAATTCCCCTGCCTGCAGCTCCATGAACCGTGAGCTCCCCTCACAGCCCCCCAGACCATGCCAAGCATGGCTCCTTCAGCCTCCTCCTGGCCTCTTGGCTTCTGTCCTCCTCAGTGCCCATCCAGCAAAGCTCAGCGCTCCCACATGGGCTGGTTTTTGAAAAAGGCCATGGCTGGGGGGAGGGGACAGATGATGCCACAGAAGAGTACCACACTTTGTAAGGCAATCCCACATGAGATGGTTCCCAGCTCAAGTCCAGATACCTCCCTGAATAGCCAGGCACACACTTGCCCATGATTCAGGGTTGACTGAAGTGGGGTGGATCATATTGTCTCCCTCTCTCTCATGGAAAAAAAAATCACCTTTATTAAGAAAAAGAAAAAAAAAAGCTATAATGCCAGGTGGTGGTGCAGCAGTAAAGCATGACGCTCTGCAAAGGTGACTCATGGGCTCATGTCTAGAGACCTCCCTAAGTATGCTGGGCATGCACTTGCCCATGATCTCGGGCTGGTTGAAGCTTGGGGAGGGGCAGTTATGGCATTGGGAGTCTGTTGGAGGGATGCTGTCTCTCTCTCTCTTCTCTCTCTCTCTCTCTCTCTCTCTCAGTCTCTCACTCACGGAAGAAACCAACTTTAAAATAAAAGTAAAAAGGCCACAGCCACTTGATGACAGCACACCTCCTGAGACATGCCAAGAAGTCCCAGTGAGCAGGAGCTGCTGGGTCTCAGTCATTCTGTGTCTCCAGCACTGGTGCAAAGTCTGGCCCCAAAATGGGTTTCTTATAGATATTTAGTTGGTGGCTGAGAAAATTAGTGAAAATGCTGCCTCTCTCCCCCATTCAGATACTGGAAGAAGGAAATCTCAGTGTGACCAGAGAGGCAGGTGCTGTTTCCTACACAGGAAAAGCAACCTCAAGATTTCCTAATATTTTCTGATTCCCTTTTTACCATCATCGGTTAGAGTCCTGGAGGGCAGAGGTGGTGGTGACCAAACGGATGAGACAAAAAACATGTTGGCAGGAAATATTGTGTGACCAGAGCAATAAAAATATTAGGTTTTTAGAAAAGTCATGACATATTTTTTCTATGTTTTCCTATGCAAAAATATGTCATGACTTTTCCAATGACCCTTTAGAATCTTTGATGTTTTCAGAGTATTCTCACACACATGATCTCATTTAATCCTCATTCACTCATTCAACCAATGGTTGTCGAACTCCTCCTATCTGCCAGGCGCTTAGGAGTCCTGGCATCACCTCAGCCACTGTCCCTGCCCATGTGTAGCTAGAGCCGGAGGATTGTAAACATAACAATTCTTCATTAATTCTTTCGTTCAGCAAACAATGGTGCCAAGCTGGACTCATGGGGATGGAGAAATGAATCAGACTTGAATCCTGCCCTAGAGAAGTTTACAGTCTATGAGGTACATGTACAAGTAAATAGATGGTTAGAAAACAGTGTGATCAAAGCACTGTGCTAACCCAGCCTGCGAGGTTAGGGGAGCCTTCCTGAAGATGTTTGAGCTGCGCCTTTAAGAAGAACATCTGTATGGGACCAGCAGGTGGTGTGGTAGTTAAGGCACTGGATCCCACATGGCTGACTCTGCTGTTCGAGTCCTGGACCCAGCAGCTTGAAAACACGCTGGGTGCATGTGAGTGCCCAAAATCATGAGAAAAGAATGGAAGAGCAAGGAATGCATAGTGGCCATCCCCAGTGGGGTGATGATGGGGTTGATTTCTCACTTCCCCTCTCTCTCTCTGGCAAGTACATGCACCCTGTGGCAAAGATCTAAAACTTAAAATAAAGAATGTGTGTGCAGCAAGCATTCAGGGAGGAGTTTTGAGGCAGAGGGACATGGATTTGAGGGGAAGTTCAAATAGTTCAGCCATGGAAGGACTATGGTGGAAAATGGTGTAAAAGAGCTAGACAGGAGCCAGCCAGTGGCATGGTGGTTAAGGCAACTGGATCCCACATGGCCAGCTGCCTGGTTTGAGTTTTGGGCCTGGACACCTGAAAAACATGCAGGGTGCATATGCATGCTACCCAAAATCACAAGAGGAGAATGGAGAAGGGATTGCAGCCTGGCCTCCCCCAACCCCTGGGGTGTGCGTTCTTAATCTCTCTCTCTCTCTTTCTCTCTGTCTTTGGTGAGCACCTCTACAGAAAAAAAATTTTTTTTTTTTAAAGCTAGGTGGAACCAAATCCCAAAGGCATTTATTTCCATGATATTTAAGTTAGACCCGTTCTGAGGGTGACTAGAAGTCACTGAGGGGAAAGATCAGCTGGGCAGCAGACTGAAAGAGGAGTGACCTAGAGGTGGCACCGAAGGCAGAGCTCACTTGGGGCCGTCTGGATGGTCTGGAAGAGAGACGGTGCCATTTGACTAGAGCCGTGGCATGGGGAGTGGATCTGATGGCTCAAAGGGAGTATAGACTGGGGCTTGGTGACCTGCTGGTGCAGGAAGCAAGCAAAGAAGGGAGAGGGCACAGGAGCACCTCACCCAGGTGGGCCCAGAGCAGCATGGAGAGGCTGAGGCCCTGAGGGATCTGCGGCTGCTCAAGCCCACGTGGCATCCCTGCCGATACTGAGGCTGCTGACACCTGCTCCTGAGCCTTGATGACTCCATTCCCAGCTCCCTCCCTCTGCCTCACTGACTTTGGAGGTGATTAGTAATAAAACTTTAACAAGCATCCATAGGTGCGTCTCCCTGTCACTTTTATGAGGCCATTTCCTGAGCAAAGATATAGGAGCGCCTTCGGTCCCTCCTAGCCCTGCTGCTGCGCTGTTTCAGTCTCCGTCTCAGCCTCAGCAGATCCAGGACAACTGCAGGGGTTTGGTGGGGGCTGCCTGAAGGAGCCTGGAACATGTTCAGCTCATGGAAGCCTGAGACAGGAAGGCACACACTCGCTGAATACCTGTATAGCTTGAAGGGCAGTAATGGGAACCAGGGAGGGGAGCACTTTCTGAGAATAGGGGACTGGGGAGAAGCTGGGGAATATTTCTCTAAGAAGGAGACAGTGTTTGAATAGAATGTTTGTGAGCAGGAGTGGACAGGCGTGTTGGGCCTTTGGGTCATTAATTCATTCACTTATTCATTCATTTATTGGATGCTGACCAATCACTTTCCACAAGCCAGGAAGTTTCTTCCTTCCTCCTGCAGAGTCCTAGGTCCTTGGGGACAAGACAATGCTGACCTCGTCTGAGTCAAGCATCCTTTCACTGGGTTGCACTGAGGCTGAGCCAGGTCCCCCAAACCTTATGCTCTTGGGTCCCCTGCTGCAGGCGGTGGCCAAAGTAAAAAGAGATTGTCAGGTGCAGTGCTTTCTTGCCCTGGCCCTGATGGTGTCTGTTCCGAGTCCATCAGGGGAAGTGGGGCCAGTGAACAGGAAGAGAAGCTGTTGCATTGACACTAGTGACTCCTCCCTCATTCTTGAAATTCTCTGGCCATGGAGGACATTGTTGTTTCCCGTCGTATGAAGTAATGCTAAGATGCGTTAGAGTTGGACAGACTGGGTTTCAAATCTCAGCTCCTGAATTATAATCCCCCAACCACGCATAGGCAAGTTACCCCTCTGAACCTACTTCACCACCTGTAGTTGTGTAGTTCATGAGGTAACATGTTAGGCGACCAGACAGCCTTGACATGAAGCTACTGCTTTAGTTCATCTTCTCCTCCACTCCCTTTTCCTAACCTCTCTGCTCTTTCTAGTCTTGTTCCTGAGCTCCTTTCATGGTGCTCCTACGACCGAAGTCTCTCAGCTCTGTATCTTCTCTTCATGGCCTCTCCTAAGTTGGAGACCCACATTTACAGCTGCCTGCTAGGGTTCCATTCAGGTCAACATTTCTTAGATACCTATTCTGTGAGAACTCTCCTGGCCCCTGTGGATTCCAAACCAGTGTGAGCCTTCAAGGACTTACAGTCCTGCAGAGCTGTACCCAGTTGCTCTACCTCCCCACTCCCTCCCTTCGTCCATTCATTCATTTGCTCTTTCGCTGTACTCCTGCCTTCCTCTGTGAAGTTATAATTGAGGTCATCTGCTAAGAGTGGTGGGAGTCGGCCATGAACAGGGGTACCAGAGAGAGTGTTAACTGTTGAAAAGAGCTATAAGAGAAATACTTCTCTAAGTCCCCTCATCGCCACCTTTGTTCAGATCACTGTCATCTCCTGCCTGGACTGTTGCAGTAGCCTTCCACCACAATGATTTTCAGTCTTAGCTGAACACTGGAATCCCCTAGTTGAAGAGGCCTTTTTTTTTTTTTTTTTTTTTTTACAAATATGATGCCAGAGATTCTGATTTAGTTAATCTCAACATAGCCTGGGGATCAGCATTTTTACAGCTCCCCAGTTAACTCCATTGTGTAGTCCAGATCGAGAATCACTTGTCTGTTTTTGTGCCTCTGTTCTCATCCCCACTACCTGGTCTCCATACCGAAGTGGTCCAGGCGAGCCTTGGGAAATAAGTCTGGGTGTATCATTCCCTTGCTTACCTGCCTCTTGGATTGCAAATTCCTCCAGAATAGGGACTATACCCGAATCAATTCTGCACCCCCAGTATCTACTATGGGACCTGGCCTGTGGAAAGTGATTGGTCAGTGTTCAATAAATGAATGAGTGAATGAATTAATGAACCAGCGACCAACAAACTGACAGATGACCCTGGTGCAGTGCCTAGGAATACGTTGGTGAATTACAGCAGCTGAGTGCTGAACCACGAGAATAAAGCCAGTTGGGTATAGATCTGGAAGCCTAGGGAGAAAACAGAGAAGGAGGGAGGGAGGAAGGAGGCAGGGAGAGGTCAGAAAGGCAGAGTTTCCTGAGAGGTGAATTATCAGAGGGACCACCATGGACCGGGCAAGCACCTCAGCCAGGGAGTAATGGAGTTAGGGAGGAAGGCCCAGGCAGAGCCAAGGAGAGCGGTGGGAGCCGCTTAATCTGCCCCCAGGAATTGTAGGCTAGGCCAAGCAGGCAGGAGGCAGCAGGCCCATTCCTCAGCAGCTAATGCCCCCAGCCTAACACAATTACCCCTTCCTTCTCCCTCGGCCCAGGCAAAGGGGAGGTTGCATGGAGGGCAAGCATGCCCTGCAGCTGGGGAGGGTGGAGGGCACGGCTAGAAATCCAATCAGGAGTTGAACTTCAGCATGAGCCTGAGCTGTCCATTTTAGCTGGAGGGGCTTGCGAAGACGCTGGGCTAGGACTGGGAAAGGGATGCTGCTGGAAGGTCCATGCATCTCCCCTTCCTCCCAACCTCTCCCTGGGTGCCAATGGTACTTGATCTAGGAGACTCCCATCCTCACCCTGTGGCCCAGTGCCCTTCCCAGCAGCCTTACCGCTTCTCCAAAGCCAATTTGCTGGTCTGAGATTCCACCTGGGGCTGGCCCCCACCTCTCAGCCTCTCACCCTCCCTCTCTGCTCCACATTGATATAAATGGAGGCTTCGGCTGCCTTTAAATAGTCCGATCTATCAGAAGGGCACACGCTGCCCATAAATCTGCTGGGGCTGATGGCTCCCTAAGTGGACTGATAGGAGCTATTTCCGGCAAGGTGTTCAGTTACTCTGCCCCTCCTGTCCCTCCCCCTAGCTTGCCCTTCCCCAGGGGCAGGGACCCTTTTTGTCATCTGGTAATTGGCATTTTTTCACTTGTACTTGGTCCTACAGAGGCAATGCAGCGCCCAGCCTGGCCCCTAACTGGATTAGCATTGGCTTTCAGAGAAGGCCCCTCTGGAGTCGACCTTCCAGTTCAAGAGATCAAGATCGAGCTGTTGGTTCAACAAGAAAGGGGGCTGAGGTGGGAGGAGGGTACTCAGGGGAGCCAAGACTAAGTGTGCAGGGAGGGGGTGAATGAACTTCCAGCCCCTCTCTGGCGAAGCCTGCCAATTTTCAAAGCCCCAGTCTAGGGAGCATGGAATGGACTAGAAGATAGGCTCAGGAGTTGGAGTCTCCACCCTGGCTTCTAAGACCATCTCCCTCTCCCTAGTAAGGCTGCCTTGTGCTAGCCTTGAGCTTTCCTTTTCTAGAAATGACCTAGTGTTGAAGGGGAGGTAAGTCTAAGACCAGGATGGAGTTTCTCCAGGCAAGCAGTATGGATCTGACCTCGGGCCAGCTGCTATGCAGTGGGGTCTGGGGCAGGTGCACACACATTACCCTAATTTGGAGGACAGCTGCTAATGGATAGATTTTCCTCAGGGAAGGAGAAAAGACCTCTCGAGGCTAGACCCTGCTTGGGGAGACACAGAGATGCCCTTGGAGGTCACCCCAGTGACCTCTGGTCAGGAGGTCACTATGACCTCCCAGAGATCATCACTAACATGGCTCTATTTCCCATCCCATCCCCCTATGGTTTTCAGAGAGCAGTAAACTGAGCCAGTCTAGTTTCATAGCTCCAGGTCCTTGCCCCCGCTGAGGACTCCTAGGATATTCCTGCTATGGTTCTTATCTCTAAAGAGGAGGAACAGCCAGCAAGGGAGGAGGGCAGAGGAGAGCTGAAGTATTTCCTGGGATATGTCCATAAGGCACTGGCCAGGCTTCTCTACTGAAATCTTGGGAATGGGTCCGAGTAGGTGGGTCAGTGTTTCTTATCAGAGTACAGTAGGTGGGATGTTCTTGCTCATGGGCTCTGGTTAGGGAGCCAGGAAGAGTCTAGACAGCAGGCTTAGGAGAGTGTTATTTTGAGCAAAACAAGATTTGCATGTAACCATGACCCCCTTTCTGGCCAGCTGTTGGGAATTAGGACATAGCAAGAGGGTGAAGGGAAGAGGATGTGGTGAGGTTCCCAGCTGTGTGGGATCCTGGGGCTAGGACCAGAGTTGGCCATATAGCTTCCAGCCAGAGTCTTGGAACTAGGGGGGGACCTTTGCTCCTACTCCAGGGAAGGGGCTTAGCGCTCCTTAGCAGCAGCAGACCGACAAGCCCTGTGAATGATGTCAAGGGTGCCCAGTACCATGAAGAGCATTAGGGGACACAAAATGAAGAGCATTAAGGGACACAATAGTATTTCTCAAGTGATCTCTCAGGAACTTGGAGGGTTGGGGTATGGAGAATAGCTTTGCTTAGGAGCAATCCAGAAAGATTCTAAGAGGGCCACCAAGAACCCAGGGAGAGGCTCCCAAAGCACAGGCTCACTCCCTCCCTTCATCTGTCCATTCATTCATTTGTTCTTTCAGTGTACTCTCACTATCATCAACTGCCTCATGTGGTGACTGAAGGTTGGGAAATTAACCAGGCCCAGTTCTCACCCTACTAGGGAGAAACAACTGATAAACAGATAGTGAAACCCAGTGTGTGAGGTACTGTGTAAACCCAGAGGCCCCTGGCGAAATCCTGCCTGGGGAGCCCAGCCTCACCCAGAAGCTCCAGGCTTCACTTGGACTCCCAGAAGTCCCCATTTGTTTGACCCTCAAACTCCTCAGAATCGACTTGTCCATAACTGACCTTCGTGTCATGCCTCCAGGTCTGCTCCTCCTCAGTGTCCCTAACTCAGGGGATACCCCACAGCTAATGGGTACTGAGTCACTGCAGCCAGAATTCTGGTTCATCCTAGATACCCTCTTCTCCATAAGTCTCTCATCCGACCAGTGAGATCCATTGTGTCCCTTTGAACAACGCAGGTAACACTATGCCACCCCTCCACTGAGACTCCTGTAGTGGCAATTTCTCTCCACCAGGGTAACCCCTTACTGCCGCCACCAGGTCCTGCAGGTGCTGCCTCGCTCAGCCTCTCGGCTCTTTTCTCCACATCTCTCTCCTTCCTTTACTCTGCTCCAGCCACACTGGCTACCTGGCAGTTTCTCAAAACCCTGATAGTAATAATAATTAATTAATATTTGATATGGATAGACGTATTATTTTACATAGATATTTGGGCATCTCCTGTTCTCGTCTTTCCCACCTGTGATCTTGAAAATACTGTCTTAATTCATGTTGAATAAATCCATCTAACCCCAGTGCCTAGCACAGTGCCTGGAATAAGGCAGATGTTTGTTTAATACCTGCTGAATAACTGAATGGGCAAATATCAAATGGAATATCTACGCATGAAGAAAGAGCCTGGAGAAATGCACTTGTCTAACCACTAGACAGAATTTAAGAGGTGTTTCCCTATAGCCCTTGCCTTCCCGAAGCACCATTCAGACCTATGAAAAGCCTGAACAGAGCCAAAGCCATGTGACTCGAACTGATGAGCAACGTGGGCAGCCCCCGCCACCCCTCGCGCTTGAGCTGGGTTTTGACAGACAAGGAGGATGCCCAGGTTGGGGACAGTGAGGCAGGAGGATGGAGTTGTAAGGCAGGAGTGCAGCAGCCTGGCGAGGAGAGGTGCCAAGGCTGTTCAACCAGGGAGGTGTGCAAAAGGCCACCTGAGTGCAGTCCCAGCTCTCCTGCAGACACAGGGTGTGGCTTAGAATGACTCGTTTCCACCCCTTTCCCTTTGTTTTTCATTTCTGGAATGGGTGAGAGGTTTAGGTAGAAAAACTTCTGAGGTCCAGTCCTCCTTGAATATCCTAGGATGCTGCAAAAGACAGTTTGGGGTCCAGATTATCTGGGAGCCTGCCTTGGGTCTTGTTGATACTGAAGTTTCTAGGTGGAAAAGTTTGGCTTCAGAACTTAGTCTGTGTCAGAATTTTAGACCAAAACTTCCTCCCAGTCCTCCAAACAGACCTTGAGGTTTTTGGAAAATTGATAGTAAACCAGGATTTCACTTGTGGGCAGTCTGAGGTGTGTGGATCTAAAGAGAGGTTGGCTGTGGCGAAGGCGTCACCTCCCCAAGGGAGACTTCAGAAGGGGCTTTTGTCTCTTTTTAGACTAGACTCTCTCCCCGCCCCACTATCCCCAAAAATTATTATAAAGAATTATTGCCATTAGTACGTCTTTCCTACTGAAAGGAGAAAATCGCCTCATTCATAATTTATACCCTCAATTACTATTAATAAAGAAATATTTCAGCAGAAAATCGCCTGGGAAAATTACACGTAACATTGCATTAACATTCTATTTGAACATTTTCATCACATTTGTTATAGAGTTAATAAGAGGGATACGGTCCCCTGACTTCTTCATGAAATTATGGGCTGACGATGATAGTTTAATCTTTTAGACTTTATATAATATATTCACTTTACTAATTGAGCTATCCAAGGAGCAGTTAGAGATGTTCTTAAACGTGGAGACAGAGGAATCAGGGCCATGACTTTGCTGCCAGAGGCACCGCCTGTCAGGGTGGGGCCATGGGCATAGCCGGCAGACCTGGGCCCTGGCTAGCTGGACCCCACCCTCATGGAGCCCAGGATATTTGCACACCTCCTGAGGCAGCAGCTGCCTAGGCTCAATGGGGCAGCATCTGAGGCCCCTGAGAGGGAACCAGGGGAAAGGGAACAGGGAGGGAGGAGGACCTGGGGAGAAGAGAAAAGAAGACAAAAGGGACACTCTTTGAAGATGCTTCCATCAGTAATCATTTACTTACATGCCTTCTGCCTGTATTGTCCTGAACCCCAGGGAGAGCTCTGGGGTAGCTGACTCATGATGGTTTGTAGATTATACTTGGTGGTGGTTCGAGATACCAAGAGCTTCTGGAAGATTTGGAATCCTTGGGCTAGTCCAGTGAAGGCCTTCAGAGATAGGCACTAGAGAAGGTGGTGCCCCTAAGGCTTTTCCTAGCAAAGGAAGGAGTTGCTTTTTTTTTTTTTTCCTCCCCAGATCATAATGGAAATGAAGGGTATATATTTTGGGTAATGGAGAGGAGAGCTCAGCAAAGTTAAGACCATCATTTATCACTGCTTTAGTCAATGTACTTTTCCATTCATTGTCTCAGCAGACACCAGCAAAGCTGGGGGCAGGTCCCATTTCTGACTCACCTCAAATGTCACCTTCACAGGGCCTTTTCTTACAAGTCCCATCTAGCATTGCCACCTTCCCTTGTCACTTTCGATGACAGAATCTTGACTGATTTTTTTTTTTCGTAACATTTTAACTTTTTAAAATTGCTCAAGGGGCTGGACAGTGGTGTAGGAGTAAAATGGGATTCTCTGCAAGGCTAACCAACACGGGAAGGTTCCTGGTTCATGTTCAGAGACCTCCTTGATCACACTGTGCATGTGTTTGCCCATGATTCAGAGCTGACGCCGGGGGTACGTCGCAGTGTCAAGACCCTGCTGGGGTACTGTCTCCCTTGCTCTCTTTTCCTCTCTGTCTTAACTCATGGAAGAAAGAAAGTAATACACTTTTCTTAAAAATGCTTGTTTTCTTCCCTACTAGAATGTAAACTGTCAGTTTTGATGCTGAATACCAGCACATAGTCCAAGGGTGCACACAGTAGGCATTCATACACACACACACACACACACACACACACACACACATATATATATGAATATATACATACACACTTGGATTAATGGAAGTGAAGTAGAGTGGTCAGGTCATGTACCTGAGACAATGTAGTTACAGCACAGCAGAGACTAAAGCTGAAGTCTCCTTTCTAATTTACCTCCGAGTCTTGGCATCTCTTATACCTTGCTGGCCCGATATATCAGCAAATGCGAAACTGTTCAAACTACTCAGTGCCTTTATCCTTTCTGCCATAATGCAGGCCGCCATCGCCTCTCACCTATTCTACTGCAGTCGTCTCCCTGCTCCCTCTCGTGCCCTCATCCAATCTGTTCTTCACCCAGCAGCCAGAACAATCCTTCAAAACATAAATTGGATATTACTCCCCTGCTCCAAACTTTTCCGGGCTTTCCTAACACACACAGAGTAAAATCCAGCATCCTTATCCTGGCCTGCAGGCATCCCATCCTCTACCCCTGGCTTCTCTCTGGTCTCTCCAATTTCCCGCTACTCTTCTGCATGCTGTCTTCAGTGCAGCCACATCGGCCTTGCTGCTCCTTGAATGCACCACGTATGTCCCTACTGGGGCCTTGAACTTGTTACCCCTGCCTGAAACACTCTTCCTTCACAGATTCCTATGATTCTTTTTCTCCCTTCATCCAAATGTCTGCTCAAATGTTACCTCTTTGTTGAGGCCATTGTTAATCACCTGCTGTCCCTCTCAACATCTCCTTACCCTGCTTTATATTTCTCCACTGCACTTGTCCCAATCTGACATACTACTGCATTTTTTTTTTTTTTTTTTTTTTTTTTTTGAGAGAGAGAGGGAGAGACAGAAAGCGAGAAATCACCGCCCCCTGGGGGAGTGCTGCAATCCCTTCTCCTCCATTCTCCTCTTGGGATTTTGGACATGCAGGTCCACGGGCCTATCGTTGAGTTTTAAGCTGCTGGGTCCAGGACTCAAACCATGATCAACTACATGGGAGTCCAGCAACATAACCATTATGCCATCTGCTGGGCCCTACTACCACATTTGTATTCATTGGTTGTCATTGGGAATATAATAGTGAACAAGTTCCACGTTCACTGTTATATTCCCAGCACCTAGAACATAGTAGGTCCTCAATAAACATATTGAATGGCTGAATGGATTTTTGCTTTGCTTTTGTCCACACACACTCTGTCTGGATGATCTCATCCTCTCCCATGTAAATGCTACTCCAATATGCAGTGACTTCTAATCTTAACTTTAATATGAGTCAATCTCCTGCTCAGTCTTTGCAACCACCTACTGGACATCTCCCCGTAGAGAGATCTAAAATGCAATACATCCAAAATAAGATGTATCATTTTTAGTTCCCATTTCACTAAGTGGCACCATAATCTTAGATGCCCAAACCAAAACTCTGGGATTATTTTTTAGTCTTCTTGCTTTCTCACCCCTACATCCAATCGGTCTCTTACTTCTGTTAATCCTATCCATCAGTAGCTCTCAGATCAATCCACTTCTCTCCATTGTCAAGGCTTCTAGCCTCAGCCAGGTCCCAGTCATCATCTCTCACCCAAATTACTGCATCAGCCTCCAGCTGGTCTCCCTGCCTCCAGTCTCTTTCCCTCTGATCTGTCCTCTACAGGATGTTTTATGGTTTATCTAAAACATAAATCTTGGAGTCAGAGATAATATCCAGGCTTCTAGCTTGAGGAATTAGATGATAATGACTCCTATCACATTAAATGAAAGAGGAGGCAGTCTGGGGACATGTGACATTTGACTGCCTTTGTGGCATTTTTTAACATAGCTGTCGCCTCCCACTAGGTGGCAGAAATCATCTCATTCATCTTTGTCTCTGTCCTCAGCACCCAGCACAGTGCCTGGCACAGGACAGGTGCTCATGAATATTTATTATATATGATTGTGCCCTGAAATTCACATGGGAAGGGACTCTTTCTCAAAACCATGCCTCAGTGGCACTCCACCACTGCTATTGTATTTGTCATATTGTACTATAATTCCTATTTACTTGTCTAACTCCACACCAAATGATGAGACCCTCTTCCATAGCCAAATCACCAGCACAAGGTGGGTGCCGAATCATGTTTGTTGACTAAATAGCTTTCTGGATCTCTCTGGGTACATTGCAGAATCCTATTTACTGGTCCTCCTACCTCTTTCTGACCTGCTGGCTGCCACAACAAGAAGACCAGCCATTCTCCCTGGCAGATTTTCCCTGGCCCAGTCACTTCTCAGTTCTTTTGGTGTCTGTGACTCACTGCCTCAAGGGTGGCTTTTGATCTCTGCCATCAGCTACTGCCACTAAGGATTCCGGTCATGTGAATTTCCCTTCTCTGCAATAGCAAGTAACCACTGTCGCCTACAAGAAATGTCTGTGCATAGGGTTTTACTCTGTTGCTCTGCTTGGGCAGAGATGCCCATGAGAAAAGATGATGTGGCGCTCACAGGTACACAACAGAGGGAGGACCCTCCAAGTGGAAATCTTACTGGAGGAAATGGACAAGGATGTGGAGATTTGAAAGAGGAATTCTCTAGGTCCTCAAGCAGGAAAACATGTCAGAGAATAGCATGCAAGGAGACAGAACAGAAAGACAGGCATTAGGCTGTGGCATGGAGTGAGGAAAGGGCTTAAAATATAATTATATTATGATATGATGTAATATAAATTATATAATTATTATATTAGAAATAATGACTATTATTAATTGAATGCCTAAAATGTCCCAGGCGATGTGCCAAATGCTTTCCATGCATTATCTCATTTACCCTTCACTGGAACCCTATGAGTTAGGTGCTAAAGAGTTTGAACTTCATCTTGTTTATCTTGGGGACAGTGGGGATCCATTGAAGGCTTTGAAAGAGGAGAGTTGCATGATCAGATTTATCAGGGCCTGCACATAGAAGGCTATATACAGAAAAGGGAAATGTCAGGGTCAGGACAACTGAGGAGTCATTGCTGAGCTACCATGTGTACGCTAGGCCAGAGAGAAGAGAAAATAACATAATCCATAGAAAGGAGCTAAAAATGGACATTGTGAAAAGCAGACTTGAACCAAGATCAGGAATGTCAGGAGAGTTCATATGAGAGGTCTTTTTTTTTTACAATAAAATTATTTATTTTATTTATTTAAATTGTTTAAAGATTTATTTATTTAATTCTATTTGTTGTGTTGACAGAAAAATAACCAACTGTAAAAATTAATAATTAACATTCGATGTGGTTTATTTCTAAGCCAAATATGAGTGACCTAGGCCCGGAGAAGAGACATACATGCCTTTCTTGGGGTGATCATGTACAGGGGTTCCTTTTATTTGTTTTTGAGATTGATAGACAAAATTCAGTAAAGAGAGTTTCCATTGGTCTGGCCCAAAAAGGCGGGACATGTGGGGGGGGGCTTGTAGGTTATAGGTGGGTTCCACAGTTCTTAGATTGGTGATTGGAAGAAAAGATCTGTGTTTTGGGAAGAGATTAGTTAAAGAAAGGCTTAATCTACATCTCAAGGAAAAGGAAGTTCTGTGTCTTGGGAAGAGATAAGCAAAAGAATATACTGTAATCGGTTGAAATATACATCTCAAAATACTATGCCAGGGACAGGATGTAGGAAGAATCTTGTTAATAGAAAATAAATGGTCTGTTATTGTTTGTGAGCATGACTTCCCCAGTCTCTTTTGAAAAGATTTTGGAAAATAGGAAAAGTAGTCAGAATTTTTGTCCTCAGTTGTTATTATTATTTTTTAATTTGACCAGGGAGAGATAGAGGCAGAGAGAAAGGGAAAGTGAGAAAGCAAGGCGCCAGGTCTGGTACTCAAAACCATGGTCACCCACATGGGAGTCCAGCGCCTTAACTGTCATTCCACCTGCCAGCCCCTATTTATTTTATTTATCATAATCATTATTGTGATTATTTAAGTTTGATATAGGGCATGCTCACCAGAGAGACAGAGAGAGAGAAGGAAAATGAGAAAGGCAAGCCATGAGGTTCGGGTCTCAAACCACAGTCAGCCATGTGGGAGTCCAATGCCTTAATTACCATACCACCTGCTGGCCCACATGAGTGCTCTTTTAAAAATTCATGGAGCTGGGACCAGCAGTTAGCGTAATAGCTATGTCGCTGGACTCCCACGTAGTCGACCGCGGTTCGAGTCCCGGACCCGGCGGCTTAAACTCACGCCGGGCGCGTGTGCGTGCGTGCCCAAGATCCCGAGAGGAGAATGGAGGAGAAGGGATTGCGGCGTGGCCATCCCCCCTGGGGGGTGATTTCCTGCTTTCTATCTCTCTGTCTCTCTCTGTCTGTCTGGCGAGCGCACGCGCCCTATAGCAAAAACCTCTCCAAAAAAAGAAAAAAAAAAAAAAAAAAAAAATTCATGGAGCATGCATATTATGAAAAACTATACATGGATTTCAATTTTTTTTGAAATTTAAAACAATTTACTAAAATAAACTCTTATTTTAATTCCATTGTTCCATGAACTTTCTGAGACTCTCTTATATTGGGTCGTTTGAGTTTACGGAGTTTATGACCTCTGGAGTTGGACATAAGGGTCTGATATTCGCAAGAGACTCAAGGGTAGAGATGGAAAATTTGAGATCCACAGAACAGAGATGACCTTTGATTCCATGTGGAGGTGTCCCCATTCAGGAAAAGGACTGGACTTACTAGATCCTTGGTCATCTAACTCTGGCTTACCTCTCCAGAATCCTCCTTCAGTGTCCCCCTCAGAGTTGCTCCCCCTTGTGGTCATACTGTGTAGTACTTTCCTGGCTAGGCCAAGCTCTTCCTTCTGCAGGCCTTTTTTTGAACTCTCCTGTCTGTTTAGAGCTACCTCTGTCCTACCCTACCTCACTTGGCTAACTCCTACTTGTCCTTAGGGATATATTTAAAAATCAGCCTTTACATTGCTTGCCATTGAGCAAGTCTGGGACATATGCTGATTCTGTGCCTTCTCCAGTCCATAAGTATGCCACCTCACACCCCTTCCTGCTCCTGTTTGAGAAGACTGGGTAGTTAGAAAAAAGCCTCTCGGGGCTTCATTGTGATTACTTAGTAAATTTACTTAGGGAAGCCAAACCCAGACAGGTCACCAGCCCCAGTGCTCAAGAGCCTAAGGCCTGGCCTTCAGTACTATTTTGGAAGCATAAGGAAAGAAGACAGAGGCCCCAAGCCGGCCTGCCCCTGCACTGCCATTAGGGATTCTGCAAGTTCATTCTTCCTTCATTTAATGAGCACAGTTGTCTCCTGTATCTTAGATGTTATTGCCTCCAAGAAGCCGTCTCTACTTCTAAGCCAGGCGAGGAGCCTTCTCTGTGCTCACTCTCCTCATGTGCTGCCCCCTACAGGGTCATTGCTCTTACTGTGTTTTTATTACCCACTAGATAATAAAACCCACTCACCCACTAGGCTGCAAGCTTCTTGAGAAACATTGGTTTAATAAATGAAATAATTGTGCCCCACTGTGTGGCATGTTCCATGATGGGCCTGGGGGGCTACCAAGTTGTGAGAACATGGCCTCTGCCCTTGAGCAACTACCAATGTAGAGATTTGATCCTCTTCCCTGGAGATCAACTGTTTCACTCAGTGAATTACCATAGATCACTTCATCCTAGTAACAAATGTGTTTGGAATCTTTGCATACACATAATTTCCTTTGATCCTCACAGCAGCTTTAAGCAGGTGGTAGATAAGGCAAAGATTAGTTCCCAGACCCTGGCTACCAGAAAGAAGGATGGGGGGGTGTAGATTGCCATCTCTGTTGTCACAAATTCACCACTTGAAAGGACAGAGATGGAGGCCATAGAATTCCAGCAATTCTCCTTTCTCTGGTGCTTCTAAGGGCAGGAGTTTGTCTGTGGGGCCAGATCTCATATCATTTTCACTCCATCTTGAGGCTGGTACCTTTTCTCACCTTCAGATATGGAGAATCCCTCTCAACTTTATCACCCCTATGCCTAAGATTGGGGAGCTCTGGGCTAAGAGAGGCCATTGACTGGGCTCTAACTGGAGCTTCCCAACCCAGCCCAGACAGGATGGGCCCCATGTAAACCGGATTGGCCTTGTAAACAGCTGAGCAGCTGGGCTCCATCTTCACAGGGGAGCCTCAGCAACAACCCAGCGGGACAGCCTCAGCCCAGCAGGGCATTGTCCAAAGAAAAAGTGGGGGAAAAGCTGAGTAAACAAGTAGGGCTGGCCAGTTTTTTCGTCTCTGACTTGTTATTTCAGCCGGACAGTTGCTGTGCTGACTGGGGCCAGGTTGGGCTGGGCCAGTTTGGGCCAGGCTTGCTTGGGTAAACTGGGCCAAGCTTAAGTCTCAGTACTCTTCCTTACCTTCTTTTTTGTCTTCTCACCTCACCTCAACTCACTGTACCTTTGCTACTCTAGGTTCACTTCTGGGAAAGGTGCCAAAGCTAGAGACTACAGACAAGTGGGCTTAGACTCTGGGAGCTGATGGGGTGGTAAGGAATTGGCCATTTGCCAAGTTTCTGTGCATACGTAGAGAACATCCAAGGTGTTCTGAGAACGTAGAGCAGAGGGCGATGTGGCAGATTCAGATAGTTCAGACACTTTGAACGACATTGTCATTAGTATCCCCATTCCAGCTCCGCCAAATGTAACCTTGCAACAATCTCCATCTCAAAGTTCCACCTGGAAACCTAGGACTGTCATTCCTATCCGACTTCATATCCTAGTCATCCCTGGTCACTTTCCCAGTATAAGCCCCTGAAGCCTTCTCCAGTATTTTCATTCCCAAATGACGGTATATCCCCTTTCCTTACCCACTGTCATCTCCCCTCCCTGCTTTCCCTATCTGCCATCTAAAGCCACAAACAAATTCCACTGTAATCTCAGCTTCTTGAGTTAGTCCTCCTACTTCCCAGCATAGCTGAAAGCAGGTCTTTCTGCAGAGTTTTCTGCTTCATCTGCGGCTTTCTTCAGTGGAAGCCACTCATTCTCTGAATATCTCAGCTTCGTTTTCCTCTCCCATGCCACTTCCAGGCAGCACTATTCTACTCTCACATAAAAGAGAATTGCTTTTCCCTTCAAGCTCTTGCCATTTGGGTGGACCACAATTTATCAGTTCCTGTCTTTGTTATTCACTGGCTTCTTGGTTGTTCCCCTGAGTGTGTACCTGTATCTGTCTTCTCTACTCCATACCCATTCATCATTTTAGTCCCCAAGATTTTCAAGGTCCATGAAATGATGACCCATCCAGGACCCTCGATTCTCTGGCCTTGATCTCCTCAACTTCAGTGACCTTTATCACCACTTTATTTCTCCCAGTGTATCATCAAACCCATCTCGCTTGTTTCTACTCAGACTCAACCCCATGAGTATTCCCCCCAACTATTTTCTCATCAGTAATCCTCAACTCCTCTGCACCTGTCCTTCTGTAGCACTGGTTAGTGAAGTCCTACCTCTGGATCATTGTTGTGGCCTACTTTTGTGCCCACGGTTGAGCTCTGTGGAACAAAATTACAACTCTGCAGACCAGCTGCATTGCAAATACCTGTCCTCCATTACCTGTCTCAATATCAACCCTCTTCTCTCTCTACTCTTGCTTTATATAGAAAACTGCAAAATATGTGACATCTTCTAACTTTAATCCTCTTTCCTTCAACTTCATCTAAACCCTTCTTCGCCCCTTCTTTCTCCTTTTTTTAAAAAAAATTTCTTTTTTCAGGTTTTTGTCACAGGACATGTGCACGCACCAGAAAGAGACAGAGACAGAGAGAGGGAAAGTGAGAAATCACCCCCTAGGGGATGGCCACACTACAATCCCTTCTCCTTTATTCTCCTCTTGGAATTTTGAGCATGCACTCACACACACCCATCTTGATTTTCAAGCCCCCAGGCTTGGGACTCGAACCCCAGTCAGCCATGTGGGAATCCAGCACCTTAGCCACCTGCTGGCCCCTCCCTATCTCTCATCCCAGAGGTCCTCTTGTTCAAGGCTAAGCTATTCTGTCTGCATATAAGTCCCCATATGATCTGATCTCTACGTATCTTTCCATCCTCATCTCTCTCTCTATTCTGTCTTACCCTTTATGAATACCAAACCACACTGTACCTGTAGCTAACATTTATTGAGATCTCACTATGTATCTATCCTAGTCTAAGCACTTTACATATGTTAATTCATTGTACTGTCACCACAACCCATACTACACTCTACTACTCTGTATTCTAACACATTACACTATACAGATTATGCTACAATCATCCCCATTTTACACCTGGAGAAACAAAGGCACAGAGAGGCTAAGTACCCTGTTGTGGGCATGCAGCAAGTCAATGGCAGAGTTAGCATTCAAATCTTGGCAGTCTGACTCCAGAGCTCAGGCTTTTCTCTGCTGTTTCTCTGCTGGGAACATCTTTCATCTCTGTTTCTTTGCCTAATTTCAACCCATCCATAAAGACTAAGCACAAGAATCATTCACTCCAGGGAATATTCCCTTTCCACAGTTCCCCAGTCTTTCTCCCAGGCTTCTACCCCCAACTACTACCAATTTCTAGAATGTAGAAGGTACCTGATAAAAAAGATTTTTGAAAGCATTAGGCAGACATCATTCACATACCATATAATTTACCAATTTCAAGTGTACAATTTAATGTGTGTGTGTGTTTTTTAAGTATATACGCAGGACTGTTCAACCACCACAACAATGTCCTTTTAGAATATTTTTATCCCCTCTAAAAGAAATTCCATGAGCAGTTGGTCCTCATCCTCTCCCTCCCCAGCCCCTGGCTACCACTAATCTACTCTCTCTATAACTTTGCCTATTCTGAACATTCACATAAATGGGATCCTATAACACTTGGTTTCTTGTGACTGGCTTCCTTCATTTATCATGTTTTCAAGATTTATCTATGCTGTAGCATGTAGCAGTACTTCATTTCTTTTTACGACCAAATAATGTTCTAGTGTATGGACATACCACATTTTATTTATCTATTTATCAGTTGAAGGGCATTTGAGTTGTTTCCACTTTGGGGCTTTAATGAATAATGTTACTATGAACATTCAAATATACTTTTTAAAAATTGCCAGAGGGTGTATGTGTTAGAGAGGTAGAAAGAGAGAGCATCCCCCACTAGGGCATCATCACACCACAATCCCTTCTCCTTCGTTTCTCCATCCTGTTGGGATGCACACATGTTCCTGCATCTGGCATATTTGTCAAACTTCAGGGGCTTGAATTCGACCTGAGGTCAGCTGTGTGGAATATGGCTCCCTTAACCACCAGGCTAGGAACTGGCCCTCACGTGCACATTTTTGTGTGGATATCTTTTTGGTTCTCTTGGATCTATACCTAGGATTGGAATTTCTGGGTCATATGGTAATTCTATATTTAATTTTTTATCATAAAAACTTCCTCTTTAATCAAGGCTTTGAACATGGAACAGATTTCTTGATTAAAATAAAAAGTTTCCAATACATTGAAATATAAACCCACAAGTCACCATACACAAAACACCCAGCAGGAAAAAAAAAAAAAAAAACAAGTTTACATGATCCCTGGAACAGCCATGGTCTTAGTCTCAGATGCTTCCTCCATCCGTCAAACATGTTCTTCTAGAGACGGATGGCACCATGGCTCCTGGGGTCACACTCAGCGGCCCATCGAGCACTCCTCTAGCTGGGCTCCAGTGATTTGGGCTCTACTCCAGAAGTAAAGCAACGAGCAGCACATTCAAACAGTGTATTGAATATCCTTTAAATATCAAAGTGAGAAACAGGAAGGCAACATAATCAGGTTATCAGAAAGATGTTAGAAAGTAAGGACAGCTGTGTAGAGCTGGACACTGAAAAGTGGCTTGTCAGCTTCATTTGTTTGGCATCTTGGGTAGTGGCCTTCGGAACAGCAAGATGTGAGGTTCTGGTTCATGGATCATGTAATGGACCTATCCCTGACTCTGCTGAATGCCAAGATTCCTCCATTCAGACTCAGACATCAGATGAGTTTTAGGAACCAGTTTGGCTATGTCCTTGGGCCACATGACATGCCAGTACTCGAACTCCTTGTCATCGTATTTGTTCGAATAGTAAATTTGTTCATGTGACATGACGGCTCTGCTTACAGGCCTCTGGTCCAGCTCCCCAACCTCCAAACCACTCCCAGCAGCACCCTATATTTAATATTTTTCAAGAACTTCCAAACTATTTCCTAAAGTAGTTATACCATTTTACAGTCCCACCAGCAAACCATGAGGGTTTCAGTTTTTCTCTATTTACCAACACTTGCTAATATTATCTTTTCTTAATATAACCATCTTAGGGGCCAGCAGGTGGTGTGACAGTTAAGGTGCTGGACTCCCATATGGTTGACCATGGTTCAAGTCCTAGACCTAGCATCTTGCTTTCTCTTTCTCTCTCTCTCTCTCTCTGGTCAAATTAAAATAATAACAATAATAAATAAAATTAAACAAATAATTCTTAAATATATATATAATGAATATATATATACATATGTGTATATATATATGTATGTGTGTGTGTATGTGTATATATATATACACATATGTATATATATATATATATATATACACACATGTATATGAATATATAAAAGACCCAGGTCAGCTGGCTTTCAGGCAGCAGGTTTATTTTCTCTCTGTTGGCTCTGAAGTAGGGACTTTTCACAAATGACCTACAATCACACTGAAGCACAATTCCTGTGAGAAAAGTGTTATTCTGCTGAACCAGACTATCAGATGATCTTGATTGACTCAAATGATGGATAGAATCTTCCAACTAGATAATTACAGATGAGATAAATATTTGAATTTGAGTACATGCAAAGAGAAGGTAAACTAAACTGAAGAGAAGTTCTAGGGGTTGATTGCGGGTCAATTCAAGGGCCAGCAGATGGTGAGGAGGGTAAGGTGCTGGATCTCACATGACTGACTGTGCAGTTTTAGTCCTGGACCCAGTGGCTTGCAAATCACACTGGGCCATGTGTGTGTGTGTGTGTGTGTGTGTGTGTGCCCAAAATCCCAAGAGGAGACTGAAGAAGAAAAAGGGATTACAGCATAGCCATCCCCTAGGGGGATAACTTCTCACTTTCTCTCTCTCTCTTTCTCTCTCTGGTGAGCACACATGCCTTATAGCAAAAACTAAAAAGAAAAAGAGAGAGGGAGAGAGAGAGAGAGAGAGAGAGAGAGAGAGAGAAGCTCTGAGGGTTGATAGTAAATTCAGAAGAAGCCAGCCAGTGCAATGGCTATGCTCATGCATCTGGAATCATTCAAGATTCCTAGACAATTAAGGGGACAAATAGTTCTGCTGCACCCTGCACTGGTCAGACTAGTGGTCAGTCCTCCTGGAGGGCTACGTCCAATTTGGGAAAGTAGACAGAGGTCAACAGCTCTAATCACTCCTGTAGAACAGACCTTGACAGTTTGCCAAGAATGACACGTGCCTATTATTTAGCATCCATGACCTTCACAACCATCCCAGGAGTGGGATAATAATATAGCTAATATTTATTGAGTGCTTACCGTGCAGCCAACGTTCTTCATTCTAAGTGTTCTACGTGTAGAGAATCGTGTTATCCTCATGACCACCCAGAGCTAGGTGAATTGTATGCATATTTCACATAAAGAAACAGGCACAAGGCCTTAAGGAACTTGATCAAGATCACACAATTATTGAGCTATAGGACCAAGATTCAGACCCAGGCTTCTGAGGACTCTGAGCAAGCAAACAATGTGACTTTTCTGGGAATCAGCACTAGTTGCTTTGGCAAGTTCTGCTAAGCTTGACCTTTTCTCTCTTTTTCCTTTTTTTTTTTCCTTTTTTTTTTTTAATTGCCAGAGGGCTTGTGTACTCACCAGAGAGAGAAAGCACCCTCTAATGGGATGTGGCCATACAGGACATTATCATGCCACAGGCCTTTCTCCTCCATTGTTCCGGTCCATCAGGATTTAAAGTGCACACACACTTGCCCAGCATGTTGAAAGTTGAAAGTTGAACTGCAGCTGCAGCCATGGGGGCTCTGGCTCCCAATGCACAGTGCTGAACCACTGCTACAGGGCCAGCCCTAGGCTGGGGAACCCCAGTCTGAACCTGGACATGTGAGTTCTGGTGCCGTGGGGCCCATGAAGGAGGTAGCTCTATCACTGAGATGTGCACCATGGGCCTGTGTGGGCATGGATGACAAGAATGGGGACAAGCTGAGCACTTGAAGTTACTCACTAGGACTTGGGCCAGGTAGTTCTGGGCCCTCACCCGGGACGCTAGCTATTTGCAGACATTATCCACTTTTCCTTCTCTTCTCATGCTATGTCTTCTGCTGACCTACTGTGCCTGAGGAGGTCTCCACTGAGGTCCTGGCTGGCCCTTGGACCACATCCTGAAAAAGTATCTCAGTAAAAAAGTTGCCCCTTCCATTAGTGTTAGGATTAAAAAATGGCTCTCAAAAACATGAAGTGAATTACTCTGATTCTTCATATCCCTGTTAACAATTAGGCAGGAGTCTTGGGCCTCGAGCTTCTGACTCCAGATGCTGTGCTTTCCTCTTTCATTCATCACGACAGTAGAAAATGGGCATCATGGGACCAGCAGATGGCGTAATGGTTATGTTGCTGAACTCGCATGTAGTCGACAGTGGTTTGAGTCCTGGACCCGGTGGCTTAAACCTCACCCCAGGTGCGTGTGCATGTGTGCCCAAGATCCTGAGAGGAAAATGGAGGAGAAGAGATTGTGGCATGACCATCCTCCCTGGGGGATGATTTCTCTTTCTGTCTCTCTGGCAAACACACGCACCCTATAGCAAAAATCTCTCTCAAAAAAAAGAAAAAAAAAAAAGAAAAGAAAGGAAATGAGCATCACTTTCTGAGTGGAACTGACATCTAGCGCCTATGAGCTAGGATGTTTTGATCAGGTTCCACTGACTGAACTAGAAAGAAGACTCTAGGGGACAATGGATGTTGTTTTCAGACTTCAAAAGGCTGCATGTGGGACAGAGAGCAACGCTTTTCTGTCTGAGCCCAAGGGGTTAAACACAGTCCAGTGAGTGGAACTTCCGGGGAAATAGACTAGTTCAAGCTTGTATGTAAACTTTGTCTTCTTTTCACCAAAGAAAGAGAGAGAGAAAGCGCCTCCCAATGGGTCATGGTCATTCCGCAATTCCTTCTCCATTTCTCTACCCTGTTGGGATTTCAGGCACACACACATGTACCTGGCATGTTTTTTAAGCAGCTGGGGCTGGGATTTGAACTACAGTCGGCCATGTGGATCCAGTTCCCTTAACCACTAGGCACAGGGCCAGCCCTGTGTGTGAACTTTCTAAACAGCCAAAGCTCTCAGAGCAGCAGTGCCACAGGGGATGCTGCAGTCTCTGGCCGCAGAGGTGTCAGGCAGGCCCCACCAGGAAGACCGTGGGGAGAGCTAGACCTTGAGACCCTTGGAGACTTTAACCAGAGTAGCTGGAGGCTATGGGCTCTGAGCCCTGTCTCTTCCAGCCTCAGAGCTCTGGAAGCCTGCTCTCTCTGGTCGTGCGTCCTCCTTCACAAAGCGGCCTCCAGCTCCTCCAGGAGACTGAGGAGAAGAGGCCACATGCCCAAGGCCCATGTTCATGAGGGCCTTCCTTTGCTAGGCAGTGTCCTTCTCCACATCTTGCGTTTCCCTTGATGTTGGTGGACTTTCTAGAACAGGAAGTAGAGCAAGGGCCAGGCCCAGAGCCTGGGTCTGGGCCAGGGGAACTTCATGAGTGAAAAGTGTCTCTGCTTGAGAGCTGAGGTCTAGGGTCCAGCCCTGGCTGAGAGGGGGAAGAACTACCTGTCCAGTGCTAAAAGGGAAGGTTCATTTGATGACATCTTCATTAGGATTTTCCTCTCGTCATGCAGACTCCGCACCACACTCACACACATATATAACTATTGGAAAAACGATTTTAATACCCATGGCACATTGTCCTTGTGTGATATAAAATCCAATGACATGTGGCATTTGGAAAAGGTCACTTCTCCCATCAGGATTCATTAGCCTGTTTCAGCCTCTACGCCTGCAGGATGGGTCCCAGCTGCCTGTCCCCTGCAGTGGGGCTAGCTGGACAGGTGAGCCCACGGGGATCCTCCCTGGAGAGCAAAGAACCTTCCCTGGGTGCTGGCCAGGGAATCCCTTCTTTGGCCAAGCTCTTTCCCAGACATGCCTGAGGGGCAGAGAGGGGTGGGATCCCAAGAAAATGAAACCTTTGGCCAGGCCCCCATGGCTTTCAGGTCTGGAGTACACAGGAAGGAGAGAGACAGAACCAAAGCCTCTGTGTTTTCCCGAGTATCATCCTTTGGCAGGGGAGGAGGACTAGAGGGACTCTGGAGGGAGAGCCGAGGGGCTCAAGTGGATGCTATGAGTGGGTACAGGACATCAGAGAAGAGGCCTTGGAGGCCACTGTGGGCAGGATGCTGAGCCTTCCTTTGAGGGACCTGACTGGAACCTGAGATCACCTAATTTTCTATTCATTCCTCTTTGCAAAGATGGGACCCAAGCCCCGTCCTCTGACTCCACCCCTGAGTTCTCACGTGCTCAGATTCCATCTCTAGGTGTGATGCAACTGTGCCCACGGCCAGGCCTGTGGAAGAGGCCTTGTCTGTCAGTGCTGGTGTCAGTGTGGCCAAGGGCTGGCCAGCCAGCACTCGCATGCGAGCCTGCTCTACTCCCATGTGTGACCTGTGCTGGTATTGGCATCTGTGACACAAACCCAAGGGAGTTGTCTCCTGACCAGCTAAGAGGGAGCTTGATTTGTCTGAAGGGAGTCACGGTAGAGCTCAGAAGAACCAAGTTTCAGAGTAGAAGAATGAGAACAGTCTGAGGAAGAGGAAAGACTTTGAAAAGAACTAGAGCTGGGGACCAGGACGCCAGTGAGCTCGATGAGAACAGGAAAAGGATGTGCCCAAAGATAAAGCCTGGGAAACAAGCAGCTGCGTGAGCAGAGGAGGTCTTGGCTCCTAAAATGGGGTGTCGAACCACTCACATCCTCATGCACCCCCTTTTATGTTTCTACTCTTGCAGCCCAAGAAAAGGAGGGGCCTCCAGCAAGGAGAACGAGGAGTGTCCAGAGAGGAAATGGGGGAGTGTGGTGTGCAAAGCCGAGTGTGATAAGTGTCCTAGAAGGAGGGAACTGTCTGCTAACGTGGCTGCCAAGAGTAGGTGGGGGCTCGCTGAGCCGTAGCCTTTGGAGCTGGTGGAGTGGGAGTCGTTGGCAATCCTGGCAAGAGCTCTTTCAAGAGAGGATAGGAGGAAAGGAAGAGAAACTGATGAATGTTGATGTCTCTGTTGAGGTTTACTCCCAGGAGCAGATATATACATTTATACGAAGATCCATTCATTAGTAAGAGAAGCATTTATGGAGACCCTGCTCTTTGTAAGGTCTTGCACCAGGCAGTCCTGGCCTCACCACCTCCCAACACAATGGTGACTGAATGAGCCAGAGTTCTCCCACTGATGATTTTAGCTTCATTTCCGTACCTGTTCAGATATACTAGAAATCCCTGCCCTCTCTGGGTATGGAATGCAGCGTGTCCCAGATTTCTAAACTGTTCCAGTTCCAAAGTTTGACTTATGGTCATACCATATGGTCACACTGGGTTCCAATATTTTTTAACTTTTTTTTTTTTTTTTTTTTTTTTTTGCCAGAGGGTGCATTTGCTTACTAGACACAGAAAAAGAGGGAAAATGAGAAGTACCCCCGTGGAGTATGGTCATGCATTCCTTTCTCCTCCATTTCTCCTTGGAGATTTTGGATATGAACACACACATGCCAGGAAGTATCTCAAGCTCCTGGGTCTGGGGCTTGAACCATGTGGTCAACCATGGAGGATCCAGCCACTTTAACCAACACGCCATGGGTTGGCCCATTTTTTATATTTTTTTTTAGAGAGTGGGGTTTTTTTTAAGAATTATTTTCTTTAACTTTATTTATTTACTTTAATTTGACCAGAGAGGGACAGAGTGAGAGAGAGAGGGAAAGTAAGAAAGAAAGTCACCAGGCCCAGGACTTGAACCATGATTGACCATGTGGGATTCCAGCACTCTTAACCACCACACCACCTGCCAGCCCCTATAGAGATTTTTGCTATAGGGTACATGTGTTCACCGAAGAGACAGAGAGAGACAGAGAGAGACAGAGAGATAGAAAGTGAGAAATCACCCTCCCAGAGGGGATGGCCATGCTGCAGTCCCTTCTCCTCTATCCTCCTCTCGAGATCTTGGGTACACATGTGCCTGGCATGAGTTTTAAGCCACCGGGTCCAGAACTCGAACTGCAGTCGACTACATGGGAGTCCAGCAACCTAACCATTACACTATCTGCTGGTCCCCAGGTTGGCCCATTTTTAACTTTTTTTTAAAAAAAGTGTATTTATTTTATTCATGATAGGTCATATGTATGCAGGAGAGAGAAAAGCACCCTCAACGGGGCCATGCCATGCCACAATCTCCTTCCCCCGCCCTCCAGCTCATTGGGATCTTCGGGCATGAGAGAACATGTACCCGCTACCCAGGTGAACCTGGGGATCTGAGCCCGCAGCTGGCCATGTGGCTTCAAGCCCTGCTGTTCAGTTTGCTATCCCCCGTGCCCCTGGGCTGGGCCACTGGGTTCCAATTTTTAATTTAGAAAATGTGGTCACTACCCGATCATTGTGAAAACCAAAGAATTAATACATGTGCAAGTCTTCTGTGACCTGCCAAACACTCTCAGTACAAAGCGGCATTCTAAACTGGCCTAGACAGAGGCAGGCTTAGTTACTCTCTCTTTGTGTTTTCAGGGTAACTCCTTCCCGGCACCGACCTCCCTTTACTTTGAGTGTGTTTTAGGTGTCTGCCTCTCACTACAAATTGTGTCTGACACAGGGCCTGGCACGCAGTCTCTTTTCTCAATAAAGATTTATTGAATGTCTGAATGGATGGATACGTGTGGGGGGCATAGACAAGGAAACAGAATGAAGTAATTGCCACCGAACATCTATTGAGGACTTCCTACAAACAAAACCCGATGCTAATCTCTTTATATGCATTACCTCACATCATTCTCCCAGCCACACTATTAGGTAGATGGTATCATTTGTCCCTTGCAGATAAGGAAAGGGAAGCTCAGAGAGGCTAAGTGATCTGCTCAAGACCACAGGTCCTCAAGGGCCTGGGGGTTCCAGCTGGAGAGGAGGACTGCTGACTCTGACCTCGTCAGAGGGTTACAGGAAGTGTCCTTTCGCCCTTGGATAACCCCCTTTGGTCCACTGAGTTCAGAACCCAGACAATTGGCCATGAACCCACCACTTATATCTTCTCCCCTCCCTCACCAGGCCAGGCTAGTCCAACGGGAGCAGAGAGCAGCGCAGGGAAGGAGCCACCCAGAGCTTCATTCCTATTTTACAACCCTTGTCAAATTCCAAAGCAAGTCGTAAATTCATTAACCTCGTAGGGATTAAGCTGTACAGCTTACTTAGCACCATAAACAAGATCATTGGGATGTTGATTTTCCCCTTTTATTGCTTTACTCGAGGAAAACCTTGCTGGCTTCAGTTCTGGAAATAGGGGTGGGCTCCCCCAGAAGTTGTAGGATGCCGGGGCACTCAGAGCTGGCCATTCTTTAATAGTGGCTGGTGTAGGCCGGACTGGGACCAGGGCTCAGGTGGAGGTCGCCCAAGAATCACCGCCCCCCCACCAGCTTGTTTGAGCACAGCCAGAGGGCCCCTCTCTCTGGAGCTGGCACTAGGTAGCCCGGCAAAAAGCAGAGGCGAGGAGTTCAAATGCCTCCCCTCCAGGGTCACCTGGCTCTTCTGGCAAAGATGACATTTCCCTGATCCTTCTGTGGTTTGTAAGTGCGAAGTTTGGGTTTTTGAGACGTTGTGTGAGATATGCCTCCCTGGAACCCTGTTACAAGTGGGTCAGCACGGTACCCATCTGACATGAGGGAGAGAAAGAAAAAGGACAGCTAGTTCCTTCTCCTAGCTCACCGGGCCCCTGGGGGCTTCCTCGAAATCAACTCCTCCCTAGGAAAGCTGCCGTTGTCTGTTTAACCCATCTGTCTCTCCAACAGAGTAAGGTCCCTGGGGGCTAGAATTTCTCTCTGTCCCGGTGCTTGGGGTCCACTTCCTCATGTCCCCTCCAAGGCCGGCTCTGGCAGGGATCCTCTCTGCTCCCTCTCTCTGCCACACAGGCAAAGAAAAGCATGCAACCATCGCCTAGCCCCTGTGCCCCTGAGGCCCCCCCAGTCCCTCTCGCCTCCCTTCAGGCTCTGGAATAGGCTCCGCACACTTGAACCCTGCCTGTACCCCCTCCAGCTGCTCCTCAATGGTGACAGCTGCACCTCAGCCCTACGTCTCCCTTGACTTTGCTTTTGCCAAGGTCAGCAACTATCAACACCATGAATGTGTTTTAGTCATCCATTTGTACGCTTTCACTCCACAGATATTTAAGGGGTTCCTGGATGCTGATAACACAATAGTTTGCAGACAGAACCAAGACTGTGCCAGCCCACCTGGGTTCATCCCTCATCTCTGCCACTTTCTATGCTGTGTGACTTTGAGCAAGTTCCTAAGCTTCTCTGTCTGGTTTTTAGTCTCTAAAATGGGCTCGTCAGAGTACTGTGGTGAAGATTGTTGTGAAGACGAGGTGAATGATAGTGGCGAGGCCTTCCGGTCAGTGCACAGCACATAGCCAGTGCTCTGGTCACTTGCCAAGTATCACACAGCTGGCAAGCAGTGAGGCCAGGCTTCCGACCCAAATCTCCCTGTCGCCAAAACCTTCACTCTCTGGTGACATCCTGCCACCATCACCCCCACTGTCCTAGGCTATTCAGGCTTTACAAATGGTGGTTACCTAGAAAATATTTGTTCAATATATTAATTTAATCAGTGGGTCTATGTTTGAGGAGTTGAGATGAGCAGGACAATAGTTATTTAATGGGTAGAAATTAGGTGGAGAAAAGGAAGCCATTTTGAAAAGAAGATAATTATTTCCCATTTTAGCACATTTCACTGGGGTGGCTGTGTCCTTTCGGCAGTTGACAGTTCAGGGTGGGAGGTAAGAAGAGACATTAAATTGGAGGCAGCTTTGGGAGCCATGCAGTGAGTCATGGAGAGTTAAAGTCCAAGAGGGTAAGAAGAGGATGGGACCAGCACCTGGTATAATGGTTACATCGCTGGACTCCCACATAGTCCACTGCAGTTCAAGTTCCAGACCTGGTAGCTAAAACTCACACCAGATGTGTGTGTATGCGTGCCCAAAATCCCGAGAGAAAAATGGAGGAGAAGGGATTGCGGCGTGGCATTCACCCTGGGAGATGATTTCTCACTTCCTGTCTCTCTTTCTCTGTCTCTCCAGTGAGCACACACACCCTAAAGCAAAAATCTCTTTAAAAAAAGAAGAGGAACACTCCAAGAGGAGAGGGGACAGGGTTGGCCCTAAGTCAGAGAGACTGGGAGAGGAGACAAGGATCGAAGCAGAGGAGATGAGTCCACAGGCACAGGCAGGTTGGACAGAAGAAAACTGGGGAAGGGGTATAGGAAGTCGCCAGATCAGGGGGAGGGCTGGCCCTTTCAAGTGAAAAGTTACACACAGGTTTGAAGGCAGAGAGCGGAACCCTCTAGGGCATCAACACAAGAGGAGGGGGATAAGGTCAAAGGTGAGGTCCCTGCTTAGGACTGAGGGAACTGGCTCTAAAGGACAGTGGGCACTAGCTTTGGAGAAAAAGCAGAAATTCTGAAAACTGAGGCTGGAAGGAACCAAGCAGAGGCCAGTGGTCCCGAAGCTGGAGAGAGGAGTGGCTCAGCCCTTTTACACGGTCTTCTCAGTGACAGAATAACAACGGTAACGGTTTAGCGAGTCACTCAACTTGGGAGGTGCAAATACGAAATACTCGCTCCTCCAGTCTCTACCAATCACATCTCGCCAAATCTGTTTCCTTGGATAGGTAGTTGACCGCTTAACAATATGAGCAAATTCTCATTCCCAACTACTACTGGTTGGTTGGTTGGTTTGTTCGCTTGCTTTTTAAGATTATTTACTATAGGGTGCATGTGCTGGCTGGAGAGAGACAGAGAGGCAAAGAAAGTGAGAAGTCACCCCCCCCCCCCCCAGGGGAGATAGCCATGCCACATCCCTTCTCCTCTCAGGATTCTGGGTATGCACATACACGCCCTCGGCATGTTTTTAGGCCACCAGGTCGGGGACTTGAAACGTGGAGTTAGCCGTGTGGGATCCAGAGTCTTAACCATTATTCTACCTGCTGGGCCCAGGTTTTTAAGTTTGTGCAGTTTGAGATTCTAGTGTTACACCTGGTTTAAGGCATGCTCTCCTGTCCTTTAATCCCTCTTCTTCCACCTGGGAGGGAAGGGGGCAGGTCTGTCTCTGGAACATTCTCTTCCCCTCAGCTGGCTATATTAGCCTCCAGACCCTCCCACCAGGCACAGGGAAAGGGAATGACTCAGTGATCACACCACAGCTGCTGCAGAGCCCCACTCTCTGGTAGCGGAACTGCTTCTCTGGCCAGCCATGAGCATCGGGCTTCTCTTCAGAGCTGATTCTCTGGTAGGCACAGGTGTTCACATAACTGAACCTGCCTCAGTCTTATTCGCTTCCTCATCTGTAAAATGAGTAGCACCAGGAACCAGCAGCTGGCATGATGGCTGTGTTGCAGGACTCCCATATAGTCGACCGTGGTTCGAGTCCCAGATCCGGTGGCTTAAACTCACACCAGGCACCTGTGCATGCGTGCCCAAAATCCCGAGAGGATAATGGAGACGGGATTGTGGTGTGGCCATAGCCCCTGGGGGGCAATTTCTTGCTTTCTGTCTTTCTGTCTCTCTCTGTCTTTCTGGCAAGCGCATGCACCCTATAGCAAAAACCTCTCCAAAAAAATGAGTAGCACTGACTTCGAGTGAGCCCACAGGACCCACGTTAAGGATGAGACAAATTCTCGTAAAGCCCCTTAGACACGGACTTGCTCCACAAATGGACTCTCATTACAGGATGCATGAGCAGCAGAGCTCCCAGGCATGAACGTTCATCTGCGTCGCTGTCCAGATCTGTGTGTGGGGACCTGTGTGTGCAAGAGTCTGCTATAGTGTGTGTCATTGCCTACAGCTGACCCCAGGGTTGTAAATCCTGCCTCTCCACCCGCTAGAGGGAGCACTTTATAGCCCAAGGTCAGGCCCATGAATCATAAGTGGGGCTGGCAGGAAGCAGTCAAGCGGGGCTGGGGCAGCTGGGTGGGAGGAGGTCCCAGTGTTCGGAGCACTGGGCGAGGCACCCTGGGTACCCTGCAGCCCTGATCTCTGGGAGCCCAGATGTCCAGCAGGATTGCAGCTTCCCTGGAGCCTTCCCTGGCGGGGGGTGGGGGGAGGCCTCTCTGCCTGAAAGTGCCCCTCCATACTTAGGCTGCCGAGCAGTGGCCATGCCCTCCCAGGACAGGCCTCACCTGTGTTCTGGGGGCCTGTCCTTCACACCTGCCATGTGGAGGCTGTGGGCTCCTGAGCCCGGAGCCCTCAGCCTGGTGAATGTGGAGTGGCCGCCCTCTGAGCCAGATGCTTTTATTTCTTCTTGCCTTTCCAATCTGTCTTGGGGAAAGTGGCCCCAATAAGGCAGCCCTTTCACTCTGAAACCTTTTTATGACTCCAGCCATAATTAACTTGAGTAATAAAATTTTTCAAATCCAAATAGATATAATTAACATTTAATGCCCCTGGTTGGTGCTGGTGGCTGGGCCCATTAAGAGCACCGTATTGATTGAGAAGGTGAGCCAGCTGGGCCTGCTGCTGGGCCGGGGGCAGAGGTGGCTGGAGCCTAGAGCTGCTGAGCAGGCCCCACCCAGGTGTAGGAATGAGGCAGAAGGCCAGTCCCCACTCCTACCTAGGGAGCAGAGTGTGACTACCCGGCCTGCGGTAGACTCCCTTCTGCCCTCAGACTCCAGCAGCTCTCCCACCTCAGGCCCTATGACCTCCAGGCCCCTCACCACCAAGCACCAACCCTCATGTTGCCTTCCATGCACCTGAGACCTGCCTCCTCTCCGAATTTACTGGGCTTCCGAGGACAAGGCTGTGTCTTCTCCCCGAGGAGCCCCTGGCTTCAGGGCACTCCTCTTCCCACTATCTCTCCTCTGCCTCACCAAGCTCCACATGTCTTCAGGTTCCACTCGGAACCAGCTGGCCAGATACAAAGCCTATCTGTCTCCTGGACGTGGCTTCCATCTCCACCGAACTTCTCTTCCCCAGGAAGCCAGAGTGGTACCGTGCAGGAAGCTGTCACTTGAATCCTAGCCCCTCTACTTCCCTGCGGTGCAACCTTAGGCAAGTCATCAGGCTTCTCTGAAACCCAGTGACCTTATCCATGAAGTAGGGATAACAAGAATATCCACCTCCTAAAGGTGGAGTAATATTAGTCTTAACCTCACTTACTTCACCAGAGCTCCAGATCATAGGAATTACTGTCCATTATTATTAATTTAATTTTATTAATGTATTTTTAACTTGACCAGAGAGGGACAGAGTGAGAGAGTGAGAGAGAGAGAGAAAGAAAGCAAGCTGCCAGGTCTGAAACTCGAACCACGATCAGGCATGTGGGAGTCCAGCACCCTTAACCACCACGCCACCTGCTGGCCCCACTGTCCTGTTTTATGTAAAACAGGCTTAAAGAAGGCAAAATCCTCACCCCCACTGTCTTATATTTCACTGTCTCTCCCAATAGTTAAATCTAACATCTATTTATAAGCGACACTTAGTCTGTGAACAATGAAGAATACAAGGATTCTAAGTCCAGGCCCTGCACACAGGGTCTGGAGGGTACAAGGCAGGGAAAAGGGGTGCATAACCCACTGGTAAAGTCAAGGCTACGTGGAAAGTATGCAGGCTGCAACTGTGGTGCCCGTGAAGATGCAAAGTGCTGGACCCAAGGCCAGTTAGGAGGACAGAGGTTCTGTCTAGGATAGACAGGGTGCACTGGGGCTAATGTCACACTGAGGGTGCTGGCCCAGGTATGGTCCTCAGGATGTAGGCCCTGAGAGCAGGGAGCTGGTTGCAGGACTCAGATACATGGCTTATGACATCATAGGTCATCCTTTAAAAATAATTACTTTATCTTTATTTATTTATTATTTATTTAAATTTGACCAGAGAGAGACAGAGTGAGAGAGAGACAGAGAGAGAGAGAGAAAGTGAGAAAGCAAGCCACCACGTCTGGGACTCAAACCACAGTTGGCTGTGTGGGAGTTCAGTGCCCTTAACCTCAACACCACCTGCCAGCCCTAATCACAGCTCATCCTTACAGCACGTCAGAAGGGCCAGGCTCTCAGGCAGTCTCCCATACTGGTGGAGTGGGCAGCCCAGGCCCTGATGAACAAGGAGAGTCTAGGGAGCGGCTGAGTCCTCCCTCTGTCCATCTTGGCTGCCACCATGTCCCCCTGCTCCTAAACTGACAGTCCTCTGCTCTTCAAGAAGGTCCAAATTCCCTACCTTCAAGGGCTTCTTCTTCCTCTCAGTACCTTCCAGGCTCCAGGAGTTCCATTCTTCTGAGAGCTCTCACAGTCTAACGGTGGCTCCCCTAAGCTCTGAATACCTTCTGCTCTAGGCCAGGTCTTCCACTAAACTGTTTTTTTTTTAAAGAATTATTTTATTGGGAACCAGCAGTTAGCGTAATGGCTTTGTCGCTGGACTCCCACGTAGTTGACCGCGGTTCGCGTCCCGGACCCGGTGGCTTAAAACTCACGCCGGGCACATGTGCATACGTGCCCAAGATCCCGAGAGGAGAATGAAGGAGAAGGGATTGCGGCGTGACCATCCTCCCTGGGGGGTGATTTCTCGCTTTCTGTCTCTCTGTCTCTCTCTGTCTGTGTGGCGAGCGCACGCGCCCTATAGCGAAAAAAACCTCTCTCAAAAAAAAAAAAAAAGAATTATTTTACTTAACTTTATTTATTTATTTATTTACTTAAATTTGACTGGAGTGGAACAGAGTGGGAGAGAGAGAGAGGGAAAATGAAAAAGCCACTAGGTCCAGGACTCGACCTGTAGTCGGCCTTGTGAGAGTCCAGTGCCTTTAACCACTATGCCACCTGCCAGCCCCCTTCCACTGAACTTGAACGCCACTGAGTCTCTTCTTGGTTCACTCCCCAGAGCACTTCCCCCTGGCAGGCCCAGGGCCGTACTCCACACCACCTCTGTTCTTCAAGCACAGCTCCTCGCCCAGTGCTGCCTGCTCAGGAGGCCCATGGGGAGTGGCTGCCGCTGCTACCAGAACTGGTAAATCAGGAGGCTGGGGGTGAGGGCGTTGGCTCACCCTTCCACTTGCTCGTTTGACATCACTCACTGTACCAGGCCCTGTTGAAGAAATCGACAAAAGTATAATTATGCTACTGGGTAGGGCTTGGGGGCTAGAGGGCACCGTCTAAGCGGAAGGTTCCCATAGCACAGCTTCCTAGAAGAGCTGCCCTTGAGAGCATTTTCCAGGCAGTGGGAACACCATGTTTAAAGACCCAACCATGAGAGAAAGTGGCCTGAGAACTGAAAAAATGCAGTGGGACCAGCTCGATGGTGTGCTGGGAGACAAGGCTGGCCAGGTCAGCCATGATCGCCACACAAACACCCTTGCAGGCCTTGAGAGACCCCGACACTCTCAAGTCCCAGGTTTGTTATGTGCTGTGGTGGGGTTTGGGGCATCGCACTTGACCTTCTCTGAGCTGGGTTCCCTCCTCTGTAAAATAGGGATATTATTCCCAGCTGCCTCCTCCATGTTTAAGGGCCAAACTGCTTTGCCTTTCCTTATTAGGGATGGCTGGGGTGTGTCCTTTTGCAAAGTCCTCTTCTAGTCACAGACCTCAGTTCCCTGTCCGAATATTCGAGGGGGCTCACAACATGGTCTGTAAGTCCTCCCAGCTCTGAGTGCCAGAGCGCGAAGGCCCCGGGGAGGCCCACTGGCCCTGGCAGCCTGGACCCAGCACTGCCCTGTCCTCTTGCTCCAGCCACTCTGCCCTGTCAGGCTGCCTCTCCTTTGCTTAGAGGTTGCCCCACCCTTCCTTCTCTTGCCATTTGACCTCCTCCAGGAAGCCTTCTCCTCCTCTGAGCCCTGACCTCATCCTCCTCCTTAGTCCTCCTGCCTGCACTGCAGCCTCCCAGTGGATCTCGTGTGCGCAGGCTTCCCTCAGCCTGTGAGCCTCAGATCCTGGGCCTCTCTCCTCCAATGGCCCTAAAGGATTGGCCCCCGAACTTTGACGGTGTTCCAGGACTAGGTTTCAAACAGGTTGCACTAAAAATGAAAGGGAAGAAAGAGACAGACCAAGACACAGAGGGGCAGAGGTGGAGGGAAGCCTCTCCCTGAGCAGACCTGAGTCACTGTATGGCATGCTCCCCACGGACTCCTCCTGGCAGCCCTGCTCTGTGGTTAAAGAACTAGAATAAGGGAGCCTGGGCTAGGGCCTTTCAGCTAGGGGGACCTGGCGGCGACAGGGCGGAGAGGCCCATTGTAAAACTGGTGACAGGCCATGCCCGGCCAGGCCCTCCAGCTGCCCTGTCTCAGACCCTCTTTGCACGCACATCCTCTAACCCAGCGCCCCCGCCCTCTCCTTGCAGCTGCCCTGTTCATGATGCAGGCCTGTGTTGTACTTTTCTGTGCTGTCCCTGATCACCACCTGCCTGGGGCAAAGCCAGGCCCCAGTGGACAGAGGAACCCAAATGATTAGTCAGGACCTCTCATGCCCAGGTCTACCAGGGCTCGGCCTCCCCTTGCAGGGCAGCAGGGCGTGCTAAGACCCACTCTGCAAGTCTCCGTCCTTCAGGCAATGCACATTCATCTCCTTCATTTGTTAAAGTGATGGGCTGGCAAGTATTGTGTCCTCAGTCTCTAGGTGAAGAGGGAAGACTCAGGTGGATGACAGCACTTGCCCAAGGCACATGGCCAGTGATGTAGATGCTGGTTTCAAGAACTGATCTGCCTGACTCCAAAACTCTTCACCCTCCCAGGCTGCGTGCCTTCTCCCTACTTCAACCCAGCTATCCAGCCCTGTCCATGACTGAGCCACTAGGGCAGAACCCAGGAGTGGGAGAAAATGGCGGGGAGGGGAGAGGAACATGTTCATGGTGTGGGGACCGGCCCATGCCTGCTCTGGTGTCTCTCTAGCCCTTTCTAGGTCATGGAAGCCCAGTAGCCAGCCACAGAACAGACATAGGAGCACAGCCTAGTACAGACCCAGCCTGGGCTGGGCCACAGGGGGCCACTCAGTTCCCTTCCCTGTCTCCAACCTTGCCTTGGACCTGGCAGAGGGCAGCAGAGGGTTAGACCTACCGTCCTGCCTGGTCAGCCTTTGCTCCCTGATAAAGATTACTTTGGCCAGATGCTTTAGTGTAGTAGACAGGACACAGCACTGGACCATAGGAACCCGAAGTCTCATTCTCAAGCTTACAAGCAACGTAACTTTGGTCAATGAAGTTTACCTTTCCCTTTATTTAAAGTGCTAAATATCTCAGTATATTAATAATAGTAATAACATAAAAGGCTAAAATGTATGAGGCACTTTTCCAATGGCATTATATGTAACCCTGCAAAGTAGGTTCTTTTGTTCTATTTTATAGATGAGAAAACTGAGGTAGAGAGAATTTAAATCATTTTTCCAAGGCATTTAAAGGGATCCTTTCATTTAAATGGTTGATGAGAAAGTGACTCACAAAACTGTGGAGATACTTTGTAAGTGTGGAAATGCTTTATAAAGCAGTAGTTTTCCCAACTAGAAGTATTTATAAATAGGAAGGGGGTGGGTGCTTTTCTAAGGCAGTAGTATCTGGTCCACACAGGAGTAGTTTTAATTACACTTGGCCTCATAGTATGAGAAATGGTTCTTCCCTGATTGGATCTGGCTCTGACACTCTACACTTGAGGCCTGGGTCACAGTGGGTAGTCCTCCAGGGCAAGACCAAACTGCTCCTATTTATAATTGCATTCCTACTTAAAAATCACAAAATGTCAGGTTTGGAGGGATAAACTTACCCGTCCAAGTCCAGCTCACATGGCCTATCAGCCCTGCAGGAATCTTTCTGTATAGCCCAGAGGGCCAGATTGGGGACAGGAATATGAAGGAGGGAAGCCCCTCAGAGCAACTTTGCTTTGGAAGGAAAAGCCCTAGAAGGTGCTTTTCCTGCCCACCCCCCACCCCCCGCTTCACATCTCCCTTCACCTCCCCCAGATACCTATGGCCTCCTTCGCCACCTATAGTGGGGCCCGGCTAATGGACATACTTCCTCTCCTCCTCACATCCCAGGAAAGGAGCCCTGAGGACAGAACAAAGCGACATGCACAAGCAAGGACAAGGCGCCCCCTTGCCTCAGCAGGAAAGGCCTTCCAGGAAGAATCAGAGAGGCCTGTTCTCAGCTAGACTGCCAAATCTCCACCTAGACTAGGCTGCTGTCCTCCACCCTGGCAATGCCCAAGCGCTCTTATAGTCTTGGAGGAGTTTGATCCAGTCGCAGACCCCTATTGCCCCGCCGTTCTGGCTCAGGCCAGGGTCCAGAAGGAAGTGTGGCAGAGGCTCACAAAGGTTGTCAGAGAGGCTAAGGGGACGTTTGGTCTTGGGACAGGACTGAAACAATGGATTTGGGGGGGGCGGTGAATTGGGGTTACTTTGGGGACTAAGGATTGGGTTTGGCTTTATATTCAAGTTTAGGATTTAGACTAGGAAGTAGTGTTGGTTTGAACCTGAGACTTGGGTTCAGATCTTTTCTAGAGACTGCCTGGTACATGCTGGTCTAGCTGAACCTGTCTCCAAAAAAGACAGGAACTCATATAGTTACCACAGCCTCTGATTCTGAGCTTTTTTTAGAAATAGGAGTGAGGGCGACAGTTTGCTTTGGGAAAGAACAGAGTCCGTATCCCCTCACTAGGGAGCTATTAGGACCTTGCTACTCTGAGTGATCTGGAAACCAGCAGCATCTGTCTCATTGGTAGAAATAAAAAATCTTGGGACTCAGAGCTACTGAATCAGAATCTACATTTTAACATGAACCTGCAAGTGTTCCGTGCACACTTAAAGTTTGAGAAGCCCTGGAGAAGGCTTTCTGACTGGAAGGCTTGAAGCAGGGAGGGGCAGAAGGCCAAGGGGTACCCAGCACCTCGGCCTGTTTCAGGGCCCCTGTCTAACACCCCCTCCCAGTGCTGGAGCCACAGCGACACCTACTGGCCATGGGCACCTAGGCCACCCCCTCTGCACCCTGAGGCTGGCATTCCTGAGTTCTGGGGGTCTGGCTTCCCCATTTAGGCTGGAGTGTGTGTGGGAGGGGCTAGGGCTCAGTGTGGAGCAGCGCTGTGTGCAAGCTGGGCTCTGGGGCCTCAGTGTGACAAGAGCAAGACAAGCACGCAGGTGTTTTCTCGGGTGGCATCCCTGGCACTGGTGCTCTCCAAACCCAGCAACCCTGAACATGGGTTTGTCTGTTCTCTTCACCGAAACCCTCAGCCAGAATGGACAGAGTGCAGCTTCCCACTCCAACCAGCATGCAGCTGGTGCCTGACAAAGAGGTGGAATTTGAACCTATGTCTAAATGGTTCTTCTTGGAAGTGGACTTTTAGGAAGGACAACAACTAAAAAGTGAGACCGGGAGGAAGAGCAGGTAAGATCTTTCTGGTCTTTGGTAGTTGCTGGAGAGTCCCATGACAGGATTCTAAGTCAAAAGAGGAAAATGAGACCAAATGGCGAACAGAAAAAAATGATAAGGAAGGATGTCAACCCACTTCCAAGGCAAGTCTTGGCAGACTCACCCCAAGGGGCTGGGCTCACCAGGGAGAAGGGCCTCTTCTGGGCAGCAGCGATCCCTCTTCCCAACACTCCTCAGACCCAGGTAGTGCCAGAGCCCCTCCCGCCAGTCTGCTCTCAGCTGAGAGAAGGGGTTTGCCTGAGAACTAAATGAATGTGATTGCCTCCCAGAGCCTGCCATTAGTGGTGATTAGTTAAAACATCAGAGTCTAAACAGTCAATTGGTCCTAATAATTAATACTATGGCTCAGCTGTGATTGAAAGAGGCTGAGCAAGAGAAGGAAAAGAGAAAGGGAGACAGGATTGGCAGAAGAGCCCTAGCTCTTCAGCCCTGACCGCTTGACCCGGGTGTCTGATGCTGGGCTACGGTGCGTCTAGCTCTGAACTCGCGCTGGTGAGACATTTTACGTAAACGGTATCACCAAGATCACGACCACCCTGCTAGGCAACCGTGATTACATCTCCATTTTATAGATAAGAAAAGTGAGGCTGGGAAGGTAAAGCCAACAGGGCTCGGTAACTGTGTGATGAGGGAGTGGATAAATGAATGAATGAGTAGGCAAAACTAGAACTCAAGCCTAGGGTAGCCCAACTCCAGGAATCTTCAGAGGAGAAATGGGTGGGAGGGGAGAATTTGAAGAGACAAAGTAAAAAAGAGAGAAAACACATACCCATCTGTCTCAACACACACGTACACACTTCTCTCTCTCTCTGTCTCATATACTCATGTCCTCGCTCGCTATCTCTCACATACCTTCTCTATCACATCTACTCCCTTCCCACTGGGTCTGTCTCTCTATCACATGTGTGCCTCTCTATTTGTCACATACACACCTCCCTCCTCTATCACATATGTAGATATATACACGCCCTTCTCTCTGTATGTAGATATATACCACGTACACGCCCTTCTCTCTATATATACCACGTACACGCCCTTCTCTCTATATGTAGATATATACCACGTACACGCCCTTCTCTCTATATGTAGATATATACCACGTACACGCCCTTCTCTCTATATGTAGATATATTCCATGTACACGTACCCCCTTCTCTCTATATGTAGATATATACCACGTACACGCCCTTCTCTCTATATGTAGATACCACGTACATACACGCCCTTCTCTCTCTACATGTAGTAGATATATACCACATACACACCCTTCTCTCTCTATGTAGATATATACCACGTACACGCCCTTCTCTCTATATGTAGATATATTCCATGTACACGCCCTTCTCTCTATATGTAGATATATACCACGTACACGCCCTTCTCTCTATATGTAGATATATTCCATGTACACGCCCTTCTCTCTATATATAGATATATACCACGTACACGCCCTTCTCTCTATATATACCACGTACATGCCTTTCTCTCTACATGTAGATATATATCACATACACACCCTTCTCTCTCTATGTAGATATATACCACGTACATGCCCTTCTCTCTATATGTAGATATATTCCATGTACACGCCCTTCTCTCTATATGTAGATATATACCACATACACGCCCTTCTCTCTATATGTAGATATATTCCATGTACACGCCCTTCTCTCTATATATAGATATATACCACGTACACGCCCTTCTCTCTATATATACCACGTACATGCCTTTCTCTCTACATGTAGATATATATCACATACACACCCTTCTCTCTCTATGTAGATATATACCACGTACACGCCCTTCTCTCTATATGTAGATATATTCCATGTACACGCCCTTCTCTCTATATGTAGATATATACCACGTACACACCCTTCTCTCTACATGTAGATATATACCACGTACATGCCCTTCTCTCTATATGTAGATATATACAATATTCACGACCTTCTCTATCACATCACGCCCTTTCTCTATATATATCATATCATGCCCTTTCTTTTTCTCTCTATCGCATACATGCCCTTCCACACAGGAACCTTCATCATACACCCCTCTGTCTCACACACATGCCTTTCACACTCTGTCACATACATGCCCTCTCATCACGGACACACCCTTCTCTTACATCCCTCTCATACTCACATCCTTCTCTCTCTGTTTCTATCACATACACACCTTCTTTCTCACACAGAGGAACCTTCGCATGCCCTTCCCCACTCTCACACAGTTTCAGTTTTACACAAACACCTCCCCCCAACTGTCCCTACACATGTATTTCTCCCTCTCGTGCTCACACACACACGCACACAGGCGTGCACACGGATGCCCTTCTCTGTCTTATACAAGCCTCTCCTGCCGGATTCACGCCTCTCTCTCCCACACACACACTTTTCTTTCTCACATACTAACACGTACTTCTTTCTTTCATGCACACTCCTCTCTCCGGGCCCCTGCTCTGTCTTCACATGCACACTCAGAGTGTTTGAGAAATGAAATAAATACACATCTTTCTACCTCCTTCACACACACATCATCCCATACCACACACAGCCGCCTCACACACAGGTGTACACTCTGGGCTTGATTCCAGAACCAACCCTTTGCTCTTTTGTCCCCTCAAGGAGCCAGGCCAGAGGCCTCCAGGCGTGCCCTCTCTGGCTAGGTTTGCTAAGCTTTGAACTGTCCCAAGCTTTGGAAGGGACCTCCGTGCCTGGTGACAGGGAGGAGGCCATGAGGAGAGGGCTAAGCCCAGTGCCCTCAGTTATTCCAGAGCGGGCTCAACCCCTCCCAGCCCCTCCCAGGTCGTGAGCAGCGGTGATGCGTCCGCCTGCGAGCAGGATGGCTGTGTGTGCATTGCTATTAATCACCCCTCCTGGTCCGCTAACGAGGCTAATGCGGTAAGTGACAATAGCCCATCTTGGTTCCTGATTTAGGGGCTCAGGACGGAAGCTGGGCTCCTGGGAGTGAAGACGTGAATTCTCCACGACACTAAACCTTCAAATAAATCTCCTCCAGTCAGAGGAGCCCAGGGCACTAAATCCCACGCGCCGGTAATTGAAACCCTTAGAGCTTTCTTGGGTAGGGAAATTGCAGAGAGCGCGCACGCACAGCCCAGGGTTCTGGGTGGGGTGGTGGGCCGGCACAGAGGCTGGGGTGACCCGCGAGTGGCACGTGGACATCTGTCTGTCCTGGTGCCTGTCTGTCGTTGCCTCTAGATATAGTACTTCACTGTCTGGTTATGTTCACATGGGCCCTACTCAGCATTCCCCACCAGGTCCGTGAACACTTGCTGTTCTGTGGAGACAGCTGGTATGAAGCTTCTACCATTTGAAAGCTTTGGTGCCCCGCACTCTGACCTTGAAGCAAGGCTTCATTTAAGCAAAAGAAACTTTCAGCTTTACCTTAACTACCTCCCTTCCCTATTCCCACCTCTCTCACTCCCACACGTCCCCCGTCTCTCACTCTTTCCCTTTCTCCTACAGGCCCTTCACTCCTTCTCCCAGAAACATGGTCACTGAATCATTCGGCCATTACTAACACTCACTGTACCAGACCTGTGCTGGGTCTTGCATATACCAGCACACATCAGAGAGCCTTTCTGCTCACAAGGAGCTCAGAGCAGGGGAGACAGAGGGGTAGACAAATAATTGCAATATAATATTATATGTGCAATAATAGAGGTATAGATATATTTTTAAAAAAGGGGTCATTGGGAAAAAATCATGATGCACTTTTGCATAGAAAAACACATCCTGACTTTTCTGATGACCCAGTAGTTTGGTCAAAAGTGATTAACTATCAGGAAGGCGTCAAGGAGGAAGTGAGAGTAGTATTAAAAAGTAAACAGGAGGGACCAGCAGTTAGCGTAATGGCTATGTCGCTGGACTCCCACGTAGTCGACCGTGGTTCGAGTCCCGGACCCGGCGGCTTAAACTCACGCCGGGCGCGTGTGCGTGCGTGCCCAAGATCCCGAGAGGAGAATGGAGGAGAAGGGATTGCGGCGTGGCCATCCCCCCTGGGGGGTGATTTCCTGCTTTCTATCTCTCTGTCTCTCTCTGTCTGTCTGGCGAGCGCACGCGCCCTATAGCAAAAACCTCTCCAAAAAAAGAAAAAAAAAAAAAAAAAAAGTAAACAGGAGTCCAAAGTCGCCCATGGGAGATGGGTGTCGGGCATACTGGCAGTGAGAACAATAGATGAGGAGCCAGGTCTTGCCCAGCCAGAGCACATGGTATTGAAGGAGGGAGTCAGGCTGGAAAGGGGCTCGAGGGATAAGGAGTTCAGAGTTTATGCTGTGGGGCTTTGGGAGCCAGGGAAGGGTCTGAGGTACCTGAGTGACAGGACATGAGCTGTGCTTCAGGAAGACCCTAAGTGTAGAGACGGAAATGGGTCAGAAAGGAGAAACATTTAACAGTAAAGACAGGATGATGAATGGTCCCAGCAGGTGGCATGGTGTTAAGGTGCTGGGCTCCCTCATGGCTGACCACAGTTCAAGTCCCAAACCTGGTGGCTTGCTTTCTCATCTTCTGTCTCTCTCTTTCTCTGGCCAAATTTAAAATAATAATAGTAAATAAAATTAAATAATTATGTTTTAAAAAAGACAAGATGATGATGCCTGAACTAGAACAATGGAGATAAGATGATGGTTCTGAAGGGTGCTTAGGAGGTAAAAAAGCCAACACGATGAGTGTAGGGCCCCATGTAGACCAGAAGTCAATGGTCCAGCCAGTGACATGGTGGTTAAGGCTTCTGCATCCCACATGGCCAACTCTACAGTCTGGGTCCCAGACCTGCTAGCTTGAAAAACACACCGGATGCTTATGTGTGAGTGCCCCAAATCCCTAAAAGGGTGGAGAAATAGAGGAGAAGGGATTACGGCAGGACCATCCCCCATGGGGGGGGGTGCTTTCTCACTTTCTCTCTCTGTCTCTCTCTGGTGAGCACATATGCCCTCTGGCAGGTCATTGTAGGGGGGAGAGTCAGAGTCCATATTATTAATTTGGGGAAGTCTATAGATCGTGATACCACTCACTGAAACAAAAAGCAGGAGGCAGGCAGGTCTCACAGAAGGGAAGTTCTAGTTCTGGCAGGTTAAGCTTGAAGAGCCTGTGGGACCTCTGAGTAGAGAGTTTCCTACACAGTGCTATAGAGGGCTCAGGATTGGAAGAGCGAGCTGAGGGAATTAAACCATGAGGTGCAGGTGCAGAGAGGCATGGATGATGCCAGGAGAGTAGTTGACGTCAGAGGCCGTGCAACAGCGGGTAGAAGCATGAGCTCTGGTGTTGCATTGCCTGCCTCGAAAGTCCAGCACCACCACTTAGCACATGCACGTGGCCAAGCTCAGCAGGCCTCGATGCCTCTGTTTCCTTGTTTACAAAACGGGGGTGACAGTACTGTGTGTGACATGAAGGAAGCACTGGATCGGTGTTACCACTTCCTTCTTCCTTCTCTCTCAACTCCCAGTCCTCTATCACATCTCAGCTGTGTCTCTTCCTCAGGGAAGCCTGTCTGGATTTCTCTGAGCAGGGAACATCTCCGTACCATGTGCTCCTGTGGCACTGTTGACTCTCTTTGGCACAACCACAATTTTATGATTGCTTGTGTAAGTATTTTGTTGTGTCCCCTAACTAGACTATAAGCTCCAGACAGACCCAGACTGTAGTGTATCCCCACATCCTGGCATAGTGCCTAAACACATAGAGGACGCTCAGTAGACATCTTTCAAATTAATAAGTGATTGAAACTGGAGTGTTCATTATATTTAGCACAGGATGATCACCAAGGGCCTGAGAGTCATGTCCATGGAATGGAGAGGATGAAATCCAGACCGCAATGAGTTAAGGAATGGTAGGAAGTGAAGGAGCCCAGCATCTTCAGGACATCTTAGGTGAGAAGGGAAGGAGAAGAAAAGGACATTCACATGGGAGAGAGAGGGGAGATGTCAAATTGCTGTAGTATGGGAGAGACTCGGCGTTTCTATGCTGATAGGGGGCCGTGAGGAGGGAAAGAGGAGGCTGCGGTAGAGGGGCCCTGACAGCTTTCCTGGTAACGTAGGCAAGACTGGGATTCTTAGCCCAGGAGAAGTGATTAGACTGAAACCAGAGGATGAGTTCCTCCTCCACTGACACTGGACGGGCGAAGGAGGTGAGTATGGATCTGGAAGTTAAGGGAATTCATGCCCACGGACTCGAAATCTCTGAGTAAAGGAGGAAGCAAGGCCACCTAGTAAGAGAGAGAGGGACAGAAGACAGGGAGGGGGCCTGGATGGTAAAACAGTATTGGATTGTCTCTGCGGGAAAGGAGAGACAGCTGACAAGAGCATGCGAAGGGATTGCTGAGTAGTGCTGAGATTGGGAACCGTGAATTTGTATTGGCACATTCCGCGTGGTTTTGTGATTTTTCCCCAGCTGCGCTTAGCCACCTGTGTGTCTGAGATGAGAATAGCTGGATGGAGGAGAAGTCAAAGGAAGGAAAGAGGGTGTCAAGATGGAGCCTCCATGAGTAAGGGGTGGCTTGGGAGCTGGGAAAGGATGGGGAGGAGCGAGGTTAAAGGGAGCAGGGCCCAGAGAGGGCTTGGAGAGAGGGCGTTCTGTTACAGGGCGATGTAGGCGGTTGACAAGGCCCTTCCAGGAGCAAGGCGAGTGCCAGGGAAAATCTCAGGCGCTGAGGAGATCAGCACTGTGACGGGGCTTGGGGCCTGGAGGGGAGTGTCAGAGTCCCCCGTGAAAGCGGAGGAGGCAGCCAGAGCCACAGGGGAGGATGCAGGTGCACCTGACCTCAGAGAGCCCAGAGGGTGGAGAAGCCCGAGGAGCGTGGCGCTGGGAGAGCAAACGGGCTGTGCTGGAGAGGACTCGGGGATGTGCCAGGTTTCCAGGGAAGCAAAGAGAGGAATAGAGAGTAGCCCAAGGCGAGGATGGAGCAGACGTGGCTTGGTTCTAGTCCCGGAAGGCATGCCGAGAAGGTGGTAGAGAGGCGTGGGCTCGCCACCTCCGCCCTGTCCACGGCTTCTCTCATTGGACTCTGCATCTCTGGCCTTCCTCCCCACTTCGCTATCGCTCCTGTACCATCTGCTCCCTGGTCCAGCCCTCACACTCATATCCCTCACCTCATCCATGCCTCTATCCCTCCTCTTCCCACACCCCCTCCTCAGTTCTCTTCTCCCCAGACCCTTCCCCTGCCCTGCCCCACCCCAGCCGGCCTGAGTGAGCGGGAACCCCTGCACCTTCATTTCTCAGGTCACTGCTTGGCTAATGGGCTATTAATTTGCTCAATCGTCCCCTGTGAGGCAAACTCAATTTCTGCCAGCCAGTCGTCCCTCCCTGTCGACAGCGTGATTGATTGGAGGAACAGCTGTCACCGCCCGGCTGCCTGCTCCCTGCCTCCTTCCCTCCGAGTCCACACCACCCCTCCTCCGCGGGCCGCCGCCCTGCGCCCACAGAGGCAGCGCACCCCTGCCACCTGCCCCAGGATCTGTCGCCAGCAATGAAAAATGACAGAAATATTTAAGGACAAATAAGGTTTCCCAACGCAATTGAAAATGATTACAGGCAGCTACAGATGGGGCCAATCTGATGCGCAGCAGCAAATCAAATCGAATTTCCTTATCGGCGTATTATTTTAGGCGTTATCTGGCACGTTGATGCAGTTATCAATTCAATTTCAGCCGCCGGTCCGCTGTTTACTGTCTCGCCTTTGCTGGGAAAAGGTAAACATGCTCAGCCCAGCAAATTAATTTCTGACTGGAGCCAGAGGCTGCAAAGGACTGCTACCCGGGACCTGCAGCCCCCACCTTGGCCCTGGGCTACAGTGGGCCAGGCTGGCTGGGCCCAGGGAGCAGCAGCCCCACTCATCGCCTGCCCCGGCCTGGCCCCAGCCCTAAGCAGGATTCAGAGCTCCTAAGAGGCTGAGGTGACCGTTGTTGGCTTCGCTGCTGCTGCCAGGGAGAGGTGAAGGTCTCCCATTAATTCCCAGCTAAAAATGACAAATTCATCTTGGACGACAATTAAATGAAGTCAGTAATTGATGCTAATTGATCTCCAGATGCGAGGGCTCCCCTCAGCCTTAGCAGCACGTGGCAGTCTTGCTCATTCTCCCCAGCCCGGCCCTTCCCCATCTACCTCTCTGCCGTTCCGTGTCCTTGCTCTCTCCCTAGGGCTCTGGGTCTCTTGAGCCCCAGGTCTGTGGGAGGCAGCTGGCCGGGGCAAGCTAGCAGGCAGGGCCTGAGGCCAGGCAGCTGGCCCACCGCCCCTCCAGCCCCACAGGCACTTGTAATCCATGCCCTGTTCCACCCAGCAGCCCAGAAAGCAGGTAACCTGCCCTCCTCGGCTGCTCAGGATTTATTGCCCGCAGCTGCGGAGGTTCCCACTTCATTTTTATAAGCCCACAGTCAGAGCCGGCAGGGGGTAAAGCACACTCCAAGTTACTTTGCTTTAAATAGTACAGTCTTCACATTTTGGCTCCATGGCAAGGAGGGCACTGGGGGAGAGTGAAGTGTGTGGGCACCCTGGAGAGCACTCAAGTACGCTCAATCCACACTCGATTGCATGTAGGTGCCCAGGGTGTAAGAAAATACTTACATGTACGTGAGCACCCGTGTGTGCCAGCACAAGCATGGGTGTGTCTACTCGATGTCGACAAGTGTGCACATCCATGTGTGCGTATTTTCCGAAGTTGAGCCTTTTACTGCAGTTTGCAAAGTCTAACCCCAGGGAACTCTGGGAAATCCCATCTGCCCCACCCACCACCGACCCAGCCCAGCAAAAGGCGCTGTCTGGAAGTTATTAGCTAAAGGTGGAGGGGAACTTAATTGTAGCTCCACAAGAGGGGAGAGGCTACAGTTTATGTTTGGAATCGCTCAGGTCAGGGGGGTGAAAGAGCTATGGTCCCTGCAGCCCCACCAGCCTCTGGACAGGTTGCTGGTGCACTTGGTAGGAGCAAAGGCTCATGGAGCCAAGAGGTTGGGTTCCGTGATCAAGATTCAGTGGGCTGGAGAGTGCATTGGCCCAGAGCCTTTGGCTCCAGCTCAAGCCCAGGTCTGACCCTCAACCTGTCCACAGGCTGCCCTTGACCTGACATCCTGCCGATGCTGGCCAGTGGCCACCCATAACCATGTCTGGCTTGGCCCAACCTCTCCCAATTCCTAGAGGCAGTTAAGAGCAGCCATTACAACAGGACTCAGGGTACCAGCCAGACTTCGGTACTTGGAGCTGGCAGGAGGCCCTGTGGAGTGGGCAGTGCCAATCTGAGCTTCCACAGGCAGAGTGGACGGAGAAAGAAGACAGCGAGTGAGGGCATAACTGTGTCACCCCTGTGTTCCATGTCTGGGTGTATATGTCCCATGTAAGGAGCCCAATACGTGTCTTATGAAAAGAAGAGGAATAAGTGAAGAAAAGTCCATACAACAGGCTAGATGACCAGACTGGACCAGTCAGGGAGGGACCAGGAATCAGGAAGAGCCCCTGTGGGTCCCAGCTAATGTCTGCATCTTTAGAGATTCAGCAAGGTCAGTGATCATTTGTTCGTTAATTGGAGGAAGATGTATTCATTTCTCTCACTATTACTGTTCTCTTATTCAGGCTATGCCCTCTGCTAGATGCCGGGGCTATCGCAGTGAACGAGTTAAATTTTTGCCCTCAAAAAATACACAGTCTAAAGAGGGCGAGAGACCTATAACAGGCAATAACACAGTGTGACAAGTGCTGCTAGAAGAAGCTATCTGAACAGAGAGGAGGCACCTAATACCATCTGCAGAAGTCACGGAAGGCTCCCTGGAAGAAGCAATTCTAGTTGAGCCCTAAAGTAGAAGAGTTAGCCGGCCTGTGCAAATGGCCCCTGCTATATCTATCCTTTTTGGTTACTTGACAAGCCCAAAGCAGAGACAGAAGCCTGGTTCCAGGTGACTTGAACTGCTGAAAATGTTGCCTCTGGACCTTGAGTGCCAGCCGCTACCTTCAGGTCTGGGCAGGGGGGTGTGCAGCTGTTTTCAGAGCATCCCTGGGCACCAGCAGATAAGGATGGGCCACAGCTAAATACACATCTCTCCCCTGCCCGCCCTACCCCCACCTCCTCGACCAGAGATGCCTATTAATCCTGACAAATGATGACTTACGAACATGTAATGCAAACTGATTCATCATACATTCAAATCCGCCGCCCCGCCCCAGCGGGAGGCCCCAGCCAGACAAGTGTATTACACGGATAATGTATTTGACGTATTAATAAAACCAGCCGCATTGCTCTGGCGCGGGGACTGGGGAATGCCAATATACGATGACAGATCACATATTGATGAAATCCAGATGTTTGGAATCATAGTCTTGGGGCCTTGTTCATATTGACTGAAGGTAAAAAATGCCGTCTGTCAGCGTGTTAACCCTTCCTGTCCCGCACTCAGCAGAGACGCCAGTCATGGTTTCCTGGAGAGGAAAGGAGGAGGAAGGACGTAGTGAGAGGGGAGAGTGGGAGAGTTATGAGGTGGTTTGGATGGTTGATGGACGGACAGAGGAGAGGGTGAGTGGTTGCGCACTTTTCCTACCTCATGTTCTTGACCTCTCAGCAGCGTTTGACCTTTCCCCCTCCTTGAAACTTCCTTCCAGGGCTTCGGTGACGTCACACGGTCCTCGTTTCCACCCTACCTCTTGGTTGTTCCCGCCTAGTCTTTGCTGACCTAAACTCCCTCCACCTGTTCGAGTTAGTCAGGGTTCTGCTCCAGGCTCTTATCCTCTCTCTCTAGGCGATTTCACCTACTATTAACATCATTCATATATTTATTCATTCAATAAATATTTTTTGAGAATTCACCGTGTGCCGGACATTGTTTTAGGCACAGAGGATACAGTGGTGAACTTCAGTTCTTATCTACATGTCAAGGTCTCCCATCTCGAATTCTAGCTCTGGCTCACATACAGTGCCTACTCAGCACTTTCCCTCGGCTGTCTTAACAGGGGCTCAAACTAAGTACATCCATCCAACGCTGAACTCGTTTTCTGCCTTGCCAGGCCTGCTGCTCTCCGTCCCGTTCCACACGTCAGTGAAAGGTCTACCACCTAGCAGTTGCTCAAGCCAGAAACCTGGGAGTCATCCTTAATCCTTTCTGTCCTTTAACTCCCATGTCCATTCTGTGTGCTTCTGTTCCTCTCCACCATCAGCTCTCGCCGGAGTGTGGAGATAACTCCTAAACCGCCTCCCTGCGTTCACTCTCATCCCCCTGTGCCATATGCTACTTTGCAGTTGGAATCAGCTTTTCAAAACGCAAACCTGTTATGTCGCCCCCTGCTTAAAACTCTTTGATAGCTTATCATTGTACATTTTTTTAAAGAATGATTAGGACCCAGCAGATGGTGTCATGGTTTTGTCACTGGACTCCCACATGGTCGACCGCAGTTCGAGTCCCGGACCCAGTGACTTGAAACTCAGCTGGGCACATGTGTACATGCCCAAAATCCCAAGAGGAGAATGGAGAAGGGATGACCATCCCCCCGGGGGTGATTTCTCACTTTTTCTCTCTTTGTTTCTCTCTCTCCAGCTACCGCATGTGCTCTATAGCAAAAATCTCTCTCTAAAAAAAAAAAAAAAAAAAAGAATGATTTATTTAATTTTTATTTATATTATTATTTTTAATTTGATCAGAGGGAGAGAGAAAGCAAGAGAGCATGTCACCAATTCCAGGACTCAAACCACAGTTGGCCAAGTGAGAATCCAGCACCTTAACTGCTATGCCACCTGCTGACCCCTGTCGTTGTACATTAAAAACAATAACATTGGGACCAGATGGTGGCACAGGAATAATGCAACTGGACCTACATGGGAAGGTCCTAGGTTCTTGTCCCAGGACCTCCCTGTGCACACTGGGCTCGAGTATGCGTGCACATGATCTGGGCTGCTGAGACTGGGGGTAGACCCTGTTGGGAGCCTGTCTCTCTTTATCTTTCTTTCTGTCTCTCTCTTTATTATGGAACAAATACAGAAATAAACTTTAAAAAATAATAATACCCAAGCCAGGCACATGTGCATGTATGCCCCAAATCCTAACAGAATGAAGAAGTGGAGGAAAAAGTATTGCAGCCTGATCGTGCCCCATGGTGGGGTTGAGGGGGATACTTTCTCTCTCTCTTTCTCACTTTCTCTCAATTCGAGGAATGCATGTGCCCACAGTCAATAAAAAAATAAGGGCCAAAATCATTTATATGGTTTTAAAAAAAAAAAAAGTCCTCTGGGACGTGATCTATCATCATATCTCAGCACCCTGCCCCTCACTCTCTGTCTTCCAGCCACACTGAACTTTGTATTTTTTTTTTTTTTAATTTGACAGAGAGAGACAGAGATCAGAAGAGGGAGAATGAGAAAGCACCCCGCATGGAGAATGGTTGCACCTCAATGCCTCCTCTCCGTCTCTCCTTCCTATCAGGATCTTGGGCACGCCCGCATATGTACCTGGCATGTTTCTCAAGCCACTGGGTCTGGGACTTGAATTGCACAGTCAACCGTGTGGGATCCAACCACCTTAGCCACCATGTCCCCAGCTGGTCCACACACTAGACTTCTTCAATTCCTCACTCAGGCTTCCCCCTTCTGTACCTTCAGATATGCTGTTTTCTGTGTGGAGCGCTACTTCCCCCAGTCACTGCTCGGCTCATCCTTCAGATCTTTGTTTAAATGTTGCTTTCTTCACCTCCCAGACCAGATGATATACTCCCAATAGTTCATTTACTTCCCTTTTTCTGAGACCTCTCTGGGAGGATTGTTTTCTGTCTCTATCCACAGTGAGGCCCTAGGTCCCCTGAGGGTAGGCATACTCATTATTGTCTGGCGTCTGTACTATAACAGACCAGTGGTAGCATCGGATAGACTGTGGGCCAGTCCTGAGTCGTTAGCTAGGCTGTGGACTGTGGGTGGTAGCTGAGTATAGTTCAGGCTTGAAGGCAGACAGACCTGGATTTAAATCCCTGCTCTGAATTTTGTAGCTCTGTCCCTGCATTGCTCTGAGCCGCCTGTCTTCATCAGTGTGATAGAGATAATAATACCTACCTGACAGGACTGTTGTAAGGATTAAATGAGATAAAATATGTTCCATATTAATCTATAGCCTAACACATAATGACACACAATAAATAGTTATTATTACTAATGGACAAATGGATGATAGATGGGTAGACAGATAGATACATTGACATACAAACTGATAAATAAATATAATAGTGCTATGGCTTGAATGTGTCCCCTCAAAATTCATGTGTTGAGGTTTGGTTGTGATGGGATTATGAGTCTGTGAACTTAGTCTGACTCTGGGCCTTTGGAAGGAGATTAGAATTAAAGCCATCAAGGCAGGACTCCTATGATGGAAGCCTGGTGGGCGTATAAAGAAAGAGAATAAGTCAGAGACATAGACACAGACATGCTCACTTTTTTAGGGCAAAAAGTCTCTGGAGAGAGACAGAAAGATATTGAGGAGGAAAGTGAGAAATCACGCCCTGGGGGGATGGCCATGCTGCAATCCCTTCTCCTCTATTCTCCTCTTGGAATTTTAGGCATGCATGCACATATGCCCAGCATGTTTTTCAAGCCCCCAGGTCCAGGATTCCAATCGCAGTTGGCTAGGTGGAGTCTAGCGCTTTAACCACCATGCCACCTGCTGGCTAAGATGTGCTCATTTTTACCCTTAGCCATGTTACCTGCCAGCAAGAAGATTCTCACTAAATATGGCCCCTGGCCCTTGGGCCTCCAAACCAGGTGCTGAATAAATCTGTTCTTTGTAAATGACCCAGACTCAGATATTTTCTTTTAAAGAATTATTTTATTTAACTTTATTTATTTATTTATTTATTTTAATTTGACCAGAGAGAGAGAGAAAGTAAGAAAGCAAGCCACCAGATCCAGTACCCAAACTGCGCTTGGCCATGTGGGAGTCCAACACCCTTAACCACCACACCACCTGTTGGCCTCAAGAATCAAGTATTTTCTATTATTAGCAATAGAATGAACTAGAACAATGGGTAAGGATGGATTGGACTCCACAGAGGTAAGAGGGGCCAGAGCCAGGGAACTCACCAAATGAGGGAACCTTAATCATGGCCAGGAGGAAAGCCAGATACAGGGCAAGGCCAGATATCAGAGGGGATAGCTGTCGGTCCAACAACAAACCTGTGCTAGTGTCTAAGTAGCTCCCCCACCCTTTTTTTCTGCTTCAAGTTCTATTCTGTGTCTTGGTCACTAAGAAATAGAGGTCATTCTGTGGGGGAAAAGGCAGCTCACACATGTGTGTATATATATGTATACACACACACACATACACACACACACACACGCTTTTTTTTTGGAGAGTTTTTTTGCTATAGGGCACATGTGCTCACCAGAAAGAGACAGAGAGAGACAGAGAGACAGAAAGCGAGAAACCACCCCCCACGGGGAATGACCACACCGCAATCCCTTTTCCTCCATTCTCCTCTCAGGATCTCGGGCATTCATGTACACACGCCCAGTGTGAGTTTAAGCCACCAGGTCCAGGACTCGAACTGTGGTCAGTTACATGGGAGTCCAGCAACACAGCCATTACATCAACTGCTGGTCCCCCCACACACTCCTTAAAGTCCCAGCCTCCATTACGATCTGTCATTACCCTCATTTTAACCCTCTTCATCCATGGTCAGGAACCAGGTAGTTAAACCCTGCCTTTAGTGGTCTGTAGAGAAAAGATAATAGAGGATTTGCAGCTTGGACAAGCAGAGATGAGGGAATGGAACCTCAAAGCAACGAAACCTGGACAAAACCAACAGACCAAGCCAGAGAGGCCATCACATGGCCTGGGGAGTTGCAAAACCTGCCCTGACCTGGATTAGTGATTGGGGGGTGTCCCTTTGAATGTGTCCAATTCTGCACCAGCTCCCCTGTGGAAGATGGCAGGGAAGGAGCAGCCAGTGCCCTGTTCTCAGTGGTCAGCAATTCCCGACAGAGGGGGGCAGTAGAGGGTTCATCTAGGGCCCCAGGTACCTGAGGCCCAGGTCCATGGCTTGAGGGTTGGGCTGGCTGGTGCCTAGTCCAGGCCAAGGAGAGGGTACGTGACTTGACCTCTCTTCCGGGTTCTACCGGCCTGTCCCCCTCACAGCTTAGATAGTCACTTCCTGTTGGATCCTCGCTGTCATCTGGAGGGGAATCGACAACCTGGAGGTCACAACTCCCAAGCCTCCCAGGCTAGGACCTGACTGTCCTGACTCAGCCCTGCCTCTGCAGTTACCTTTGCTCTTTGAGCTGGGCTTGCCCTGTGGAAGGCGGAGGTCAGGAGGCCCTCCCCTCTCGGGCCCCCTCGAGCTTCTGGGGGGATACCTGTAGTGAGTACAGAAGTGGAGGTGGCAGGCGCTCCAGCGCTGGGGTGGCGGGGAGGGAGGTGCGGTAATGAATGTGGACGGGAGGCAGAATGAGCGATCCGTCTTTGCATGCGAGCGGAGGGGGCTGCGGGCGTTCCCCCCACACACTCACACACTCAATCAGGCGCTGTCAGACCTCCGGCCGCCTGGCATTTTGGTGAAGAATCTCTCAGCTAAAAATTGTTGTCAGTCCCATTTCCTCGTTATCAGTGCGAGGGCTGAGGCAGCGCCCGGGGATTAGCAGGAGCGGCGAGCGCCCGCGCCCGCCATCCTCTGCCGATAACACCGGGCCTCCCGCCTCACCTCCCCCATTCATCATCTTTAGCACTGACAGCCTGTCCCTGTCCCCATCCCCTCGTGCTTCCCGCGTCTCCCCACTATGCTGCTCCGCCTGGCTCCTGACCTCCCTAGGGAGCGAGGTCTCTTGGAGGGGGACAGGATTCAACCTGCGCCCTCATGACCTAGACCCACCTGTGGCCGGCTGTTGGGGGACGGTGTGTGACCAAGAGAGAGGAGTGCTCCAGGGGAGGATGCTTTCTGAGCTGGCCTCAGGTGGGCTGCGCCTGCACACCGTGATGCTGCCAGTGGGATTAGAAAAGGGCCCCTGCAATGATGGACAGCTGGACTAAGGATTTCTGGGGGCCTGAGACAGACTCCCGGATTCTGGGAACTGTGGAAGGGAGGAACCAGGGGCTGCGTCCTCCCAAGTCTAGGAAGAGTAGGGGTTGAGGACTGCATTCCCACTCCAGCAAGACCGCAGCCCCCTCCTCTTGGCCATCCCCAGCCGTTTTATGGCCCATTTTATGGCCACTGTAATGGCCCAGGTCAAAAGCTTCAGGGAGCTGTATTCTGGGAATTATGCAAACGAGGAGCAGGCCCAGGGCCAGAGTATGGATTTTGTCATTAAACCTGGGCAGGCCATGTCGTTAGTGCAGTAAAACCCACGTCATGACCACAGGTCTCAATATAAAATTATAGGGAACACAGCAGGGGAGGGGAAGCAGGGGGCCTCGTGGCCATGCTGACACCTGCCACTCCAACCCCAGAGAAAGTGGGAGTGGGGTGGAGGGCACTGGCTGCAGGGTCCCTCTGCTGATCTCAGTCAATGCCATTCCTGAAACTGGGAGCAAGGAAGAGGGTCTATTGTCCTGAGAGCGAAACCAAGGCCAAGCTCAGCAAAGTAGAATGGCCCTGTGACAGCAGCGAAGTGAACCGAAAAGAGGTGTATGGGAATGCTGATTCCCATGCACGGTCCCGGGCTTGGAGAGAGGATTCTGGGCCCCAGGAAGCCCTAAGAAGAAGCCCAGACTTGGTGTCCCAGGCTAAAGGGGCTGTACCCTGGTATTGCCCTCAGCAGACCCTGTGTCCTAGAGTCTCCTCTTTCTCCATTCTCCTCTCTCACCCTTTCCCCCTTTTAGCCCAGACTCTGTTCAATGACCTGTTCCAGTGACCTCACCACCATTCCTCCCATTGAGTTCTGCCTTCTTGTGCCAAATCCTAGCAACCCCCATCAGCCCCTTCTTGCCCTCCCAGGACCCCTTCATGCCTCCCTCATAGCTCTGACCCACCCTGACTTTCTTTTTTGGCTTTCCTGCTAAAGTATGATCCCCTTAAGACCAAGAATGGATCTCATTTCTTTAGTTTCCAGTTTCTCCTAAAATAATACTTGACATAGAATGATTTAATAAATGTTTGCTGAGTGAATAGATACATAAGATGAAAGCCAAGTACAGGATCTGTGTCTAGTTCTGAGCCTCAGTTTCCCCACCTATAAAATAAAGAAAATGCCCTGGAGACTTTCTAGGATCTCATTCTGAGGTTCTCTGGTTAAACAGAATTAAGGATAGAGCTGAGACTAGAATCCTGGCCTCCCTCCCCCCAGACCAGGCCCACATCTGCTCGTTTTACTCAGAGCTGCCTTCCAGCTGTTCCATGGGCATCTGAGCAACAGGACTTCTTCCCCTCCTCAGAGACCTACCTACCTACCTGCCTGACACATGCAAAGTGTCCATAGCCGACATCCCAGCTCTGTAAAGGTTACCTGGTTTCTAGGACAACCTGCTCTTCGCTCCCACCTTTCTTCTTGCCTTTCTCTCTTCCTCTTCTTTGCTTCATCACTGAGTATCTAATCTATGAGAAGCCTGCTATCAATTGTCTGTAAATATAAAAACGGATAAGAAAGTCCCAGCCAACAGGGAACTCATGACTTATTCACTAACTCATTCATTTGCTCCCATTTTCTGCTTGGTATACTACTTCTTCTTTGTCTTTTTTTACTTTGTTAGAGTGTACTTGTGCTTGTCAGAAAAATTGAGACAGAGATAGAGATACAGCGAGAGAAAGAGAACGCACTCCCCAATAAGGTGTGATCATGCTACAGTCTCCATCTCTCCACCCTGTTGAGATTTTTTGGCACACATGTACACAAGCCCTGCGAATTTTGTTGTTGTTGTTAGTAAGCTTTTTGCCATAGGATACAAGCTCTTACCAGAGAGAGACGGTTAGAGGGAAAGTGAGAAATCACTCCCCGGGAGAGACGACCATGCCATAATCCTTCCTCCTCCCAGGATTTTGGGCAAGCACACATACATGCTGGCATGATTTTCAAGCTGCCAGGTCCAGCACCCAGATTGTGGTCGGCCAGTGCCTTAACCACTATGCCACCTACTGGCCCCTGTGGATTTTTTAAAGATGTGGGGCCCAGGACTTGAACCATGCAGTTGACCATGCAGGATCTGGCTGTCTTAACCACCAGGCCACAGAGCTGGCCCTCTGCCTGGTATACTTCTAAGGTCGGTTATAATTTCACTTCTTCTATTAGACCTTCTCTTTTTTCTATTCCTCAAAACACAGACCCAGAATGAACTGCTCCTTCCTTTGAGCCCTCAGATGACTCAGCCAGGGGAGCCATAATCATCCTCAGTCTTATATCAAAGGGAGGTGGTTCTTGTGTTTAGCCTGAACTGGGAGCTCCCTCAGGTATGGGCTTGCTAGATTTAGCCAATAAATATACAGACCATCCAGGTATATTTGAATTTTTAAAAAGCAATTAATAATTTTTAGTATAAGTATAGCCTATGCAATATTTGGGACATACTTATACTAAAAAATTATTCATCGTTTATCTGAAATCCAAATTTAACTGAGCATCCTGCATTTAATATGATAGCGCTACTCAGGCAACACATGTGCACTGCAATTGTTTTTTTATTATTAAGATTTTTGCTATAGGATCCAAGGCAGATAAAGGTATAGCCTTTATCTCTCTGAAAGCTGATTTTGACCCTCTCTAGGCACCAGTGGGAAGAAGGGAGGGAGATTGAGGGCAAGTTGAAGAAGAGCTTTCCACTGTCAGAGAATGCATGGATAGGCAGAAATGTTTCTAGACTGATAGAGTTCCTCAGCCCCATGCCTATAAGCAGAGGCTAGGTGAGCACTCGGTAGGAAAAGCAGCATGGGAGGGGCTTTAAGCATCCCAGCGAGGGCGCACTAGGTAACTTTCAGGTCCTTTCTAGAGTGGTAGGCTCTGGTTACTGTCAGTGACCGAGTTGGGGATAGAATTCAGGCTCCCATAATGCTCTCAGTGTGCTCGTGTATTGTGGGTACACAATTTGAAGAGCCTTTAGAGGGAGAGAGTCCAGAATCAATAAAACTCACAAGAAGCCAATGAGATTATCCAAGAGAGAGGCAGTGAGACCTGAACGGGAGAATATAGATTCCAGGAATATTGAGAAGCAGACAGATAGACAGATAGGACTTGGTGGGTAGCTGGATGTAGGAAGGGCAGTAAGGCAATGGAAGGGGCCTAGAGTGAGGCAAGATCACAGGCTTGAGGGACTAGATGACTGGAGGTCTCATTCACTGAGATGAACACCGCTGATGGAGGGTCAGGCTTGGGAAGGATGGAAAAGTTGAACTCAATTTTGAATTGCTGGTTTTCAGGTTCTTGGGACATCCAGGCATTGGTGTCTTTTAGGCATTCAGAGACAGAGCTCTGTAGAAATCAGGAGGGATCTGGGGTAGAGATACTGGTTCTGCAGTCAACAGGGCACGGGTGGGAGTTAAGGCCAAGAGCCTGAATACAGAAAGGCCGGTGTACAGAAAGCAGAAAGCCGAGGCTGAAGATAGAACCTGAGGAAAAGTGTGGAACTGAGAAAGAATGCTACGCTGGGAGAATCTGGTCTTTTTGTGTTTCCCACTTGACTTTGAGGACCTCAAGGGCGGGGACTAGATCCGATTCCATTCTGTGTCCCCTCTGCTCTGCACCTGCTCCGAGCCTGGTTCGGAGTAGGCATCAGAGAATATTTGCTGAATGACTTCAGGAATTTGCTCCCTCTCTTTTCCCCCTTCTTCAGATCTGGGGGATGTGGAAGCAGTGAGGAAGGAGAGAGACAGAGGGGGCACTGGCTCTTCTGGGTGATGGTATAATTAGAACCCCCTATGGAATGGAGTGATCAAGGTTTGATTGCACAGAGCATTGACTGTGTCCCTGTAGATTTCTGAGAAGGGTGCGTTCATGGTCACAGCCTCTGGAGCTGCAAAGAGGAGTGATTTACATGGCCTCCGAGACCCTCAGGGTTACGTTAACCCCCCCAACCCACCCCCCACCCTGGCTAAGAAGCCCTTAGAAGGCCACAGCAGCTTGGATTAAAGGACTGATTTGGTTTCCCTCCATGGACTCACCCAGCTTATGTGTCTGTCTGTCCTTCCCTCACCAGGTAAGAAGAAAGCAGCAGCGTTGTTTGACAGCCAGGCCCCTATTTGCCCCATCTGCCAGGTCTTGCTGAGGCCCAGCGAGTTGCAGGAGCATATGGAGCAGGAACTGGAACAGCTGGCCCAACTGCCCTCAAGGTAAGCTGCCTACCCAGGAAGCCTGCCTGCCAAAGGAGTCCTTTCACTCAGGCTTCTAGCCCCAGGTCCCAGGCAAAGCTGCCTGGCTGCACCCCAGCCCCTAGGTGGACAGCAGTCTCACTGCCATTCCGGACACCTGCTTCCAGATCCTTCAGAAGTGCTGTCTCCCATGTCTTATTCTATTTGGACGTGGGAGGATAGTGGGCCCTCAAGCCCCATCCTCAAAAGAGCACAAGAGGAGCTGGACAGGAACGGGCCACTGCCACAGGCCCAGCACTGCCATGTTGACCCACAGAGCAGGACAAAAGAAGCAGGAACTGGGTCCAGCAGCCCCTTCGGATGCTCAGCCTGGTCCTGCCCACCAGCAGGGTGAGCACTACCTGCTCTGTGAATCTCAAGGTCTGAAAGAGATGATCTTGAGAATGTGCTCAGGCAAGTTCTCCACTGTCCCCCTCCACCTCCCTTGTCTCTGCCTGAAGGACTGGGTTGGGCCCCCTCAAGGGCCTTGTGGAGGAGCCAGGGTATTGAAGGGAGCAGGGGAGGGGTGGAACACATTACCTCAAATCCAAGCAATTTAAAGTAACCATTTCATTGTGCTTGTGAAAGCTATAGGGTCAGGAATTCAGACAGGACACAGGGAAGATGGCTGTGTCTGCTCCAGGGTGTCGGGGGCCTTAGCGGGAGAGACTCGGTGGTGAAGAACTGGGATCATCATGAGGCTCCTTCACTCATGTGTCTGGTGGTTGATGCTGGCTGCCGGCCCAGACCTCGGCTGGGGCTGGGACAGGGACCAAAGCACCCACACACAGCTTCTCCAGGTGGCCTGGACTTCCTCCGGGTAGCTGGACTTCTTACACAGCAGGTCAGGGCCCCCAACAGATGTTTCAGTTAACAAGATGAAAGCTAGATCCCCTTTTATAACCTAGCCTTGCAAGTCACCTACTGTCATTTCCACTGTTCTCTATTGATCAAGACAGTAATAGCCCATCCAGAGTCAAGGGGAGAGGGCATATACCTACCGTTTTTGATTAAAGGAGTGGCCAGGCCATACTCTATAGAAGTACTTTATATTACACTAATTTATTTCATCTTCACAACAACCCTCTGGGGTAGAGGGTAATTATTACCCCCATTTTAAAGATACAGAAATTGAGGTACAGAGTTAAGTGACTTCTCAAGGTTGCACAGTTATTAAGTGGTAAAGGTAAGATTCAGACCTGGCCAGCTATGTGGTGCAGTGGTAACACGATGCCCTGCAATGCAATGGCCACACGGGAAGGTCCTAAGTTGGCATCCCGAGGTCTCCCTGTGTGCACCGGAGCATATCAGTACGTATGCAGTCCTGGTCGGCTGAGGCTGGGAGTGGATTGTGGCATGAGAATCCTGCTGGGGGCGTGGGGATGTCTCTCTCTCTCATTCCCACAGGTACGTGGGCATAAAGACACTGATAGAAAGAAATGAAGAAACTTTGAAAGTATGCATTCATACCTAAGTGTTCAATTCCAGTGCCCATACTCTTAGGCATGCAGCACAATACACACGCGCACACACACACACACACATACACACACACAGAGCGTTTGCCTGCCGAGGGCAGAAAGTGAAAGAAGCATCCTTCCTTAGTTGCGTTCACACCTTGGCGGTCCATGAGGGGTTCTGTGTAATTTGCTCGCAAGGGAGGACTTCTCCACAGGACGGGAGAAGAGAGGCAGAGATGGAGGGACCTGCTGAGCCTTGGAAAAGCAGTGATGTCCTGCAGGGACTGAAGAATGAGGCCTGGAGCTCTCTGCCTCCTCAGGGGTGCTGCTACAACCTAGCCCCAGAGCACACACCTGCCCCGCCCACTGTGGCCTTAATGCCAACAGTTTCCTGTCTCACTCTCACCGGTGGTGACCCTGCACTGTCATTCCCCACATCCTCTCAGAGCATCCCCTACTTCCACACCCCACCAGAGCCCTCACCTCTGCCTCACGCCCCACGCGGCTGTGCTGTCACCCAGGTCTGTGCCCCTCACATCCAGGCCCCGCCTAGCGCCCTCTGCACCCGTGCCCTGCGCCGTACGTGCACGCCCTGCGCCCCCGGCACGCCCCCTCCCCACCGGGTGTCTGACAGCCGGACAGCGGGATCTGCACAGCAAGTGAAATTCCCGTCGGATCGATAAAGCCGAAGCGCTGGCGGCGACGGGTCGATGGTTTTATCTGTCTCGGCCCCGCCGCGCCCGGCGCGCTGACAGTCGGACCGGCCGGCAAAGGCGTTCAAGGGCAGCCGCGCCCGCCGCCCCCGCCCCTCGCCGCTCCCGCCCTCCGCTCCCTGCGGCCGCTGCGCCCACCCGACTGCAGGCTGGACCGGCCTGCCGCCGCCCTCGTGATTTATCTGGATTTTTAATTGGAAAAAATTTGCGAATTAATTGATTTCAGGAACTTGCCAATTAACATTGTAATTGGGTGCGTGATAAATTCCCAAGGAGCGTGTCAGCTCCCTCGGGCTGACGGCCGCGCGGGGAGGGCCCCAGCTTTGGCTGCCCTTGCCCCGCCCCTGCCCGCGCGGGTGAGGCAGGAGCACGGCAGAGGAGGCTGCGAGAGATGAGGCCCTGGGGCGCCCCGGACCCCTCCGGTCCGCTCGCCTCCCCACCATCAGCCTGACCAGGGAGGGGCATCCGAACAGCCGTTTTCACAGATGGAGAAATTGAGTCCTACAGGGGCAGGGCCTGTGTGCATCACGCAGAGCTCTGGCCTGAGTTGGTTGAAGACCTCGTCTCTGGCATGTGGCGCCCTCTCGCCCTCTCCACCTCCAGCCCTCCTCTCCGCTTCTTCTCCGCTCTTTTCTCTCCCCTGTTGGCTCCTCCCCTGTCTTCCCAGCTGTCCCCGCCCGCCCGTCTCTTACCCTTCCTCAACCTAGCCGGCTCCTGAACCTGGGTGCTGCTGCCGGTACCCCCGCCATGGGTCCTCTTCCCTCCTACCTGGTTGTGCCTCTGCCTTCCTGGGCCCAACAACACACAGCAGGCCCCCTGGGGAGCAGGCTGCTACCAAGGGCTCCCAGAGAGAAGCAGGGACAGCTTCACACCAGGGCTGGCTCGTTTTCAAAGACAGACATGAACTTATTCACTAGACAAACAGGTACATGCACACACCCCTGTTCAGCACATATAGGTGCATGCATACACACACACACACACACACACACACACACACACACCCTGAGAGCACCAGACGCTGTTCTCACAGATAGGAAGAGCAGTGAGAAATCCCAGTGGCCAAGCACTTGCCGTCTGAAGTCAGAGGCCGTTCCCACACGCCCACCCCCACTCCTTCTCTATCCTCGGTCCTCTGTCCTCTCTCCTCTATCGTTCTCCTTCTCAGTCCTGCAAAGGGGCCCAGGGCCTGGCCAGTCAGAACAAAGAGGGCAAAGTTAGATCCGGGCTAGACAGTGGCAGACCTTCCGTGCTAGAGGATGTCCGAGGTGGGGGGGGGGGGAGGGGCTGTAGAACATTCTTGGGCCAGGACAAGCTTGGTCACAGTAAAGAGCTGGCTGCAGGACAGTGGCTCAGGAGGCCAGGATGGAATATGATGGGGTAGAAGCCAGAAGGGAAGTGAGGCTGGGCAGGGCCCAGGGGAGAGATGACAAGGTGACCTAGGACAATGGGAGGGCCATGGGATGCAGAAGCACCAGGACTAGCTGGGGAACTTACTATTATAGGAAGCTCTCTGGCTTGAAAGGTTGGAGGAGATGGTGGCAGAAAAGCAGGTGTCAGGGAAGGAGGGGACTCCAACAGGGCTCCAGGCATGCTAAGCCTGGGCTGTTTGGGATGGTGACGAGTAGGAACTGGATATGTGTGGAGAGGCAGAGACACAGATGGGGAATGAAGACGGAAGTGGGGGACCTTGCTCCAGACCTTGGGGTGGCCCTCAGGCAGCAGCTCCACCCAGAGAGAAGAGGAGCACGAACATAGATGTGCAAAGCTGAGAGTGGGGCTTGGCTTGGGATCTGAGCTTGGAGATCTTCTGGGGGGGGACTTCTGGACGGTGGTGAGATCTGGCTCCACGTGGGGAAGTCAGCTCTCTGGCCAGTGCTTTGACAGGGCTGGAAAACCAGGGAGAGGCTGGGTGACTCTGGAGGAGAGGCGGGGTGTGGAGATGGCAATGCCCCCACCCCCACTTAAGCCTTATTTAAGGCCGGCCTCGGTGTTTGGTTGGGTAATGAACTAGATAAACAATTCCCCAAATAGATTAAAACGAAGTGTAACTTACAAAGGCGGCTGGTGATGATAGTTTATTCCCGGGCAGCGCACCATTTCTTTATTTCCAAGGATAATTCAGTGTAAATCACCTTAATTAAAAGTGTCAGCCCAGCCCATGAATATTGTACTTAGGAACGCGTTTCCTGGGTCCCAGTTATAATTTAAAACCCATGGATCACTAGGCAGCGAGTGACTGAGCAAGGGAGGAAATCGTTGGGGGCGGGCTGTGGAAATAGGGAGGGACGGAAGGCAGAGCTGATGGGCTGGGCGGGAGCCAGGATCCAGCAATCCAGGGCTCAGAACGCTCTTCTCCAAGGCAGCCCTTAACCAGACTCCTGAGTCTCTGGGGGGACCAAACCAACTTGAAGGTGATCAGGAGGAAAGGGAGGGAGGGGCTCCTTGCTCTGAGACAGGGAAGGAGTCAGACGTAGTGCGGGCCCAAAGGAATGGGAAGGGAGGAGCATGGCTCGGGGAAGAGCCAGAGGATCTGACTGGCAAAGCGAGGCCGCATGAATGTCCCCACTGCTCTATGCTGGGCAGGGTGAACTGAGGCCCAGAGTCAGCAGGACCCTCCCCAAAATTGCACAGCAAGCAGAGAGAAAAAAAAAAAAAAGAACTCTGAGTCCTTCCCTCTAGCTTAAACCTAAAGTAACTTTAAGGAGGCAGTGTGAGCAATTAAAAAGCAGCACTTTACGTGGATGCTGCTGAATGACAGGCTGAGGCCACGCAGGAGGTCTGGGTTCTGTGCCCAGCCACCCTCACAGGTGGGCACTGTGGGGTGCTCCTACAGTCCCAGCTACTCAGGAGGCTGAAGCAGGAGCTTCATGGAGCTCATGGCCACTGCGAGCAACATAGCGAGACCTCGTCTGCAACTGCAAACACGCACACACATACGTACACACGGGAAGAATCAGCACTTTGGACTTGGGCAGATAGGAACTCAAATCCCAAACCATCCTCAAGACTATGTGAACAGAGACGTGTCGCTTAACTTATTAGTCAACTCTGTAAAGTTTGTGTGAAGATTCCATGAGATAACACACACAAGGCCTAGCAGGGACACACTCAATCACGCCTTCCTTTTCTAAGGAGTGTCCTGGTCCAGGGCAGGGCAGGGCGAGAACAGTGTATACAGCAGAGGCCTCCTACAGCTGCAGGTATGAACGGTGCCATCAGCACTCGTGTACTGAGTGAGCGACAGAGTGATGAGTACCAAACTAGTTGCTCCTCCAGAGCACCTCAGTTTCCTCTCTGTATCCCCAGCGCTTTAATCAGAGCCAGGCACAGACCCTTGTGGACAAAGTGGACTTGAAGGGAACCTGTCCTGGCAGCCCTTAGTAATTTTTTGTACCCACTGTGTGATCGGACTGCCAGTAGCTCTGGTTTTACACTCAGAGCTCGGCCTCTCCCCATTGTGGAGCCAGGTGGCTGCACTTCGATGTACGTGTATCTGTGTGAGTGTGTTTCCAGGCAGCTCACCATCTGTGGGGTGTGTGTGTCAGTGCTGTGGATGCCCATATCCATGCATGCTTTGAGATGGGCCTGTGTGCACCAGAGCTCTTCATCCAGTCTGTGTGGCTGTCGGGAATTTGTCTTTATGGGCCTGTCTCTGGGAAGGGGACTCCGTGGCCCTGTGCATCTGCATGCACACCCACATCTCCAGGGGTGGGGGTGGGGGCTGCATGCATCTGCCTGCCTGTTGGCAGAATCATAGCATGTCTGTGGATGTATGTGCGAATCTGCCTTCATCCCGGGGTTTCTCAGCCTCGGCACTACAGACATTTTGGGTCAGCCCATTCTTCATTGCGTGGGGAGGGGCTGTCTGGTGCAGTGAAAAATGTTTAATATCTACTCACGAGGTGCCAGGACCCCCCCACACACACACATACCCAAGTTTTGATAGTCAAAAATGTCTCCAGAGGGACCAGCAGTTAGCGTAATGGCTATGTCACTGAATTCCCATGTAGTTGACCGTGGTTCGAGTCCCGGACCTGCTGGCTTAAACTCACACCGGGCGCGTGTGCGTGCGTGCCCAAGATCCCCAGGAGAATGGAGGAGAAGGGATTGTGGTGTGGCCATTCCCCCTGGGGGGTGATTTCTTGCTTTCTGTCTCTCTGTCTTTCTGGCAAGCGCACACGCCCTGTAGCAAAAACCTCTCAAAAAAAAAAAAAAAAAAAAAGTCTCCAGATGGGACCAGCAGTTTGAGTAATGGCTATGTCACTGGACTCCCATGTACTCGACCACGGTTCGAATCCCAGACCCAGTGGCTTAAACTCACACCAGGGGAGTGTGCGTGTGTGTGCGTGTCCAAGATCCTGAGAGGAGAATGGAGGAAAAGAGATGGCGTGGCCATCCCCCCTAGAGGATGATTTCTCGCTTTCTGTCTCTCTGTCTCTCTCTGTCTTTATGGTGAGCACTCACACCCTATAGCAAAAACCTTTCCAAAAAAAAAAGTCTCCAGACAGTGGCAGATGTGTCCCGGGTGGGTAAATGCCCCTCATGCCCCCACTGAGAGCCACCGTGACTTTGCCTTCATTTTTGCTTGTGTACTGAGTACGTCTGTGTCTGGCCTTATGGGTGCTGAACACATCTGTGAGTCCCTGTGTATGCCCTCAGAAAGTCCATGTGTATTCTGTGTGTTCTGCCGTGGGTATGTACACTGTGTTTGTTGTGCCTTTGGGATAGCTCTGTGGGTGTGTCTGTGCGGGGACCCTCTGCAAATGGGCTGTGTCCACCCCTGTGCACGTGTCAGCATCCTGTGCCAGCAACCTCTGTGTGCATGTATTTGTGTGCGTGGGAGAGAGCACACACGTGAATGTATGAGCACAGATGTGGTGAACACAGTGGGGGTGGCAGGCGGGGAGGGACAGGAACAGGGATATTAATGTTTCTGAAGTGGATCTGATTTGATACGTCTTGTTCCATTGTCAGCATCTGTTTAGCAGGGATTTGTAATACTTTGTGGCTCTGGATCACTCATGCTTAGCGCGGGATGTGGCCTTGCATACCAATTTTGTTATTAAACACAGTTCTCGCCTCCCCCACAGCCCATCCATCACCTCCCACCCCGGCCCCCGCCTGCTCTGAGCTGCCCACCATATTTCAGGGCCTGGCTCCCGCCCGCCTGCCGCGCCCGATGCCGGAGGGCCTGGGGCTGACAAATTGAATCAGGGGGAGATCATTCCTGGCCTAACATAGTTTGCAGCATGTTGGAGGGAGAATTGACAAGAGCCATGTCAACTCCATCACCCCAATCCCATAGGAACTAAGAGTAGGCTGGGACAGAGGGCGGGGAGAAGGGGCTTCCAGGACAGGCAGAATCTACTGATTCTGATACCAGGAGCCAGGTAAAGCCCTTTTCCTCAGATTCATTGGAGAGCCGGCCATGCATGGAGTCCATGTCCTCCTCCCCGTGGCCAGCACTGGCCGTTGGCCCTGGATAGGGGCTGAGCTAGGCTGAGCACCTGGGGTTGAATGGCCTGGCTAGAGCTTGGCTGAGCTGGGTTGGGCCGGGCTGGGCTGGGTTGGCTATGCCTTCTCTCTTTCGGGTCTTCTTGCTCCTCTACGCTTGCATGCCCTGGGCAGCAGGTGGAATGGTCACCCTATTCTCTTCTTTCTTGGCAGCAAGAATTCTCTTCTGAAGGATGCCATGGCTCCAGGCACCCCTAAGGTAGGTGTCCAATTATGTGTTTTCCTCCTACTCACCCTAACCTAGGCCTCCCCAGAACTGGTTCTTCCCAAGGTAGCTCTTCTCAGATCCCCAACTGTCTCCTGAACCCCTGAACATTGACCTGAGGCCTAGGGCTGCTATATGTGTCTGTGTGTGGTCTGTGTGTGAGGGTATGGTCATGTGACTTCCTCCTCCCAGCCAGGAGAAGGGTCAGAGCCAAGAATGGCCTAAGGGGAGTGGGTGACCCAGGCACTAAGGCTGGGGAGACTCAGAAAGGAAGATGTGCTGCAGCAGATAGAGAAGAACATAGCTGCAGGGTCAGACAGACAGCAGGGCCTTCGAAGCCAGACCAGGGTGTGTTTGTGTATGAGTCTATTTGTCCTGACAGCAAGAAGGAGCTGGGGAAGGCACTGGGCCCATTTGGGGAGACAGTCTGCCCCTCTGAACAAACTCTGGGAGAGCCCTGAGAGCATCATATGGAAAAGGAAAGGGAGGAGCAGTATCCAGCGCACAGGAGGGGCCCGGGAGGCCTCAGCACAGTGATGTACTCACACCGGGAACTCCTGGTAGGTGGCGACTGGTACTGCTTCCCCAAAGTGGGTGATTTTAAGGGGATGGAGACATGGAAAGAAGGACTCAGCTCACTCTCACGGTATATCTGTCCCCTTCCCACACCTTGGTGGAAGGCTATATCATGTCTTGTAAGTTCTCAGAATAACTCAAAAAGGCAGGAATCCCTAGCTCATTTGACAAGGAGTGAGGAGTAAGGTTGAACCTTCTGGAATGGATGAAATCAGTGAGAGAGAGCGTATGTTGATGTTAGAGTAAAAGTCAGGAAAAGTGGGCCAGCGAGGTAGTTAAGGTACTGGATCCCACATGGCCTACTCCATGTTTCAAGTCCTGGACCCGGCAGCTTGAAAAGCACACTGGGTGCAGGTGCGTACATATCCAAAATCCTGAGAGAAGAATGGAGGAGAAGGGATTGCTGTGTGGCCATTCCCCTGGGTGTGATTCCTCACTTTCGATCTCTCTCTCTCTGTCTCTCTGGCAAGCCTATAGCAAAAAACTAAAAACCTAAAAAAAAAAAAAGGAAGCCAGGATCAGCAGGTAGTGTGATGGTTAAGGGCACTGGACTCTCACATGGCCCACTGTGGTTTAAGTCCTGGACCTGGCGACTTACTTTCTCGCTTTCTTTCTCTCAATCTGTCCCTCTCTAGTCAAATTAAAATAAACAAATAAATAAAATAAAGTTAAAAATAAAAATAACTCTTTAAAAAAAAACAAGCCAAGGAAAGACTCTGGTGGGCTCTTGCCCTTAGAGTCAAGACAAGGGACAGGATGCGGAGGAGGAACAGTCAACAAGGTAGGAGGGGCACAGGAGGGCACGGGCTATCCCAGGACCCTAAGGAAAGAGAGTTTCCAAAGGTATGGGTTGGGCAGCAGTCAAAAGGAGAAAGGCTGGAGAAAGGGCCACTGTGTTTAGAATGGCTTAATGTCACTGGTGACCTCCAAGCAGGCAATTTTCTTGAGAGGGGCCAGAGTGACAAGTATCAACTCCTCACGGTGGGCCCAACCACTCGGTAGGCCTTTAAACAGGGTGAGAGCGGACTCCACACCTTCATTTAGGAAATTGCTCAACTGCAGTTGCTGGGGGACGAGGAAAGAGAACTCGGCCCAGCACTGGATTGGTGTAGGCCTTGAACATGGAGGTAGGGACCAGCAGTTAGCGTAATGGCTATGTCGCTGGACTCCCACGTAGTCGACCGTGGTTCGAGTCCCGGACCCGGCGGCTTAAACTCACGCCGGGCGCGTGTGCGTGCGTGCCCAAGATCCCGAGAGGAGAATGGAGGAGAAGGGATTGCGGCGTGGCCATCCCCCCTGGGGGGTGATTTCCTGCTTTCTATCTCTCTGTCTCTCTCTGTCTGTCTGGCGAGCGCACGCGCCCTATAGCAAAAACCTCTCCAAAAAAAGAAAAAAAAAAAAAAAAAAAAAACATGGAGGCAGAACTCCTCCAGCCTAGAAAAAGGTGGGGGTGCCAGGCAGGTGTGGACTCCTTGGGGTAGGGAGCCCAGTCCCTGAGCTTGGCCTAGCTACAGCATTTAATGCTGCAGTTAGGGCAGGTCCTGGACAAGCTTCCAGGCTGGCCACACAAGCAGTGACACCTGACACTTGGGCGTCGCTGGCAGGGCGGGGATGTGGAGCCACTGAGGCCTGTGTTCTGAGGACCAAGGCCTGGCAGACACAATCCAAGTCCATATCCAGAACTGTGCACATGCAGACCACACAGACCCAGGCCGGAATATGCACACGAGCAAGCTGAGACACGTCCAGGTTCCTGCAACACAGACTCGGGCATACTGATCATCAGCTCTACGGTCCTGCCCCCCGAGCCGGACAGTCCAGGGTCTGTTCTCTGCCCTGACCTAGGCTCCAGGGAAGCAGGTCATGGGTGAAAGAGGCAGGAGGTAGAAGGTTCAAGCAAGACTGAGAGGACAGGGAGAAGGAGGGAGGGAGGCAAGGAGGAGAGGGCGAAGGGGCCTGAGACAAGATTGATGGCCTCGTTGCCATTAAGAAAAAAATTAGCCGGTGGCGGCTATCATATTAAAGGGTGAAGAAGCCGTGAATTATTTTCTTAAAGATCTTATCGCTTACAATGATAATTTTACCTTCCAAAAGGCCACTTTTAATGAGGCGAAGAGCCAGGCAAAAAGTCATGATTTAATGCTGGGATTTTTTTTTCAAAACACATTTTACTGCTTTTTGGTCCATGTTTAAAAAGCGCCAGTGACCTTTTTTTATTCCACTTGCCCCAGGTGTAATGCTGAGGCCTCTCAGGGCTTCTAACCTAGCGAGAATGAGAGAGAGAGAGAAAGCACATAGCATGAGCTCCCTCCTGGTGTGTGTGTGGCGGGGACCACATTGCTCCCTTCCCCAGCAGTTGCCTTGGGACCAAAAAAGGACATCGCCTGAAAGCACCTCCTTCCTGAGCAGGGGGCTGAGCTGCCTGCTGGGCCTCCCCCTGGGCATGGGTGGGTGAACGCCAGGTTGCAGGGACTCCCAGCAGGCCCTTTCCAGCCGGCCCCCTCCTCCAGCGCCTGGGGAAGGGCAAGTCAGGGCGAACTGCCAGCCCAGCAGCTGCCCTTGCTTCCCGGGGCCCTGGCTGAGGATGCGCAGCGTGGCCACCGCATGCGGGTCACATCCTAAGGCTCAGTCGGAGATGAAGGATAAATGGCTGCTCCATCTTTCCCAAATTGCTTTCTTTGGGCTGTCACTGGCGATTTGGCATGGTTTTCTAGGCTGGGGAGGACTCCCAGGGAATTGCGTGCTTCCGGCTCAGAGCTGTGCAGGCTGGAGAGGTGGGGGGAGGAAGTATGGATTGCTTTCAGGCCTCCAGGCCCCCCGTTTGCAGCTGAACAGGCCTTGGCAAGAGCTGGCTCTCAGGCCGAATGTGCCATGTGGCATTTAGAATTGTGGTGCTTGCACACGATTCCAAGCAGACAGTTTATTAATCTAAACTGCAGGCGTATGTAGAAGAGGCCGTGCAGGATTGACATGGGGGGATTAGTTTTGCTGGGGTTTGTGCTGGGGTCATCGCCGTAGCACGGGGATAAATGGACCCAGCGTACATCCCTAGCTGCACGCGGGAAACTCATACATACTATTTAATTTACTGTCTCCATAGCGGGGCTGCCATCAGCCTATATTAGGGGCAGGCAGGGTAGCGGGTTTGTGGCTTTACCCTCAACCCTTTGTGGGGGCCCCAGCGTCTCTGCTCTCTGGCGGAGAACAAAACATGCATCATCCCAGCCCAGTGAGAGTGGACTGGGAGTCCTGTTCCATTGAGGCGGAGATCAGTCTAGACAGGGTAGGAGGTTTGCACTCCCTGCAGGGGTGGGAGTGGGGTCTACCCATTCCTACAGCCAACCATGGCCCGCTCCAGGGCTTGGCCACATGCCTTCAGAATCTCAAGACGGGTCCCCTGCCCCTCTACCCCTCTTCTCTCTGCCAGGCTCCCAAAAGCTCCATAGGAAAGGGACCTCTAGGGGACTCAATGAGGGTCCTTCAGCCTGAGGCCACATGTCCTTTTCTTCTTCCAGTCCCTCCTGTTGTCAGCTTCTATCAAGAGGGAAGGAGAGTCTCCCACAGCATCACCACACTCGTCTGCCACTGACGACCTGCACCACTCAGACAGATACCAGGTGAGAAGAGTGTGGGAGTGGCCATGAGAAGTTCTCCATGGGGAGCTTTAGAAGCATGCCTGGTGCCACCTCCACCCCTCCTCTGGAGGCCAGAGGAGAGACCTCAACTGTGTTTGCCTCCCTGTTGGCTAAACCCCTAAGTGAACTCTGAAGGCGCAGGAAGCACAGGAAGGGGCAGTGGCATGAGCCAAGAACCCCAGCTACTCAGGAGGCTGATGTGGGAGAATAGAGAGTTCTAGGCCAGCATGGAGACTATAACGAGACTGCCTGAAAGCTGGATGTGGGGTCGTACTCTTGTGGTCCCAGCAACTTGGGAGCCTGCTGCAGGAGGACTCCAACACAGCACAACCTTGTCTTAAAAAAGCAGAAGACACAAGAGCCAGGAATGAGCCTCACATAGACGTGTTTTAGGGAGAGATCCCAAGATTGCCTGGGCTCTGTGCTCCTCTGAAGTATCCTGTCCATCAGGACGTATCCAGTGGCATTTGGTTTCACAAGGGACCCAGTGACATAGCCCAGAATCACCTGAAGACTTCAGACTTCAGAAGCAGGATTGCTGATCCCTTAAGCAAATAACCATTCATTCTCACCAGACCTTGTATCAGGCCCAGATAGAGGGACAGGCTGTCACTGCTGTGAGTGTCTTGGACCCGCAGGAAGGGTAGTTACACAGTCCTAAAAAATCAGAGCAAGAGGGGCCTGAGGGGAACAGCTAGCCACAGACAGACTTTCCTCATGGTGAGGAGAGAGAATGACCCCCAGAAACTTTGGTCTGAGAGGCAAAGCCCTGCCTTTGGGAAACCCAAGTGGGTGGAAGAAAGCAGGGCCCTACGGTAAGGAGCATCTGTTTACATGGCAACAGGGCTTCTCAGGGAACCCCACCATGAAAAGGGAGAAACATCCCAGAGCTGATGTGAAGAGGAGGGCAGCATCCTCTCCTCCGGGCTGGTGCCGGGTGCGGAGCTTGGAGAGAGGAGTGCCAAGTGTGGGCTCCACCCCAGCCTCCCTGGCACATCCTCTCCTGGACCCCTCAAACTGCCAGCTCTGGGGAGGGGCCCAGCTCTCATGAGCCCTGGTTAGAGAGAGGCAGCCTAGGGGACCGGCCCCTGGGAGACGTCACCCTGATTTGTGGTGAACAAATGGCCCAGCCCTCGGGAACTCTGGTCTGGGAACGAGACAAGGCTCTGTCCCAGAGAGTCTCACTCGAAAAGGATGGACAGCGCTCTGCCGTCAGAGGCCTATCCTCTCTTCACTCAGCATCAGCCCCACCATATACTTTTTTTTTTTTTTTTTTTGGTAGTTTTTGCTATAGGGCATGTGTACTTGCCAGAGAGAGAGAGAAAGAGACAGAGAGAGGGAAAGTGAGAAATCATCCCCCAGGAGAGATGACCACTCAGCAGTCCCTTCTACTCTCCTCTTGGGATTTTAGGCATGCATGCACACATGCCTGGCATATTTTCCAAGTCACCAGGTCTGGGACTCAAACTGCACAGTCAGCTAGGTGAGATCCAGCCACCTTAACCACCACACCACCTGGCTGCCACCACATCTATGTAATGGAAAAATAATCACCACTGGGCAAAGATTGCCTCAACTTCTTGACCCCTACTTCCACCTCTAGAAGCATTCCTTTTATTCTCTAGAGAATTTGAGGAATGCTATGAGCCTTCTTGCATATTAAAAAAATACACATATGAACACACACACACCACATGTGTACACACATATACACATGCTCAGTGCATGCAGCATTTAACTTGAGGAAGTCAGGAAACCTCCAGAGCCCATCTATCAATAGATATCCCTTAGAGGTCTTTGGAGCCACGGTTAAGACCCATGACCCTGTCCTTGACCCTAAAGTACACTCTTAATGGACCAATCAGATTAGGTTTCTTCCTGTAAGTTCAAGTTCCGTGTCACCAAGGCCTTCTGTGATTTAGATTCAACCTGTATTCCCAGCTTCCACTCCTAATTCTGCAGGGCCCTATGGGCTATGCTTGTGAATTAATGCTAACTGCTCCCTGGATATGCTGTTCCTTTCTTGCTTCCACGTCTTTACAAATGCTGTTTCTTCTAACAGGAATATTCTACTTCACCCCATCAATTTGTTTTTCACTTTTGCCAGAGGGCATGTGGAGAGAGGGAGGGAAAGTAAGAAAGCACATCCCTCCTCACAGGGCATGGTCCCACTGCTCTCTCTCTTCATCTTTCCCTCCTTTCAGGACTTTAGGAACACACCCACATGTGTCCTGCTTGTTTATTAAGCCACCAAATCCAGGATTTGAACAATGCAGACAGCCACATGGAGGTCCAGCTACCTTAACCACCACACCACAGGCTGACCCACCTGCCAAATTTTATTCTTCAATATCCTGTCCAAAGACCAGCTCCTTTAGGAAGCCTTTCTGGATTAATTATCTCGTCTCATGACCCTTGTATGTATATCCCTTTTATTGCCCAGTCACCTTATATTGGTGGTCAGCTATTCAGGTATGTTTCCATCATCTATTGATGTACCAATTATACCAAAACTTAGTGGCTTCATATAATTTATTATTTCTTGATTCTGTGGATTGACTGACCATTTCCTCACTTAAGCTGGAGGATGGCCCAGACTGGAACGTTCACAATGGCCTTACCGCATGTCCAGCAAATGGGATTCCCCATTTCTTTTCCATCTGGCCTCTTATTCTCCAGTAGGTTAGATTGGTTTCCTTACTTAGCAGTCTCAGGGCAGTGTCATGTCAAGAGGTCAAAATTATAAGGCATAGGCCTAGAATCTGGAACTCACAACATCATTTCCACCATTTTTTTTTTTTAGTTTAGTTTTGTTTTGTTGTGTTGTGTTTTTGCTATGGGGCACATGCACTCAGCCAAGAGACAGAGAGACAGAAGGTGAGAAATCACCCCCCAGGGTGGATGACCACACCATAATCTCTTCTCCTCCGTTCTCCCCTTGGGATCTTGGGTACGCATGCACACATGCCTGGCATATTTTAAGCTGCCGGGTCCAAAACTTGAACCACAGTTGACTTTATGGGAGTCCAGAGACGTAATCATTACACCATCTGCTGGTCCTTCCACCATTTTCTACTGGACAAAGCAAATCGCAAAGATATCTCATAATTAAGGACTGAAGAAATGCAGCTCTTGATAGAAGCTGCAATGAATTGTGGTCATATTTAACGTATCACAGCGAGTGAGTCCAATTCCTCCACTAGATTTGGAGCTCTTCCAAGGCAAAGACCTTGTCTTATCCTTCCTTTACTTAAACACTTATCTGGTACTCATGTATGCTCATCCCAGGGTCCTTTTCATTAAGGGCTTAGATCTACAAGTAGATAATTATGGCCCAGTGTGGTAAGGGGTATAACAGGGTATAAATGAGTTTCTACGTTGACACACTGGAAGGCGGGTAAAGTCAGTATAAGCTTCAGACAGGAGCGAGTAAGTGACCAGGGTTTCAGAGGAGGACTAGGAGTTCACTTGATGAACAAGAAAGAAAAGATATTCCTGGCCCAGCCAGTGGCAGTAGAGTGGTGGTTAAGGGGGCTGGATCCTCACGGCCAACTGTGCAAATCAAGTCCCAGACCCAGCGGCTTGAAAAACATGCTGAGCGCTTGTGTGTGCATGCCCAAAGTCCTGAAAAGAGAGTGGAGGAGAAGGGCTTGCAGCATGGTGCTTCCTCACTCTTCCTCTCTCTGGCAAGAGCACATGCCCTAAAGAAAAAAAAAGGGGGTTTCCAGGCAATGCTATTGGCAATGCACAGGGCATAGAGGTATAACACAGAATAACGTACATGGGGAACTGCTAGAAGTTCAGTTTTCATAGAAAGTGAAGTGCAAGGGAAGCAGGTAGGTGAAGCTGGATAATAACCCAGGGTCTAGCTGGGCATCCCATCTGCTCATTACACAATACTTGGCACATAATAGTTGCTCAGTTGTGTTGAGCTTTTTAAATCATTGTGGGCAGATCCATGACACAGCAGTTAGGCACTTTGCAGGCAAAACCGGATCCTACATAGCAGACTAGGTTTTGAATCCCAGACCTGTCTACTTTACACTGGGTTCATGCATGCATCCCAGGACCTGATGGAATAGAGAATTGAAGGGAAAAGGATCGTGGCATGACCAGGCTCCATGGAGAAGAGGGGGTGTCCTCTCTTTCTTTTCCTCTCTCATATACACACATGTGTAATCATGGATTTATACCATCTGCTGGTCCTTCCACCTAGTTCACTAAATCACTGAACGAGGCCTTGAAAGCTAGGGGTTTTGGTTTCTGGTTTGGATTTCCATTTAATTAGCCCTTACTGGGCACCTAACCCTCTTAACCTTCACCTCACTTTACCCTCATAACAACTGTATAAACTAGGATTCACTACTTTCAATTTATTGGTAAGGAAACAGGCCTAGAGAGAAGAGACTTTTCTCAGAACGCATAAATTATGAGTGGCAGAATCAGGATCTAAACTTGGGTTCCTCTGACCCTGATTCCTAGATTATTTCCCAGCCGTGCACTGGGCTCAGGGCTTCCCTATAAACATTCTTCTCTCCTTCCCACCAATAGTTCAAATGTTAGCCCTAGTGCTTGGTGACTGGATAGAGATGACCTACCAAGTAGAAAAGACAGATAAGAAAATAACCATAGCATACATGATCAGAGGAAGGGACTGAAAACTCAGAGGCAACAAACCTAGCCTTGGGGGGGAAATGAAGCCTTGCTAGAGTTAACCATGGAGAATAATCTGTCCCAGAGTACAGAGCATACACTACTCAAAGAGCTACAGGTAGCTTTGCCACGCTGAGTGTCAGGAGGACTAAGGGAGACAGCAGGAGTGGCAGGAAGAGTCTGGAGAAGCCGGCAGTGCAGGGCAGGGCAGGCCTAACGCCATGTTGCCAGTCTTCCAGGTGGAGAACCACTGAAGGATTCAAAGGGAGAAAAATGGGGTTACTTTTGCAAAACAAAAGGATCACCCTGTGTGGAGGACAGAGGTTGGGTTGCAGGGAAAGAAACTAAAACCAGATGATAAGATGAGAGTCGCTGCAAATTTAAAGCTAGTAGGATCACGAATCAGAGCAGAGACAACCAAGGTAGGTATAGCCACTGAAGAAACACTCAGGGATGTCTTGCCTACGCCAAATACCTCCATGCTGGGCTCATGCTTCTCTCAAATCCCACTCACGGCCCCAACCCTGGTTGGTCCACTGATTAAAATGTATACAAGGCATAATGAGGGTATAGAAATGGAAGTACTCTTACGGGAGAGGCGACTATTTCATTTAGGCCTACAAGGACGGGTAGGAGATGAGGTGGGCATGAGAAAATTTAAGGTAGCCTCCCAGGAACTAGCGAAGGATTGAGAGTGAGGGATGAAGGAGAGGGTGGGGTGAAGGCGCCAGTTGGGGCATCCCCATGAACAGGGAACGCCAAGAGGGCAGCGCCTGCCTGAGATATGTTGCGTTCCTCGCTGGCCGCCAGGAGCGCCTAGGGAGCGCCAGGGGATGGCAAGCGGACGGCTGAAATGTCGGAAATTTGGCAATCGGGCTGCGGTGGGCTAGGGCTCTGGGGCGGGGGACTTTGGGAGCACGCCGTTGAGATCGCCCTTGGACGACGGCGAATTCCGACACCTCCTCCCCAGCAAAACGGCCGCTTCGAGGCCGCGGCCCGAGGACAGCCGCGGGAGAGGCGGGAGCCAGGGCCAGGCTCCGGGCGGAAAGGACCCCGCAGCGGGAGGGCGTGCGGGGCGGGGAAGGACCTCGCGGGCGCGGAAGGTGGAGCGGGTTGGCTTCACAGGCGGTGGGAGGGACCCCGGGCGGCCCCAGCCCGTTGCTTACAGGAGTATAAGCGGCCGTTTCCTGGTCCCGTCCGGCCGCCCCCTCTCAGTGAACTTTCACCCCCAGCGCGCGACGGCGGCGAGTCACGTGACCAGGGCCAACATGGCCGCCGCCGCCGCTGGGAGCTGAAGTGCCGCCGCCGCCGGGCAGCCGGGAGGAATCCGCCCGCATCGCCGCCCTCGCCGGCCGGGCGGCCGCGGGGCCCGTAGTGCCGGAGGCCGGGGCTGGGGCGGCACCGCGCGGCGGCCACGGAGTCCCGTTAGAGCAGCCTCGGCGGCTATGCCGAGGGCCCGGAGCAGCCGGCGGAGCAGGGGGGCCGGCGGGAGGGAGGAAGTAGGTTTGTTTACGGGCTGTCTGGGGCGGGGCAGGCCTAAACCGGGGTCCGGTGCTGGGGCGGGGGCAAAGACTCCAGGCCGAGCCTGACGCTCTGTTTTCTTTCTTGCATCTGCCCGGGATCTTCTCCCAGACCTTTCTGCGAGTGCGAGCCAACCGGCAGACCCGACTGAATGGTGAGTCCTGCCCGGCCCCTCCCTCCGCCCCACCCCCGGCCTCCTCCCTCCCTCACTGCCTGCAGCGCCTGGCTTGCCTAGGTTTTTTCGACATTGAGGCCCGTTGGCTGCTTCGCAGCACAGGGCCGGAGTATGTACAAACCAAGGCGGCCGCCCTCAGTTTCCCTGTCTGTGTAATGGAGGTTATGGTTCCCAGCTCCTGCCTAAGCCTCTCTAAAGGCCCCGAAGATCCCTGGGGGGCAATAAGTGCTGGAGAATGAGGAACAAGCCACACAATTCCACTCGGGAGCTCAGCTTTGAATTTGCAAACTGCTGGGACCTCACTATACAAGCCGGCAGGGCGCTGAAAATGTTTTTCTTCCAGTTTTTAATCAGTGCCCAGTAGTGTGAATGCAGCCTCTCTGCTGAGACTTGACAATGCACTGAGATCTGGAGTTCCCACGGCAACAGGAACTAACTCATCCCAGGGCTCTTTGAGTTATCAGTCGGCCCACATTTCACAAAGGTGATCAGCGTGGGCTCGACAGCTCTTAGAGGCCTTCTATGAAAGCAAGCCATGGATGCACTACCTGGCGGCCTCCCTTTTGGATTCAAACCTCTGGAGCATTTCTGTTTGTGGAACACAATTGAATGGCCCTAGCTTTTTGTGCTGACTGGGATGTGGCTGTAAGGGGCTTAGGGTCTCTGGGCCAGCTGGTAAGTGAGTGAGGCCATGGCCATTCAAGATCTCCAGCACTTATCACTTGGTGTCAGCTGCCAGTCTGGAAGACGGAGAGCATTGGTTATGGCACCAGGTTACGCTCCATTCTTACAACTCTTCTGAGAGGAAAGTGTTATGCACATTTCCTGAACAAGGAAACTGAAGCTTTGAGAGGGAAAGGTGATTTATTTAAAATCACGCAGCTGGGATGTAGCAAAGCCATGATTGAGCCAAAGTTTGTTACCTCTAAAGCTTGTGCTAACCCATCTGTGCCATGCTACCTCCATGGCACATGTTTGACTTTTCCTACTGTGAAGCAGCCTCTGAATAGAGAACAAACTGTTTTTTTTTAACCACACTTGAGTAAGTTGAGCTCAGAACTCAGAAAGTGAATGGTGAGGAGAAAACCAAAAGCATTGCTTGTCTGAAAAGTTCCAGAAGAAGCCTGGTCCATCAGGGTCCTAGCACTCTAAGGGACCATCTGCTGACCAAAGTGTCCTGGATAAGGAGAACATCCAGTATCATGGATCCTTGGTGGGTCTGTAGATCCGTTTCTTCATTCAGTCATCAAACTATGCCTTTCATCTGCCCCTTTTTATCCAAGGAGGCACTTTCTTAGACTCTGGGCAGAGTGGGTGAGGAACCTTGTATTAGCACCCTGCTCCACACTGGGGTTCTAGAAATCGCAGATCCCTGCTCAGTGCCTTTTTCATATCTCGTCCCTTCTTGATCCCAGCCCTGGCTTTAGATTGTCAAGGTTGTTTGAGCCTTAGATACCAAGTTAGGGCAGCCAAAGCAAAGAGATCTGGATCTTTGTCCACAGAGTCAAGTGGGGTGCCAGAACATAGTCATGTCTCCCACAGTGAAAACACGGGCAACTGAAGGAACAGGTAAGGCTACACATGAAGGTTTCTCAAACTCCATGTTTTGTTCTGGTGAGATGGTGGCTTTTCTTTCTGTTTTCATTCTAGGGTCACTCTGTTTGGAGGTTAGAGTAGCTCCCTGCCTCAGACCCTCAGGAGGCAGGAGTTAGGGCCGAGCACACTAGCAAAGATCAGTCTTTGTCAGTGTTACTCAGTCACAGACAGGCTCTTAGGACAGGAAAGCATTTTAGGCTGTGGAGTAACCCCTGGTTTCTTATCTTGCATTCGCCACTTTTTAGCTATTTGGACAAGTGCCTTGATTTCTCTGAGCTTTGGTTTCTTCATCTGTAAAAATGGTATAATGCAACCTAGCTTCAGGATGTAGAAGTAAACAAGCTGACTTGTCCAAGGTGCTTGGCTGTGATCCTGACATACAGTAGAAGTTCTAATTGTAACAGGTCAACTCAACTCTCATCTAGGTTCCCCTCCCTAGACTGCATTCATGAGCTTCCCATCAGGAAGGGCATGAATGAGGGAGTCCTTCCTGGCCATGCAGTGGGGAACCTTTTCCTCCTTGGTTGACTCCTCTCCCCACATCGATCTCATCTCAGAGATGTTGTCACGTCCTGGGAGGGGCTAGAGGGAACTGAGTCCCTTGTTTTGACCCCTTCCTGCTTCAGTGACAGGAGGGCTGCAGAGAGGGATTAGTGAGCTAATTAGAAATGATTGCATCTCTCAGCATTAATTAGCAGTGCTGTGGGCTTGTAGTGTGCACTTTGGAACTGAGCCCCCTGCGGGACAGCATAGCAGGCAGCCTTCCACCTCTAGGGCCTGCCAGCCCTCTGCACTGATTAGAAATGATGGAACAGGTTTTGGTAGACACAGTAAGGGCTGCCCTCTCAAGGTACCCTGGGCCCTGTGATTTGAGTGCCCAGGGTCTGACCTACACCCTCCAGATTCTTTATTGACTGAATCTCAGTCTCCTCTCCTGTAGAATGGGAACACTAGGCACCAGAGAGAGAGAGAGAGAGAAAAGCCCCCCTCCACTGGGGTGTGGTCACGCTCCATCTCTTCATCCCATCACATATGCCTGGCATGTTTTTCAAGCCACTGGGGCCAGGATTCGAACCACAGTCGGCCATGTGGGATCTAGTTCCTTATACGCAGAGCTTAACCACTGTGCTATGGCACTAACCCCAAAGGGGTTTGAGCTGATGAGTGAATAGCAGGCTAAGTCAGGCCCTTGGAGGGAACTTGGGTTAGCCAAAAGAAGTTCTCTAGAGTTGTATTTCAAAAGTGGTCTTGGCCTTCTAGGGAAGAGCTAGCAACATGGAGTTTCTTTGCCCATTAGACTTACCAAGCACTGCAGATAGGGAGTTGTGGGTTGAGTTTAAGCCAGCTGTGGCCAAAGAGTAGTGGACACTTCTCTGGCCTGGCACCACCTTCTCCAGTGCTCTTGGCAAAGCCCAGACCATGAAAGAACAGGAGGACTGTAAAATGATGGCCAGATCGGGTGTCAAACAAAGGGCTAGTGGCTGGCAAGAGGTCGGGGTGTGTCAGCTCCACAGGGACCCTGGGAGCTGCAGTGACCGTCTGCCTCCTCTGTGCTTTGTTTTCGGTTTCTCCGTGCAGCTCGGATTGGGAAAATGAAACGGAGGAAGCAAGATGAAGGGCAGGTATGTCCCCTGTGCCACCGCCCCCTGGCAGGATCGGAGCAGGAGATGAGTAGGCATGTGGAGCGTTGCCTTTTGAAGGTAGAGGGGCCATCACACACCCCCCCCCAACACTAGCTGCCAGTTACCCCTGGATCTTTCGGGCTCTTGGGGTCTCCATGTGGTCTCAGCAGCTTCTTCCCCTCTGTTTGCTGTCTTCCTTGCTTTCACCCTCTCATTCCTCCCTCGGGCTCTAGTGGGAAGTTATTGGGAAGAGCCCAGGCCTTTGACCTGTAGACTTCAAAGGAGCCCTGGAGCTGGGGACCCATCTGACTCACTGCAGCTGGGCTAGAGCTGTGCCTGCCTTGCTGGCTCTGGGAGCAGGTCGGGATGGCCTGGTTCTGCGTGACCCTGCTGTGCTCTTCGCAGAGGGAAGGCTCCTGCATGGCTGAGGACGATGCTGTGGACATCGAGCATGAGAACAGCAACCGCTTTGAGGAGTATGAGTGGTGTGGGCAGAAGCGGATACGGGCCACCACTCTCCTGGAAGGTGGCTTCCGAGGTACAAGCAGCTGACACATAGGCAGTGGCCCTCTGGTGGCCAGGCCCCTCTGGGGTATCCGTCTATGGGAGTTGAGAGGCCGGGGCTAGGGGCTGGCCATCCACTCCGCCACGTGGGAAGTGCTGCTGGTGGGGCTCCTTTGTGACCGCTGCCTGCCTGTGATGTGCATATTAAAATGGATGTATTTGGGTGGGGAAATGGAATTGTGAGGCTGCAAGCTAAGAGTGACGAGGGGGGCTCTCAGCCTCGGGTGATGCATTGAAGGTGACAGCCAAGCCGCGTTAGCACCTGCATAAAATATTAAAGGGACGGTTATGCATTTATCACTCCATCCCTCTTAAGGCTGATAAATGAGAATCCAGCAACCTGCTGTACACCTCCAGCACTGGGGGCCCTGAGGGCTTCCAGGCAAACACATTGGATTTTCCTCCTCCTCCTCCTCAGCCCTGTGTCAGAAAAATCAGTTACAGAGGAGAGAGTGAGTTATGGCAAAATTTGACCTCCCATGAGCTTCATTGGTGAATCTAATTTTAGCTCTGATCCCATCCCTTCTCCCTGGGCGCCCTTGGCCCTGAAGCAAAAGGGGCCTGGGCCCAGCTGCTCCCTGTTTCCCCTGGGCTCTTCCCGGTTGCTGTAGAGGAGTTCCTCCAGGACCCTACCAGCTTCTTAGAGGGGCACAGTTTGCCTCCTCAGGTCAGGTGGCAGAATTGGTGCCCAGAGTCGGAGCCCTGTTAAACTCCCCTGCCTTGGGCAGTGGAAAGGAAAGACTGTCTGCCTCCTGGCCTCCAGCTCTCGCTCTCTGTGTGCACACGCACAGCTGGCACTGCAGCTTGTGGTCATTAAGTGAGCCAATCTGCTTCCCGTCTGCCTCCCGTTCTCTGGGCAGCTCCCTCGGGAGTACCACTGTGTATGTCTCTGGGGACTCACAGCAGCTGAGAAGAGGGTCTCTGCCTGCTGGGGGCCAGGTTCCCAGGCTGTTGCTGAGGAGGATTCTCCACCAGGACAGATGGGCTATGTGAAGGCCTGAGAACCCAGATGGGACATTATGCCTCTGGGCTTCTCTCACATTAACCAGGCTTAGGGGGGCAAGCCAAAACATAAATCAGGAAGGTGAGTCAGACCAGACCACTTCCCTGAGCCCAAACGGAACAGTGTTCATTGGCTGTTTTAATCTGGTCTTGTGCTAGAGCTTTCAAGTATCTGAGGCCCTGGAAGAATGAGCAGCAGAGCTCTGGATCCTGGGAACTGCACACACACGTGTCTGGTGGCAGCCTGCAGGGGCAGTTCCAGGGTGCTGCTCTAGGTCAGCTCTGTTGGCAGCTGCAGCTCTTCACACTTCCCTTTGCTGTGGCAGCTCCTCAGTCGGGTTTCTTGGCACAGAACTGGGCTGATGGACACCAGCTCAGGCTTGGGCTCCACAGGGCCTGCTGCTCCAACAGCATCTCCCTGTGCTGAGATGGGCTGACAGTGCAGTGTGAGGGGCTCTTAGGCCCTGGGCGGGTATCAGTTTTCCCTGAGTGTTTACACTATGAGGTTGTTCCTTTCAAGAATTCCTGAGGGGAGTTCAAAGGGGTCTTTTCTTTGAGCGATTTGGAGAGCGAGAATGAGAGTGAGACTTGAAGAGGGAACAGGGGCCGGAGGTGCCTTTATCTGCAGAGAATTGCTCCAGCTTTCCCGATAGAAGCTGCTGCCGCCTCTTAAACAGCTTAGTGTAGTCAAAAGACAGACAGACTTGAAAGGCTGTTTTACAGCGAGATCAGTGGGGGCCACGAGGCAGAGCGTGGGGCACAGTGGAGCGGAGGAGGCTGAGGCTCCTCAGTGGGGGGGTGCTATCAAAGGAGGCCCTGGCTGATCCTCCCTGTCTCTGCCCCTGAAGCCCTGTCTGCAAAAGCTGACCGTCTGTTGGCCTACCCTCTATGGCCTACCCTTCGTGGCCAGGACCAATAGGCCCAGCTCTTGGGGGGTTGGGTGTGGCCCCGCCAGGCGGGCTGGTGTCAGTGCAGCGCATTGATCGCCCGCCGGGCGGGCCGGGCCGCAAGCCGGGCAGCGCGTGCTTAATGTGATTGAAAGGCAGTTAAAATGGCGGTGACCTTTTCAGGAGGAATTAGATTGCCTGCCAAGACCGGTTAGAGGGAGTGATAACGCCGGCTGAAGAAGCTGCCCAGCCGACTTCAGAGAGAGGGAGGCAGAAGCAGGAGGAACAGCGAGTGGCGAGGCCCATTTAAGCTGCACTGTGCGTGCTGACAGAACAGAGATTGCTGTCCTTGTTAGATATGAAAGGATTGAGGAATTGCAGATAAGTTCTTGTATCCGATCGTCACCTATCCCTCCTCCCAGGCTTGGGCTCCTTCGTCGTCAACTGCATCTTTTCCCACCGGGCCCACTGGAGCTGGTCTGCAGGATCAGATCTTTTACCTTGAATGTAATCTGCTCTGAGAGGGCAGGAACAAGCAAGAGTTCTGGGGAGACACCTGGCTGTGGGGAGCAGCCTTAGAGATGGGGACCTGTGGTCACAAGGGGCGGCCCAGGTATCTCAGGCCTACGGGTGCTTGAAATTGGTATTTTAGGACAGAATGAAGGACCAGACAGAACAAGCGATAGGCCAGACCAAGATGGGTTCACTGGAGATAGCTTTTTATATAGACTAAAGGAAATAGTTAAAGATTTCTAAAGTAAGATGAAAGAAACTGTGTATCTTGGAGACACTTTAACCTTCCCAGTTCTAGAAGAAAACCTTAGGCTGTTGATTGTCCTTTTAGAACCTAGAGTTTTCTAACCTACTGCTTCTTGCATGAAGAACAACATGCAGAGCCTCGCTTCACCAGCATGCCGCTAAAGAGTTAGTTGAGAGACGAAGATGCCCTTGGGAAGTAGCGTGCCAAATCTGGGCAGAGCGAGGGAGTTCTGGGCTAGGGAAGCAGGCCACGGGGGAAACGTAGTTGTGCAGTCCTAGACCAGCCCGCCCCTGCCTGTAGTCAGGGTATGAGGTGAGCGAGCTGAGCCTTTGCTCTCGTTTCCCACATCCAGCCCCTGTGTCCTGAGGTGGGGAGCCTTGGTCCCTCCCCTGTACTTCACCGTCGTCGGGCACAGGCTGGACCAGGGACGTGAGAACAAATGGTCACATAAGCAGGCAGCAGTGTGGTGGGCATAGGAGTGGTGCCATAGGGAATTTCCCAGAGGCTGCATTGGAGGCAGAAGATGTCCACAGAAGGCGTCTGTCCTTGAGCTGTACATGTGAGTGCTTTGCTCGACTCCAGCATGGAGCCCCTTTGAATCAAACAGGTGGAGTGTGGGGGAGAGCGTACTAAGACAGTCAGCTGTATGGGGTTTCTGGATCCGGGCCTAGGGGCTGCATTTTCCTTGAGTTCCTGTCTTAGGTTGGGCTAGTTCCAAGTAGCCTGGATGAGACGTGGAGAACAGGCAGGGCAAGTTTGGCACAGATCTTTTAACTGGCAGTTTTTGATAAAATTTCTGCACCAGATTATGGGGCAAGAGGGTGAGAGGTGTTGTGAGTTCACAGGCACGGGCACATAGCCCTCGCGTGAGCACATAGTCTTGCATGTCGGTTGTCAAAGATGGGAGACCCAGGTGCTAAAAATGTCCTCTGGCACAGCCCTGCTGTCTGGTCCAGTCAGTGACAGGTGTTGGAACAGCACACTGCAGGAGGCAGTCTTTAACGGAGCAGGTTAGGGCTGCTCCCTTCCAGTTCCTACCACTGTTACTTAAAACTGTCGCCTGTTGGGAGGGGTGAGAAGAGGTGGCAAGGAGCAAGCACCTTCTGTCCCCTGTGGCGACTGACGGAATTTAATCGCCTTTTGGAACACAATTGTTAAGCCGGGACAGAGGGAGTGCAGGCAGAAGGAGCAAGTATCAATGGTTTTAAACGGCCTCTGTCTCCCTGCGTCTCTCCTGACGTGAGGCAGTGAAACGCGTTATCGAGGAGGCCCGGAAAGTGGCTAAGTGCGTTTGACACACGCCAACTCCCTGCCTCCACACTGGATAATTGCATTGTCAACTGTTCAGCGAGGTGGCAGGTGACACTGCAGGCCGATTGATTGTCCCGCATCGCAGCTCCCCAGACTGTCAGCTCCCCAATCGATGGCGTTTACACAAGACACCGTAACTGCATCTGTAACTAATTCCAGTGTAAAACTCTCCGGAAGCTGCTGGCCTTGCCCTCCCTGTTGGAGAGCACAGGGCCCTGGAGGGCCCCAAGACTTCTCTTTCTCCCTGGGCTCTGGTTTTGTTGGGAGCAGCAGGTGAGGAAATCGATGCTTCCTTTTTTGTGGTTTCAGGTTCCAGGACGTTATTGCCCCCAGTAAACTGGCATCTCCAGTTTCTCGATCGATCATCTAATCAATTGATTAAATTAACACTGATTTCCTCCCTCCCTTCTCAGTGACCCAGGAAGAAATGAGTTTATGAGAGAAGGGTCATTTTTATAAAATTTAGATCTGCATATCATTGCAACCCTCTCCCTCTTGGTACGTGTTCCCTGGGAGGGAAGAGAGTTTTTATACTCTGCCTCCCCTTCCCCTGACTGAGCTGGGCGACTCTGGCACCCACCCTATTGGGCATCATTGGGCACCAGGCTTAGTTCGCCTATGTGTGAGGACTCAGCCCCTCTTGTCACTTTAAGGTAGGGCAGAACATTAGGAAGAGGGCCTCCCTAGTGACGAAGGCACTCTGTCATCGTGGAGGTCCTGGGCTGAGCTCCTTCCCTGGATAGCAACAGCAGGAGTGGCAGCTTGCCTACGATCCCCAGAGCAACATGGAACAGGAGCCAGAGTCTTGGAAGGGAGCTCTCTGTGCCATCTTTCCTCTGAGTACCGGCTTGGGATATTCCAGCAGCTGAGAGCATAAAACGACTGTGGAGCCGTCCTCTCCGAGCAGGAGGGGGCAGGCTGGCAGGGGCGCTGTCTGCATAAAACGGCTTTATGGCCGTTTCTTTTTATTATGATTCTGCCAGAAGTCAGCAAGTGACATTTCATTAAGAAAATAAAGTTTAATGTGCTGGGAAGGAGGTTGGAGCAGGCTGGGGCAGTACAAGAGTGAAATTGGCAGCAGTGGCCTGTTCCGAACACCTGTGGGGGCAGGGAGAGGTTCCCAACACCTGTCTCAGCTGGGGCAGGGTCAGAACAAACTGCCCAGACCAGAGGCAGAGAGAGCCCTTTTGCTTGGCAAGCAAGATGTGCTGTGCTCCTCCTGGCTGGCTGAGTGGAGGAGCAGCCGGCTGGGAGCCGGGGTCTGTAGGGAAGGCAGTGTCCTGACAGGGCTCTGCCGGCCACCAGCTCTCCAGGTTCAGCCCGGGTTCATTCCATGACCAAACACGGGAGCACATGTCGGGGAGGACTAAGGAAGGGACACCTGGGGAAGTCTCACCCACCACCCAGACACGTTGAGGACAGGGATCAGATCTTAAGACTCAACACCAAGTCAGAGGATGAACTCGGTAAAGATAGCAACTACAAAAGACTGTTGAGGTGAGAATTCACACCTCCAGGGGTAGGGAGCAGCTCTGCGTGGGCACCCTGAGCTGGAGGCAGAAGGCACGCCTAAGCAGGTGTGTGTTCTTAGACCGGGAGTGAGGAGAGCAGGCAGAGCCGGAGGTGTGCAGCCGCGGGTGTAAGGGAGCCGTAGGTTTGGGGGAGCGCAGGAACTGCCCCACTGCTCCAGGCGTGGTGGACGGTACGACGGCAGAGGAAGGGACTTCAGCCAAGGGATGCTGTTACACGTCGAGAAGCTGAGACTTCCCTGGCATCATGGAGGCACTCTGCTCTGCTCTGTCTGCTCTGCCATGGCGGCCCCACTGGACCTAGGAGTGGTACCGGTGTTCACTGCTTTCCTATTCGTCCCCTCACGAGCATGGGCTGTGAGCTGCGTGTAACTGGGGGAGGGCTTGGCAGGGCTCGGGGGCGCAGACTCTAAGTGAACCTGATAGCACAGTCTGATTGATGGCGGAGTTTGTCTCCCAAACTGTCAGAGGGTTTATAGAGGTGCCACTCACCCACAAGGTGGGAATTGCTTGTCAGAACACCTGGTCATGAACAGGAGACAGAGCTGTAACTTGGTGTTTTCTCAGCTTAATGGCCCCGCTGCTGACCTGCCTGCTGCCTCAAGTGTGTCAGTGCCACAGGGGAGAGGGCAAATGAGGACTGGCAGGGACAGCTGGGCCCAGGAAGTGCCCAGCCTCGTTCTTTCCTTGGTGGTTTGTGGCATCTTTGTGAGACCAGACACCCAAGGGGCAGAAAGGAAAAGAAAGATAGGGAAGGAAGTACATCCAAAAAAATGGAAAATTCTTTTTAGAGCTTGAAAGATGGAGACCATTCCAGATGGAATAAACAGCATGAGCAAAGGTCTTAAAGCAGGATCTACAGGGTATGTTGGGCACACTGCGCGGTTCTGATGTACACACAGGGCTTGCGGAGTGGCAGGTGGCGCAGCGGTGGAACAGTAGATGTGCCAGGCCTTCACGGGTCTGGCTGAGGAACCTGGGCCTGGTCGTGCATGTAGGAGGAAGCTGTGGTTTCAGAGCAGGGAAAAGGAGGGTCAGAACTGCAAGGTCAGCAGGATAAGGGAACACACCTCGGAACAGTCTGAGGGAACAGGATGGGCTTGGGGACCCATCCCACGACTGTTACTCTTACGAGAATCCAAGCCCCGAGAGTAGAAAGAAGGGACAAGAAGGGATTTCTGAGCTCCTCAGGTAGAACCCTGAGCTGCCTCCTCTCTTCTTTACGGAATCTGCACTGACCCCACTCACCACAGAGTCCATCATTTTCCTTTGACCAGGCAGGGCTGCCATGTGCCTAGTGGGGTGTGGTCTGAGACCCACTGAGAGGAAGCATGGTGGAGGTACCATCTCTGTGGCCCCTGGCCCAGGGCTGTCAGGAAGGGCGATCTCAGGAGTCCGAGAGCCCAACCACCTGGCAGGTGAGTGGGCCTGCTGTAGCCTCAGCCGCCCACCCTCCCCGTTACCCCGAGTCTGCCGTTGGCTCTGCCAAATGCACCTCAGAGGGGTCGGCTGCCCGCCTGGCCTCTGCCTTGCCTCAGCCCGGCCTAACTGCTTTGAGAAGCAGGTGTGCGTGCCTGTCCTCCCTCGTCTGTCCCTTCCTAATCCCTTTATAACTGCACTTGTCCAGGAATCTGGGCTGAGTGAGGTGGAGATGAATAATTAATGTCAGGCACTTCAGACACCAAATATTTGAACAGCTGCCTGGTGTTTTTGCTGGCAAGGACCTGGCGGCCAAAATGAGGATATTGGCTGGGGGTCCCACTCGGTGGCTCCAATTGGCCTTAGTCAGCCCTGTCCCCTCTGATGGACTTATCAGACTGGACGATGGGACGTAGGGAGACCCAGGTCTTGGAGCAGGGTGGCCTTTCAGACCCAAATTTCTGTCTTCCTGCTCTTCTTAGACCTGGAAGCACGTGGATGGCCAGCCTGAGACCGGGTGTGTCTGAGGTCTCAGCAGGGTACACATGGACTAGATCCCGAGTGGAGGCCTCTGGGAGCGGTGTGCAGCAGGGCGAAGGGTCATACATCGAGAGCAGCAGAGTATCTGCTCTGCATCCCGGGCTCCGTTTTCTCACTGGGCCTTACCTGACCCCTAGAGGAATGGAAGGGGCACCATCGGCCTCGTCTTGGCCCCGTGGCATCATACCTTGCTTCCCACAGGCTCCGGCTTCGTCATGTGCAGTGGCAAAGAGAACCCGGACAGTGATGCTGACCTGGATGTGGATGGGGACGACACTCTGGAGTATGGGAAGCCACAGTATCCTTGGGGCCCTGTGGGGCGAGGGGGCTGGAAGGGCAGGCCACGGGGAATAAGAAGCTGGCACCTCTGGTCCTCACCCCCACCATTCCTGGGGCTAGAATCTCAGCCTGGCCTGGGGGGATTGTGAGGATTCAAGCCTCGTGGCCTACAAACTAGGATCCATTGTCCTTGACCACTGTGCCAGATACACGGAAGCTGATGTCATCCCCTGCACGGGCGAGGAGCCTGGCGAAGCCAAGGAGAGAGAGGCGCTCCGAGGCGCAGTCCTAAAGCAAGTGTGGGCACAGGCTTGGGCGGGTGGGGTAGAGCGGTGGGGAGCTCTGAGGCCAGGCTCAACCCAGTGCTCACCTTGGGCTATCCTGCCTACCCTCAGGCTTCACTGTGTTCTTTCCTTTCCTGTAGTGGCGGCCCTCCCAGCACACGTATCACGCCTGAGTTCTCTAAGTGGGCCAGCGATGGTAAGTTCTGATCCAGGGTAGGAGTGATGGGGCAGGGGGACATCCTGAGATGGAGGGACTGCCTGAAGCCCAGCCCCTCAGCTCTGCTGCCCAGTCTGGCCAGAGTGTGAGTTGCCCCTGTCTCAGCAGAGATGCCATCCACCAGCAATGGAGAGAGCAGCAAGCAGGAGGCCATGCAGAAGACCTGCAAGAATAGTGACATCGAGAAGTGAGTGTGCTCGGCCAGGAAGGACAGGGCCCCTGGGACAGCAGTTCAGCTGCAGGGAGAGGGGCCTTTGCTAGCAGGAAGGTCTGCGCCAGGGCTTCTGGCCCTCCTGGGTGCGCGTAGTCCTGCTGCCGTGGGCACACAGCAGTGGGGCCCAGCTGGTGCTAAGATGACTCTCTGAATTGATCACCAGGCCACGGCCCCGGGAGCCTTGGTGGAGGGAGGAGTAGTCGGCCTGCCTGCCTGCCCGCTGCGGCGGCCTCCGCCCGGAGCGTGATGTATGGCCGCCCAGCCCTGCCGGCCTGCTTGATTCATCTCCAGTTTCTGTTTCTTAATCGGGAGCTAAATTGGTTTCATTTTTCTTGTCCCGGGTGGCGCTTGCAGTGTGTTTTAGGCAGGAGCATCGGGTCTCATCACTTCTGGTGGGAATTTTTGGCCTGGGTCCCTTGGCAGGGGTAAAGGGGACCCGTTAACACTTCACCCAGGGCAGGGCAGCCCCTGGCCTGGATCCCCAGAAGCCTCAAGGATTTGACTTAAGCTAGCATCTCACTGTCTGTCCAGGAGCCCAGGCAAAGGTGGTCCTGGCCCCAGGAGGTAGCACTGCCCAGGCCAGGCTTCCTGGAGCAGCTGCCATTGGCCACAGCTTACCTCCCTGTACCTGGCTCCCTTCCTCTGACCGGAGGCGAGGTTGCCTGGGGTTAAAAGGCAGCCTCTTCATTCCAGGGCCAGTGTTCCATCTTGCCTCCTGCCAGAAGAGTGGATTGCAGGCCGGTGCAGGGCCGGGTCGGTGGCCCAGGGTCACCTCCCATTTGTTTCCCTCCATTTTGTGTTGTCATAAATTCATTCCAGCCCGTTGTGGTTGATCAGTTTATCTCGGCCGGGGCCGCGAGTGCTGCTGGCATGATGTATGGGCCGCGGCGCAGGGCCCGGCTGCCCATGAATCACCGCAGCTGCTCCGTGTCAGCGCCGGAGCGGGCCGGACGGGTTCGGCGCAACCAGCTTGGGGGGGGCAGATGACGTATGGATGTTTATTTAATAATTCTCTCCTACTCCAGCTGAGCGGGGCGGGCGGGGCCATAAGGGGCGCCCACCCTCGTCTGGAGGGGCTGCTCATAAATCAGAAAGACAAGATCATTAATCAGGGATGGCGCCCGTGGGGGAGGTGGGGGCCAGAGTCAGTGGCCGTCCACGAAGGTCCTGCCCACCCAAGGCTGGGGAAGTCAGGGCTTCCGTCCCACCTGTGTGAACACAGGCCCCAGTCAGCGAGGCTCTTCTGTGGCGAGCTGGGGCTGGCTCTGCCGTGCACAGGTCTCCATCGGGTCTGGGTCTGCCAAGATCGGGGCCTTCCAGTCTCTTCCTTGTCCACAGGGCATGGGTTCCCACCCTAGGACTGTTTCACAACCCAGAGAAGGAGAGGGGTGGGATGCCATTGCTTCTTCCAGGGATCTCTCCACCCCCTGCCTTGGAGAGGCTCAGGAATAGCTCACACCCGCCTGGGTCGGGGGTGGGGGACTGGGTATTTCACCAGAACAAAGGTCAGAGCCAGGTGTACTGAGCAGGTCTAGGACAGGTAGGCTCTGGCCCTGGCATAGCCTTAGGGCCTAGCAGGTGCAACAGGAGAGGGCGGCATTCTCTCCTGGCCATGTTGTTTTTGGGCTTTCCAGCTCTAGTTCATTCTCTAGTTTGGGATTCTCTAGTTCTCTCTTCTGGGGTAGGCTGCCTCCAACTCCAGGCTTTCTTTTCCCCATCTTCGAAATAATCATGGAGGACCAGGCAGATTCCTGGTTCTTGGAGAGGAGAGGAACATAATTACCCAGACTCGTCCTCTTGTCGGGAGTTTACCCGCAGTCCAGATGGGGAAGGCACCGACGGCCTCAGGCACACTCCAGGCAAGGAGCCAGCTGTGTGGGTGCTCGTGAGGAGAGAGTGGGTGCTCAAGGCTTCCAGGGCCAGGAGGTGGGATGGAGCCCCACCAGAAGGAACTGCATCGCCTCAGCCCTTCTCAGCATTCCTGGAGGGAGGCAGGGTAGGGAGAGGGACCCTGAGGTGAGGGAGCTAGAGTGCCCTGACACAGATACAGCCATTAGGGAGTCATGGTCCGTGTTGCTGCTAGCACCTAAAAAGAAGGTCAGAGATTGAAGTCTGTTGCCCACGAAGCGTTACTGCTGCTCTCCCCTGGCCCCATTACCACTTTGGCCCCCACAGGAGGGCCCCTGAGCTCCTGGGCTTTCTAAGCCAGCTGTCTCACCCAGGCTGGCGGGAGATTGTCCTTGCCCCCACATCTCACTGTGACCCCCCAGCCTGGTCTTTGCTCCCTCGTCGAGGTCATCTTTTAAACCTAGCTCTTCTCACGTTCTCCACCATCTCCCATTGCCCATGAGGGGAACCTCGATTCCTGAGTGTGGCCTTGGAACCTCCTGAACACAGTCGCCTCCTCGCTGTGCCTCCGGGCTACTGCAGTGAGTGTCAGCCAGCCTCGGCTCCTGGGCCTCGCGGCCTTTGTTTCTGCTGTTTCCTTGGCCCAGAGTCCATCCCCTGGGTCTGGCCAGGATAGAGTAAGGGTTCATTGCACCGTTCACAGTTGATCATGGAATCCATCTGCCAGGTTTGAATCACATCTCCCCTACTCTGTGTGAATCCTGGGCAAACTGCTAAATTTTTCTGTGTTTTACTTTGTTCAGATATAAAATGGGAATTTCGGCATCCTCTCTTGGGTTTTTGTGACGTATAAATTAGAAAAGAATTATCAATCCCTCAGTGTGATCCCCAGCATTTAGGAAGAGCCTAATACATTTTAGCTATTTTATCTGTATTATCATTATTATTCCCTAAGGTTCATCTTCACTACCATCTCTCTACTTTTCCAGGAAGCATTTTTCTACATCTCTGAGTTCTCAGGTCCTGTCCACTTGTAGCAGGTGGAAAGGCTCCTCCACACGGTCCTAGCTGCTCCCTGTTCAGCAGAGCAGCCCAGTCTTGGAAAGGTGGTAGGGACTTCTGGTGCAGGGCTTGGACCACAGGCTGAGGACTGTCAGGGCATCTGACAGGCCTAGGAGGAAATGCAAGGAGCCCCCTAGAGGAAGGCCAGACCTGTGGCAAAGGACCTAGATTGTGTGGGACTTGTCCAGTCCCTACAGCTCAGCCTTTCCTGGAGCTCGGCCTGGCTCTTTCATCAGTAGGTGTTTACTCACGTTTCCAGGCCTGAAGTGGGGTGATAGTGCTAGGGGAGCGGGCAGCCTGCCCTCGGAGCCCAGTTGGGCCCAGGAGCCAAAGACCTCTGCAGTTACATTGTTGTGCTGGAGTTCAGGCCTGATACTGGAAGAGCCACAGTGGTGGCCCTGTCCAGGAAGGTTGGGACAGGCTTCTGGGAAAAGATGTGAACTGAACTAGGCCTGAATGGTGAAGCAGAGCTAGTGAGTTAGGAAGTTGGGGGGCGGGGTTCAAAGGGAGCAAAGTGTAGGGGGCCGAGGGAGTGGGTGTGTGTGTAGATGTGCCCATGTGGAAACATGTAGTCGTTTAAGGGGCCTTAGCATAAGTAGGTGGCAGGGTGCTTGGGGTACCGCTGGCTGGGGCTGGACTGGGGTAAGGCTAGGCTTACTCAGAGGGAGACATTGACATGTTGGAAGGAAAAATGCTCAGATTTGCTTTTTTATTTTTAATTTTATTTTTTAAGAATTATTTAATTTCTATTTAGCGATATTATTATTATTTTAATTCACCAGAAAGGTAAAGTGAGAAAGCCTTCAGGCCTGGAACTTGAACATCAGTCAGACACGTGGGAATCCAGTACCTTAACCACCACGCCACCTGCAGGCCTCTAGATTTGCTGTTAGACTGGTTCTTCTGGGCATAGGGAGGATGGAATGTAGATGAGGACAGGAGGCCAGAGGCTAATTGGAAGGGGAGGTTAGTCATCCATAGAAGAAATCATGAGAGCCCAAATAGGGGGTATGATGGGAAGCAGTGGGGAGCAGAGACAGTAGGAGAGGGTTGACTGACTGGACATCAGGGTGTCTGAGGAGGGGTTGAGAATGGTGCCCACATACCGACTTTAGAAATTCATCAGGGCAGAGGAGGAGGAAGAGAGGATGAGTTTAGGTCTGGAATGTGGGTTTTGCAAGTATTGGGGTATCAGGGAAGAGGTCACGTGAGAACGTCTCAAGAGATGTTTATGTGCATGGTTCTGCAGTTGAAGGGAGGTGTGGGCTGGAGGTCAGGCTGGGGATGCCAGCCTGCTGCCCCGCTGTGTCTCTTCTCCACAGAATCACTGAGGAGTCTGCTGTGACCACGTTTGAGGCCCTCAAGGCTCGGGTCAGGGAGCTTGAACGGCAGCTATCTCGTGGGGACCGTTACAAATGCCTCATCTGCATGGTGAGTAGAAAGGACAAGGGGGCCTTTGGTCCTTACTGCCCTCTCGGGGTTGGAGGTTGGAGAGGGTCTCTGCACCGTGATCTGGGCTCACTGGCGGACCTTCCTTGGAGTGACCCTTCTCTGCCCACCTCCTCCCTAGGACTCCTACTCGATGCCCCTAACGTCCATCCAGTGTTGGCACGTGCACTGCGAGGAGTGCTGGCTGCGGACCCTGGTGAGGTGGCAGGGAGTCACGGCGGGGGGCTGCTCTGGGCACTGCCTGGATATCCGTGTTTATGCTCCAGCCTGCTCAGGGAAATGGGGAGCAAGGGCGAGAGAGCAGAACAGCGTAGAACAGAGCCGGGCTCCAGGATGGTTACCCTGCACCCTGCCCTCCCACCACAGATTTAGGGATTCTCCCCTCCCTGCCCCCTCCCCGAAGGCCCACTGCGTGGTGAATATTGGTGAGACCCAAGTCAGGAGGGGCTGGCTGCATAAGCAGACCACGGCCTCCCCTTCCCCCTCCTGTTACTAAGCTCCTCTGCTCCTGCCCCTGTTCTTCGCTCCGGAGCAGCCATTAAAATGTCGCCCGGAGACAGCAATAAAAGGCCCGGACGTGGGCTCTGTGTCCTGATCAAAGGCCGTGTGTAATCTCGTTAGGGCCGCGACAGCCACAGCTGGACCCAGCCTTGTTCTCATTACCGGGGCTCCCGCTGCGGGGCTTGCCAGGCGGTTTGATCCTGGCGTCCCCCCAACACAGGAGCATGCCTACCTGCTCATAGAGGCTGCCCATGTGTCCCCAGCGCCACTGACAGGACCAGGCCCCAGCACACACTGGTGCAGGGGCATGGCTACAGGCCCAGGTGCTTGTGTGCAGACATGTGCACGTCGTGCATAACCAGAGTCCCCCCGCCCCCCTGCAGGGTGCCAAGAAGCTCTGCCCTCAGTGCAACACGATCACAGCGCCTGGAGACCTGCGGAGGATCTACTTGTGAGCGAGCCACCCCGCAGGCCTGGCCTCCAGCAGCCCCACTGCCCCAGCCTCTGCGACAGCGACCCTTCCCTTGTACATACTTGCACACAGGTTCCCCGTGTACATACATGCACATATTCACACATGCACATGCACACACATACACACACAGGACTCGAGCCAGAGGGGAGGCTGCGGCCCAGGCCCTGCCTCTGGCTCCCACCTAGTTTGGGGACCATACCTGCTCCAGCCTCTGTTCCAAGGTGGGGCAGGGAGGTGGGGTGGGAGGAAGAGTGGGGCAGGGCTCCTGAGATCCAGCCCCTGGACTGACAGACGGACAGACATGCAAACACCAGACTGAAGCACATGTATATAGACCGTGTATGTTTACAATGTTGTGTATAAATGGGACGACTCGCCCGCCGCCTCCCCTTTGGTTGTATGATTTTCTTCTTTTTTTAAGCTCCCTGGAAGCAGTGTCTCTAGGGCTGGCTGGGGGCTCGGCCCATCCACCCCTCTGGTGCCTGCCTCTCCCTCTCCCGTGGTGTCCCTCCCCTCCCATGTGCTCGGTGTTCAGTGGTGTATATTTCTTCTCCCAGACATGGGGCACATGCCCCGAGGGACATGATTCTCTCCTTAGTCTTAGCTCATGGGGCTCTCTGTAAGGAGTTTGGGGTGGGCAGGAAATGGGAACCGAGCTGAGGCAGAGGCTGAGATTGGGCTGGATGAGGGTGCTCCTGGCTGCCCGGCCTTCTGCTGAGAACCATCCCTGGGACAAGGGCTGCCGTTCCCAGGGAAACTGTCTCCCGCCTTTCCCGCGGGCCCCATGGTGTGATGCTGTGTCTGTATATTCTATACAAAGGTACTTGTCCTTTCCCTTTGTAAACTACATTTGACATGGATTAAACCAATATGAACCACCGCTGCCTGCATGGATGTGTGTGTGGGGGGGTGGACTGAGGTGCTTCGGGATTTTGTTCATGGCAGCAGTGGGGTTGGGGGGGGGGAGTGTAGCTATAGGTGTGGAAGGCCTGGTCTGCTCAGGGGCCCTGAAGCATTATGGCTGGGTTGGGGGGCTGGGGGCCTGGAGACCTGGGCTCCTAGCTATTGATGGGTAGGGGCTCTGGGTTAATTCCTTATTGATGTAGAATCGTCAGCTCATTAATCACAGAAGAGGTCAGAGCTTGGGGGTACAGAAGGGTTGCAAGCTCTATCCCTTGACCTAGGGCAGAAGCAGCGATAAGCTGGGGTGAAAATCTAAGCCTCGGGCCTCTAACCCTTTGAGACCCCTGAAATGTGCCAGGGACCACAGTGGGATCACCAGCTCGGCCTCCTGGGCTTTTGTTCTCCATCCAAGTGAGCAACAGCCCAGTGTAGCCACTGCCGAGGTCCTCATGGAGACAGGAGAAGCCATTGCTCACCGGGGAGAGCGTTGTGTCGGTCACCCTGCAGCTCTCCCCACTCACGAGGTGCCCCACTACCCAGGTGCCTCCCAGCCAGGTGCTCGAAGCTGCAGATACGTCCTCGTCCACGGCAGCAAGCTGTTTGGGGGGAATTCTGCTCAAAGTCAAGGACCGGAGGATGTCCATGACTCCAGACCACCTCATGCACAGGCCTGCTTCCCATCTTCCCAAATCCCCAGCCTGACACTCCTCTGGGGCACCCACAGTGACCACCACACAATCTGGTCCAGCTGGCAGCTCCTGCCTCCCCCCTACCTACCCAGATGAGGCACAAAGGCATTCTTGGTTAGAATCCAGTGAAGGCCCTTCACAGTCCCATGCTCAGAGAGATGGCACCAAAAATCCCAAACACCAGGATCCTGGGGCTTGGGGTCACGGGGCACGAACGTGGCCTCTGTGGAGATGAGGTGAACAGCCGGTGAGGGCTGAGGGTCTGGGAAAGAAGCTGGTTTGGAAGAGGGGTAGGAGGTGTGAGGGCAACAGATGAAGAGGCCTTTAAGGGCTCTACACCTGCTGTCAAGCTGACTCTCTCCACGTGCCCCTCTCCGTCTAGACTCAGTAGGCCTTGGATGGCTGGTTACTCCCACCCTGGGGGCCATATGCTGTCTAATAGGGGACATTAACTCGGAGTGAGGGCATTCCACTGAAGCCTGTCCTGCTGTGGCTCCTTGAGCTCTCATGGCGCAGGCAGCACTGCCACCTGTTGGCCGTGGCTAGGAATGCAGCCACATGGCACAGCAATCTGCCACAGGAGCAGGGCCTTGAAAGCTGAGCCATGCTGGACTCAAGACAGAGAGCCTATCATTCCCGAGAATACTGGGGTCAGCGCCCACTGAGAGCTTTCCTAGCCATCTCATTCACCGTTCAAACGTTCAAAGCCGAACCCTGTCCCCGAAGCTCCCTGATCACCACAGTATGCTGGAGCGTTTATTGAACACTTACTGCGTGCCAGCACTCTGCAGCCAATACTTGTAGAATGAAAGAGGCTGAAGCCGCCTCTGCTGCTTAGGGAGTACCTAAGAGGTCCTCCCTTCAAGATGAAGTTTGTTGCTTCAGCCACAAATCCCGACCTGCTTCTGTAGGGCTCCGGGCAGCTTGGTCCAGCTCCCATCACAGTGCTGCTGGCTGACCCACGCCGTCTGTGATCGTCCTGGACCCAGGGACTTCCTCGTGAGGTGTGCTGGAGCTGGGCAGGCCCCTAGCCCCTGCAACCTCAGACTCCCAGGTAAGGGTCCAGAGAAGCCTCTCGAGTGAACTGCCAAGGGGGACCCACGGGGATGATGCTGTACACCGGGGCTTCTGGCCTCCCGGAGGAGAGAGCACCGCCCTTCCGTCAGCCTACCATGACCATTCAAGGAATCAAAACAACTCTGGCGATGGGTAGTCTCAGTTAGGAAAGGTGCTTGCTTCCCAGGTTATGCACGGTTAGGTCCTGGAGATCTGGTCTGACGTGGTGCCTGATGTCGGCCCCAGTGAGCACTGGAACAGGAAGTAAAAGCGCGGCATATGTAACTGTTTGCTAAGGGAGCAGATGTCCTATTAAGTGTTCTCACCACAACTGAAAACAATCAACTCCAGGACCTATCCTCCCCGACCCGTGTTAACCCCGACCATCCCAAGGCCACAGGGATCAGCAGCCCGACCGCTGCACTTGTCCAGCCAGCTGCAGGGCTCCCAGAGAGTCATGCCCAGGTACTCTGGCCCCCTCGGGCTAGGGAACCAGACCACTGGCAGTCCGCCAGGACAGAGGCCCAGGGGAATTCTCTACTTAGGGGACCCCAGAGTCCCAAAGGGCCCTAGGGAGTTGAATCAGAAGAGGGCCCCACAGATGCAGGTTGAAGGGAGGAGTCAGGCATTTATTTCTGGAACAGAGATGAGGGCGCGAGGATCTTAGCTGTGGAGACAGCTGCGCATGAAATTGACACAGAGGCTCGTGTAGTAAGTAGGGTAGTCGCGAAGATGGCTGACATGTGCGGACGACACGAAGTCCACAGAGCGCACCCGGACTTGGTGCGCCAGGCGTGCTTCCACCATGCGCTCCACATCCCGGGCCAGGACAACCTCGTCAGCCCGCGAGTAGAGGTAGAGCTCGGGCCAGCGAGAGCTTGCGTCCTGTAGCCTGTCGTAGAAGTGGGTGTGGAAGAGGGCAGTGAGTGGAGCAAGCAGGACATGGAACAGGACTGCCACCAGGGCAAACGCCATCAGGAGCGACAGGCGCAGCACAGCGGACCGGTGCTCCAGGATGGTGGCCAGGGCCCGCAGAGCCCCTAGCAGGTTGCTGTCACCAGGACCGCTATCGAAGATGGTGCCCACCACATGCAGGTGGCAGAAGCGCTGGTGGGTCTGCAGGAGCTCCAGCACGTAGCGGTACAGCATGACGCCAGCATTGCTGAAGACGTGGAAGAGCAGAGGCTCCTTCTCAATCTCATAGTCAAAGAGCAGCTCCAGCAGTTTCTGGGCCAAAACGCGAAGCGAAGGGATGCCCAGGGATTCTGCGAAGAAGACCATGTGCCACGGGGCCGTGTACCGGATCACGATGCAGCCCTGGCAGGGACAGAGAGGCCTGGTCAGTCCTCAAGGATGGGGCAGGGATGGCAGGGTCAAGCTAAGGGCAGAGGGGCCCAGTTTCCACAGCCCAGAGTCCGGCAATGCCCTTGGGCCTGTTTCAGCCCCGTGACCTCTTGCTGTGCCCACATAGACGCCTTTCAGGGGCACAGGGTTCTCTTAAGAACCATTTTTGGCCTTCACTCCATGCTGGGCAAATGCCATTTGAGGCTCAGAGCTGGAGCATGTTTTGGAGACATCTGGGCTGACGAAAAGAAAGTCTCCTCATTCTGGTTCCTTCCCTGTCTGTCTTCCCAGCTCCCTACCCGAGGCATCACCACTTGGCTATGCCCTGCCACAGTGACCACACTGTCCCTTCCTCCTAGACACAAGTAGGTACCCCATGAGACCAACACCTAAGAGAGAACCTGCAGGCCCCAGCCTTGACCACCAGAGGCCACTTCTGAGCCAGGCCCGCACCACAGCCATCTGGTCACTGTCGCCTTCCTCCCCACCTTCCCCACTACCGCTCCCGAGAACAGAGTCCAAACTCTCTGCACTCAGAGCCTGACACCCAAATCCGTATGTTTCCAGGCCTGGGATCATCCCTCAGCCTCTTCCTGACACTCCAAGTGTGGCAAACATTGCTGCTCCTCAAATTATAAAACCTGGGCCCAAACTCCCTCTAGACTTTTGTACCTTCACTGCCTGGCCCAAGTGCACCCCAAAATCTCCATTCAAGACCCCTTCTTGGCCAGTGAGAAATGAGAGCCAAAGTCACCCTTCCTGAATCCTAATCTTCTCTCATTAATCTCCCATCAAGGAATCTAAGTTGGACAGGCTCTGGGGTCAGGCAGGTGTGGGTTCAATTCCTGGTACCACCACTTACTAACAGTATGGACAAAGAGCTCTTTCCTACTTCTTTTTGAGTCTCTGTCCCCTTATGAGACAACACCCACCTCATAAGGTTACAGGTGCAAAGTATGCTCTCACCCAACGATAGTAATTAGTGGCGGTCATGGTAATGAGAAAATCACGGCCATGGTACTTGCATGACCCACAAATCGGCGTGGTAGCTGAGGCACCTGCCATCAGCCCCTGGCCCACCAGCCTTGGAGTGTTGGAGCACCCACAGTCTCCCACATGGTCAACTCCTTTCGGTCCCTGTCACTTGTCTCCTGGCAATGGGATTCCACACTCCTAGATGCTCTTGGAACCTAGACTCTTCACTAAATCAATATTATGAAAAAAGGAGGCCAGCCCTGTGCCCATGGTTAAGGGAGCTGGGTCCCACATGGTCAGCTGAGGTTCAAATGCTGGCCCCAACAGCTTCAAAAACACACTGGCCATGTGTGCCCAAAATCCCGATGGGATGGAGGAAAAAGGACTGTGGTGTGGCCACATCCCAGTGAGGGATGTCCTCTCTCTTCCTCTCTCCCTCTCTCTCTCTTTCCCTCTCTCCCCCTCTGGCAAACACATATACCCTCTGACTAAAAATATTATGAAAAAAGGAAGCACTCTAGATTTAAAAGTGGCTGAAGGAACAAAATAAGAAGATGCCACGTGTGATCCTGGATCGGGTCTTGGCTTGGGCAAATGAGACGTAAAGGGCGCTTTGGAGACAATCAAGGAAACTCAATCTGGTCGGGAAACTAGAGGAAAGAAAATTGATTAACATGAGAAGGTGGAGATCATGATCTGGAAAAAAAAAAAAAAAGCAGGAAATAAAACAGTATGTTTACTAGATCTCATTTAGTAAAGAGAAGACACACACGGGGAAAAAAGCCTGAAAGATACTCCGCAGGTGTAAATAGAGGTCATCTCTAGGTGGTAGAATGTGGTGTTTAAATCATAAAACATTAGAGTTTGGACTGGAAAGTTTTTCCCTAATCCACCCTATCCCACTATGGGGTAAAGGCCCCCTTCCTTCCCAAGCCCTCGGCCTTCCCTGGGCACTCAGTCTGTCTTCGTGCCTGCTGCCCAAGGCCTTACTCCCGCCCTCTACAGCCACCCACTTCCCGGAGACGTCTGTCTGTGGATTCCATCAAGCCTTGCTGGGCTTTCTCATCCATCTGTGGCCACTCCTCCTCTCCTTCACCCTCTCCTTAAGTCTGAGTTCCTCAGGGTCTGTCCTAGTCCCTCTTCTTCCCCCTCGGCACTCCCTGGGAGAACTCTGAGCCACCTCAGTGCCTGTGAAATCTCTTCAACAATCACCCTCTTCTACCCAAGAAGTGCCCCAGCCCTGGCATTACCAGGGACCCCTCCCCGGCCCCCTGCCTGCACCACCAGCCCCGAGGTCCTGATCACCCTCTGTCCTGAGTCACTGCATCCACCTCCAAATTCGCTTCTGGCTTCCAGCCCCGGCCCTGCCAGTCCTCCCCAACTCTGCAGCAACTCCAACATCATACCCCTGCTTAAATCTCCCAAAGCCCCCCAAATCTCACCTCTTGACCCTTGTCCTTTCTTTCATCCTCTGTTCTGGCCACACTCAACTATTCTTATTCTGCCTACCCTCAAAGATCTCAGTCTAATGAAAAAGCAAGATAAACAGGCCTCGCGAGTCAGCCAGTAGCGTGGTGGGTAAGGTAGCTGGATCCCACATGGCCGGCTGTGCAGTTTGAGTCCCAGACCTGGTAGCTTGAAAACACACTCTGGGTGCATGTGTGTGTGTGCCTTGTGCCACCCAAAGGCAAGGACGGGCATAGGCTGAGTTCCTGGGAACAGCAAAGCGGCAGGGCCCTGGCCCACTGGTGTCCACGCACTCTGCTAGCAGTACTCACCCTCTTGTGGTAGATGGCGCTATACTTGGCGAGGTACTTGTCCCTGCAGCCACCCCAGCCCAAGAGAATCACCACAGGCTGCCAGGCCTCCGCCTCCTTCCCACCTTGGCTGGGGCCGGTCTCTGAAACACAGACGTGGAATATCAACACCACGGCTGGGCTGGGCTGGGGGACTGGCCAGGCCAGAGCCAGCACCACTCTGGCTACAGGCTGAGAACCAGCAGGCGCTGCCCACAGGGCTCCTTCCCATGTCCTCCTGCTCCAACTCCTTCTGTGGGGTCACTGGGCAAACCCATGAAAGGACGCCTTTCTTTAGTGACTCAAAGACAATCCAGGTGAGAAAAGTGAACACCTTCTCCATACAATTTCACCTTCTAACTCAGGGGTCAGCAAGCTATGACCCATGGCCCAAATTAGGCCCACAGCCTGTTCTGTATAGCCTGTGAACTAAAAGGGTTTCTACATTTTGGGGGAGAGGTTTTTGCTAGAAAGCACGTGTGCTCGCCAGACAGACAGGAAAAAAAAAAAAAAATATATATATATATATATATATATATGTATATATATATATCACCCCTGGGGGGATGGCCATGCCACAATCCCTTCTCCATTCTCCCAAATTTTGGGCATGCACGTACATGTGCCCAGCATGTTTCAAGTCACTAGGTCCAGGACTTGAACCACAGTCAACCACGTGGGGGTCCAAAGCCTTAATCACTACTCTACCAGCTGGCTCCAGTTTCTATTTTAACGGTTTTTTTTTTTTTTTTTTTTTTTTTTTTTTTTTTTTTTTTTTGCATTGAAAAGTAAGTGTACTTGACCATACTCAGCTCATTACACAACAAATAGGTGAACAGAATAATAATTCACGACAAACAGCATGTTTAATGAACTGGCAACAGAGATATTTGGTCAAAGAAAGGCAGAGGAACTTTGTCCTTTAAGAATTAGAACCGAGGGGCTCCATAATCATCTGGCATCCGCTCAATGTTGTATCTATGGTTAGAAATGTACATGATAGGAACTCCTGGGATCTTCCGGATTCTTCGTTTAAGGTCTCGGTCAACTGTGGCCACGATGTAACACTTGTGCTGAGTTACTCGCTGTACTAAGCAGTCATCCGCATAGGTTCCTTTATGTGTGCATGGTAATCGTTCAAATCTTGGATCCTTAGCGATCCTTAGAGCCACTCGATACTTTTGCCCCAATTTTTCAATTTCAGCCATTACACAGTCAGTTATACAAGGGATACACTTGGCATACAGACAGTCCATCATCGACTGCACTAAGTCCAGTTTGGCTTTAATAGAAAAGTTGATAAAGTTGGTATCAACCAGGATGTGGTAAGGTGGACCCAGCTGTGTATTATATTGAAAGAATAAGCAGGAAGGGTGTTGGGGGACGTCTCTTTCCTTCAGCATGCTAGGATCTTTCTTTTCTTTCTTTTTAGGTTTTAATCTATCCTTTTCTTTAAGCCTCTGATCTCTGAGACTAAGCATTCGCTTCATGGTCGCATACTTTCTTGTTTTCTTTTGTTTCCCCATGCTCACGCCACACTCAGGTTTCTTCCGGAATCACCCTATTTTAACGGTTTTTAAGAAGTCAGGAGAATAAGGGGCTGGCAGGTGCCATGGTGGTTAAGGGCGCTGGACTCCCATATAGCCAACCTACGGTTCAAGTCCCAGACCTGGCGACTTGCTTTCTTGCTCGCTCTCTCTCTCTCTTTCTCGCTCTCATTCTGTCCCTCTCTGGTCAAATTAAAAATAAATAAATATGCAAATTTATTAAGTGAAATAAAATTCTTTAAAAAAAATCGAGAGAATAATATTTTGTGACACAAGAACTATATGAAACTTAAAATAGTTCCATGGACACATGCTATTCTCATCCATTCACTTACTGTCATACTGAGAGCAGGGCTGAGCAGCTGCAACAGGAACACATAGCCCACAGAGCCTAAAACATTTTTTAAATATCTTATTTATTAATTTCTTCCATGACAAAAAGAGACAAGACAGAGGGAGAGGCACACCCAGCAGGGTCTTCATGGCATAATCCACCCCTAGCCAGCAGCAGTCAGTCTGGATTGCAGACTTGAACCTGGGACCTTCCCATGCAGGTGTAGGTGAATTAGCACTACTCCTCCATCTGGCCCCAAAGCCTAAAATATGTATTGGCCGATGACAATAAAGCCAGCCTCTGCCCTAACTCCATGAGCAGATGGAAGAAGATCTGAAAAGGCCCACACCAAACGCCCGCCCTGCCCTGCCAGAGAACAAGGCAAGCCCGTTTACTGAGCTCAAACCCACGTGACACCTGAGGCAGGCACTCCTACGACAGATGAGAAAACTGAGGCAGAGGACAGTTACGTTACTTGCCTAGAGTCGCACAGGAAGCATGGCGCTGGGCACCTGGCTCCTGCCACACCTTAAGCTACCAGAGCCCCTCCCAGGCCTGGAAGCAGGTCTCTGGTGAAGCACGGGGCGGCGCAGGCCCGTTGCCTTCACCAGGGCTGCTTCGGAAGAGGCCTCGCTGCAACCTTGTGAAGTCACCTCATCTCATTTCCCCCGTGAAATGAACGCCACCCCCTCAGGGGGACTTCTGCACAAGGGCTGTCTGCAGCTAGTAATCTGCCTTCCTGAAAGGGCTGGTGTGTACCCTTCCAAGGACCAAGCCACTTGGCTATGCTCAGCTGCCACCCTGAAATTTATGGATGCCGGTGGTGACCTGGCAACAGTAAATTTCAAGGCTAGTTAAGAGGATGGTAAATATAAATCACTAACCTTTAGACAAAAGGAAGACAACAATTTCCTGTGGAAATTAATGTGATTGAAAAGTTCAATGTTCCTGCTCCCTAGCAGTGGTGCTCTGGCCTTCGGAGATTAACTGCCCCCCCCACGGGGAGCCCAGGCTGGGCTGCACCTCAGCCTGGACCAGCCGCTGCCAGTGCCTGCGCCCCTGCAGAGGCCTGCCAGCCTCCCGGCCTCCACGGGCGCTGCCCTCTGCCTCCGATGTGAGAGGCAGTCCCACAGGCCTAACTCAGGATACTCCAAATATTCCCATCACCTTCTTGGTTTTAAATGTTTTTTTTTTCTTCCATGAGAAGAAGACAGAGAGAAAAAGAGACAGGCACTCCCCTGCCAGGGTATTCACTGCAATCCCCGGTCCCAGCCTCAGCCAGCCTGGATCACAGGCCCGCCAGCCCGCCCTGTGTGCGCAGGGAGACAGGGACCTGACCAGGGACAGCCTGTGGCCTCCGCACTGCGGAGCGTTAACCGCTGCACCACTGTGCTGGCCTCTCCCTGCCTTTCTCGGCATCCCGTCTTCTGCCAGAGCAGCTCTTCACTTTCTAGTGGAGAGGCCACCTCTGGGCCTCAGCGGGTCCCAGCCCAGCCTTGCCCACCCACGAAGCTCAGGCCGAGGTGGCCTCATGGGGAGTAACGAACAGCTACTGCTTGGATCCGTCCTTGAATCCCTGGGGTGGAGCGGCTGCATCTCTGAGACCCTACCCCAGGAAGGCCCCTTACACCCGTGCGGCCCTCCGAGAACAGCCAGCCCTAGATGCCCTGCCGTGTGCCGTCCCAACACCAGCAAAGGCTTTGGGACTGATCTCAAAACAGAGACAGCGGCCAAGGGCGGCCACACCCCGGGGACCACAGGACGTCAAGGCCAGCCCTGCAGCGGTGATGGCGTCTCCAATCGCGGAAGGCTCAGACAGCTTCCGGAGGCCTCCGAGCTGCCCTTCGTTCTGTGGCCGGGACTGACTTTGCTCCACTGTGAGTTTGCTGCATCTGTGCGGTCACTAACTCGGGCAGGAATGGCTCTTCAGCAGACATGCAGCTCCAGGAAGAAACCCTCAGAGCGGTGGGGACCCAGACATACTACCTATGTGCAGACCCCAAGTTTTCCAGAACATCCTCAAAGGGGAGGAACTGCCTCCAGCAGGCACTCGAGGCTGCTCCCGAGCCCTGGTGCTCCTACCGGTGGGCACCTTCCACATCCCCCAGCACCTCATCCATGCTCACACCCGACTCTGAGCCTCATCATGACCTTCGTCACCACACTGTGGCCTCTGGCTGGGTCTCCCCCTCTATTTCAGACGCCCCATGACTCTGCATCACACCATCACACTGGGCACGTGTGAAGATACACCCTGTCCCAAAACATTACAACGTCTCTCAGCAAAAAGAGCTAACAGGAGGCTCGCAGTTGGCGCAGCAGTTACATCGCTGGACTCCCACATGGCCAACCATGGTTCCAGTCCTGGACCTGGTGGCTCACACCGGGCACATGTGCATGCATGCCCAAGAACCTAGGAGAAGGACAGAGGAGAAGGGATTGCAGTGTCGCCATCCCCCTGACAGAGTGATTTCTCACTTTCCCTCTCACTGTATCTGTCTCTCTCTGGCAAGCACATGTGCCCTAAGACAAAAAAACCTCTTAAAAAAAAAAAAAAAAGCTCACAGGGCCAGCAGGTGGCATGCAGGCTAAGGTGGCTGGATCCACGTGGTCCATGGCCAACTGCATGATCTGACTCCCCAACCTGGCAGTTTGAAAATCATGTTGGGTGTATGTGCAAGTGTGCCCAAAATCCCGAGAGGAGAATGGAGGAGAAAGGATTGCAGTGTGGCTGTCCCTCCTGGGGGGTGATTTATCACGTTTCCTCTCTCTCTGTGTCTGCTTCTGGTCTATAGCAAACCAAAAAATAAATTAATTAAAAAATAAAAATAAAAAACACTGATCCTTGAGCATGCTAATGAACCATTAAATCAAGTTAATTATTTTTTAAAAAATGAAGCTGGGGACAGTGGGTAGTGTAGTGGTTAGGGGCGCTAGACTCCCACATGGCCAACAGCAGTTTGAGTACCAGACCTGGTGGCTTGCTTTCCCACTTTCTCGCTCTCTCTCTCTCTCTCTTTCTCATTCTGCCCCTCTCTGGTCAAATTTAAATAAATAAATAAATAAATAAATAAATAAATAAAGTTAAATAGAATAACTATTTTTATAACAGCAGCAGCTAGCCCATCCAGCACTGTGTCAGGCCTACTCCACACCCACCACACAGCAACTCATTCGATCTCCACAACCACCCCAGGAGCAAAGAACTATTATTATTCTCATTTTACAGATGAAAGACTGAGGCTCTGAGAGAATAAGTACCTCGCTCAAGGTTACGCAACTCATAAGTACTCACCCCAGCCCCGGTGGTCTCACTCCAAAGATCAGCTTGTACCCACTGTCCTAAGTAGGCCCCCTGGGTGACAAAACACAAGCCCCTGGTGTTGACTAAACTGCTGCCACCTCAGCTTCAGACCTGTACACAGAGCTGCCTCCCGTGCGTCCACACGCCCAATGTCACCCTGCCACCTGCCCCTCCTCGCGGCTGACCATCCCAGCCAGAACCTCAACATACGCTCCTCGGTGGGTCCTGCAGCCACTCCAGGAAGTAGCTCTACCACCACCCCCAGTGCATAGACGAGAGAGATTAAGTCCCTTTGCCTCACGAGCACACAGCGGCCAGGAAGCAGCAGAGCCAGCTTCCACTCCCGGGACCTCCGCGCTGCCCTGCCTCCACCTCCGGGCCTTTGCACGTGCTCTCTACGCGCCAGCCAGGGATGCGAATGCTCCACGCTCGCTGTGCAGAGGCCCACTCCCCTACAGTCGACCCCCTGTTCACTTTCAGGACGCCCTCCTGGATGCCCTGCCCAACCCCTTCTCACCATCGTCAGGCTGGGCGAGGCACCCCCCTCTGCACCGCCACCATGCCACGATGCTTATCACACTGCATGGACAGGGCTCCTCAGGGTGAGGTCGGAGCTATGGCAACACGCAAGGCAAGAGATGGTGAAGGCCTGATGCCGGAGGTGGGGAGATGGGGGGAGGGGAAGGGAAACGACAGGGAGAAGGCAGTCACAAGAATCTGGGATCGTGCATCGAGCGTCTCAGAAACGTGCCACCTTACTAAGAAAGAAAAATGGTGAGTCATGGACATATTCAATAACACATTAAGCAGATCACAGACATAAGCATAAGCGTTAAAACTACGAAATTCTTAGAAAACATAGGAATAAATCTTTGTGACCCTGGATTAAGGAACAGTTTCTTAAAACATGATACTAAAAGCATAAGGAACAGGGGTTGGCAGGTGGCATGGTGCTTAAGGGTGCTGGACTCCCACATGGCTGACCATGGTTTGAGTCCTGGACCTAGTGGCTTGTTTTCTCACTTCCCATCTCTCTCGCTCTCTCTTGCTCTGTCCTTCTCTGGCCAAATTATATAAAAAAATTAAATTAAATCTTTATTTAATTTATTTAATTTTATTTTTTTAAAAAGTATGATAAACCTTTTTTAAAAAGTATAAGAAACAAGCAAATTAGGCAAATTAAGACTTCATCAAAATTTAAATTTGTACAAGAGACACCATCAGGACCAGCATTACACCAGTTGGTGTAATGGCTATGTCGCTGAACTCCCATGTAGTCGACCACGGTTTGAGTCCTGGATCTGGTGGCTTAAACTCACATTGGGTGCGTGTGTATGCGTGCCCAAGATCCTGAGAGGAGAATGGAGGAGAAAGGATTGCAGCATGGCCATCCCCCCTGGGGAGTGATTTCTCGTTTTCTGTCTCTCTGTATCTCTCTGTCTCTCTGGTGAGCACACGCGCCCTATAGCAAAAAATGAAAAAGAAAACTCTCAAAAAAAAAAAAAAAAAAAGAGAGAGAGAGAGAGAGACACCATCAAAAAAGTGAAAGAAAAAAACCTCACAGAATGGAGAAAATATCTGCAACTCATATATCTCATAAGAAGGTCGCAACCAGGATACATTAACAACCCTCACAGCTCGATAATAAAATGACAAATAAAAAACAATTTTAGAATGGGCAAAGAGGGCCAGCAGATGGTGTAGAGGTTAAGGAGGCTGGATCCCACATGGTTGACTACACCTTTCAAATCCTGCACCAAGTGGTTTGCAAAATCACATTGGGCATGTGTGCATGCGTGCCCCCAAAGCTTGAGAGAAAAACAGAAAAAGGACTGTAGCAGAGCCATCCCTCCTGGGAGATGATATCTCACTCTTCTCTTCTCACCTCTCCTGTTCTCTCTCGAGTACATGCACCCTTATAACAAACTGGAAAAAAAAAAAAAGGCAAAGAATTTGAATAGACATTTCTCTAAAGAATATATACAAATGACCAATTAACATGAAATGAGAATCAAAATTTCAATGTAGTATCACTTTATACTATAATAGCTATCATCAAAAAGTCAGATAACAAATGTTGGTGAGGATGATGTACAGAAATCAGAACTCTTATACACTGCTGGTGAAAATGTAAAATGGTATAGCTACTTTGGAAATAGTTTGGCAGTTCCTCAAAAACATTAAACATAGGGGACCAGCAGATGGCATAATGGCTATGTTGCTGGATTCCCATGTAGTCGACCACAGTTCGAGACCTGGACCGGTGGCTTAAACTCATGCCAGGCATGTGTGCGTGTGTGTCCAAGATCCTGAGAGAAGAATGGAGGAGAAGGGATTGCAGTGTGGCCAACACCTGTGGGGGATAATTTCTCGCTTCCTGTCTCTCTGTCTCTCACTGCATTTCTGGCGAGCACATGCGCCCTATAGCAAAAATCTCTCCCCAAAAAAATAAATTTAAAAAAAAAAAACCTTAAACATAGAGTTACCATATGACCAGCAATTCCACCCCTAGGTATGTACCCAAGAGAACAATTGGGTTGTTGGAAAAGTCATGACTTTTTTCCCTGTTTTTTTTCCTTTTTTTAAATTTTTATTTATTTATTTAATTCCATTTGTTATTATTATTATTGTTTTTTATTTGATCAGAGAGAGACAGAGAGAGGAAGGAAAAGCGAGAAAGCAAGCCGCCAGGTTCAGGACTCAAACCACAGTCGGCCATGTGGGAATCCAGCGCCTTAACCACCACACCACCTGCCAGTCCTCCCTTTTCATTTTCTATGTTTTTCTATGCAAAAACGTCTCATGACGTTTCCAACAACACAATAAAATCTAAAATCACAAAAACTTATACATGAATATTATAGCAGCATTATTCATCTATACAATGGAGTACTATTTGGTCATAAAAAGGAATGAGCTACTGATACTTAGGTAGCTTATTCCTTTTTATGAGCTAAAAGGTAGGTCCTACTCTGATGTGAGTGGACCTTGAAAACATCATTTTAAGTAAAAGAAGTCAAACATAAAAAGGCCACATTTATATAAAATATATGAGATAGGCAAATTCACAGAGACAAAGTAATTTTATATGTAAATTATATCTCATTATATGCTATTATTAAAAAAACAGTAATACATTAAGTGAAAAGGAAAGTTGCAAAGCAATAACACACACACACACACACACACACACGCACACACACGACTGTCCCTCAGTATCTGCAAGGGATTAGTTCCAGGACCACCCCCACCCCCAGGATACCAAAATTCAGGAATGTTCAAGTAACACCTAATAAAATGTAAATATTATATAAATAGTTACGATAGTGTACTGCTTATGGAATCATGGCAAAAAGCCTGTATATACTGAGTATAGGCTCAACTCACTTTTTTCCAGATATTTTCTTTTTTTTTCCAGATTTTTTTTAGGACTCAAACCACGTCAGCCATGTAGGAGTCCAGCAATGTAACCATTATGCCATCTGCTGGTCCCATAATATCACTATTCTTTTCTCTTTTTTCAGGAGAGGTTTTTGCTATAGGGTGCGTGCGCTTGCCAGAAAGACAGAGAGAGACAGAGAGACAGAAAGCAAGAAATCACCCCCGGGCGTATGGTCATGACACAATCCCTTCTCCTCCATTCTCTTCTTGAGAGCTTGGGCATGCACACACATGCACCTGGTGTGAGTTTAAGCCACCAGGTCCGGGATTTGAACCATGGTCAACTACGTGGGAGTCCAGCGACATAGCCATTACGCCAACTGGTGGTCCCTAATTATTATTTTTTAAATTTAACTTTATTTATTTTGGGAAGGTTTTTGCTATAGGGTGCGTGCACTTGCCAGAAAGAGACAGACAGACAGAAAGAGAGAAATCACCCCCAAGGGGGATGGCCATGCCACAATCCCTTCTCCTCCATTCTCCTCTTGGGATCTTGGGTACGCACGCACATGCGCCTGGCATGAGTTTAAGCCACCCGGTCCAGGACTCAAACTGTGGCTGACTACATGGGAGTCCATTGACATAGCTATTACACCAACTGCTGGTCTGGAATTATTATTATTTTTATTATTTATTTATTTACTTTTGGAGCGGTTTTTGCTACAGGGCACGTGCACTCACCAGAAAGACAGAGACAGAGAGACAGAAAGCGAGAAAGCACTCCCCAGGGGGGATGGCCATGCCACAATCCCTTCTCCTCCATTCTCCTCTAGGGATCTTGGGCATGCATGCACACACGCCCAGCGTCACAGCACCGGGACCAGGACTTGAACCACAATCAAATGCATGGGAGTCCAGCAACATAGCTATTAAGCCAATTGCTGGTCCTGAATTATTATTTTTTTAATTTAACTTTATTTATTTTAATTTGATCACAGAGGGAGAGAGTGAAATAGAGAGAGAGAGAAAGTGAGAAAGCAAGCCATCAGGTCCAGGACTTGACCCCTGGGAGTCTAGTGCCCTTAACCATTACCCCACTTGGCAGCCCCCAGATATTTTCAATCCATGGTTGGTTGAATTCACAGAAGCAAACTCATGGATATGGAGGGCTGATTGAACACATACACACACCCACGTGTTCATGAACCATTCTTATGAATATAAACGATACATTAAATAGTAATAGCAGGCTAGCCAGTGGCATAATGGTTAAGGTGGATAGATCCCATGTGGTCAACAGCATGGTTCGAGTCCTGGCCTGGTGGCTTGAAAAACATCAGACACTTGTGCACGCATGCTCAAAATCCCAAAAGGGGAGGGGGTGGAGGAGAAGGGATTGCAGTGTGACCATCCCCTATGGAGGGTTCTCTCTCTCTCTTTTCCTCTCTGTTTCTCTCCAGCGAGTGCATGTGCCTTCTGGAAAATTTATGTGTGCGTGTGTAGGTGGGTGTGGGTGTGTATTAATAGGAATTACTTCTTGGTTTAGAGGCAATTTCTTTTTCATGCTTTTTTTATGCACTTCTAAAATCAATATGCATCACTTCTGTAATGAAGATTTAAATGTTATTTCAAAACAACAGAGGAGGCGTTCCAATAGCCAAAAGCAGTTGAGGAGTCAAAAAGGTCATGGAATCTCAGGAGTCCCTAGACAGGGCAAAGTATTCCTATCTACCCATTCCTTACTTCTTGAGTGTCCCAAAAACGAATTTGATCTCACAGACTTCATGTCCTTTAGAATTTCTCAGCAAGCAACACTGACACCATTAATGCAAAAGTTACAGATCTGTACATTGTACAACAGTTCAAGTCATAAAACTAGAGCATAAATTAGATTGTACATATCCCAGTGGCAGGTGGGGAAGACAAAGGAGAGGGCTGGTGAGGCGTAGGGTCTGTGATGCAAGATGTGCTTTTGTATCTGCACGCCAGAATCCAAATAGCCTATGTTTTCCATTTAAAATGCAAAGGATAGAAAGATTTTTAATTTTCTCTTCTTCGCAGATATACTTTCTAGAGTCTCACAGTTCCTATATTTAAACCAAATTACTTTATTTCAGATTTACCTTTTGGAAGAACAGCACAGCAGAGTCGTCAGTAGTCTAAGAATACATACGGTACAAAACCATATCTGGGTTCAAATCTCTGGCTCGGCCACTTAATAACTAAACAGCGGAAATTGCCAAATTCTCTAAACTTCAATTTCCTTATCTGCGAAATGGGGATAATTACAAAGGATTAAATAAGATGACTACAGAGGACCTATGAGGAAACCTGCACAAAGAAAGAGTTCAATAAATCAAAATGATTATTACTTCACGAGTAATGCATGCTTCTGTAGAAAAAGTAGAGAATAAGTATCTAACAAAATTGGAATCATACTGTTTGTAATCCGCTTTCTTCCGTTTAGCAATATATTGTGAACATCTCTCCCTGTCAGTTTATATATTTCTACACCATTATTTTTAGTGGCTGCAGAGCGGCCATAGAATGTTCCATAATTTATGGTGACTAGTCTCCCATTATTGGACGCGATGTTGTTTCCAATTTCTGCTGTTATAAAAATACTTTAATGGACACCCCTTTCTTTGTGCATGCCCTTAATTATTTCCTAGAATGAAACTCTATTCAGACAACCCTTCCTAATGGCAACTGAAATCCTGCCAGGCACAAGCTTTGGAGGAAGGCTCTCAAACTGAAATCTGGAATTATTTCAGGTAAGACACTTCACCTCCCCCCAAGTCTGTTCCTCATCAGGAAAATGGGATTAAGAGTAGTCCCTACTTGGGGCCAGGTGGTAGCCAGTGGTAACACAACTGGACCCACAGGAAAAAGGTCCTTGGCTCACATACTGGGGCTTCCCTAAGCACTCCAGGTGCATGCGCGCGCATGATCCAGGCTGGCTGAGGCTGCGGATTGTGGCGTGGGGATCCTGTTGGGGTGCCTCTCTCTCTCTTTCTTTCTCTCTCTGGATGTATGTCCCTCTCATGGAAGAAATAAACATTAAAAAAAAATTACTACCTAGTTCACAAGATATGGAATATAATCGTGAGGAATAAAAAAATAAGGAAAGGAGACCAGCGTAGTGTCTCAGGTCTGGCTCTCTAACCCACGGCTAGTGCAGCATCTGGCACAGAGCAGACACTTAGAAAGGGCCTTATTAATGGTTAAATACAAAAATTAAATTAAATAAAGAATTCTTTAAAAAAAAAAGGGGGGGGACCAGCAGGTGGCATGGTGGCTAAAGCACTGGACACTCCCACATGGCCGACCACGGTTCGAGTCCCGGACATGGTGGCTTGCTTTCTCACGTTTTCTTTCTCTCTCTCTCTCCCTGTGTGTGTGTGTGTGTGTGTCTCTCTCTGGTCAAATTAAAATAAATACATAAATTAAATTAAATAAAGAATTCTTTTTTTAAAAAAAAAGAAAAGAAAGGGCCTTATTAATGGGTGAGGAAGCAGGGCCTGACTCAAAATAAATAAACAAGACACCCGTGCTTAAAAAGCAAAAACTAAGGCCATTAGGGTCGCATGGACAAGAAGAGGGTCATGTCCCAAATGACCTTTTGGGACACACGCGTGTGCGTGTGTGCCCAAGATCCCGAGAGGAGAATGGAGGAGAAGGAATTGTGGCGTGGCCATCCCCCCTTGGGGGTGATTTCTCGCTTTCTGTCTCTCTTTGTCTGCCTGGCGAGCGCATGCGCCCTATGGCAAAAACCTCTCCAAAAAGAAAGGAAAAGAAAAAAAAAGAGCAGAGCAGGCTCAGAAGGTGGAACAGCAGTAACACATGCTCTGTGAAGCTCACTCCTAGAAGAAGGTGCCCGGTTCACATCAGAAACCTCCTTGCATATGGTGGGCATATACGTGCCCACGATACAGGGCTGGCTGAAGCTGGAGGTGGACTGTGGCACGAAAGAACCCTCTGGGACTATCTGCCAGTCCGTCTGTCTCTGTGTCTATCTCCTGCTATGGAAGAAATCAATAGACACTTTAAAACCAGTGACTGCTTTCAGCTGACTTGGCACCCCATCCTGCCAGGCCCCGGAAACACCAAGTCACCGTGGAAAGCACGACAACAGGTAATACAGTGTGTGGGAACCCAGGTGAGGACCGACCGAAAGAAATGAAATGGGAGCTGGGTATTAGGAAATCCGGGGCTCACTGACTCGACAAAAAGAAGGGCGAGGGCAGCTTCCGGGTGAAAGGACTGGTTTCAGCAAAGGGCCCCTCTTGGTATGGGCAGCAGCAGACGCTGGCTGGGGTGATTCCCCGCAGGAGGGTCCTGCCCAGCCTGGCCTATAAGGCCCGGGGTCTGAAAGACCCCAGATCTGCAGCCGTGTCCCAGCTAAATGACGTGTCAGCATCAGCAGCTTGCCTCTCTGTCAACTCACCGCAGTGCTGGGCTCTGTGGCTTTGATTTTCAAATATGGGGTAAAAGCAATTCCAGAAACCAAATATAACTGTCCTATACACTTCTCCACCGTTGAACAGTAATTGCAAAATAGATACCACCGCTGAGGTCCCCAAGGACTGCTACCTGGCTGCTCTAGGCTGATGTCACATCAGCTGGAGGGGAGGCCTCTGCTGACAATAAACAGATTCAGGAAATCACAATGCCGCCACCGCTGCTGCTGCTGCTGCTGCTGCTGCTTTCTTTTTTTTTTTTTTAGAGAGACAGTTTTTGCTATAGAGTGCATGTACTCATGGAAAGATGGCCACATCACAATCACCTCTCCTCTATTCTGTTTCAGGGATTTGGGGCCTGCACACACACACGCACTCGGTGTGAGTTTCAAGACACCGGGTTCAGGACTCAAACCACGGTCATCTTCATGGGAGTCCAGTGACATAACCATTACTCCATCTGCTGGTTCCCCTTCTGAGGGGGTCTACAACCTCCAGCTCAGCTCTGGGGCATGCTCTGTAAGAGGGAAGGGGCAGGATAAACTAAAGCCAATTCAGAGGAAAAATCAGGAGGAAAAACGACCAAAGGCCCTGAAGGTGTTACCCTTGGAGAAGTGAGATCTCGGAAGGCACCGCGCGGTCCTCTCGAAGAGAGGAAGAGGGATTACTTGCTCTGTGTTGAACCCACCTCAATATCCTAGCCCTGCAGTTACCACTTCATTTTGAAACCACCTGCTTATAAACCCTCGCCCTCTGCCCCCAACCACAGGCCCGTGAAGGGCGCCTGTGCATGAGTCCCTTATGAGGCCAGGACACAGCAAATGCTGAACCGAGAGCGGAAATGACAGGGAGGCCTCTGTGGCTCAAGAAAGGGAAGTGCTTTCTAACAATCCCAGCTGCTCCAACAGGTCAGGAGGTTTGAGAGGGAAGGGTCTGCTAGCCGTGAACGCCCTCATGCTACTAGAGGATGCAGGGCCAAATGCCCTGAGATGTTACCCAATTCTAAGAGCCAGCCCCTGGGGGAGGGGGGGACAGGGAGGAAATGTGCTGATGGAGCACCTGCTCCAGGCCAGCACACGCATCCAGCTAGCCCTCATGATCCTGTGAGGTAGGCACGGTGACTATTCTCATTTACAGTGGAGAATCTGAGGCTCGGGGAGGTTCTATAACTTGCCAAAGTCATAGAGCTTATAAGAGATAGAGCAAAGGGGCCAGCAGGTGGTATGGTGCTTAAGGTGCTCAATTCCCATGTGGCTGACAATGGTTCGAGTCCCAGACCAGGGCAGGTGTACATGTGTGCCCAATATCTCAAGAGGAGAATGGAGGAGAAGAGACTGCGGTATGGCTATACCCCCTGAGGGGTGATTTCTCACTTTCCCTTTCTCACTCTCTCTCCAGTGGAACACACATGCCCTACAGCAAAACCTAAAAAAAAAAAAAAAAAAAAAAAAAAAAAAAAAAGGTAGAGCAAAAATGTGAACCCAAGACCACCAACTTGCCCACCTAGGCTGAGGGAAAACCTCCACCCCCCACCCCCACCCCCACCCCCAGCCATGAAGGCAGCTCCAGCCCTTTGCAGCTGAAGGTTCTCTTACTGGTGCCAAAACTTTTCAAAAGTATCTTTACATCTGTAAACTCAAGAGCCCTAAACCAACAGATCCAGTTCAAGGGAAAATCCGCTGGTCTGAAGCCATCTGTTCTTTGGGAGCCTGGGGCTTCTCCTCCTAAACTCCAACCAGGGAACCCAAGATGCTACAGAAGGGGTCAGGGAAGGCTCTCCTGAAGAAGGCACCACTAAGCTAAGCCTTTACTGACGAGCTGGACACCTGACGGGGCAGCATGGGGCAGCAGAGGAGCAAAGGCATTCCAGACAGAGGAAACAGCAGGAGCAAAGGCAGAGAAGCAAGAAATGTGTGGACAATCACAAGCCCTTTGGGGTTGCCAGAGTGTAAAATTCAAATTGAACAGTAGAAGGACACAGTGATCGAAGAGATAAGCAGGGGCTGATAAATTATGAAGGACCCTGAATACATGCTACAAAATCTGGGCTTGATTTATCCTGAGGGCAATAAGGAGCCACTGAAGGGCTTTATGCAGAGCAGTGATAAGATCAAATCTCTGCATTAAGAAGATTACTGTGGTAGCAATATGAGGCTAAGCTGCTACCAATGCCGTGGGGGCCTGAGGGCACTTCTGGAGTAATGCAGGCAAGAGACCCACTGGGCTTGAGCTGACCTGTTCGTCCAGGCTCCTCCATAATTCCGAATGGGCCCAAACTTTCATTTTCTAGGCTCCCAGACCTACTCACACTGCCATGGAAGCAGGGTTTTGAAGGCTCCTAATTTCGTGAAACCTCCCACACATCTTTCTTTAATGATATAACTGTAGGGAGAAAACGACACTAACCCTAAATGCCAATTTCTAAACTTAATTCATGAGAGGCCCTCTGCCAGGCCCTTTATACACAGAATCTGTTAGGCACTCAACAACCCTATGAGGGAATTTACTGTCATTACCCCTGTTTTGCAGAGGAAATTCAAGTTCGGGACAGGAGCTTACCAAAGGTCATCCAGCTACTAAAGGGAGGAGTCAGGATTTCAACCGAGTTCTACCAGACGGCAGAGACGTTTCTGTTCACTACTGCCAAGACGGACGGAGAGGGTCGGCTAAGAGTTCTGCGCCCTGGGCTTCTCCCCAGGGCCAGAGACCCTGGGCAGAAGCCTGGCCCTTCGGGAAAATCCTGGGTGGTATCCCTAGCCACACCGCCGCAGAGGCAAGAAGTGAGAAACCCGATCCCAACTGCAGGAATCAGGAGGGATCCCGCCCCCGTCAGCCTCCAGCTACAAGGAACCAAACATGGTGTCGGACCTGAGACCCGGGGACTGTAAAGACACTAACAAGGGCCCCAAGCCGGCGGCTGACGCAGGGGGAGGCGGGACTCGCAAAGGGGGCGCATCCTGGGGCGGGGCGGGGCGGGGCGCTCCGAGCGCCGCAAAGTCTAGGACCTGCGGGACCCGGTGGAGGGGCGGGCCGCGCGCGAGGGCGGAGTTGAGGGCGGGGCTACAGCTGCGCTCGCGACGCGCAGACTTCTTAGACCACCTCCCCACGACTGGACCCAACCCTTATTCCATACTCTGGCTCCAGCAGGGCTGATCCGGGATCTCGATGGTGTAGTCCAGCTCCGCTGAGGCCATTGTGAAGGCTCCGGCCCTCAGCACGGGCCCGCCGCCGGAACTCCCGCTTGCGCACCCGCGCCTCACCGGGGCGCCTCCTGGGCACCGCCCAATCGCCACCCACCTCCCTCGACACTGGCCAATCCCGGGGCCGCGCTCTGTGACCTCCCGCCCTAGCAACCACCGAGTCTCTCTCCGGGCCTCTCGCCACCCCCCACTAGCTCGCCCCTGGCAACCATGTCCCGCCTCCCTCTAGGCCTGGCTCGCAGCCATTGGCTGACTCGCTTGATCTGGGTCACTTATTGGTCATTCGGGAAGCCAGTCAGGAAGCGTCCCCACCCTCCTGTGTAGGTAAGAGTTGGCAAGAGAGTTGTAGCGTGGGTTGGTGGAGGGTCTCTGGTGCGAATCGCGTCTTATCCTACCCGGCAGAAGACAGCGCTTTTGACTTACATCGTCTAGCTACCTCTACTGTCCTTTACCAGCCGCAGCTCGAGGGCTGGAGGTAGAAAACCATATAAAACGGCCTAGGGATCGCGTGCCGATCAGCATTCCACCCTGTGGGGGGGTGGAGGCATATTCTGGCTGGGTGGGTGGAAAGCAGTCTTCGGTTGATGACTTTAGTGAATACCTTGTTCTTGGGAGACACTAGAGGCTAGAGTACAGCTATCTTGCATTTAACCACGCATTTAACAAATAGCAGGTATTCGTGGAGCGACTATTATGTGTCAAGGAACGGGCTAAGTAAGGCTCCTGGGCATTAGTGAGGATCAAGATTTTTGCCCGAACTTCCGTAAGTTTTAGTGGGAGAGAGAAAAACCATGCATGAACCAACTCTAATTCTGTTCAGAGAATAAATGCTGCAGAAGTGTAAGGACTGTAGGGGCTGAAAAACATAGAGAAAGACCATTTGTGGCAGTGGGGATGACTTTTGACCTGGCTGTGTGGAGACAGGGAGGGAAAAGGATTCCTTGCAGGAGCCGGAAGAGGGGAGTGAATGAGAGAAATTACATGAGGCATCTTCTGGCCAAAGAAGAGTCTAATGTGAGAGAACTCTTGGAACAACAGTTAGGCCCAAACCCTGGAGAGTCTTTGATGCCAAGTTCAGCTTTGAGTATATCTTGCTGGTGGTAAAAGAAATTTTCCAGCGCATTTTATACCCATGAGCACAAGGGCTTAGACTTTATCCTGAAGACAGTGGGACGTCATTGCAGGGCTTTAAATAGATTTGTGTTTTAGAAGGCAGAGAGTGCCTTGAGAATTGGGAGAAGGAGGAAGACCAGTTAGAAGTTGTTCCAATGGTGGAGAAGGATTATGGGCATAAAGTGGAGTGGCAGCCGACATGGTGGTGGGGGAGATGGGTACCTTACACTAGAAAGAACTGGATTTGGAGACTGGTTGGGTGTAGGGAAGTAGAAATAATGAAGGTTGAGCTCTAAATTCCTCTTTGGGGCAAACAAGGAGGAAAGGAAGTAGGGCTTTTAAAGAGTATCAATTTGAGGGACTAGCAGTTAGCGTAATGGCTATGTCGCTGGACTCCCACATAGTCGACCGCGGTTCCAGTCCTGGACCCGGTGGCTTAAACTCACACCAGGTGCGTGTGCGTGCGTGCCCAAGATCCTGAGAGAAAAATGGAGGAGAAGGGATTGCGGTGTGGCCATCCCCCCTGGGGGGTGATTTCTCGCTTTCTGTCTCTCTGTCTCTCTCTGTCTTTCTGGTGAGCGCACGCGCCCTGTAGCAAAAACCTCTCCAAAAAAAAAAGGGTATCAGTTTGAGTGTGGTGAGTTTGAGGGGCCAGCGGAGCATCCAAGGGGAAGTGTCCAGGAGGCAGTGGAATGTGCCCAAGTGGAGTTCACAAGTTAAGTCTTACCTAGAGGTAGGGATCTGCAGGACCTCTTAGATAGCAGACACACCAGGAGGTTTGTCAAGCTTGCCCAGGGGATATATGTAGAGCAAGAAGAGAAAAGAGCTTAGGACAGAGCCCTGAGAAGCACCCAAGTGTGGAGGTCTGGCAAAGGAAGATGAACCTGCAAAGGTAATCAAGATGAAGTGTCCAAAATGGTAAGGAGTATAATCAACAGTAGAATGTGACATTTCAGAAGCCAAGGGAGGGACCTGTTGAAAGCTGATGACTAATCAAGTAAAATAAGGTCTGAAAGAATCCACTGGATTTAGAAACAAGGAAGTTGTTGGTGACCTTTGCAAGTACAATGTCAGCAGAGCGATGGAAGCAGAGATCAAATGGCTTCAGTGGCTTGACAAGTGGATAGGAAGATGAGGAAGTGAACATTGCATGCCCAATACACTTTCTTTAAAAAAAAAAAAAATTATTTATTTAATTTTGTTTGTTATTATTATTATTTTTAATTTGACCAGAGAGAGACAGAGAGAGAGAGAAAGGGAAAGTGATAAAGCAAGCCACCAGATCTGGGACTCGAACCACAGTCGTCCATGTGGTAGTCCAGCACCTCAACCATCATACCATTTGCCAGCAAGAAGCATGACTGTTTAACAAAAGGAATACAGAAGGCAGTAACTGGAAGGAAACACAGGACTTCTTTCCCAGATGGCAGAAATGCTGTTGACATTGACTCAGCAAAGAAGAGTAAATTATAGGGTAAAGGTGCAGCAGGTGGTGTGGTGGTTGAGGACGCTGGACTCCCATATGGCCAGCTGTGGTTCGAGTCACAGATCTCACAGCTTGCTTGCTCACTTTTCCTCTCTCTGCCTCTTGCTCTGTCCCTCTCTGGTCAAATATAAATAAATAAATAAATAAATAAATAAATAAATAAATTTATTTAAATTAAATAATTTTTTTTTAAAATTATAAGAGAAAGAAGAAAGCTAAGAGTAGTGTTCCTCCAGAACCAAAAGGTAGTGGACCCAAAGCACTAATGGAGAAATTCACTTACAAAGGTAGAGGAACATTTGGGACCAGCGGATGGCATAATGGCTACGTTGCTGGCCTCCCATGTAGTCCACTGCAGTTTGAGTCCTGGACTCGGTGGCTTAAACTCACGCCGGGCGCATGTGTGTGCATACCCAAGATCCCAAGAGGAGAATGGAAGAGAAGGGATTGCGGTGTGGCCACCCCCCCCAGGGGGTGATTTCTCACTTTCTGTCTCTCTGTCTCTCTGGCGAGTGCATGCGCCCTATAGCAAAAATCTCCCAAAAATAATAATAATAAATAGAAAGGTAGAGGAACATTTACGTTGTTGGGAGAAGGGAAGTCATGTGTATTGAAATTAGTACATTGGTAGATTTTGTGACAGGAAGTTGAGAGAATTCTTGTTCTGTGGTTTCTATTTTCTCTGTGAAATAGGAACATGACAGAGAGAGTGGTGTTAGAGATGGTGTATGGAGTTGAAAAAAGCAGAGAAAGATTGAAATAGCAGCAGTGAGGGGCCAGTAGGTGGCATAGTGGTTAAGGTCGCTGGACTCCCACATGGCTGACTACAGTTCAAGTCCCAGACATGGTGGCTAGCTTTCTTGCTTTCCCTCTCTCTCTTTTTCTCTGTCTCTCTCGCTCTGTCCCCCTTGTCAAATTAAAATAAGTAAACAAATAAAGTTAAATAAACAAATAAAGTTAAATAAACTAATTCTTAAAAAACTAAAAAGAAATAGCAGCAGTTGAAAATGGGAACGAGATTCTTAAGGTAGCATACACATTTCTGGGCAGTTAGGATGGTCCTGTTGAGGTTGGTGACCATTAATTTGTACTAGCAGCAGTCCACATGATTGTATAATATGTGTTACTGTGCCCCCCTACACACACACAAAACATCAGCCACCTGCTGGTGGGTGCAGAGATTAATTGAATTAATCCAGGTTTGGGTAATACCATGTGATACAATGGAAGGGCAAAGGACAAGGAAGTTGAGGATCCTGGCCAGAGTGGTTAAAATGATGGGCCTTAGAACCTGAACTGAAAAGGAGTGAAAAAGTATTAGGGCCGGAGATCCCAATGAAGTCAGAGAACCCATTCCTTGAAAACAGTTGAGAGTTGAGATCCGAAAGTGGAGTAATGAGGGACCAGCAGATGACAAAGTGGTAACATTGCTGGACTCCCATGTAGCTGATTACTGTTTGAGTCCAGACCTAGTGGCTTAAAACTTACACCAGTCATGTGTGCGTGCGTGTCCAAGATCCCGAGAGAAGAATGGAGGAGGAGGGATTGCAACATGGCCATCCCCCCTGAGGGGTAATTTCTCACTTTCTGTCTCTCTGTTTCTCTCGTGAGCACATGCACCCTATTCTAAAAATCTTTCTTTAAAAAAGAAAGAAAGAAAGAAAGAAAGAGGAGTAATGAAGCTTGAATATTTTCATGATGACAGGTTCAAAAAGTAAATGGCCAAAGTGACGTGCAGAGGACAGTCAGGATGCTGACATGGCCATTGAAATCCCCCTGATGAGGGGAGGAGAAGAAAGAAGGTGCTGTGAGCTGGATACTAAGTTTTTGATGAATAAAGCAGGTCATTCTGGAGTCTTTAGGTGACAGCATCAGAAGAGGCAAAGGTGCACAGCTGAACAGCATGACCCTGCAAGTGACAAGAGTCTCTACAAGAAGGAGGTGGGATGAGGAGTTGGGTTGGGCTTTGATGAGGAGACACTGACCCACCTCCCCACCCTAAGAGCCTTGGGGTGTAAGAGTATAAGCAGCTTCTATTTGGGGGAGCTACGCAGAAGTGAAGGCCGAGGGTAGAGCCAGCTTTGGGTGCAGGCTGGAGGCAGGCAGAGTGACCATAGAGAAGCTAAGAGTGGAGAAGACAGCTGCTCAGGAGCAAGGGTTTTCAGGGCAGACTGAGAAGGTCGGGAAAGGAAGGAAAGACAGAAAACAAGGAAGATGAAGCAGAGAGCAATGAAATGGTAAGGACAGTGCGGGTAGAGGATATGGTTACATTTTATGGACAGAGCATGAGGGCACATTGCTGGAATGGAATGGGAGCATAGGTCCCAGGAGAAGAAAAGTGGGATCTATGGCCAGAGGATAAAGGTAAATTGGGAGAGGATGAAGACGAAGAGTATTTTTTAAGAGTTATGTAATTTTATTTATTGTTATTATTTTTTAATATGAGGCAGGCACTCACTGGAGAGAGGGGGAAAATGAGAAATCAAGCTGCCTGGTCTGGGACTCAAACCATCGTTGGCCATATGGGAGTCCAGTTCCTTAACCACTGCACCACCTTCAGGCCCCCAACAGAGAGTTTTTTGTTTGTTTGTTGTATTATTATTTTTATTATTTTTAATTTGCTATAGGGCACATGCACTCACCAGAGAGAGAGAGGGAAAGTGAGAAAGCAAGCCACCAGGTCCAGGACTCGAACCACAGCCAGCCATGTGGGAGTCCAACACCTTAACCTTATGCCACCTGCTAGCTCCTAGATGGGGAGGGGATGCGGAAAAGGAGGTCTATGAGGAGAAAATGGAGGGAAAGGACCAATGTAGGGGAAAGTTGAGGGCAGATGGAACCTAAAGGACAGAAATGGTGGCAGAAGGGGGCCTGTGAAGAGGGTATGACTGGGGAGCAAAGCGGGATCTATAGGAAGGAAGTGACAAATTGGAGTGCTTATTCCCCGAAGCAGAAGTAAGAGGAAGTCCGGTCTTTTTCTAGACTGGAAGTTTGCGGGTAGAGGAAGAATGATCCTTCCTTCCTTCTTATCTGCCTCTGAATGGAGAACTAAGAGTGAAAGGTCAGGCTGGGAGCCCAAGGAGGCCTCTGCTCATGACACCTGTAGGAACAGGAGACTGGGACCGCCTTGTCTCCGAGGCCATCTGGGGACACTGAACCAGACTTGGCAACCCATGCCTTGGAGGCGTCTTGCCTTAGAAAGGTGTCATCTGATTTAGAAATTAAAAAGCCCTCTGGGAAATTTTATTTAGAAACAAGACCTATTGACCTCTCGAGTTTTAATCTCTCTCTATGCTTGTTAAGGCCCATTAGCTTAGCACAGGAGCTGGAATTTTTTGAGATTTTGTGATTTTTTAGTTTTCCTGCATGAAGAACCACCATTTGGCTGCTATAGAAATGATTTATGGATGAGTCCAGATTTATTAATCACTTCTGAAGATGGAGAGGAAATTAAAAACAAAGAGTCCACTCTGGGCTGAAGACAAAGTAGGTTTGTCGTCCTTTCAGAAAACCTTGCCAAGGTGAGAAGGCCGCGAACAAACTAATTTGGACCAAGGTTCCTAATCTGGATTTTAATTTCATGTGCTTTGGTTTTTCACACCATTTTCTCTCCAAGGTAAAATAATGACTATTTTAATTGGCTGCCACTTACAGAGATTCCAATAAGCATGGTGGCATACGTATATTTTTCTCTGGCGTTCCATGTGTGCACCAGTTCTTCTGCTCAAGCTGGTAAAGCTGACTTTTACTGCATGCTGCATGCCATGATCAGTTGACTATAAATTAAATCCTCTTTTCCAAAAGCCATTTTCCATTAGTGCTAATTTGTTTGCTTCTCATTTCCACTGATCATTAGAGTCTCTGGTTGTGAGCACCAAATTGGAAATAATTTCTCTGACATTTCAAAAAAAATTTCTCCCCTTCTTGAATGCCATTTGGCTGCAGCTAAAGAACATTATGGTTTGCAGAAGAACAGTTCACTCCAATTACAATTTAACTGACCGTTCATGGCACTGAATCCCTGTCCTTAGTGTCCAAAGATGACACCACTGCTGACATTGCTATTTCCTGTCATAGCTGTAAAATGCCTCATAGACTTTGCACTGGCCTTCTTGGATGGAGATTCTGCCACTCGGCCACGTGGCAGCTTTGGGAAGCTGGTAGTTTTATAGACCTACATATCATGGACATTTGGATATAACCATCTAAACAGAAACTGGCTGATTTCTTCATTCATTCCCCAGTGGAGATTTTATTGAACCTCTATTTTGTGCCAGGTGTTATGCCAGGCATTGGGGACACAGAGAGAAGGAAGACCAACCCCTGCCCTTGAGGAACTCACAATCTAATGGGAGGGATGATTAAATTTTACAGCATAGTAGAGGAAGAGGTGACACAGATGGAACTACAGACCCGAGAGCCCCTAGTTGTCACAAGGCGGTATGTCAAAGAGCAAAAGGGAGGCTGGCCATTCCCGACAGCAGAGCAGCTCTGAGGTGCGGAAGGCCTTGGAAGGGTCTCAGGAGTTGAGGGGTTGAGGTCTGTTGTAAGGTGGAAGTGAGTGGAGATGATGGCTGAGGTTGAGTCCAAGTTCTGCCAGATTGAGTTTAGACTATTCTGCAGACCACAGGGAGCTAATGGAGAAATTTAGGGGTGAAGAAGGGAGGCAGTGTAACCTTAAGGGGAAAGTAGTCAAGAAAAGGCTTTATGTATCCATTCGAGTTGATCGGGATTGAGCCAATGTAAGAGGAGATAGAGGAGGGACCAGCAGTTGGTGTAATGGCTATGTCGCTGGACTCCCACGTAGTCGACCGCGGTTGGAGTCCCGGACCCGGTGGCTTAAACTCACGCCGGGCGCGTGTGCGCGCGTGCCCAAGATCCCGAGAGGAGAATGGAGGAGAAGGGATTGCGGCATAGCCATCCCCCCGGGGGGTGATTTCCTGCTTTCTGTCTGTCTCTCTCTGTCTGTCTGGCGAGCGCACGCGCCCTATAGCAAAAACCTCTCAAAAAAAAAAAAAAAAAAAAAAGAGGAGATAGAGGAGATGGAAAGATTGAAGATAGTAAAATCTAGCACGTATAGAAAGGCTGGGTGCTGATATGGTGATGTTAAGAATGGAAGGGAAGGGGGGCCAGCAGGTGGCGTGGTGTTTGAGGGGCTGGACTCTCACATGGCTGACCATGGTTCAAATCCCAAACCTAATGGCTTGCTTTCTCACTCTCCTTTCTCTCTGTCTGTCTCTCTCTAGTCAAAATTGAAGAATAATAATAATAAATTAAAAGTTAAAAATAGGGGCTGGCAGGTGGCATGGTGATAAAGGTGCTGGACTCCCACATGGCTGACTGACCGCGGTTCAAGTCCTGGACCTGGTGACTTCCTTTCTCACTTTCCCTCTCTCTCTTTCTCTGTCTCTCTCTGATCAAACTGGAAAATAATAATAATAAATAAAGTTAAATAAAATTTTTAAAAAGTCAAAAATAAATAAATCTTTATTAAAAAAAATGGAAGGGGAGGGGTGGCAGGTGGCATGGTGGTTAAGGGTTCTGGACTCCTACGTGTTCAACCAGTCAAAGATATTAGCATACATATACATATCAACAGATCATTTCCTGTTTAGTGCTTCTTAAATATTTTGCTTCTTTTTCCCCTTGATTCCCTCCCTCTCCCCTCTGCCATTTTCCACCCTCCTCCCACACTCTCTGGTATCCACAGTTGCTCTCCATACCTTTATACTGTCCAATATTTCAGTTCTGCCATAGAGGGCAGACACTCAGTATATATTGAGTGGGGACATACAATGTCTCTCTTTCATATTCTGGCTTGTCTAGCTTAACAGTAAATATTCCATATTTATCCACTTTCTATAAAAAAGGGTCTCATTTTTTTATGGCTGAGTAGTGTTCTATAGTGTATATGCACTACACTTTTCAATTCATCTGTCTTTTCATGGACATCTGGGTGGGTTCCATGTCATAGCAGTTATGAATAATGCCGCAATAAACATGGATGTGCACGTGTGTTTCTGGCTGAGTGCATTCCTATTCTTTGGGTAGATACCCAGGAGTGGAATTGCTGGATCATATGGTAGTTTTATTTGTAGATCTTTGAGGAATTGCCATATTGTTCTCCACATTGGTTGTACTAATTCCCACCAATAGTGTAGGAGAGTTCTTTTTCTCCTCAGCCTCTCCAACACTTATCATTCATTATTTTTTTAATCTTAGCTATTATGGCAGGGGTTAGGTGGTGTCTGTGGTTTTGATTTGCATCTTCCTTATGATAAAGGATTGTTTGTTTGTTCGTTTGTTTGCTGGCCAGAAAGACAGAGACAGAAAAGTGAGAAATAACCCCCGGGGGGATGGCCATGCTGCAATCCCTTCCCTTACATTCTCCTCTCGGGATTTTGGGCATGTGTGCATGTGCCCAGTGTGAGGTATTGGGGGGGGGGGGGTTTGTTGTTGTTATTGTTTGTTTGAAGAATTATTTATTTATTTAATTCCATTTGTTATTATTTTTTTTATTTGACCAGAAAGAGAAAAGGAAAGGAAGAAGGTAAGCCACCAGGTCCAGGACTCAAACCATGGTTGGCCATGTGGGAATCCAGTGCCTTTAACCACCATGCCACCTGTTGGCCCCAAACCTGAGTTTTTTGGGGTTTTTTTATTTTTTTATTTTAATTTATTTATTTACATTCATCCACTGTATATCAATACAGTATTTAAAATAAGATTTTCCATCGATAATACACTGTACATTGGCTCAATCAAGGATATTACTACATATTATCATCAAAAAATAATTTTCCACTTCTTGTTTCCTATATATTTTGCTTTTTTTTCTCCCTTTGATTCCCTACCTCTCACCCTCTGCCATTTCCCACCTTCCTCCCACACTGTCTCTGGTATCTTCAGTTGTTTTCCATGTCTTTTTTTTTTTCTTGCTTTATTGACTCGCTAAAGATCTTAATTAATTAAAAACTTTGAATAGCAAGCACAGCTGATACATACATATCTATGAACACGTGCCTGACTTTAGACGTAAACCTCAGTAAGTAAAGTGAACATGCTATATGAAGTACCACCTAGCTGGGGCTATATAGCTTACTGCAGTCATTAAATAGGCATCTTTTAATGTACTTTTTAATTTCAAGAAAAACATTTTTTGTTTTAATAGATCAAAATCAAAAAATCTTAAGAGAAATTTGCTTAAGACTTAAAACCAGGAAAAAGGTTAGGATTCATTTCAAATAGGTAGATGAACTTATCAACAGTTCAAGAGAAGACACAAATCCTTAAATCTGGAAATCAAAGCATCGAAGAAAGTCAGTAGTGTTTTAGTCTGAAGTAAAAAAAAATTCTTTCTCTCTCTCTCTCTCTGATGAGTGTGTGTGCCCTTTAGCAAACTAAACTAAAATAATAATAGTAAATAACATTTTTTTAAAAGCCTATAAAAAATAGTTTACAACTTGAGTAAAGAGTTCTTCACTTGGTCAATAATATAAACACTATTGATTTAACTATATTATGGGACTATACTGTAAGATTAGGGGCAGAAAAAATAGGGGTTAAAGTGGTACAAAAGAATTAGTTTTTCACCTGCCAGAATAATAAATAAATAAAAATAAGCAACAATTGATAAGTAATAGTAGTGTATTCATCTGCTAGAGCTACCATGACACAGCACCACGGATGGTGATTTGAACAACAGAAATGTATTATCTCATAGTTCTGGAGGCTGGAAGGCTGAGTTCAAGGTGTTGCAGGGATGGTTTCTTCTTTTTTAAATTAATTTTAAGTATTTTATTAGAGAATTATTTTATTTAATTTTATTTATTATTATTATTTATTTAATTTGACCAGAGAAAGAGAGAGAGAGGGAAAGTGAGAAAGCAAGCCATCAAATCCAGGACTCAAACTGCAGTTGGCCACATGGGAGTCCAGCACTCTCACCACCACACCACCTGCTGGCCCCTATCTATTTAATTTTAAATTTTGATATGGGGAGACCAGGAGATGATGTAATGATTATGTCGCTGGACTCCCACATAGTTGACCACGTTTCGAGTCCTGGACCTGCAACTTAAAACTCACACTGGGCACGTATGTGTGTGTGTGTGTGTGTGTGTGTGTGCACAAAATCCCAAGAAGAGAATGAAGAGAAGGGATTGCAGTGTGGCTATCCCCCCTGGGGGTGATTTCTCGCTTTCCATCTCTCTGTCTCTCTCTGTCTCTCCAGCAAGCACATACATCCTATAGCAAAAATCTTTCTAAAAAAATAAAAAAAGGTTTGATATAGGGCATGTGCACTTACCACAGAGAGACAGAAAGAGCAAGAGAGAGAGAGGGAGGGAGAGGAAAGTGAGAAAGCAAGCTGCCAGGTCTGAGACTCAAACCATGGTTGACCATGTGGTAGTCCAGTGCCTTAACCACTCCACCACCTGGCTGGTTTCTTCTGAGGCCTCTTTCCTTGGTTTGTAGATAACCGTCTTTTCCCTGTGTCTTTACCTGGTCTTCCCTCTGCGTGTCCTAATCTCCCTCTTATAAGAACACAAGCCAGGGGACCAGCAGGTGGTGTGATGGTTAAGGAGCTGGACACTCCCACATAACCAACCACAGTTTGAGACCTGGACCTGATGACTTGCTTTTGCACTTTCCCTCTCTCTCTTTCTCCCCCTCTATGTCTCACTCTGATCAAATTTAAAAAGTGATAATAAATGAATAGATCAAATTAAATAAATAATTCTTAAAAAAAAAAAAAAAGAACACAAGCCATATTAGATTGTGCCCACCCTAGTGGCCTCATTTTTCCTTAACTACCTCTTAAAAGACCCTCTCTAAATACAGTCACATTCCGAGTTACTAAGGGCTTAGAATTTCAACATATGAATTTAGAGGCCACTGTCCAGCTCATGCAAGGTGGTACAAGCTCATTGTCTAGAAATATGGTGGTGAACACCAGGAGAAATAGCCAGAAGAGTTGAAAGTGGCTGCCCCTGTGGAGTGAGACTGGCGGGTAGCCAGAGGGAAGGCAGGTACTGTCACTATATGTTTCACTAACTAGCAAATGACAACGCTGAGCCTTGAACCCAGTTTTCCTCCAGAGCTCATGCTCTTCCACTCTACCACAAGACTGAGAACTCCTTCAGGGCCCTGGCAGTGCTGTCTTCATCTCTGATCCCTCAGCACCTTGTCAAGAGCCCCAGAATGGCCCTAACCACGTGTTTAAGATTTAGAGCTGCATCACTCTGACCTTGAAAGCTGCCATTTGCTGATTTTTTCTTTTTCTGTTTCCAAAAAAGATGATAGAGGAAAACCAAGATCCCAGGAAACTTTGAGGGTCCATAGTGTGGCATGTCCTGGTTAGTTTCCTACCCTGGGCGCATCTCTGATAGCACTTTGAGTTCATCATGGACAGCCATGGTGGCACAGTAGTAACAATACTCCGTGATGCTGGAGCACATGGGATGGGAAGGTGCCGGCTTTGTGTCCCAGGGTCTCCCTGCACACACTAGATGCATGCATGTGCCCATGATGCTAGCTGAGGCTAGGGCAAGACCTGTGAAGGGTACTTGTCAGTCTGCCCATCTCTCTCAAAAAATAAATAAATAGGGTCCAGCAAGTAGCATGGTGGTTAAGGCTCTGGACTTCTGCATGACCAACTTTGGTTCAAGTCCCAAACCTGGCAGCTTGAAAATCATTCCAGATGCATGTACGTGTGTGCCCAAAATCCCAGGAGGAGAATGGAGAAGTGATTGCGGTGTGGCCATCCCCCTGAGGGATGATTTCTCACTTTCCCTCTCATTTTCTTTCTTTGGCAAGCGCATGCACCCTATGACAAAACCTAATAAATAAATAATACTTTTCTAAATAAATAAATAAATGGGGCTAGCAGGTGGTATGGTAGTTAAGGCGCTGGATTCCCACATGATCGACTGTGGTTCCAGTCCTGGACCTGGCAGCTTGTTTTCTCTCTCTTTCTCTTTCTGGTGGGCATGTGTGCCTATGGCAAATTAAAAATAATAATAATTAACAAAGTTAAATAAGGGAGACCAGCAGATGGTGTAATGGCTACATCGTTGGAATCCCATGTAGTCAGCCACAGTTTGAGTCCCAGACTGGGTGACTTAAACTCACACTGGGCATGTGTGCATGCATGCCCAAGATCCCGAGGGGAGAATGGAGGAGAAGGGATTGCGGCATGGCCCTTCCCCCTGGGGTGGGGAGTGATTTCTCACTTTCTGTCTCTCTGTCTGTCTCTGTCTTTCTGGCAAGTGCACGTGCCCTATAGCAAAAACCTCTCAAAAAAAAAAACAATAAAATAAAAATAAGTACTTTTTTTTTTTTTAATTAAGATGATAAAAGAAGGGTCTTTGAAGATAGGAAAGGGGCACAGTATTCTTTCCTGCCTGGTAAAGCTAGTGGCGGTGTCTCAACATCTGCTTGGGCTCTAGAACTGCCACTCCTCCCCATTTTCTAGAGGGCAATTTGGCTGTTGAAGGTGGCCACGGCCTCTGAAATTTATTCTCAGACTTGAGCTGTCATGGCATTCACAGTGACTGACGCATGACCCCATGAAGGGTTTTGGTCATCTTTGTATTTAGGCTGATCCACAGTCATTCAACTGGTTCTTAAGGCTGGCCAGATTGCACGGTCGCCTCCGTCCCTGAGTTTGCGCGGTCGCCCTTCCTGGCAGCACAGCTTCGGTGTCCTCTGGGAGCAGTGGAGGTGGGTGTGTATGTATGTCCGTCTCAGCATGCCTCAGATTATTGCTTCCTAATAAAATTCTGATAGCGGGGCCCCATCAATATCTCAAATACATGTGAGGAAACGTTAATTTAGAATCAATTTTAGGATGTTTCAGACTGTAAAGTCCTTTTAACTAGATCTCTGGCGAAGATGTAGAAGCACTTTATGGGACTGTAAATTTCATGTTGAACAGTCTTCGTGAAATACACATCTCCCCTACACACAAGCTGTTCTCTCCATATCAATCATGGCCCCTGCAAGTAATGTTTCACAAATATTCTGTAAATCACAGAAAACCCCATGATAATGTGAAATATGACTTTCACTTGTCTGTTAGACAAAAGAATCGCACATGCCTGTCTCCCATCAGCACTAACATTTGTTATGGATAATAACACTTTCAATCACAACTATTTTTGGAAAACGGGTTTATTTTAAACCTTCCCTCCCCCACTGAAAACACTCTCCCAAGGACACAGACTCCTACAAACCACAGCCCATTAATCCAGCAATGGAACGGGAACTTTCTCTTCCCACTAACTTTTTTAAAAAAGTTGGTTTTAAGGGGGCTGGCAGGTGGCATGGTGATTAAGACTCTGGACTCTTACATGGCTGACTGCAGTTTGAGTCCTGAACCTGGCGGCTTGCTGTCCAACTTTCCCTTTCTCTGGTCAAATTTTTTTTAAAAATAATAATAATAATAAATAAATACAGTTGTTTTTAAGAGTTAGAATAGAAGCCCGAGGTACAAGGTTAATGACCATTTTACCTTAGCTGATCGGCATCAGAGGGAGCCTGAGTCTCCAATGGCCCCAAATCTCTTCACCCCATGTGAAGTAAGCCACATGAGAGGCCCAGGTTTTTATCCAGCACCTTCATCTTAGCTGGATCCCGTGGTTTTTTAGTTGCTGGTATCAACAGATAAATCAAAGAGCTCAAATTTTTTTTGAGAGACAGGGTCTCACTAGGTACCCAAGCTGGCTTCAAACTCATGGTCCTCCTCCTGCCTCAGCCTACCAAGTAGCTGGGATTGTGTGTACCACTGTGCCCAGATCAAAGATAAAATTTTAGTTCTTAAAGAGCAAATGTTGGGGCCAGCCAGTGGCATGGTGGTTAAGGCACTGGATTCCCACAGGGCCAACTGCATGGTTCGAGTCCCAGACCTTTCTGCTTGAAAATCACACTGGGCACATGTGCATGCATGCCCAGAATCCTGAGAGGAAACTGGAAGAGAAGGGGTTGCAGTATGGTCACCCCCTCTGGGGAACTGATTTCTCACTTCCTCTCTCTCTCTCTCTCTCTCTCTCTCTCTCTCTCTTTCTCTCTCCAGCAAATGCATTAGGGCCAGCAGATGGCGTAGTGGTTACGTCACTGGACTCCCACATGGCCAACTGCAGTTCAAGTCCTGAACCCTGAGGCACGCCGGGTATGTGTTTGTGCTCACCCAAGATCCCGGGAGAAGAATGAAGGAGAAGGGGTTACAGTGTGGCCATCCCCCTCGGGGATGATTTCTCACTTTCCCTCTCACTGTCTCTGTCTCTATCTCTCTTCCGCGAGTACGCAAACCCTAAGGCAACAACCTCTTAAAACACACACACACACACACTTACTATTGTACTTTGATATTCTTAATTCCATTACAATCCAGTCAGAGCCTCTCTTTTTTTATTTATTTGTGTGTGTGTTTTAGGTTTTTGTCATAGGGTATATGTACTTACTGGAGAGACAGACAGTGAGAGGGAAAGTGAAAAATGACCCCCAGGGGGGTGGCCATGCCATAATCCCTTCTCTTCCATTCTCCTCCTGGGATTTTGGGCACACATGCACAGATGTCAGGCATGAATTTCTTTTTTTTTTTTTTTTTAGTATTTATTTAATTAATTCCATTTGTTATTAGAGACAGAGAGAGAAAGGGAAAGTGAGAAAGCAAGCCTCCAGGCCCAGGACTCGAACCATGGTCAGTTGGCTGTGTGGGAGTCCAGTGCCTTAACCACCATGCCCCGTGCTGGCCCCTGGGTGTGAGTTTCAGATTGCGAGGTCCAGGACTCCATTGCAACCTGCCTTGTGAGAATCCAGCACCTTAACCACTGTGCCACCTGCTGGACCCCACAGCCTCTCTATTTAAGTACCAGATGACCGGTTTGAGAGCATTTTGAATATAACCACACCCACAGGTATGGCAGGAGCCTCTCCCTTCCTCCAGCTGATTGCCGAAAAGCAGCACCCACAAAGTAATGGACTTCCATGGCTCCAAACGTTCCGCCAACCTGCCTGTTCCCCGTCCCTCTGTAGGAGACGTCAGGCTGATTGATCATGACTACTATAAAGGAGCAGGCAGCAATTAGCAGGCTCTTAAGTTTTCTGCAAGAGTGGGACAATGCTGGCAAAGTCGCCAGGGGTAACATCCTCACCAATTTCATTGAAGCCAACCAAGGCAAGACCGCCCCGGAACTGGAGCAGGAGTTTTCCCAAGGAGCCAGCTTGTTCCTCGTCCGCCTGACCACCTGGCTCAGAATCACGTATCCTTTGCTGAACCAAAGAAGTGTGTGTGTGGGGGGGGATTATTGAGGGAGCTTTTCTCTTGATTCTCTCTAATATTTTAGAACAAGATATGTGGTGATAAAAATATCATTCCCAAAGTCAAGAACTCCATCAACTTTCCATCACCCCAACCTATAACTGTATTGTTTCTCACCCTACCCTCTCCCTCCCGTCAGAGTTGAAGTATATGTTCTTTCTACCTAGGGCTAATTTCTATTTATCCTACACTTGAATCCCTTCCCACCTGCTTAGGGACTTCTCTCCGTAGCTTTCATCTCTGCCTCATCACCAAGTTTTTGCATCAATATATACTGATACCTCTTCTACCTTAAAAAAAATAAAATAAAATCTCTGTCTCAACCCTATACTCCAGCCAGCCCCATCTCTTAATAGTGAAGCTTCTTGAAAAGGTTGTTGGGGTTGGCTCATTGGTAAATGTGACGCTCTGCAAGGATGACCCACATGGGAAGGTTTCGGGTTCATGTCCGGAGACCTCACTGAGTACACCAGCCACGTCCATACCCCTGATCCAGGGCTGGCTGAAGCTGGAGGTGCTTCACAGCATCATAGACCCTGTTGTAGGTGCTGTTCCTTTCTCACTCTCTCTTTGTCTCCCTCACTCATAGAGGAAATGAACAGATCATTTTCTTTTCATTTTTTAAGACTTTTTTGCTATAGGGTACATGTACTAGCCAGAGAGATGGAGAGACAGAAAGTGAGAAATCACCCCCTGGAGGGATAGCCACGCCACAATCCCTTCTCCTCCACTCTCCTCAGAACTTTGGGCATGTACTCACACGTGCCCGGCATGAGTTTCGACCTTTCAGGTCCAGGCCTCGAACCACAGTTGGCTGTATGGGAGTCCAGCCGTCTGCTGGTCTGTCTTTTAATTTTTTAAAGAAAAAAAAAAGTTGTTGACTCCTTGTCTCCACTTCTCTCCAAGGGTTTCTCCTCACCCACTGCAGGCTGACTCTTATCCTCCCAACTGCACTCTTACAGGTCTATCCAAGTGGTGTTCTAATTGCCAATCCCAACGGCTATACTCAGTCCTTGTATGTGAGCTCTCGGTGGCATTTGTCAATCAACCTTTTCCACTTCTCAAAACACTCCCTTCCCACTTCTCCCTTGATTGCTGTGATACCAATTCTCTTGGTTTTCTCCATCTTTCTGTCCATTCCTTCTCTTCTTCAGTTGTCTCTTAAATATCGGTGTTTTGGGACTAGCAGGTGGCATGGTGGCTAAGGTGCTGGACTCCCACGTGGTCAGCCACGGTTTGAGTTCCGTACCTTGTGGCTTGAAATTCACACTGGGTGCATGTGTATGCATGCCCAGGATCCCAGGAGGAGAATGGAGGAGAAGGGACTGCAGCATGGCCATCCACCTGGGGATGATTTTTAACTTTCCTTCTCACTGTCTCTCTCAAAAACCTTAAAAAAAAAAAGTTGGTGTTTCTTGGGACTCCGTGCACATCTCTCTCCTCTGCTCCTTCTCAGACTCTCCCAGGGAAATGATTTATTGTCACGATGCCAACTCAACTCCAGTTTGAGGACTCTCCGAACATCTCTCTGGACTCTGAGCTCCAATCCCTGTTGAGGACTGTACATGTTCAACTCCAGCTCTACTCTTAGGCCACAGACATCTCTCACAGTTCTGGCTGTGAAAGCAGGGAGTGAGACGAGAGCATAAGAAGAGGGAGCACATTTTGTTAGAAAAGTTTGGTTTGGGAAACACCGAGTTTGAGGCACCTGTGCTCAGGGAGGTGGATCAGAGCTGGCAACAGATTTGGTGTCGTTGAGGTGACAGTTTGAGTCATGACTGGATTTGAGGATATTTCTGTCCCGTGTGCCCATGGCATCCTATGGTTTTACCTATGACCCTTTCATGGTGTATTTTATCCCTGCCTGAACCTCTCCCTTTTCTAAGCCCTCTCTGTATTTGACTAACTCCTACTCTATGATTCAACTCTCAGTGTAGACATCACCTTCTCAGGAAGCCCTTTCCTGAACCCCAGACTAGCTTAGATTCCCCTGTAGACTCACAGCACTTTCTTAAATGGTTTTTGGCTCTAGGATATATGTGCTTTCCAGAGAGAGAGACACACACAGAGAGAGAACATCTCCCAGGAAGGATGGCCACTCCACAATCCAGTCTCCTTGGGATTTGGGGCACACACACATACACTCCTGGCATGATTTTCAAGCTACTAGTTCCAGGACTCAAACCATTGAGCCATTCATATAGAATCCAGCACCTTAACCTCCATGCCACCTGCTGGAGGTTCCTCAATCTTAGCAGTCATAATACCTGCTTATACCTCTCTTCCCCACCCCCACTGGGTTGTAAACTCTCTTAAGGCAGGATCTGCATCTATTCTACTCAGCTCTCTATTTTTGTCACCAAGTACAGTGCCTGGTGTGTATTTGCTAAATAAAGGAATGAATAAACCCGAGTCCACAGCTAGGAGGGACTAGAGGGTTAAGTAAACATAGCTCTCTTCTTCTTACATTTAAGTCATTGATAAAATGACTAAGCGGAGGCAAAGCAGTGGTGCAGCAGTAATGCAACTGGACACGTGAGAAAGGCCCTGGGTTTGCATCCGAGGACCCCCTGAGCACCCGGGCACTCGTGTGTACTTGTGTACCTGTGATACGGGCTGGCCAGGACTCGTGGGTGGAGATCAGTTGGAAGTGTCTCTCTCCCTCTCTCTCTCTCTCTCTCTCTCTCTCTCTCTCTCTCTCTCTCTTTCTCTCAAACACACAGAAGAAAAAATTTAAAAATAATTACCCAGATGACAAGCAGCATTGTGGTTATTGGCAATGGACTCCCTTTCACGTGGCTGATAGTGGTTTGGATCCCCGACCCGGTGGCTTGAAAATCAGAACAAGCACCTGTGCGTGCATGCCCAAGATTCCAGGAGGAAAATGGAGGAGAAGGGATTGCAGTGTGGCCATCCCCACTGGGGGTGATTTCTCGCTTTCCCTCTATCTCTGTCTCTCTCTCTTTTTCTCTCCTCTCAGTAAGCACACACACACACTGGCAGAAACTTAAAAAAAGAAAATTATCCAGACCGGCAGGTGGCATGGTGGTTAACATGCTGGACTCCCATATGGCCAACTGCAGTTCAAGTCTTAGACCCAGTGGCTTGAAAATCACAACAAATAAATGCATAAATAAATACATGTTTAAAAAATTCTATTAAAGGAACCAGCAGATGGCATTATGTTTACGCCACAGACTCCCACGTACTTGACTACAGTCAAGTCCTGAACCCGGCAGATTAAAACTCACGCCAGGCACGTGTATATGCATGCCCAAAATCCCAAGAGGAGAATGGAGGAAAAGGATTGTGGTGTGCCCATACCCCCCGGGGGGTGGTTTCTCACTTTCTGTCTCTCTGTCTCTGTCTCTCCAGCAAGCACACTTGCCCTATAGCAAAAATCTTTCTCAAAAAACCAAAAAATTAGCCGTACTGAGTATGTATGTGTGTGCATGCCCCAAAATCCTGATAGGATGGAGAAATGGAAGAAAAGGGATTGCAACATGAACATTCCCCACTGGGGTCTTTCTCTCTCTCTCTCTCTCTCTCTCTCTCTCTCGTGAGTGCATATGATCTCTGGCAATAGAAAATAATTTATTTTTTAAGAAATTGTTTTTAAAATTATTGGGACCAGGACCAGCAGTTAGCGTAATGCCTATGTTGCTGGACTCCCATGTAGTCGACCGTGGTTTGAGTCTTGGACCCAGTGGCTTAAAACTCACGCCAGGCACGTGTGCATGCGTGCCCAAGATCCCAAGAAGAGAATGGAGGAGAAGGGATTGCGGCATGGCCATCCCCCCTGGGAGGTGATTTCTCACTTTCTGTCTCTCTATTTCTCTCTCTGTCTTTCTGGCAAGCGCATGCACCCTATAGTGAAAACCTCTCCTGGGGACCAGCAGGTGTTGTGGTGGTTAAGACACTGGACACTCCCACATGGCCGACCACAGTTCAAGTCCTGGACCTAGTGGCTTTCTTTTTCACTTTCTCTCTTTCTCTCTGCCTCTCTCTGATCAAATTAAAATAAATAAATGAATAAATAAAATTCTAAAAAAATAAAAAATAAAAAAACCTCTTCAAAAAGAAAAAAAAAAAAACGAAAGGAAAATGAAGGAGAAGGGATTGCAGCATGACCATCCCCCCCAGGGAGTAGCTTCTCTCTTTCCCTCTCTCTGTCTCTCTCTAGTAAGTGCATGTCCTGTGCAAAAATAAATAAATAAAGCATGGAGATTACTGGTCTATCTCCCTACCCCCACCCACTTTTGTTGTTTTTTAAGAGATTTTTCCAATAGGGCACATGTGCTCACTGGAGAGACAAAGAGAAAGAAAGCAAGAAATCACCCCACAGGGGGATGGCCGTACTACAATCCCTTCTCCTCCGTTCTCCTCTTGGGATCTTGGGTATGCACTTACACACGCCCAGCATGTTTTAAGCCATGAGGTCTGGGACTTGAACCACAGTCGACCACACTGAAGTCCAGCGATGTAACCATTATGCCATCTGCTGGTCCCAGATTGAGATCAATTTCTAATAAGCAGTGGTTCCCCCAAATCATGCTTCGAGAAACTTCAATGCCTATAATCTGGCTTCTGTCCTCACAGCTCATGACACTCACCTCACCGAGGTTCTCAACCACTCTCTGTTGCCTAACCTGGAGTCCCCTTTTCCGTACTGATCTTAGTAACATTGTTCATTTCACACAACGTGAATGAGGAAGGTGCAGGTGTAGGGTCAGTTCCTGTCTTTCTTTAAAACTTTGATATTTTACTCATCATGGATTTAAAATGTTTTTTAATTAATTAATTTATTTTCCTATAGGATGCTTGTGCTTGCCAGATAGAGTCAGAGAGACAGAGAGGGAGAGTAAAAAATCACCCTCGGGGGGATGATCACACTGCAGTCCCTTCTCCATTCTCCTCTTGGGATTGGGGCAAACGCAAGATTTTCCCGCTTTTGAGCCCGAGACTTGAGACTTGAACTGTGGAGTCGGCTCTGTGTGATCCAGATGCCATAACCTCCATGCCGCCTGCTGGCCTGGCCCTTTTCGATCTCCAAATGTTACATGGAAGCATTACTTTTTTACTGAGTCTTTCCGTGCTCCTTTAAATTTCAAGCGCCTCCCTCTAGTCCCACCCTGCCCAACCACTGCCCTTCTTAAACTCTCTTCTCTCCCTTCTCCTGTTCCCGGTTCTCAGTCACTGTGGCGGGATCTTTCCTACCGACCCTGTAAGTATTCCAAGGGTTCTGTGTCCTGTCCCCTCGTCCTGTCCCCTCATTTCTCACTCAGTCATGGCTCTTCCCACCCCAGGCCTCGTGTCTTTCTCCACGTCACAAGTGCCGCACGGTGCCGGACGTCCGGCGGACACTCGGCGCATGCTGAAGGACGGCGTGAACCGTGTAGATTCAGTTTCCACACCTGGGATCATTCGGAATTCCCTACTCTCTGGGACCTTGTCGTGTAACAGAGAAAGTAGAGCAGCCGGAAGTGATTCTTGGATGGTGTTTCAAATTAGCCATCCCCTGCACCTCCCCAGCCCTCCTGGGAGAGTGGATTTGGGAGGAATCAGTATAACATCATCGCCTTTTGCACATTTGGCCACCGCGTAATTCCGCAGAAGCCTAAACCTCTTTTTCAAGCTTGAACTCCCAGAACAGGTGACTAAAACTAAGTATTTATATATAATGATAAAATGTTAGCCACGGGGCTGGCAGGTGGCGTGGTGGTTAAGGGTGCTGGACTCCCATATGGCCAACCATGGTTCAAGTCCCGGACCTGGTGGCTTGGTTTCTCACTTTCTCTCTTTCTCTCTCTCTGTTCCCCTCTGATGAAATTAAAGATAAATAAATAAAGCTAGATAAAATATTTAAAAAAAAAAAAATGTTAGCCACCATTTACTGAGTCCCTTCTATGTGCTAGGCACTGGGCTGGTCCCATAAAAGTATCTCATTGGAGCCTAATAACCTAGCCTAACAGGTGATTGGTATTATCTCATTTTATTGATAAGACAGCTGAGCCTTGGAAAGGTTGAGTAATTTGCTAGTAAATGGCAAAGAGAAAGCTTGAAACTGGTCTGCTTGCTCAGACCCACGCGCCATCCACCAGCTTCAGTGTCTCCGTCTCGTGGGCAGCGCAGACCCCCAGCTCCGCCCAACACCCGTCAGGGAGGTCGGCTGCAGAAATACTCCACCCCCTGCATTTGGCCTCAAGCAAGAAGGTCTGACCATAGGAGCTCAAAGTCCGAGTGAGACGGCCTAGGTTCAGATCCCGGTTCCCTCAGTTCATTTTGGAACCATGGACAAATTATTAACCTGTCAGGTGGAAGCACTGAGTTCCCACCGCAGGGCTGTAGTGAGGATTACAGGCACCGACGCCAGCTAAGGAGCCAGCACAACACCCGGCCCTGCACATAGTCAGTGCTGGTCCTGGTTAGCTACCACTGATAATGGTAACCTTCCGGAACTAACTGCCAGGAATAATAGACCAGAAATATCCATACCGAGTGACTGCGAAAACAAGGCAAGCCTGGGGCAAAGGAAAAGACGGTGATAAAGGTGGTCGGCTGGTAACTGAAGGAAAGGGAGGCAGGGCCAGGATCATGTAGGAATAAAGACCACCACGTAGACGGGTAGCCGGACCCCAGCTATGGCGGCAACAGGCAGGGATCCTGGCTCCAGAGCAAACACTGTTTTTGCAGTCAAGAGCCTTTCCTAATGAGCCAATCTGTCTCTACTTCTATTGGCGTCCTGGGAACCGGGGTGCAGCAGGGATAATTTGCCTCACACCCCACCCCCAACAAAGCACCATTACCTCCAACCCATTACATTAGCCTTTATCAGTCGTGGAGGCGCTCAGTCATCCTCCATGAGCTGCAATAATTTCAGCTAATTTCTTAAGTGTTCTAAGAGCCTGTGATGTGTTATGAGCCTAGTAATTGTTGACTGGTTCCTTTTCTGTTGAAACTTGATTTCATACCTTGTATCCCAGCTGATGCGTGCTCTGGCTGCTTTATTACAATGAGGCTTTTTGCAAAGACTCACATTAAAAAATAGCATTAAATACCGAGGTTGTTTTAAATCAGTTTAATTTTTCCACCATCTCCTGTTATCTTATTAGGAAGCCGTGCCATTCTTCATAAGGATAGTGACCTCCAGTGTAAAACTTGGAGCAAGTACAAAATTGAAAATTAATGATGAAGCTGATCCTCTGTAAAGTCTAAAATGAGGTGCAAAACAATGAACTGCACTGAGACCCAAGGGTGCGATGGCCATGGCTTAGGAAGGCATGGGAAATTGGCCCCCAGCTTGTCTCTGTGCACCTTTGATTCAGGAGAGCCTCCTTGCTTCCCAGAAAGCCTTTCAGAGCCGAGGTGCTGGCTGAACTGCCCAGAGGAGCTTCCTGGGGAGCAGTGAAGAAGCCCAGCCCATGAGTTACCACCTCCCCTTCAGCTAATGGCCCCTCTCAGGATAAAGGGCATAATTCAGCTGCTTGGTCATCCCGGGCCCTTGTTGGTATCAGGGATCTGACACAGGATCTGGTTTCTACAGGAAAAACCACCCTAAAGGAGACAGTAGATGGCTTGGTGGTTAAGGTGCTGTGACTGACCACAGTTCAAGTCCCGGACCTGGCGGTTTGCTTTCTCACTTTCCCTCTCTTTCTCTCTCTCTCTCTGTCTCTCTCTCTCTGGTCAAATTAAAATAATAATAATAAATAAATAATTTTTTTTTTAAAAAACCCTGAAGCCCGCTCCTTAACTTGTCATGCAGCTACATGACTGGCTTATGTTTAGAAAAGCTGCTGAGATCCATTGGCATCTTCTTATCAGCTGTAAGCAGGTAAGTTCCATTTAGAGAGATCCTGGGCCTTGGTAGCACATTGGGCTCATGGCGGCCTTGGCATTCACACCACGCAGAACTGTGAATTCTAGCAGTCCCTGGGAGCCCAGGAGCCTCAGGACAGGCCAGAGGTGGTGTGAGCGGTGGCCCGCCTACTCATTCCTCCATCCCATGTTCTCTATCGGCCCTTTGCTGCAGCACCCACCTGGCTGCAAATTACAGAAAACCAACTCCCACTGGACTCAGAGAAAGGGAATGTACTGGCTCATGTGACTGAAAAGCCCAAAGGTGGGAATAGTCCATATCCCAGGCCTGCCTAGACCCAGGGCTCAATGACGTCAGTACTTGGTCTCCCCCTCTTGCTTTTCCTCTGTTTATGTCTCTTCTCCCCCGTCCTCGTGGGCCTCCGTGTGCTGGACTCCAGACAGACATCCGCACAGCTCAGCACACGAACAGAGCAAAGCTTTCCCATGGCTTCCCGAGAAAGTCCCCGCATTTGAGCCTCATTGCACCAGCTTAGGTCACGTGCCTGGCCCCAGACCAGTCTCTACAGGCAGAGGATGGCGTACCACCTGTCAGCCACTCACCCCACCAGAACCACATGGCTCATGAGTAGTGACAGGGTGATTCCCCAAAGGACAGTTGAAGTGCTATTACAGGGGGGAGGAAGAATGGATGTTTGAAGCCAAAAATAAGGAAATGTGCATTGTGTGTGATCCCGGCATTTCCCACTGGAAGGAAAAATGTCCAAGCTATTACATCACTTTACCTGTGGACAGGAGGACAGGGTGAATGAAGAAAGGTCTTTGGGCTGAACTTGACAAGCATTTTATTCCTACTTTCTTTTATCCCTCGACAGTAATCGGTACCTTTTAGAATTTCTTGAGGTTGGAGGAGTCCTGACACTCTTGGAAATTCTCGGACTGGCAAAGATTAAGGAGGAGGACAAGAAGGAGTCCATCAAGCTACTCCAGGTCATTGCAAACTCCGGCAGGAAGTACAAGGAGCTCATTTGCGAAAGCTATGGTGCGTACTGTATGTGACAAGGGGTCGATTCCCCTCCCCCCAGGGGCCTGGGTGACATGGTGGCTGCACTCACCACTGCTATAGCTAAAAATCATCATGGTTTCCATGTCACCACTGGAAACCCTGGATCTGTGATTTTCCTGAATTATCATTTGCTCAAATTTTTTGATAGTGGTTTTAGAAATACTTCATTTTATTTTTATTTATTCATTTTCATTTGTTATTATTATATTTTAATTTGACCAGAGAGAGAAAGAGAAAGCAAGAAAGCAAGCTGCCAGGTTCGGGACTCAAACTGTGGTTTCCCTGTGGGAATCCAGCACCTTTAACCACCACGCCACCTGCCGGCCCTATTTATTTATTTATTTTTTTGGAGAGATATTTGCTACAGGGCGTGTGCACTCACTGGAGAGACAGAGAAACAGAAAAGGAGAAATCACTCCCCTGGGGTGGGGATGGCTACACCACAATCACTTCTCCCCCATCCTCCTCTCAGGATTTTGGTCACACTTGCACACAGCGTGAGTTTTAAGCTGCTGGGTCCGGGACTTGAACCATGGTCAATTAGGTGGGAATCCAGCAACATAGCCATCACACGATCTGCTGGACTCCAGCAACATAACTGGTACACCATTGCTGACCAGAAAGGGTACGTTTAAAATGAAGAAGTGGGACCGACTGCAGTTGGAGTCCCAGATCCAGTGGCTTGAAAATCATGTCAGGCATATGTGTATACACACCCAAGATCCTGAGAGGAGAATGGAGGAGAAGAGATTGCAGTGTAGCCATCCCCCCTGGGGGGGTGGTGATTTCTCACTTTCTGTCTCTCTGTCTCTCTGGTGATCATGCATGTCCTATAGCAAAAAAAGAAAAAAAAAAAAAAAACCTCTGGGAAAAAAAAAAAAAAAAAAAACCTTTCATCCATCCAGTCAACAGAGACTTAGTAATATTGTCTAAAATCCTTTGTGAAATTGAATTAGAGAGGCCAGCAGGTGGCGTGGTGGTTAAAGATGCTGGACTCCCACATGGCTGACCACGGTTCAAGTCCCAGACCTGGTGGCTTGCTTTCTCACGTTCCCTCTCTCTCTTTCTCTGTCTTTCTGCTCTCTCTTTCCCTGTCTTTTTCTGATCAAACTGGAAAATAATAATAAATAAAGTTAAATAAACTAATTATTAAAAAAAAAAGTTGAATTTGAATAACTCTAGAAATAAAACTGAAATTAAAGTATTAATACTAGGCCAGCAGATGGTGTACCATTTGTGTTGCTGGACGCCCACATGGCCGACCAAGATTTGAGTGCAGGACCCAGTGGCTTGAAAATCACACCAGGTGAAGGGACCAGCAGGTGGTGTGGTGGTTAAGGTGCTGGACACTCCCACATGGCTGACCACGGTTCGAGTCCCGGATCTGGTGGCTTCCTTTCTCACTTTCCCTCTCTCTCTTTCCTCTTCTGTGTCTCTCTCTGGTCAAATTAAAATAAATGAGTGAATAAAGAAAATAAAATAAATAATTATTTAAAAAAAAAAAAAAAAAAAAAAAATCACACCAGGTGAATATGCATGTGTGCCCAAGATCCCTGGAGGAGAATGGAGAAGGGATTGCAGTGTGGCCATCCTCCCAGGGGGTGGTTTCTCACTTTTCCTCTCATTGTCTCTGTCTCTCTTTCTCTGTCAAGTGCATGTGTCCATGGCAAAAACCTCTAAAATAAATAAAGTATTAATACATACTATGTGCTAGGTGTATGCTGTATGCTAGGGATACAAAGATGAATAAAATATAGTCCCTGCTCCCAAAAACACACAGTCTGGTGAGAAAGGTGAGACAGTAATTTCAGTGTCATCTATCAACTACTCTGATAGAGGCAGGTACAGGAGGTGCCCTCCCCACCACTGCTGAGCACTATACAAGTGTTAACATATGGCAGTAAAAAGGTGCATGTATTTGTGCCAGCAGCTGGTGTAGTGGTTAAGGCGTTGGACTCCCACATGCTTGACCACAGTTCAAGTCCTAGACCAAATGCTTGAAAATCATGCCATGTTGGGGCCAGCAGATGGTGTGATGGTTAAAGGCACTGAACTCCCACATGGTCAACCACGGTTCAAGTCTTGGACCTGGTGTCTTGCTTTCTCACTTTCCCTCTCTCCCCTTGTCCGATCAAACTGGAAAATAATACATGAAGTTAAATAATTCTTAAAAAAAAAAAAGAGGAACTAGCAGATGGTGTAATGGTGCGTTGCTGGACTCCTGACTACGGTTTGAGTCCCAGATTCAGTGGCTTAAAAACACGCCAGGCGCATGTGCTTGCGTGCCCAAGATCCCGAGAGGAGACGAGGAGAAGGGATTGCAGCTTGGCCACGCCCCCTGCAGTTGACTACATGGAAGCCCAGAGACGTAACCGTTATGCCATCTGCTGGTCCCACAATTGTCAATTTCAAAACTGAGATTTCGACATGCCTGTGCTGAAACAAAATACTTTGGCCACATAGTTACAGGTAAGTGGGAAAGCTATGCAACATAAGAAGCCTTATTTTTTTTGTTTTTGCTATAGAACACGTGCACTTACCAGAGAGAGACAAAGACAGAGAGGGGGAAAGTGAGAAATCGCTTCCCTGGGGAATGGCCACACAGCAATCCCTTCTCCTCCTTTCTCTTCTCAGGACTTTGGGCACGTATGCATACACGCCTGGTGTGTTTTTCAAGCTACTGGGTCCAGGACTTGAACCGCAGAGTTAGCCATGTGAGCTCCAGCACCTTAACCACCATGCTGGCCCAGTCGAAAAGATTGTAATCCTCCTATATTACATAATCGTGAGTGGGGCTGTTTTCACAAATCCTTCCAATTTAGTATCCCCTCTCTTCCTTGCTCAGGTGTACGATCCATAGCGGAATTTTTGGCAAACTCTAAGTCAGAAGAGACCCAGGAGGAAGTGCAGGTCCTGTTGGAGTCTTTGGTCCACGGAAATCCCAAGTACCAGAACCAAGTGTATAAAGGCCTGATAGCTCTGCTGCCCTGCGCGTCCCCCAAAGCTCAGCAGCTGTCCCTACAGACGCTCAGGACTGCCCAGGTGAGCCAGGGCTGCATGCCGCTGCGGTCCGGACCCAGGTGCAGCGATCTCACCATTGCCTTCTGCAGCCGCAGCTCACACGGGTGTGAGAGGCAGAGCTCAGCCCCCCACTGCACGCCTGCCGTTCCATCAGCGTCACTTCCCGAAGGCCCAGGCAGGGCAGGAAGTTCAGGGCTCCCAGCAGAGTGGTTTGTCCTGTTTACTTAAGGATCCGAAAGACGTTGGCAGACTAAAGAGTGCTTGAGACAATCAACAAGGATGATGAAAGGACTGTAGAAACGATGAAAGGAGCCGATTTGCCAGGGAAAGGACCATGGTGCATTTGCAGACAGCATGTCAGTGAAGAGGCCAGGTCTCCCATGCTTGGGAAAACTCCTTTTTTTCTTGTTGGCTCCTGCCCTCTCTCAGTGCCCTGGATTGTAAGAGAAGTCAGGCTTGGGGCATAGCGACCATATGGAGACAGCGTGCCTGGTAAGGCAGGCAGGGATTCCAAGTATGGTTTTGAGATGAACCATCAAAAGCTGTCAAAACAGCTCCAGAGGACGGGCTAGAGGCAGGGAGACATTTCAGAGATAAAAGAGGTTCTGAGACCTGAACAGTGGCGGTGGCAATAGAGGTTGGACATGGTTAGATAGACATTTCCGAGGCAGAGGGCATGGGACTTAGAGCGGTAAAAGAAAAGGAACCCAGCATGACTCCAGCTGGACTTAGCGGATGAACTGCGTATCCCCAAGAGAACAGGGAAAAGGAAGAATCGCTTTGATGTGGGAGGAGTTGGGATTTGACCCAAAAAACCTGATGGTCCTTGGTAGTTCCCCGGCGCCCATGTACGCAACAGGCCATGCTGGTTGCAGGAGATATAACTGGGTCACTTGAAAAAGAAGACTGAATCCGGAGCCTCCCTCCCATAGATTTTTTTTTTTTTTTTTGAGAGGTTTTTGCTATAGGGCGCGTGCACTCACCAGACAGAGAGAGACAGAGAGACAGAAAGCGAGAAATCACCCCCCAGGGGGTATGGCCACGCCGCAATCCCTTTTCCTCCATTCTCCTCTTGGGATCTTGGGCACACACGCACACGTGCCCAGCGTGAGTTTTAAGCCACCGGATCCGGGACGTGAACCACAGTAGACTACATGGGAGTCCAGTGACATAGCCATTATGCTGACTGCTGGTTCCCTCCCCTCTCATAGATTTTGACAGCTCTCAGGTGGCCCTTGGTAATGCTTTTTCCTTAATGGTACCCAAGTGGTTCCAATTCCTAGTTCAGTAGAAGACTCGGTGCTCAAGACATTTAGTAGAGATCCCCATTGAGCAGTAGAAAATAAGAATCTGCAGATAGCAAGTGGCATGGTGGTTAGGGTGCTGGATTTCCACATGGCCAACCATGGTTCAAGTCCTGGGCCTGGTAGCTTGTTTTCTTTCCTTCTCTCTCTCTCTCTCTCTCTATAGGGTGTGTATGCCCTATAGAAAATTAAATAATTAAATAATGATAATGATAGATAAGGTTAAATAGTTTTTTTAATAAAGAAAAAAAATCGGAGACCGCAGAAAGCAACTGGCTAGCTCGATGATGACTACACAGTTTGGGCTGGGCCTGGCAGCTTGGGAGACACACCGGGCACGTGTGTGTGCATGCCCAGGGTGCCCAAGGAGAAAGAGGGAAAGAACTGTGGCAAGATCACCTCCCACGGGGAGGGCTTTCTCACTTTCCCTCTCTCTCTTACATCTCTCTGTTCTCATCTCACTCTGGCAAGTGCACATGCCCTCTGGCAAAAAAGTCTGAAGCTCCAGAGAGAGGCCTGAGATGAAATGTCAGTTTGGATGTCATGAGCAGAGAAGTGATACTGAAAGATCTCAGTCAGACTACGCCAAGTAAGAAGAGAAGAATCACTTCCACTGCTTAATAGGGGCCAGCAGGTGGCACCGTGGTTAGGGCACCGGACTTCCACACGGCCAACTGTGGTTTGAGTCCTCGACCTGGCAACTTGCTTTCTCACTCTCTCTTTCTCTCACTCTCAGGTCAAATTAAAATAAATGAAGTTAAATAAAATAATTTTTTCTTTTTTTTTGAGAGGTTTTCGCTATAGGGCGCCTGCGCTCGCCAGACAGACAGAGACAGAGAGACAGAAAGCGAGAAATCACCCCCCAGGGGGGATGGTCACGCCACAATCCCTTCTCCTCCATTCTCCTCTCGGGATCTTGGGCACGCACGCACACGCGCCCGGCGTGAGTTTAAGCCACCGGGTCCGGGACGCGAACCGCGGTCGACTACGTGGGAGTCCAGCGACATAGCCATTACGCTAACTGCTGGTTCCCAATAAAATAATTCTTAATTTAAAAAATCATCATCATCTCCACTGCTTAAGAGATGAACTGAGGAATAAGGTCTCGCAAAACAGATCTGATTATCATTCTGACGTCCCTGTTTTCCTTTAAGTGCCGTCCACATGCCCGGCACTGTTAGGGCTTATTTGTGCCATTTTAGTGCTCACAGTAACTGATGAGGCAGATGTTATTGTCTCTATTTTAAAGATGGAACTGAGCCTCAGAGAGGTGGTAAGTCACTTATTCAAGGTTACACTCTAAGTGATCATTTGAATCAGCTTTCTCCAACTCTAAAGCCCTTATTCTTTCCATATACCGCACTGCTTCTTTGAAAAATGGTGATTAGGGCACTGTACTCCCACATAGTGGACCACAGTTCGAGTCCTGAACCTAGTGGCTTGCTTTCTCACTTTCCCTCTCTCTCTGGTCAAATAAAAAAGTAATAATAATAAGTTAAATTAAATAAATCTTTTTTAAAAAGTTTCTATATGGAAGACCAGATCAGCTGGGTCAAATACAACACAGGGTAGAATGGAAAGATGGTCCCAATAGAAGTGTGGGTGAATTAGAAGTGGCCCACGGCAGGAAAATCTAAGTTGCAGCAGCCTGTCCAAGGGTGAATAGGGGATAAAGAAGTGGCTTCTTGAGGCCAGCAGGTAGTGTGGTAGTTAGGGCACTGGATTCCCACATGGCCAGCCACAGTTCGAGTCCCAGACCTGACAGCTGGGTTTCTCACTTTCCTTCTCTGTCTTCTCTTTGGCCAAATTAAAAACAATAATAAATATAATTTTTTTAAAAATGAAGTGGCTTCTCTTGAGAAGCTTAGGTGAAAAGGGAAAAAGAGCGATAACAAAGAAGACAGTTGGATAATTCGTTAAATACGAGTGAGCGTGAAGATGTTTAATGCTGAAGAAACCAATGCCTGGTAAAGTTTGAAGATAGGAAAGAAGAATTGACAGATGAAGTGAGGTTCCCGAGGAAGAGAAAACTCTGGGGTCTTGGATGAGTTTCATTCTCCCCACCCAGTGTCAATAGCCAAGGTAGCAGACTCTAGCAGGTGGCAGCTGTTCTCGGCAGCCTCCTGAGCTGGGGGGTTCCGGGCAACCTCGGCAGGTGCTCAGACAGATTCCCCGGCTGCCCATCGGTGCCCTCCTCTCCGCAGTGAGATCCAGGCCCGAGGACTCACCCCTACCCTCCTTTCCTGCCCCCATTCACCTAGATGCCTAGCTGTTTGGAAGTCCACGCAGTTTTTCTTCTGGGTGTATAAAATGTAAAGAGTCGGGGGGGGGGGTGCTGGCAGGTGGCGTGGTGGTTGGAGGCACTGGACTCACATGGTTGACCACGGTTCAGGTCCCAGACATAGTGGCTTTCTCTCTCTCTCTCTCTCTCTCTCTCTCTCTCTCTCTCTCTCTCACACACACACACACACACTCTGTCCCTCTCTGGTCAAATTAAAATAAATCAATAAATGTTAAATAAAATAATTATTTTTTAAAAATGTGAAGAGTGACCACTGTGTCCTGTTGTCTGTCTTGGCAGTCGATCATTGGAGCCACACACCCCAGCGTCGTGGACTGTGTGCTGAAGGTGCTGGGCACGATGCACCTGGAAGTCCAGTATGAAGGTAGGACGCCTGCTCCGGGTGGTGGTGGGCGGCAGCGAGAGCTGGGCGGGTCACAAGGAGCCCTGCCGAGTGTCCTGGAGAGCCTTGTCAGGTGGAAGATGCTGGTTCATACCCACCAGCAAGTTATTCGAAAATGACAGTCCCTTGGGGCCGACTGGTGGTGTGGTGGTTAAGGGCACTGGACTCTCGCATGGCGGACTGCAATTCGCGTCCCGGATCTGGCAACTTGCTCTCTCACTTTCCCTTTCTCTCTCTCTCTCTCCTGCTCTTGCTATCACTCTGTCCCTCTGGTCAAATTAAAATAAGTAAATACATAAATAAATAAAGTTAAATAAAATAATTCTTAAAAAAAAAAAAAAGGCAAGCAAGCAAATGGCAGTCCTGTTCTGGGCGTCAGGTCAGCCTCATGGTGTTCATGGTTGTTAGGCTCTGCCTGGGTCCAGTCAGCTCTGGTTCTCAGACTAGGATGATGCTTCCCTTCCCAACGGAATTCACCCTGAGGAATGTGCTTTTAGGAAGCTGAATTGGACAGTGACAGCATTCGTCAGCTTTCATTTACTGAGTGCCACTATGTGCCGGTCACTTTGCATCCATCAGTTCATTTAAGTCTCAAAATAACCTTGAGATTACAAAGCCTCGTACATACTAGGTTTTTAAAGAATTATTTTTAATTTTTTAATTTATTATTTTTAATTTGCTTTAGGGCACATGCATGCAGCGGAGAGAGACAGACAGACAGAGAGAAAGTGAGAAAGCAAGCTGCCATGTCTAGGGCTTGAACCATGGTCGTCTATGTGGGAGTCTAGTACCTTAACCACCATGCTACCTGCCAGCCCCCCATACTTGGTTTTTAAATGTATGAATGAATGAATGAATGAATGGAGGAAATAAGTATTTTGTTTTCCAAGATAATTTTTTTTTTCTTAAGAATTTTGTTGGGAACCAGCAGTTAGCGTAATGGCTATGTCGCTGGACTCCCACGTAGTCGACCGCAGTTTGCGTCCCGGACCCAGTGGCTTAAAACTCACGCCAGGCGCATGTGCGTGCGTGCCCAAGATCCCAAGAGGAGAATGGAGGAGAAGGGATTACCGCGTGACCATCCCCCCTGGGGGGTGATTTCTCGCTTTCTGTCTCTCTGTCTCTCTCTGTCTGTCTGGCGAGCACATGCGCCCTATAGCGAAAATAAATAAATAAATAACTCTCCCCCCAAAAAAAAAAAAAGAATTTTGTTTTGTTTTGTTTTCTGTTTTTGTTTTTTTCAGGTTTTTGCCTTAGGGCACATGTGCTCGCTGGACAGGGAGACAGAGACAGTGAGAGGGAAAGTGAGAAATCACCCCCCAACCCCCACCGGGGGGTGGCCACACCGCCTCAATCTCTTCTTCTCCATTCCCTTCCCTCGATCTTACCTGGCATGATTCAGACCAATGGGTCCAGGACTCAAACTGTGGTTTGCTGTGTGGAAGTCCAGTGACGTAACAACTACGCCATCTATTGGCCCCAAGACAAAACACTTAAGCATAGATTAAGTGTGCTTCCCAAGGTTACACAGCTAACTGCATTCAAACCAAATTTGTCTGACTTTAAAGCTTTGGGGACCAGCAGGCAGCATGGTGGTTAAGGTGCTGGACATTCCCACATGGCTGACCACAGTTCAAGTCCCGGACCTGGCAGCTTGCTTTCTCGCTTTCCTCTCTCTGTGTGTCTCTCTCTCTGGTCAAATTAAAATAAATGAATGAATAAATATAATTAAATAAAAAATAATTCTTTAAAAATAAATAAATAAAAGCTTATGCTTTGGGGCCAGGCAAAGGTGCAAAAATAATGCAACTGAGCCCACGTGGGAAAGGCCCTGGGTTTGTGCCCCGGGACCTCTCTGGTATGCCAGGAAATGCCTGCGTGCCCACAGTCTGGGCCAGCTGAGGCCAGGGTGGAGCATGGTGTGAGGACCCTGTTAAGGGTGCCTGTCTTCCTCTCGCTATCTCTCTCTAAAGAAATAAAAAAATAAGCATAAGGGCCCAGTCTCTGTGGTACAGTCGGTAGTGTACCAGACTGGAGCTGGAAGCCACATGCCAACCATGGTTCAAGTCCCCAGCCTGGTGGACTTGAAAACATGCTGAGTGTGCATGTGCCCAGGATCCTGGAAGGCTGGAGGCCTGGGGGAAGAGGATCGAGGCATGGCTGAGCCTGTGGGGTGGCACTGTTCTCTCTTTCTCTCTCTCTCTCTCTCACACAGGCAGGTATATACTCATTCTATCATGAGTGAATAAAGAGAAATAAACTGTTAAAAATTATTAAAGCTTATGTTCTTCCCATATAGCATGTAGCATGTATTTAAAGAATACCATGAATTCTTTCTCATGTTCTGTAGTGGTTCAGAAAAGAGAGATTCTATTTTCAACAAGAGGAAACAAGGGGACCAGCAGTTAGCATAATGGCTATGTCGCTGGACTCCCACGTAGTCGACCGCGGTTCGTGTCCCGGACCCGGTGGCTTAAAACTCACGCCGGACGCGTGTACGTGCGTGCCCAAGATCCCAAGAGGAGAATGGAAGAGAAGGGATTGTGGCGTGGCCATCCCCTCTGGGGGGTGATCTCTCGCTTTCTGTCTCTCTGTCTCTCTCTGTCTGGCGAGCGCACGCACCCTATAGTGAAAACCTCTCCAAAAAAGAAACAAGCAAACAAGAGGAAACAAGGGTGGTTCATTGAGGAAGTGGTGTCAGAACGGAGCCTGGGGGAACCAGCAGTTAGCGTAATGGCTATGTCGCTGGACTCCCACGTAGTCGACCGCGGTTCGCGTCCCGGACCCGGTGACTTAAAACTCACACCGGGCGCGTGTGCGTGCGTGCCCAAGACCCCGAAAGGAGAATGGAGGAGAAGGGATTGCGGCGTGACCATCCCCCCTGAGGGGTGATTTCTCGCTTTCTATCTCTATGTCTCTCTCTGTCTGTCTGGCAAGCGCACACGCCCTATAGCGAAAAACCTCTCCAAAAAAAAAAAAGAAAAAAAAAAAAAAAAAAGAACGGAGCCTGGGAGAGTGGGAAGGATTTTGGAAGGTAGACAGAGAGGAGGACATTCTTTAAGGAGAGTGCGAAAACAAAGGCACCAACATAGGAAAGTATAATGTGTGTCTGGGGATGACTTCTAACTTAGAGTACTTCTTAGAGGGTGTGCTTGCCAGAGAGACAGAAGGAAAGAGTGACAGAGAGAGGCAAAGTGAGAAAGCGCTCTCCACGAGTGATAGTCACATGCCATCCCTTGTCCTCCGTTCTCCTCTCTGGATACATGTGCCTGCTATGTTTTCCAAGCTACCAGGACCAGGACTCGAACCACAGTCAGCCATGTAGGATCTAGCAGCCTTAGCCTCCACACCACCAGCTAGCCCTGTTTCCCAGCCTTCTGCTCTACAGCTTTTCTGGACGCTGTCTCAGCTACCACCTAGACGGCCTGTCACCCCTCTTCCTTTGGACCACCTACCACCCTCCCCTCCAGCTGCCCTTTCGCCCATGGGAGCAGTTATCTCCAAAACAGGGACTACCCCTCCCACGGATGTGCACACGATTTCAGTGCAGCCGCTGTCGTGGCTGTCCTGTATCCTTGGCACAGTACCTAAGCCGTGCCAGATCCTCACCACATGTCTGGTGAGTGAGAGAGTGAGTGAGCGAGCGAGCAAGCGAGCAAGTTCACACACGTGCACTGGAATAGTGGGTACGAGCCTGTGTCCCATGCTTGTCTCCCCTTGTACCTCTCAGCAATTCCAGGTCAGTCATGAGGTCTGATTCGTCGCTTTTTCAGCCCAGGGCCTGGGACATAATGGGTGTTCAGTAAAAGTTCGTCGAATACATTTATGAAAAAGTGGTTTAGTTTCAGAGTTGCTGATTAACTTCTCCAGAGTCAGAACCAGCTGACTTCTCCCAGCATCAGCCCAGTGTAGACTCCCTCTGCAGTTATCCCCCGACAACTAACCAGGGGGCAGAGGGACACGAAGATTGTCACTGCCTTTTGGGTTTGATGTCAGCTCATGCAATAACAGTGAAACTGTGCACCTCAGAATAATTTGATATATTCTAGACTCATAGCAGGTGCTCAAGAAATGTCTTACCAGCACTTCAAAATAGCCTTTACGTACAACTCTTGACTACAGAGAATGCGTGTGTCATGACTGTCCACTAGAGGGCAGTGTTTCACACGATCTGAATAGAGTCCGAAGTTGGAGGGAAAGTAAGGAGCAGGCAGCCAGTCAGCCGTTGGTGTCCGCAGAGAACTGGTTTCACGACTCCCTCAGATACCAAAGTTCACTCAGGTTCAATTCCTCTACATGAGATGGCATAATATTTGAATATAACCTACACATAACCTACATATTTTATTTATTTATTTATTTTTAATTTGCTATAGGGCACATGCACAGAGAGAAAGAAAGAGAGAAGGAAAATGAGATAGCAAGTCGCCAGGTCTGGGACGCAAACCGAGGCCACCATGTGGGAGTCCTGCATCTTAACCATCATGACACCTACTAGTCCTTCTCCTATATAGTTTAAATCAGCTCTGAATTACTTATAACACCTAACACAATGCAAATGCTATACTGTATTGTTTCGGAAACAAGGAAGGGGGGAAAAGTCCGTACATGTTCTGTACACGCACCAGTGTAGACCTAACTGCATGGCACATGCCAGGACGGCATCCCATTTTCAGTCCACAGTTGGCTGAATCCAGAGCCTGTGGATACAGAGGGCCGACTAGATTCAGTTTATATCAAAACTCCTCCCAAGGCGAGGAATGGAGGTCCGATAGGTTCGGATGTGGTCCTAACAGTGGATGGCCAATCAAAAAGGACCAGAGATGGGACCAGCAGTTACTATAATGGCTATGTCGCTGGACTCCCACGTAGTCGACCACAGTTCGCGTCCCGGACCTGGTGGCTTAAAATTCACACCAGGCGCGTGTGCATGCGTGCCCAAGATCCCAAGAGGAGAATGGAGGAGAAGGGATTGCGGCGTGGCCATCCCCCCTGGGGGGTGATTTCTCACTTTCTGTCTCTCTGTCTGTCTGGCAAGCACACACGCCCTATAGCGAAAACCTCTCAAAAAAAAAAAAAAAAAAAAAAAAAAAAAAAAGGACCAGAGATTAATTTCTCTGAGTTTGAGAACGACAAACGGCGAAACCAGGGCCATTTCCCAGGATGACAACCGAGTGAAGAGGCCTGTGACCAGGGGGCCTGGTTGGCGGTGATGAGAAGAGTCAGCAGTGACAGGGAAGGGATGAAAGGGCAGGGCCCAGCCTTGGTGGCATAGGCAGTAACGTCTAAACTGTGGAGCCAGGAGCCACATGACTGACGCGGGATTCAGACCCTGAGTCCCCCGCAAACATCCCAGGTGCACGTGCGCCCTCGGTCCTCCTGAGCTGGAGAGCTGGGGAAGAGGATCACAGGGCGAAGAGATGCGGCCAAGGGTGCCCGTCTTTCTCACACGCGCGTGCGTACACGTGTGCACTGTCTCATACACTTATTTTTTTTTAAATCTCACCAAAGGCAGGACCAGCAGATGCCATAATGGTTACATTGCTGGACTCTCACATAATCGACTGCGGTTCAAGTCCCAGACCCAGTGGCTTAAACTCATGCCAGGCATGTGTGCGCGTGTGCCCAGATCCCGAGAGGAGAGGGAGGAGAAGAGATTACAGCATGGCCATCTCTCTCCCCACCCCCGGGGGTTATTTCTCACTTTCTCTCTCTCTGTCTCTCTGTGTCTCCAGCAAGCACATGCACCCTATAACAAAACTCTCTTTAAAAAAAAAAAAAAGAAAAATATCTGTGGCGTGCCAGGTACTGGTGTTGTGTGTGTGTACTGAGGAGAGAGATGAAAAGTTTTGAAGAGGGAACCAGCAGTTAGCGTAATGGCTATGTCACTGGATTCCCACGTAGTCGATCACGGTTCCAGTCCCGGACCCGGTGGCTTAAAACTCACGCCGGGCGCGTGTGCGTGCGTGCCCAAGATCCCAAGAGGAGAATGGAGGAGAAGGGATTGCGGCGTGACCATCCCCCCTGGGGGGTGATTTCTCGCTTTCTGTCTCTCTGTCTCTCTCTGTCTGTCTGGCAAGTGCACGCGCCCTATAGCGAAAACCTCTCCAAAAAAAAAAAAAGAAAAGTTTTGAAGAAAGATGAGGAGGAGGTCCATTCCACCTCTGTGCTACATGGGGTAGGGGCTGGTTGACACCCTTCCCAGAGGAGGCTACAAGAGCCCTGGAATGCTCAGAGAAGAGCTGGGGCATAGGAGGTGGAGAGGTTCTGGTGCTGGTGATGGTTTGCCTTGCGGGGGGCATCGGTGATGAAGAGGAGCCAGCTGATGACCTGACCTCCTTTTTTTTTTTGAGAGGTTTTTGCTACAGGGCACGTACGCTCACCAGGAAGACAGAGAGAGAGAAAGCACGAAATCACCTCCTGGGGGTGATGGCCACGCCACAATCCCTTCTCCTCTATTCTCCTCTCAGGATCTTGGGCACACATGCGCACTCGCCCAGTGTGAGTTTAAGCCACCAGGTCCAGGACTCGAACTACAGTCAACCACATGGGAGTTCGACGACATAGCTATTACACCAACTGCCGGTCCCTCTTTTTTTTTTTTTTTTTTTTTTTTTTTTTTTTACTAATTATTTATTTAACTTTATTTATTCATTCATTTATTTTTAATTTGACCAGAGAAAGACAGAGAGAAGGTGAGAAAACAAGCCACCAGGTCTGGGACTCGAACCGTGGTCAACCATGTGGGAATGTCCAGTGCCTTAATTACCACGCCACCCACTGGTCCCCCTCACCTCATTTTCCATTGAAAACTCCTTCCCACCCCAGAACAGCCAACACGTCTCACCCTTGTTCTCTGCTCTCCTTCCCATTAGCAGGGGGTCCTGTTCCACCTCAGGCCACTGCATCTACAGATTCTCTGAAGCACTTTCCCTCAAAGACCTTTCCTTTTTCATCTTCATTGATATGCAAATATGCTCGGTAGCTCCCCTGTTTAAAGAGAACCCCTTGTTGGGAATGTGGAGATGAAAAATGTCAAAGACATGTCAAAAGTAAAAAAGGTACAATTAAACGGTGATGTTGAGGGTGACAGCCTTCCTTGACCCCCAGTGCCCTGCGGGTATTCATGTTGCCTTTGGCTTCCCCTGGACCTCTCGGCAGCACTGGAGCCAGCCAGCCCCCCTTGCTTTCTCCCCTGCTGTGGTATCACTTTCCTCCGGTTTTCCTCTTGCCTGCTAATTTGCTCCTTTTGCCATCATCTTTCCTGCTGATTTCTCCCGTTTCTCTACCACACTTTTACATCTGCTTGCTTGTCATCTTTTTTTAGAAAATGTCTTCCATGAAGCAGACAAAAAGAAGGGGAGAGAGAGACAGGCACCCACAGCAGTCTTCATGCCGCCATCCTAATCCCCGCCTCTCTCGGCGGGATCAAAAACACACGCCTGACATGTGCAGAGAGATCTGGGGACTTGAACCTGGGACCCCCCGTATGGTGTCAGCATCTGAGTACCACCACAGCTGGCTTCATCTCTCTATCTACCCTTTATGGCTTTTTTCTATATAGGGAAATAGATATGCTTATAGATATGGATATGAGGGATCTCCCAAAAGTTCCTGCATGTCCAGCCCTATAGCCCAGCCGTTAAGGGAGCCAGAACTCACATGGCTGACTGGACTCCAAGTCCTGGACCCAGCGGTTTGAAAACTCACCAGGCACAGGTGCATGCACGTGTGCTCCAAATCTGAACAGGACGGCAAAATGGAGCGGGGATTGCAGTGTGGCCATACCCCACTGGGAGGTTTTCCCTCTCTCTATGTCTCTCTGACTGTCTTCGGTGGGTGCACACACTCTGGCAAATAAAAAAATAAAAGTTCATAGAAAATGCATGTTACAAAATCCATTGAAACATGGTTTTTTGTTTTTGTTATAGAGTGAATGTGCTCCCTGGGGTGGGATTTGGAGGGAAGACGAGAGAAAAAGAAAGTGAGAAATCACCCCCATGGGAGGATGGCCATCCTACAATCCCTTCTCCACTCTTCTCTTGGGATTTTAGACACACACACACACACACACACACACACACAAACACACAGAGCATGTTTTTCAAGCTGCCGGGTCCCAGACTCAAACCATGCAGTCAGCCAGGTGAGATCCAGTCACCTCCACCACCATGCTACCACCTGGCCCAGATTTCAATTTTTTTTTTTAAAGAATTATTTTATTTAACTTTACCTATTTATTTTAATTTCACTCTGCCCAGGGACAGAGAGAGAGAGAAGGCAAGCCGCCAGGTCCAGGACTCAAACCATGGTCAGCCATGTAGGAGTCCAGCGCCCTTAACCACCACACCACCTGCTGGCCCCAAGATTTCAATTTTTTAATATCAAAATGAACTCGTGTTTTAGTTCCATTTTCCCCACAGACTTTTTGAAGAACCCTCATACAGATACCAAATTTGTGTCTCTGACCCTGATCTCTCCCTGAAATCTCCATGTAGAGATATCTCAAACTTACATCCAAACAAAGTTCTTAATTTTCCACAAAACCTGTGCTTCCTCCCATTTTTCCTATCCCAGTGAGAGGGACCATCACCAGCTCAATTGCTTTTGTTAAACCTGTACTACTGGAGGGTTGGCAGGTGGCATGGTGATTAAGACCGCTGGACTCCCACATGGCCGACAGGGGTTCAAGTCTCAGACCTGGTGGCTTACTTTCTCACTTTTTCTCTCTCTTTCTCTTACTCTGTCCATCTCTGGTCTAATTAAAATGCATACATACATACATACATAATAAAGTTAAATAAAATAATTAAAAAAAAATCTGTACGACTGGAGCCGGCAGGTGGCATGGTGGTTAAAGACACTGGACTCCAGCATGGCTGACTGCAGTTCGAGTCTCTGGACCTGGCAGCTTGCTTTCTCACTTTCTGTCTCTTTCTCTGATCAAATTAAAACAAATAATAATAAATCAAGTTAAATAATCCTTTTAAAATAAAAACCCTGAAGGATTGATGCCAGGTGGCCTTTCTCTCCCTCCCACCCCATCCCGTCCCCACCAAGTCTTCTAGACGATCTCCACCCGCCTTCTGTGTCCTCCCGGTGATGGCTCTGGGCTAATCCACCATTCCGTCTCCTAGTTTATTTTCCTGGTTCTATCCTGGCCCCTGTAATCCATTCTCCCACTGCTATCAGAATTATTTTTTCATAATAGACTTTTGCTATAGGGCGCAAGTGCTCGCTGGAAAGAGACAGAGAGAGAGGGAAAGTGAAAAATCACCCCCCACCCCCCAGCAATACCTTCTCCTCCATTCTTCTCTTAGGATTTTGGGCACCGTGCCTTAACCACCATGCCACTGGCAGGCCCAGAATGATCATTTTTAAAATAGAAATTAAACGATGTCACTCCTATGCCTCCCATAACACCCAGACTGAAATCCTGACAACTGCCCTGGGCTACAGAGCATGGAAGTTGCTGTCCTAGAACTGATTAGTGGACAGCTTCTCCAGCTGCAGGCGTAAGCTCAGACGTCGCCCTGAGAGGCCTTCCTGGCCACCCTCTGTAAGGCTTCCCCATTCCCCCCGCCACCCAGCTTGGTCTCCCTCTGTCATAGCACACCGTTTACCTGGTTTTTCAGCCCACATGCCCTACCACAGTCCTGACAGCTAAGGGGAGGCCGGGTGTCTGAGTAACCTTTTATTTCTTGAGTTCTTAGGGCCAAGGAGAAGGTTTGGAGCTGGCAGGTGGCAGGTGGTTAAGGCACTGGACTTCCACATGGCCAACTATAGTTCAAGTCCTGGTCCTAGCGGCTCGCTTTCTCATTTTCCCCCTCTCTCTCTCTCTCTCTCTCTCTCTCTCTGCTCAAATTAAATAATAATAATAATCGGGACCAGCAGATGGCATAGTGGTTACATCACTGAACTTCCACGTAGTCAATCATGATTTGAATTCTAGACCAGGTGGCTTAAACTCACGCTGGGCATGTTTGCATGCATCTCATGATCCCAAAAGGAGAATAAAGGAGAAGGGATTGCAGTGTGGCCATCCCCCCGAGGGGTGATTTCTTGCTTTCTATCTTTCTGTCTCTCTGGAGAGCACACGTACCCTATAGCAAAATCTCCCTAAAAAAAAATTAATTAATAATAATAATAAATAAAATTAAATAATGTTTTTAAAGAATTACTTTATTTAGGAACCAGCAGTTGGCATAATAGCTATGTTGCTGGACTCCCATGTAGTCGACCATGGTTCAAGTCTGAGACCCAGTGGCTTAAACTCACGTTGGGTGTGTGTGTGCATGCATGCCCAAGATCCTAAGAGGAGAATGGAAGAGAAGGGATTGTGGCCATCCGCCCTGGGGATGCTGGTCCCAACTACCACTGTGTTTTTTTTTTTTGAGAGGTTTTCACTAGAGGGCGCGTGCGCTAGCCAGGCAGACAGAGAGAGAAAGAGATAGAAAGCGAGAAATCACCCCCCAGGAGGGATGGCCATGCCGCAATCCCTTCTCCTCCATTCTCCTCTTGGGATCTTGGGCACGCACGCACACGTGCCCGGCGTGAGTTTAAGCCGCCGGGTCCAGGACTTGAACCGCGGTCAACTACGTGGGAGTCCAGCGACATAGCCATTATGCTAACTGCTGGTCCCACTACCACTGTTTTCTATGTTCACATATTCTGTAGGTCAGAAATTTGAAGAGACAGAGGCGAGATGGACTCTGTGTGGGGCCCCATTTGGAGCTAGAGTGAGAGTAGGGAGGGTAAGGATCACGGATTTCTTCTTTGGCCTCAGACAGCAGGATACATTCTTTAAAAATACATATATATTATTATTTATTTATTTAATTCCATTTATTACTATTATTTTTTTAATTTGACCAGAGAGAGAGAAAGGGAAAGTGAGAAAGCAAGCTGCCAGATACGGGACTCGAACTGCAGTCAGCCATGTGGGAGTCCAGTGCCCCTAACCACCATGCCACCTGCCCGCCCCTCCACATGTGCTCTTACTGATTCTGTCTTTCCTTAACATTTTGATACATTGTTGTGAGTTTTTTGCTTGTTTTTGTTTTGTTTTTGCTATACGGCCCATGCACTCGCCAAGCAAGAGAGTGAGAACAGGAACAAGTGAGAAATCACCCCCGGGGGGCATGGCCACACTGCATGTCCTTCTCCAGCCTCCTCTTGGGATTTTGGTCATGCATGCACATGCGCCTGGTGTGATTTTCAACCACCGAGTTCAAAACTGGGACTCTGCAGTCAGTCACGTGGGATCCAGCCGCCTTAACCCCACGGTACGGGCCAGCCCACCTCTCTCAATACTTCGGTGCTGTTTTCCTGAAATACATGTGTGCCGAGCAGAGCTCATGCGTTAACTCCTTCACACCTGCGCAGATGTCCGTGGGGGCCAGCGGGACAAAGAGCGCTGTCAGTGCTGTCAGAGACACCCTCTTTCCAGCCCCCACTGCAGGACAGTCTGACAGTCTCACTGTCCATTCTTGTCATAGTCTTCACTTTGAAGTAAAAATGACCAGGGACAGAATACTGACTCCTACATCTGCTAATTTCTTAGGTTTGTTTTTTTTTTTTTTTTTTTGGTGATACATTAAGATTTTAGAATCTCAGGTCCAGCAGTTGGCATAATGGCTATGTTGCTGGACTCCCATGTAGTCGACTGCAGCTCGAGTTCTGGACCCAGTGGCTTAAAACTCACACTAGGCGCGTGTGCGTGCGTGCCCAAGATCCAGAGAGGAGAAAGGAGGAGAAGGGATTGCAGCGTGGCCATCCTCCCAGGGAATAATTTCTTGCTTTCTGTCTTTCTGGAGAGTGCATACGCCCTATAGCAAAAACCTCTCCAAAAAAAAAAAAAAAAAAGAAATTTGAAGTGTGAATATCTGTGTATATAAATTTTTTACAAGTAAGTTAATACCTTAGAACATAAAAATTACTATCTATGACTTAATTACAAACACATACATTCACTGTAAATTAACTTGTCAAATGCACACTTGCCAAAAATCAATTGGCCAGTTTGCGGAGTAGCAATTCACCAGATTACCAGTTTACTGAAAGCATGTTCCTATAAATATCTGTAAAATTTATGGCAGTCTGTACCGGCTGTATTGGGAGAACCTAAGAGAGTCATTACAGGAGAAGCTGGAACTTCAGAGCCCTTAGGGACTTCAGACTCTCCTCCTTGGCCCCTCGGCACCCTCTTTCCTGCCCTTCATGGGCTTCGTCCCCTTGCCCTGCCCCCACCGTCCCCTATTCCCTCTTCTCCAGGATGGACAGTCCAGGCCACGGAGGATGGGGACCACCCACAGGCCCCCCTTCTCTGTCCCTGCTCCCTACAGACAGCTTTGGCAGAGACAAACGAAGATTCCTTACGATGTTGCTGTGAAGATAAAGTGAAAGCCATTATATCCCAACTTTGTACAAATCTACAAAAGCTGTTAATATCGGTCCATCTATATTTGTTACTTATTGCTATATTAAAAATTACCCTGGGCTAGCAGGTGGCATGGTAGTTAAGGCACTGGATCCCACATGGCTGACTCTGCAGTTTGAGTCCAGGACCCGGCGTCTTGAAAAACACACCAGACAGGGCTAGCAGGTGGTGTGGTGGTTAAGAGCACTGGACTCCCACGTGGCCGACTCAGTTCAAGTCCCAGACCTGGTGGCTTGCTTTCTCACTTTCCTCTCTCTTTCTCTCTCTCACTCTGTCCCTCTCTGGTCAAATAAAAATAAATAAAAATAAATAAAGTTCAATAATAAAATAATTATTTAAAAAAAAAGAAAGAAAAGCACACCAGACACGTGTGTACATGACCAAAACCCAAGAGGAGAATGGAGAAGGGATTGTGATGTGGCCGTCCCGTTAGGGAGTGATTTCTCTCTCTCTCTCTCTCTCTCTCTCTCTCTCTCTCTCTCTCTCTCTCCAGCAAGCACATGGGCCCTATGGCAAAAGTCTAAAAAAAAAAACAAAAACACAGCCCAGCCACAGTGGCATAGGTGGTAGAGCACTGCTGCACGATGCTGGAGCCATATGAGGGCCCTGGGTTCAGTTCCCAAGTCAGCCTGATCAGGTTGGCTCTGCAGGCGTGCCTGTGATCCTGGCTAGCTAGAGGGCTGGTGGCTGTGGTGTGGGGTGACAGGACCTTGTCAGCGGTCCTATCTGTCTCTCTTGCTCTCTCCTTTCTCTCTCTCAAACTTAATTTTAAAAAAATAGTGTATAAAATACACTTTTAATGTGTCCACATTGGGCTTTGAACAGGATGTGGTAGGGAAATGTGGAGAAAACAGAGACGAATGGAACTTACACTGGTCTCTTCCCTATATGATGCCAAAACTCACCCCGGCGCCTCGCACCAAGGGGCGCAAATCCCTGAGAGGAAGCGCACGTCTCGCCTGTGGCCAGTAGGTGGCAGTCTTTTCTGGACTGCGGAGAAAGACTGGGCCGCTGGTCTAAGACTCCAGGTCAGAGCTGTGGGAACCTTGGAAATGGCTGAGTGGCACAGCCTTGGTCCCCAGACGCAAAGCCAGGTCTAAAGTTCCGTCTGCCAGAGGAATGCTAGGCCTGCTGGCGCTGCTCTGGCTCCCGTCCCTGTGGTTCCCTGAACCACTCAGCGGCTCTTGGTTTCTCCGCCTGTTGGAGGAGGTGACCCGACAGGTGATGGATCACTCGGGCTCTTCCGGTGCTGACCGGCTCTGGCTCCGCGTCTTTCCTCTTAGCTGGTCTCTGTGAGTGTGACGGCAAGCGCCCGGCACTGCTGTATTTGCCACCTGCACACTGGCACTAGCTCTGTACCCAGCATGTGCTGGATCGACGTTTGTCAAGTATTCACTTGAATACTTGACACTTTCTCTCTCTCCAGCAAACACATGTGCTCTATGGCAAAATACTAAAAACGAGAAATTGCAGCCCAGCCACAGTGACACAGGTCGCTGCTGCTCACCTTGACGGCCCCCCTCCGATCACACCCTCCTCCTCTTTCTCTCAGCCCTTCTTCCCCAGACCCCCTCCTCTCCCGGCCTCCTTCCATCGCTCTGGAAACCGTGGCTCAGTCTGTACATCTCTCTTCCTCCATCGGTCTCTTTGATGTCAACATTTTTCCTGCCGAACTTCATCTCCCATGGTTTCAATCACTTCTTATAATGGAAACAATAGCAATTACCCTTTTTTAAAAATCATAAATAATTATTTCATTTAACTTTATTTATTAGTAGTAGTAGTATTTTCCAGTTTTATCAGAGAGAGACAGAGAGAGGGAGAGTGAGATAGCAAGCCACTGGGTCCAGGACTTGAACCACAGTCAGCCATGTGGGAGTCCAGTGCCTTTAACCACCGCACCACCTGCCAATCCTGCAGTTACCCTTTATATATGTGTGTGTGTGTGTGTGTGTGTGTGTGTGTGTGTGTTTTCCTTGAAAGGCTTTTGCTATAGGGCACATGAGCTTGTCAGAGAGACAGAAAATGAGAAACCACTTCCCGGGGGGATGGTCACCCTGCCGCGATCCCTTCTCCTCCATTCTCTAGTCAGGATTTTGGGCACACACGCACACACACGCGCCCAGAGTGAGGTTTTTTTCTTAAGGATTATTTTATCTTCATTTATTTATGTTCATTTTAATTTGACCAGAGAGGGACAGAGTGAGAGAGAGAAAGTGAAAAGGCAAGCTGCCAGGTCTGGGACTCCAACCGCGGTTGCCATGTGGGAGTCCAGCACTCTCAGCCACCACACCACCTGCCGGCCCCCACACTGTGAGTTTCAAGCCACCAGGTCCGGGACTAGAACCGCAGTCGACTATGTGAGAGTCCAGCGACGTAGTCATTAGGCCTTCCGGTCCCAGTTACCGTTTACGTTACCACATACACACGCCGGTATGATCTTGTCTGTGCTTGTGCGGGTCTCACCACAAGCAGGCGAGGCAGGCATGGTCGTTCCCATTCTGCAGGTGAAGGTCAGGCCCATGTGTCTATTTGCCTTCTGAATATCTCCCCGAGTGTCACCAGTTCAGATAGTCCAGCTCCAGAGCTATCCTTCTCTGAGGTCCCAATCTCAGTGAAAATCACCCAGCCACCCAGGCTAAAATGTTGTGGTCATCATCATCTGCTTCTCATTTTCTTCATTTTTCTTTTTTTTTTTTTGAATTATTTATTTATTTAATTCCATTGGTTATTATTTTTTAATTTGACCAGAGAGAGGCAGAGAGAGAGAGAAAGGGAGAGCAAGCTGCCAGGTCTGTAATTCAAACCGCAGTCAGCCATGTGGGAGTCCAGCACCCTTAACCACCATGCCACCTGCCGGCCCCCTCATGTTCAACTTCTAACAAGACCAGTCAGTCCTAACTCCGCAGTACCATTCAAATCTGCTCCCTCTCCATCCTGTGCCCTCTGCTGTCAATCAGGGCTCTGGCCTCACTGGCCTGGCTCCAAGCCAATCCCCGTCTCTCTTGAGCAAGGGCACACACCCTATGACAAAAACCTTTAAAAAAATAAAATAAGGGAGATCTAAAAAATGAGTTGCATTAACTCATGCAGAAGGAAGAAGGGGTTTCATAACCAGATAGGAGAACAGCAAGAAAGACTTTGGGGGGGGGGGGGCAGACACCAGCAGGCCGCCTGTTACCTACTGCCAGGCAGGCAGAGGAGAGCGTCTGCAGGAGACCCGGGAGGCCCGGTGCGCTCCCACCTTCCCGGCGTGGTCCGGTTCCCTCTGCAATGCTGTGGCATCTGTGATTCCAAATCAGGACCCCACCTGAACAGGCAGGTGGGGGCTCGGGGAGAGCTGAGATTTCCAGGCTGAACTGAAAGGCCTGGGTGAAAGGGGCAGCCCGATGCAGTGGGAAGTGTTTCTGAGTGAAACAGGCTTTTCTGAACCAGGGAAAGTCACAGAGGACAGGGCCCTAGAAGGCCTGTCACCAGAGTGCCCACGAGTACGAAAGGGGTAGCACAGGGCATCCTCGATCTTCCACCTGAGCGCGTCCATGATTCTGCAACTGGGAAAACAGAATGCGACAAAACTGCTCTGTATGAGGCTTCAGGCCTGGGTCCTCTGCTGTACCCAGGGCTCTGGGGTTTGGCATGGAGAGGAGACCCCTCCCTCCCAGGCACAGGGCAGGTGCGGGTGGACCGGGAGTCTTGCTGTGCCTTTCTGCAGGTGGGTACACCAGCCAGCGTGTCCTCTCCTTCCTACTGAAGGACACTCTGAGGCCTGGCCTGGGAGTCAGATTCCCCCGCTCTTGTGCTGTTTGCAGCTGACGCGGTTCAGCAGTGAGCAGGGGGCGGAGTGAGTGTGCAACGCAGCCTGGGGCTGCTGGCTGTCTCTCCAGCCTGTGCCCTCTGAGACCAAGGCTCGGGGTTACTGTCAGTGCCAGCTTTCTGCCAAGGTTACTGATCACTCCCACATGTTCACTGCGGACCAGCGGATGTTTACTCGGAGGGAAGCAAGTGGCGTTTCCAGGAGCTGCAGGCAGTCTCTTGTGGACCCATCTGTGCGCTCTGCAGACCCGAGCACTGTGGCGGAAGGGCCATATCCGTCGCCTTTACATGGTCCTGGATCATAGGAAGTGTGGGCATTCGTGGAGCATCACGTGGTCCTGAGCTAACCAAGGCATCCGCGTCCTGGCTCCATAGACTCTCTCAAGTTGGCCATGGGAAAGGAGGGCTAGGGCCGCAGCGGTTCTGGGTTCTGGCTTTCCAGCTGGCGGGAGGGTCTGAGACGGGACTGGTCCTGCCACTGAGGGCAGACCACCGCCCTGGGGCCAGTGCAGACCTCCCCGGGGTCATCCACCACCAGGCTGGCAGTTTCTAGGACTCAAGTGGCTTTGGCCTACGGGGATGCAGAACCCAGTCCGGTCTTTTCCACATTTATGGAGCATGCCTGTGTGCCGGGGATGGTTTGGGGCTCCAGGTAAACAGAGATGTGTCAGATCTGCACAGAGTTCACACGCTGGTGGAGAGACACGTTACTGGATGGTACCAGAATTCCATGGCAAAAAAACAGCACTTGGGGCCAGTAGGTGGTGCGGTAGTTAAGGCGCTGGAGTCCCACATGGGTGACCACAGTTCAAGTCCCAGACCTGGCAACTTGCTTTCTCTCTCTCTGTGTATCTCTCTCTGATCAAATTAAAAACTAAATAAATACAGGGACCAGCACTTGGCGTAATGGCTATGTCGCTGGACTCCCATGTAATCGACCGCAGTTCAAGTATCAGACCCGGTGGCTTAGACTCATACCGGGCACATGTGTGTGAGTGCCCAGGATCCTGAGGGGAGAATGGAGAAGGGATTGTGGTGTGGCCATCCCCCCCGGGGGGGATTTCTTGCTTCGTGTCTCTGTCTCTCTCTTTCTGGTGAGCGCATGTGCCCTATAGCAAAAATCTCTCCACAAAATAAATAAATATATAAATAAAGTTAAATAAATAATTCTTTTAAAAAATAGAAAGAAAGAAAGAAAGAAAAGAGAACAGCAGTCTGGACTCAGAGATGCGGGACACTCCTATGTCTGTATCCTGAGTGGAAAGTGGAGGCAGGGGCAGCACAGGCCAAAAACAGCTTCCTGCAAGCTAACTTCTTAACAGATAGAAAGTTTGGGGGCCGGCGGGTGGCGTGGTGGTTAAGGGCACTAGATTCTCACATGTCCGACCACAGTTCGAGTCCTAGACCTGCCAGCTTGCGCGCTCGCTCGCTCTCTCTCTCTCTCTCTCTCTCGGTCCCCCAGAGGGGATAGCCACACCAAAATCCCTTCTCCATTCTCCTCGTGTGATTTGGGGCATACACACACATGTGCCTGGCATGAAGTTCAGGCTGCCAGGTCTGGGGCTCGAACATGGTCAGCCAGGTGGTATTCCAGCACCTTAACCACTACATCACCTGCTGGCCCCAGATTTAAGCTTTTCGACCTCCTTCCCTCCTGCCGTTTTCAAGGTTTTTAAGACAGAGCTCAAGCATATTTGCTGGTTCAGGAAAGTGTGAGTGAGTAGGAGGGAGTGGGTAAGAGGGCCGCCTGGCACGGAGTCAGCATCCACCCTGACTCAGCGCTCGCTTTCCGTGTAAAACTGCACGCTTCTTCAAGTTCACATCCCTTTCTTCCAAAACCCTTTTCATGGCCTTTCCTGGCAGAGTGGCTGCAGCATGGAGCAGTCACCATCAGACTCGGAAAGGGGCAGTTAGTTGGGAGAGCAGCCAGCAGAGCTCGCTGTGTTCTGGTTTCTCTTAAGATTAAAAAATCTTTTGCCTCCAGGGCTTGCGGGTGGTATGCTGGTTAAGGCACTGGACATTTCCACATGACCAACCACGGTTCAAGTCCTGAACCTGGTAGCTTGCTTTCTCACTTTTCTTCTCTCCGTGTGTCTGTCTTTCTCACATCTCACTTTCTCTGTGTCTCTAGCAAGCACATGTGCCCTATAGCATAAATCTCTTAAAAAGAAAAAAAAAAAAAAAAAAAAAGCCTAAATCCTGCAAGCCCATGGCCTGGTGGTTAAGGCAGCAAGATCCCACATGGGTGGCTGCCCAGTTCAAGTCCCAGACCCAGTGGCTTGAGAAACACACTTGTGTGTGCATGCCCAAAATCCTGATAGGAGAAATGGAGAAGGGATTGCACATGGCCACACTCTATTGGAGGGTTCTCTCTCTCTCTCTAATGATCATACGTGCTCTCTGGCAAATAAAAACAATTGGTTGCCAACTCATAAATATTCTTCTCCGTGGAAATTCCTAGTAAAAGGCAAGAGGCCACTGTGAAGAGAAGCCAGGCACACCTGTTTTGTTGTCTTCTCAGACATCGCTCATCCTCTAGTACGCGAGGTACCTTTGCACCTGCCGACAGAACTTCTTCCAGTGTAGAGAACTGTCCCACACAGATTCTCACCGGGTAAAATCTCCTGACAAAGGGGGCCAGCAGGTGGCATGGGGATTAAGTGCTGGGTCCCACATGGCCGACTTTGCAGTTTGAGTCCCAGACCCAGTGACTTGAAAAATATGCCAGGTGGGGCCAGCAGGTGGCGTGGTGGTTAAGGTGCTGGACTCCCACATGGCCGACAATAGTTCAAGTCCTGGACCTCATGATTTGCTTCCTCACTTTCCCTCTATCTCTCTTTCTCTGGTCAAATTCAAACAAACAAACAAACAAAAAGAGTGATAATAACAAATAAAAATTAAGTAAACAATTATTTAAACTTAGAAAAAAGAGAAAAATATACCAGGCACCTGTGCATGCCCAGAGTCCTGAGAGGAGAATGGCGAAGGGACGGTGGTGTGACTATCCCCCGTCAGGGTGGTTTCTCATCCTCCTTCTCTATCGCTGGCACGCACATACTCTATTCAGCAAAACTGAAAAACTGAGAAAAATCTGAGAAGGAAATAAAGGTTAATTATCATCATTCAAGCAGGCGGTACTGGTAACGGTTCCCATGTGTTGGGGATGCAGGCGAACCGACAGGGCGACAAGAGCTTTCCGTAATCCACGTCCCCTTGGGGACACACAGGAGAGACAGGACACCACGCTTACGTCCCGGGGGGAGAGCGTGTCCGAGCCGTCCACCCCGCAGTAAGCAGGCGTGTCCAGTGTTCATACCGGTGCACGCCGCCTTCCCATCCTACTCACTCCCTGGCTGTCTGGTTCTTTTTTTTTTTGTTCTTTTTTTAAGAAAGATTTTGCTACAGGGCATGTGCACTTGCCAGATAGACAGAAAGTGGAAAATCACCCGCCCGGAGGAATGGCCACCCACCTCTTTTTTTTTTTTTTCTTCCCCAAAGGGTGCATACACTCACCAGAGAGAGAAAGAGAAATTACGCCTCCCTCCAGGGGGGATGGCCATGCCACAATCCCGTCCTCGTTCTCCTCTTGGGATTTTGGGCACACGCGCACATACACCCAGCATGAGTTTTAGGATTTGAGCCACACTCAGCCATGTGGAAGTCCAGTGCCTTAACCACCACACCACCTGTTGGCACCATTACCCACCTCTTTTATGTCGCTTGCTCACCTTACTGCCACCTGTCAGTACCTGCTCAAGGAAAGTTGGTGGGATGAATGGGTTCGCCCTTGTACCCCACCCCCATGAAGTGCGGGGTGGTGGCCCCATAAGTGCCAGAGCAGATTTGCCGAAAGGCTGGGATGAATGGGAATTATCTGGAAAACTGCGGGCAGTGCCCCCCAGTAAAGTCTAAGACTCCGGCCCTCTGTCTTCACCCTTCCTGTCTGTGTGCCCAGCCCCATTACGGTCCCCCTCTGCTCTGACATCCTCTCGGCGCGCCACCCCATCCTTCTTCCTCTTTCAGCTGGCTCTCCGGGTCTGGGCACCCTCCTCTTTTACAAAATGCCTTAGGCGTGTCTGTCCTATGAGAGGTAGAGAGGCAGGCAGGCTCCCCGACAGGGTCCTCAGGGTGCACTCCGCCCAGCCTGGGCTGTCCTGGGTGGCCGTGCTCACACCCAGCACGCTCAGCAGGGCTTGGGCCGGAACCCAGGACCTTTCCGTGGTGGTCCAGTTCTGTCACCACGGCACCGCCACCACCCCAGCTCCCAGGGCCGCCCTCCCAGGCCCCCCAGCCTGGCACAGAAAGGGCTCTAGGAAGGGTGGGTGAAGAGGACCTGACCAGGGCTGGGGGAGGGAAAACACTTGCATTTAGGGGCTCTCTGCTTCCTGGTGGGGGCAGAGCCTCAGGCGGCCCTGCCCCTCCCCAGCCATCGAGCTTATCAAGGACCTGGCCAACTACGACGTGCGCCCGGCCCTGCTCAAGGGGCTCATGGCTCTGCTGACACCGTCCGTCAAGGAGACCTTCGAACAGCAGTCCAAGATCCTCGCTGGTAGGGACCCGCCCAGAGGGGGCTGCCGGGCCGAGGGGGGCCTCCTGCCTCACCGCGATCCCTCCGGCAGACCCCTCGGTCCTCCAGCACAGCGCCCCGCTCCCGATGTTTCTGCAGCAAGCGGCGGCCGCCAAGACGGTCGGGTAAGCGGGCAGCGGGTGCAGGCGGCCGCGGCGGGCCAGGCGCCCGGGGCTGCGCGCGGGAGAGCCCGAGGGTCGCCGCAGCCCCTCTCCCCGCCCAGGGTCCTGGCGCGCTGCAACATGAGCATGGCCGAGGAGATGCTGCAGCTGCGTGTGGTGCACAGGCTGCTGACCGCCATGGGCAACACGGACCACAGCAACAGCCAGCGGCTGGCCAGCCTCACGCTGGAGGTGCGCAAGGCGGCGGCGGCGGCGATGCCCGGCTGCGGGACTCGAACCGTGGTCTGCCACGTAGGAGTCCAGGGCCTTAAGCGCCGGCTGCAGGCGGGGCTACCGGGCGGGTGGGGGCCGGGCTGCAGCCGCGGGGTCACGCCGCCCCTCGGGCCGGCCCGCAGTATTTCGTGCAGATGTTCCCGGTGGTGGAGGAGCACGTGCGCAAGTCCATGGGGGAGCAACTCTACCAGCTCTTCCTCGTGAGTGCCCCCGCCCTGCCCGGAGGGTGCCTCTCCGCCCGTCCCCACCTGGCACCCCGCACGCGGGAGGGCGCGCACCGGCAGGGCTGGCCCGCGGACTCCCCGCCCCTCTCCTCGCCGCCTGCAACAGCCTTTTGCCCAAGCCCACCCCCAGCACCCCAGCCGGGCCGCCCTTGCTGTCCTCAGAACAACGCCGCGGACTTGTACCTGAAAATGGACAGCGTCCAGGCGGACATCCTGGCCGCCAACAAGGTCAACGTCACGGAGGGTGAGTGGGGACGCGGAGCCCGCGCCGGCGCACAGCGCAGCCCCGCTCACCGCCTTCCCTCCTGCAGCGCTGCGCCTCTGCGAGGTCTCCCGCTGCACCCTGAGCCTCCTCTCCGACTCCGGAGCCCCAGAGCGGATGGCCGGCGGCTCACGCTTCCAGGAGGACCGTGGGGAACCAAAGGAGTAGCAGCTCCCGGAGTGGCAGGGAAGCCTGGAGGAGGAAGGAGCCTGGGGACAAGCGCGGGCCACTGCGCCTGGCCCTCCGCGGGGTGGAGGTGGGGCTGCCAGCGGCGGGCTGGGAAGAGCTCAATAAATGGTCTCGGTATCTGTGTGTGTGTGTTGGGGGAAATCACATGAGAGCTACCCTGATAGGGTGGAGTACCTTTGTCACCAAGTTACAAAGCAGGTCCAGGGCTGGACTCCCATGTAGTCTACCGCAGTTCGAGTCCCGGACCCCGCAGCTTGAAATACGCTGGGCGCATATGCGTGTGTGCCCAAAATCCCAAGAAGAATGGAGGAGAAGGGTTTGCACATGGCCATCCCCCCTTTCTATCTGTCTCTCAGGAGAGTGCATACATTCTATAGCAAAAAAAAAAAAAACTTTCTAAAAAAAAAAAAAAGCAGGTTTCTTGCTTTCTCACTTTCCCCTCTAGTGCTCTGTCTCTGACAAAATTTAAAATAAATAAATAAACAAACTTACGTAAAATAATTTTTTTTTAAAAAAAAGGGTTCATGGGACCAGCAGATGGCGTAATGGCTACATCTTTGGACTCCCATGTAGTCGACCGTGGTTCGAGTCCTGTACCTGGTGGCTTAAGCTCACGCCAGGCGCACGTGCGTACATGCCCAAGATCCTGAGAGGAGAACGGAGGAGAAGGGATTGCAGTATGGCCATCCCCCCTGGGGGGTGATTTCTCGCTTTTTGTCTCTCTGTCTCTCTCTTGTCTTTCTAGTGAGCACATGCACCCTATAGCAAAAAAACTCTCAAAAAAAATGAGTTCAGGACCACCCAAGGCCTTCATATTTAAAGTAGCAGATTTCACATGGTTCTATGGTTCAAATCCCAGTTCTAGCAGTTGAAAACACACCAGGCTTGTGTGTGTCGGTGCCTGAAATCCCTACAGGAAGAATGGAGAAGGGATTGCAGTACCACCACACGCCACTGGGGATGCTTTCTCCCTCTGCCTCTCTCTCTCTGGCAGGTGCACATGCCCCCTGGCAAATAAAAGGGGTGGGGGCAGCAGTCGGTGTAGTGGTTGTGGCAGTGGACTCCTATGTGGCTGACCATGGTTTGAGTCCCAGACTATTGGCTTAAAACTCACACCAGGCACGTACGTGTGTGTGTGCCCAAAATCCTGAAAGGAGAATAGAAGAGAAGGGATTATGGCGTGGCCATCCCCCCTGGGGATGGGGTGATTTCTCACTTTCTGTTTCTCTGTCTTTGTGTCTTAGGCAAGCAAGCATACTTGCCATATAGCAAAAACCTCTCTTAAAAAAAAAAAAAAAAAAAGAAGAAAAGGCAGCTCCAAGACCCCCGGAGACTCAAAGGCACAGGCTGAATAGCCTCACCTCAGCTCCCCGGGGGCGCTGCACGCTCTCCTGTCACACCCGCCTGGTTGATCTCGGACCCTCTTGCAGCTCCTTCTCATTCTCGTTTGCTGATTCCTCACTTTAACCCAACCTCTTTGAGTCTGTAGTGAGGCAGAACTCTGGTCTCGAGGCACTTCTCTATCTCCTTTTTTTTTATTTGCCAGAGAGTACACATAAAGGCCCCTCTCCTTTTTCTTTTTGGAGAGGTGTGTCTGTATGTGTGTGTGTGTGCGCGCGCTATAGGGTACTTGTGCTTGGCAGAGAGACAGCGAGAAATCCCCCCCCCAGGGAGAATGGCAAGGGGGGATGGCCACACTGTAATCCCTTCTCCTCCATTCTCCTCTTGGGATCTTGGGCACGCACACACACGCACCCAGCGTAAGTTTAAGCCACTGGGTCCAGGACTCGAACCGCAGTTGGCCACATGGGAGTCCAGTGGCAGAGCCATTACACCAACTGCTAGTCTCTAAAGCCCCCTTTTTTCTTTTTCTTTTTTTTTTTTTAAGAGGTTTTTGCTATAGGGCACATGGGTTCACCAGAAAGACAGAGAGAGACAGAGAGACAGAAAGAGAGAAATCACCCCCCAGGGGGGATGGCCACGCCGCAATCCTTTCTCCTTTCTCCTCTCAGGATCTTGGGCACGCACGCACACACACCCGGCGTGAGTTTAAGCCACCGGGTCTGAGACTTGAACTGCGGTCGACTACATGGGAGTCTAGCGACATAGCCATGATGTTAAATGCTGTTTCCAAAGCCCCCTTTTTTGAAAAAAGTTCAAGCTTGGAGTTATCTGTTCACAAGTTTTGTATTTTTAAAGATTTATTTAATTTTTTTTTCTTGTTTTGGAGAGGTTTTTGCTATAGGGCGCGTGCGCTCGCCAGACAGACAGAGAGAGACAGAGAGATAGAAAGCGAGAAATCACCCCCCAGGGGGGATGGCCACGCCGCAATCCCTTCTCCTCCATTCTCCTCTTGGGATCTTGGGCACGCACGCACACGCGCCCGGCGTGAGTTTAAGCCGCCGGGTCCGGGACTCGAACCGCGGTCGACTACATGGGAGTCCAGCGACATAGCCATTACGCTAACTGCTGGTCCCAAGATTTATTTAATTTTATGTTATTTTATTTATTTTTATTTAGTTAATTTGACCAGAGAAGGACAGAATGAGAGAGAGAAAAAGAGAAAGTGAGACAGCAAACCACCAGGTCCAGGACTCGAACTGCGGTGGGCCATGTGGGAGTTCAGTGCCCTTAACCACCACGCCACCTGCTGGCCCCAATTATTATTTTAAATGCTGCTACAGGAAACATGTTCTCACCAGAGAGAGACAGAGAAATAGCAAGAAAGCAATCCACTAAGTTTAGGACTCGAACTGCGGTGGGCCATGTGGGAATCCAGTACCTTAACCACCCTGCCACATGCTGGCTTCAACTGTCCACAAGTTTTTAGGCCTTCCCAGCCCGTGCACCCTCCTTCACTCCGCTCCACACACTGGCCTCCCGCTCTGTTCCTGAAACAGACCAACTCTTGCCTTCGGGGTTTTGCATTAGCTGTTCCCTCTGCCTAGAATGTCACCAGAGAGCTGTCCACATAGCTGCTCCCTTCCCTCACCTCCCTGCAACTCCTTACACAAAAGTCACCGCTCTCTCTTTATTTTTAAGTTATTTGTTTTGCCTTATTTATTCATTATTTTTAGTTTGACCATAGAGAGACACAGAGCGAGAAAGAGAAAGCAAGCCACCAAGTCCAGGACTTGAACCATGGTCAACCATGTGGGAGTGTCCAGCACCCTAACCACCACGCCACCTGCTGGTCCTTTTTTGTTGTTTAATTTGCTGTCGGGCACATGTGCTTGCCTGAGAGAGACAGAGAGAAAAAGTAAGAAATCACCACCCCCCAGAGGGGATGGAAATATGATCCCTTCTCCATTCGCCTCTCAGGATTTGGGGTTCACATCCACGCACACACACACCCCCAGCATGTTTGTTGGGCCTCTGGATCATGGCATGACCGTCCCCCAGGGGGTGATTTCTTCCTTTCCGTCTCTGTCTCTCTGGCAAGTACCCATGCCCTATAGCAAAAATCTCTCCTAAAAAAAATTGTAGCGGGACCAGCAGGTGGCGTGGTGATTAAGGCGCTGGACACTCCCACATGGCCAACCATGGTTTGAGTCCTGGACCTGGTGGCTTGCTTTCTCACCTTCCCTCTTTCTCTCTCTCTGTCTCTCTGTGTGTGTCTCTCTGGTCAAATTCAAATTAAAAAATGAATGAATAAATAAAATTAATAAATAATTATTTTTTTAAATTTGTAGCATACACTCTTATTCTCTATGCTCATCACCCTTGCTCATTTTTCCCACAGCATTATCTTTTTTTTCTTTTTTAAGGTTTTTGCATAGGGCATGTACGCTCACCAGAGAGACATAGAGAGACACAGCAGAAAAGTGAGAAATCACCTCCTAGAAGGGGATAGCCATGCTGTAATCCGTTCTCCTCCAATCCCCTCTCAAGATTTTGGGCATGCTGGGGCTGGCAGGTGGTGTGGTGATTAAGGGCACTGGACTTCCACATGGCTGACCGTGGTTCAAGTCCTGAACCTGGTGGCTCACTTTCTCTTTCTCTCTTTCTCTCTCACTCTGTCCCTCTCTCATCAAATTTAAATTAATTAATTAATTAATTATTAAAAATATTTTGGGCATGCACACACACACACACACACACACACACACCTGGCATGATTTTCAAGCCACCAGGTCTGGGACTCAAACCGTGGTCAGTCTTATGGGGTTCGGTGCCTTAATTGCTCTGTCATCTGCGGGCCCCATAGCATTAGTTTATTTATGCTGTTTATTGTCTGTCTCTCCACTTGACTGTAAGCTCCACTAGAGCAGGGATTTGTTTACTGAAATATCCCAAACACAGGACAATACCTGGCATGCACGAATGCAGGACCCAGGTGTTTAGAAGAAAATTGTCCCTGCAAGTCTGAGGAAATGAAGTCGGATGGCAGTAATTCTCCAGGCTACCACAAGAGGGCATCACCAGTCCTGATATTGTTGGTCTAAGGCCGCCCAGCTTCCCCCAGGGATTTTGAGCCTCACTCCTGTTTGGACCTAAGAAGGAGAGAAAAGTTTAAATACATTCTTATGGTTTCCATAAAGCTAAAGCCATAAGAGATGAGGTCATTTTTACTAATTTTAGTCTTGAAGTATCCTTTCTTTGTATAATGATAGTAAAAAATAGTACATCAGAAATATTTTGGATTTTTTTTTTTTTTTTTTTTTTTTTTTGCCAAAGGGCACGTGCGCTCGCCAAAGAGAAAGAGACACACAGAGAGGGAAAGTGAGAAATCACCCCTGTGGGGGGATGACTCTGTCACAATCCCTTCTCCTCTATTCTCCTCCTGGAATTTTGGGCTCACACACACACGTCCAGCGAAATTTTCTTTCCTTTCTTTTCCTTTTTTTTTTTAGAGGTTTTTGCCTGATGGCGCAGGTGCTGGCCGGAGAGAGACAGAGACAGTGAGAGTGAAAGTGAGAAATCACCTCCCGGAGGGAGAGCCGCATTGCAATCTCTCCATTCTCCTTCTGGGATCTTGGGGGCACGGCCAAACGCACCCAGCATGATTTTCAAGCCACCAGGTCCAGGACTCAGACCACAGTCAGCCGTGTGAGAGTCCAGCGATGTAACCACCACGCCATCTGCTGGTCTCCCCGGCATTATTTTCAAGACTCCAGGTCCAGGTCTCCAACCGCAGCTGGCCAGGTGGGAGTCCAACACCTTAACTGCCATGGCACTTGCTGGCCACATGTATTTTGGAAACTTTAAGAATTGTGGGGCCAGCAGGTGGCATGGTGGTTAAGGCACTGGACTCCCACATGGTCAACCACTGTTGGGAGTTCCAGACCTGGAGGCTTGCTTTCTCACTTTCTCACCTTCCTTCTCCCTGTGTGTCTGTCTTTCTCTGGTCAAATGAAAATAAATGAATGAATAAATAAAATTAAATATTTTTTTAAAAATCTGGCAAATCCAAAAACATGAGAACCACTGGACTAGAGTAATTGGAGTTAAATTAGAAACAATGGAGGGCTGGGGCGGGCAGGTGCCATGGTGGTTGGGGGCGCTGGACTCTCCCACGTGGCCGACTGCAGTTCAGTCCCGGACCTAGTGGCTTGCTTTCTCACTTCCTCTCTCTCTCTGTCTTTCTCTCACTCACTTGCTCTGTTCCTCTCTGGTCAAATTTAAATAAGTAAAGTTAAATTTTTTTTTTTTAATTTTAAGAATTGTTTTATTTAACTTTACTTATTTACATATTTAAATTAGACCAGAACTGGACAGAATGAGAGAGTGAGAGAGCAAACGAGAAAGTAAGCTGCCAGGTCCAGGACTGAACTGCAGTCCGCCACGTGGGAGAGTCCAGCGCCCGATGGCGCTTGGTGGGAACACACTGACCGTGCAGGGAAGCACCCTCTGAGGGGTGGCAGGAGTGGTGAGGAGAGGGCCTTGCTGCCAGCAGCCCCACAGAACGCCTCAGCCCCAGCCCCTGCCTGCCCAGGACCCTGGGGCTGGCTCCCATGGGTGGTGCCCAGGAGGTCAGCCCGCACCTTCCCAGGTGTGGCTCAGGGCTCGGGGTGCAGCCTGGCACGGCGGCAGCGGGCTGTGGTGGTGGCCATCCTAGAGGTTGGCACCTTGGAGGTTGGGTGGACACTGGGCTGAGTCCCAACCTGTCAGATCAGAGGCTACAGAGGCCCCTCGAAGTCCAGGAGCAGAGTCTCCTTCACCTGAGAAGGAGAGAAAAGTTTTAAATATATTCACACAGGCGCGTGTGCATGCGTGCCCAAACTCCCGAGAGGAGAATGGAGAAGGAATTGCGGTGTGGCCAACCCTCCCCGGGGGTGGGGGGTGATTTCTCGCTTTCTGTCTCTCCGTCTCTCTCTGTCTGTCTGGCGAGTGCACGCGCCCTATAGCAAAAACCTCTCCAAAAAATTTTAAAAAAAAGGTATTTGGGTGATGGGGATTAGAAGTGGAAGGCCAGGGACCAGCAGGTGGCATGGTGGTTAAGGGCGCTGGACTCCCAAATAGCCGACCATGCTTCGAGTCCTGAACCTGGTGGCTTTCTTTCTCACTTTCTCTCACTCTCTTTCTGGTCAGATTAAGATAAATAAATAAAATAAATAAAAATAAAATAAAGTTAAAATAATTCTTTTTTAAAAATGAGGGAGGCCAATTAAAAAAAGAAAAAATCTGGGCTGGCCGGTGGCGTGGTGGTTAAGGGCACCAGACTGCCACATGGCTGACCATGGTTCAAGTCCCAGACCTGGTGACTTACTTTCTCACTCGCTCTCTCGCTCTTTTGTCCCTCTCTGGTCAAGTGTAAATAAATAAAGTTATGTAGCATTTACATAACTTTATTATTTACTTATTTATTTTTAATTTCACAGGGGGAGGGGCAAGGGGGGCAAGCCGCCAGGTCTGGCACTGGAACCTCAGTCGGCCATGTGGAAGTCCAACACCCTTAACCACCATACCACCTGCCAGCCCCCTCAAAATAATTCCTGAGGGAAATAAAATAGAAAAATAAAAGGAAAAAAAAAAAAAAAAACCTAATACAAGTCCAACACCCTGAGCCCAAACAGGTACCTAGTGTCTGAGCCTTGCCTGAGGTGCTCAGATACTTTCTTGGAAAATATTGTGAGCAGATATCCGTACTCCCGTTTAAACTTCTATTCACATATGTATGTATGTATGCATGTACTTTAGGTTTTTGCTATAAGGCGCATGTTCTCGCTAAAGGCAGAAAGGGGGGAAATGAGAAAGCCACGCTGCATTACAATCCTTTCTGAGAGATTTTTCCTACAGGACGCAGACGCTCACTGGAAAAAAGAGGTAGGAGGGACGAAATCACTCATCCCCACGGGATACGGCCACACCAGCAATCCCCTGTCCTCCGGTCTAATTTCAACCCACCACATCCAGACATGAATTGTGGGACTTGAACCCCCCACTGACCATGTGGAGTCCAGCGACATAGTCATCATGTCACCTGCTAGTCCCCAAGGCACAACATACGAGGTGTCAGGTACAGGTATGCGAACACTGACCGGTGTAAATACCCAAACTTAGATTTTCAGAAAAGCACCCCGACACTTGGTTATGTGAGATTAAAGCAGCTGTAAGTGCAATATCCCACACAGCAGCTGTACTTACACATAACACAAACTTATAGTAAAGGACGAATGGACACTAAACTTTTCTATTTTTATCAACCATATTATGTAGCCTTGCTAAAACAAGGCCTCAAAAAATTGGATTAAGACTCAGAATTGTTCCTCTCCACGGAAATCTTTAGTAAAAGGCGAAAGATTTATACGATCTGAAGAGAAACCAGAGTATACTTTTGGTAGTGCGCACACAGTCCTCAGGTGACCGTAACTACTAATTCAGCAATGGTAACTATTTATCCAAACGAACTAGTGACTTCTATTTTTATCTTAGACAATTCTATACAAGTAACTTTATTTTTAGGAGGAAAAATGGAAAGAAAAAGGATTGTCTTTCTAAAATAGAAAATGTCCTGTGCGCAACGCATTGTGGGTATGTAAATGACGCTGAGTCACCAACCTCCGCTTTCCTAAAATATCTTAAATACAGTTCATTCTTTTTCCCGCTCCGCGTTTGGCCACCACTAGGGGGCAGAGCAGAAGCCAGATGTGAGGGAATTAGACGCCTGGTCCAACTATTCAATACAAAGTCTGTTTTATAATTGGCGCGCAGAGTAAAAATAATTTTGAATTAAAAAAAAAAGGCTTGAAAATAATTGTCTATATACATTCACCGAACAAAAATGTATTAAGCAGGAGCCCTGTGCTAGCGCGTAGGAGACAGGTGTGTTTGGTGACCACTGATAATAGAACGTGCAGTGACGCACGGGCCAAGCATGAAAGGATTCAAAGTCGGGTGGGGTGGTGTTCTAGACAGAGTCTAGCAGTGTAAGCCCCAGCGGGGAGAGGGCAGGTGGATTTATCTACATAGGCCTTTCAAACCGAGATTAGAACTTGGGTATACCCAGAGGGCAAAGAGAAACCATTGAAAAGCTTTAGAGAAGAAGAATATGATTAGTGTTTTTTTTTAATTTTTAGAATTATTTACTTTATTTCATTTTATTTTTTAAGAATTATTTAATTTTTATTTCTTCACCCATTTTTTAAAAAGAATTATTTTATTTATTCATTTATTTATTTTACTTTGACCAGAGAGGGACAGGGAAAGAGAGAGCGAGCAAGAGAAAGCAAGCTACCAGGTCTGGGACTTGAACCGTAGTCAGCCATGTGGGAGTGTCCACCACGCCACCTGCTGGTCCCTCATCCATTTATTTTAATTTGACTAGAGAGAGAAAGAGGGAAAGCAAGAAAGCAAGCCACCAAGTCTAGGACTTGAACTATGGTCTGCCATGTGGGAGTGTCCAGCATCTTGACCACCATGCCACCTGCTGGTCCCCCCTTAATTTTATTTTTTATTGTTATTTTAATTTGATTGGAGAGAGACAGAAGGAAAATGAGAAAGCAAACCGCCAGGTCTGGGACTCAAACCACGGTTGGCCATGTGGGAGTCTAGTGCCTTAACCACCACACCTCCTGCCTGGCCCCAGATTAGTGTTGTAAAAAGCAGCATCAGCTTGGTGTTATTGGTGTATTGCAGCCTTCCTTCCCAAACAGTCCTATGTTGAAGTCTTCACCCCCAGTACCTCAAAGGTACTTGACTTGGAAACAGAGTTGTTGCAAGCGTAATTTGTTGAGGGCTCTAGAACTCTGACAATAACTTCCTTTTTTTAAGAATGATTTATTTAATTTTATTTGTTATTATTATTACTATTTTAAATTTACTATAGAGCATGTGTTCTCACGAGAGAAAGAGAGAGAGAAACTGAGAAAGCAATCTACCAGGTCCGAGACTCGACCTTGGTGGGCTTGTGAGAGGCCAGCGCCTCAACCACCACGCCACCGCCTGCTGGCCCCAACTATAACTTTCTCTAAGCCACTCAGTTTATGGCACTCTTGTTACGGCAGCCCTAGCAATACACCTCATACAGCTGGGCACCTCTTAGAAAAGCAAACTACTGGCATTCATTCCAGACCCAATGAATCAGAAACTCCCGGGGTGGGACCCAGACGTCAGAGTTTTTTGTTTGTTTCGTTGTGTTGTTTAGTTTTATTTATTCATTGATTTAGTTTTAATTTGACCAGAGAGAGAGAAAGGAAAAGTGGGAAAGCAAGCCACCAGGTCCAGGACTCGAACTATGATCAGCCATGTGGGAGTATCCAGCGCCTTAGCCACCACGCCACTTGCTGACCTCCCCCATCAGAGTTTTGTCAAGTCCTCCAGGTGACTCTGAAGCCAGCTGCACTGAGGACCACTGGTCGACTCTGCTGGCTGAAGCAGGAGGGTGTGTGGAGAGCAAGGCGTTGAGAGAGAATGTAATGAACGGAGCAATGAAGCAAGAGAGAAATAAATGACTGTTTGGAGCAGAGGATGGCCTGGGCTGCCCAAGAAACGTGTGTAAAAAGAACACAGGGGACCAGCAAGTGGCGTGGTGGTTAAGGTCCTGGACTCCCACATGGCCAAACATAGTTCCAGTCCTGGACCTGGTGACTTGAAGTTCACTCCTGGGGGACCAGTGGATGGCGTAATGGTTATGTTGCTGCTCTCCCATAGTAGTTGGCCATAGGTCGAGTCCCAGGCCCAGTGGCTTAAAACCCACGCTGGGCATGTGTGTGTGTGCCCAAAATCCTGAGAGAATGAAGGAGTGGCCATCTCCCCGGGCCCCATGTGGGGGGCGATTTCTCACTTTCCTTCTCACTGTCTCTGTCTCTCTGGCAAGTGCATGCACCCTGTGGCCAAAACCTCTAGTGAATATTTAAGTATATATACGTAACATACAAAGTATGTGCTAACCAGCTGTTATGCTACGGGAAAGGCCTCTGGCCAGCAGTAGGCTATTAGCTGTTATATTTCCGGACGTCAGAAGCTAAGTGCAGGGGGACCAGCCCCATGGCACAGTGGTTAAGAGCTATGCACTGGGGGACCAGCAGTTGGCCCAACGGCTATGTCACTGGACTCCCATGTAGTTGACCGCAGTTTGAGTGCGTGTGCACACGTGCCTAAGATCCCGAGAGGAGAATGGAGGAGAAGGGATTGTGGTGTGGCCATACCTCTGGGGGGTGATTTCTCACTTTCTGTCTGTCTTTCTGGCAAGTGTTCGCACTCTATAGCAAAAATCTCTCTCCTTCCCCACCCCCCCCCCCAAAAAAGAGCTGTACATCGGGAGCTGAATCTCAGTCCCAGTGGCTTGAAAAACATTCTAGGCATGTGTGCAAGTCTCCCCAAGACCCTGATGGGATGGAGAAATGGAGGAAAAGGGATTGTGACAGGTCCACTCCGCATCACAGGGCTCTCTCACTCTCTCCCCCGCTCAAACACACACCCTGGGACCAGCAGATGGCAAAATAGTTACATCGCTGGACTCTCACGTAGTTGACTGTGGTTCGAATCGCGCGGCTTGAAACTCATGTGGGGTGTGTGTGTGCCCAAAATCTGAAGAGGAGAGTGGAAGAGAAGGGACTGTGGTGTAGCCATCCTTCTAGGGGTGGCTTTCTGTCTCACTGGCGAGCACGCGTGCCCTATAGCAAAAATCTCTTTTTTTTTTTTTTGGAGAGGTTTTTTTTTTCGCTATAGGGTGCGTGCACTCGCCAGATAGACAGAGACATAGAGACAGAAAGCGAGAAATCACCCCCCAGGGGGGATGGTCACGCCGCAATCCCTTCTCCTCCATTCTCCTCTCGGGATCTTGGGCACGCACGCACACGCGCCCGGCGTGAGTTTTAAGCCACCGGGTCCGGGACGCGATCCGCGGTCGACTACGTGGGAGTCCAGCGACATAGCCATTACGCTAACTGCTGGTCCCATAGCAAAAATCTCTTAATAAAAAAAAAAAAAGCACACACACCCTTAACCACTAGACTACAGGGCCAGGTCTTTCCCAAATTATTGAACAAAGTATCAGAAATTTTTCAGCTAAATGTTTTTGGTTAAAGAAAACATGAAGGGGAACCAGCAGTTAGCGTAATGGCTATGTCGCTGGACTCCCACGTAGTCGACTGCGGATCATGTCCCAGACCCGGTGGCTTAAAACTCACGCCGGGCGCGTGTGCGTGCATGCCCAAGATCCCGAGAGGAGAATGGAGGAGAAGGAATTGCGGCGTGACCATCCCCCCTGGGGGGTGATTTCTCGCTTTCTGTCTCTATGTCTCTGTCTGTCTGGCGAGCGCACGCGCCCTATAGCGAAAACCTCTCCAAAAAAAAAAAAGAAAGAAAACATGAAGGAAGATAGCTTAAACAAATAGGCGGGGTTTTGTTCTGTATTGTATTCACATAGTAAGTACAAACGTAGAACTTTTTGAAAAGCATGATGTAGGTGTTTGCTCAACCATCAAGACCCCTCTTCGGCTTCTCCTGCTTGCTTTTCTTTTTCAGCTTTGCTACAGGCCGCATGCACCTGCCAGAGACACGGAGTGAGAGGAAGTCATCCCCCGGGAGGGTAGTTACATCACAATCCTTTCCTTTCCAGGCTCTTTTTGGGATTTGGGCATGCACACACATGCACCCAGCGTGAGTCTCAAGCTTCCGGGTCTAGGACTCGAACAGCACAGCCAGCCATGATCCAGCTGCCCTAGCCTCCACACCACCTCCAGGCCTCCTGCATGCTTTTCTACTTGGCTGTCCCGAGAGTGCTGGCTTTTTATCCTGATGACTATCACCTACCTCACAATCACAAGGTAGCTGTCACAGCCCAGAATGACCATGTCCATGACCGAGTGGAGAAGTGGGGGCAGTGACACAAATGAAGCATCCTCTGTATCACTCTCTGCTACGAGAAAACAATGCAGGGCAGCCGGTGATGTGGGTGAGGTGGCTGAATCCCACAGGACACTTTGAGTCCTGGTCCTGGTGGCTTGAAAAACATGCTGGGCTGGAGTACATACATGCCCAAAGTCCCGACAGGAGGGAGAAATGGAGGAGCGGGGACTGCAACATGACCATTCCCCCATGGGGAGGGGACTTTCTCACTTTTCCTCTCTCTCTCTCTCTCTCTCTCTCTCTCTCTCTCTCTCTCTCTCTTACTCTCCAGCAAGCCCACATGCCTTCTAGCAAATTAAAAAGAAGAAAAAGAAAGAAAACAACAAAGCTGGCCCACAAGCCCCCAGAACATTGCTGCTCACATCTCACCGGCCACGACTATGACACGGCTGTCTCTAGCTGTAGGGGACTGCGGGGAAGCAAGGTCCTTTGGAACTGAGTAGGAGAGCAGGGCTTGGGAATGGCTGTGGCCTTAGCCACCAACAGTGTGTCACCAACAATTAGCTCTTTGTTTACCATCTTCCTTGTTTTCTTTGTCCCTCCTGATGCCTTCAGGATTAATCCTTGTCCTGACCTCATTGCTCACCATTTCACTGTGGCCCTGAGCTCCCTGTCATGGGCTTCTACAATTCCCTGTTTCAAATCCAGTATCTCCAATGCACTGCTCTGGCTTGTTCCTGCCTGATGTTAACAATATCCTTCCTGGGAACCAGCAGTTAGCGTAATGGCTATGTTGCTGGACTCCACGTAGTCGACCGCGGTTCGCGTCCTGGACCCGGTGGCTTAAAACTCACACCGGGCGCGTGTGCGTGCATGCCCAAGATCCCGAGAGGAGAATGGAGAGAAGGGATTGCGGCGTGATCATCCCCCCTGGGGGGTGATTTCTCGCTTTCTGTCTCTCTGTCTCTCTCTGTCTGGCGAGTGTACGCACCCTATAGCAAAAACCTCTCCAAAAGAAGAAAGAAAAAAAAAAAAAGAGAGAGAGAGAGATGCCGAATCTGTCTGGTGGGTAAACAGACAACTGTTGGCTAATCTTCAGTTTTATTGTATGTCTGAAGTTTTCATTCAAACGTTGGAGAGAAATTAAAGAGAGCAGATAAGATAAATCAATACAGGGTAATAGTGCTAGTTTTCTCCTCCAAGTCCTGGAGAAGCTTCCAGTATGTGTGTGTGTGTGTGTGTTTAGACAGGGTCTTGCTATGTCACAATCTTTCTGCATCGACTTTCTTTTTTTTTTTGAGACAATGGAAAGAAGAAAAAAAGTGAAGGGAGGTTGAGGATTATGTCATCTGGTGGCCCTATTCTCAATTTAAAAAAAAAAAAAATTATATATTAATTCATTTATTTTAAAAGTTTGACCAGAGATAGAGAGAGAGAGAGAGAGAAAGTGAGAAAGCCATCAGGTCCAGGACTTGAACTGTGGCCGGCCATGTGGGAGTGTTCAGTGTCTTAACCACCACGCCCCCCCCCCCCCTTTTTTCTTCCTGTTCTCAATTTTTAAAACTATGACCCAATAGGGACCAGCAGATGACATAATGATTACATCGCTGGACTCCTGCATGGCCGACCACAGTTGGAGTACCAGACCTGGAGGCTTGAAACTTGCTCGTCGCTTGTGCATGTATGCCCAAAACCCTAGAGGAGAATGGAGGAGAAGGGATTGCAGGGTGGCCATCCACTCTGGGAGGGAGGGTGATTTCTCGCTTTATGTCTCTCTGGAGTATGCACATGCCCTATAGCAAAAATCTCTCTTAAAAAAAATTATATATATATATGATCCAATCAAGATTTGTGCTTTGTATTTGGTTGTTGTTTGTATTTTCCTTTAATCTGGAACAGTCTTTGTATTTCTTTTTTCTTTTGGAGAGGTTTTTTACTATAGGGCGCGTGAGCTCACCAGACAGAGAGAGAGACAGAGACAGAAAGCGAGAAATCATTCCCCGAGGGGGGATGGCCATGCCACAATCCCTTCTCCTCCATTCTCCTCTCAGGATCTTGGGCACACACGCACACGCGCCCGGTGTGAGTTTAAGCCACCAGGTCCGGGACTCGAACCGTGGTCAGCTACATGGGAGTTTAGTGACACTAACTTCTCTTTATGACTTTGTGACGAGACCAGGCCAGATCTTAGAGGATCCCGTACTCTAAATTTGCTTATGTCTCATGGTATCTTTCGACTCTAATAGCTCCTCCAGCCCTGAATTTCCTGCTAACAGGACTTTCAGTCCATAGGATTGAGGTTACACGTTTTTGGCATACGTTCTGAATGATGCTGTGTACTTCGTACTGTATCCTATCAGGAAAGGTAATGTCAGGTGGCCCCACTCCTGCTGGTGCTGTTTGGTCACTAGGTTACGGTGGTGACTGCCACATTTTTGCAGGCAAAGGTGTGCTTTCCCTCTGCATAATTGCTGATGCCAGTCATCAGTGGTGCAACGCGCGGCACCTGCAAACATCCTGGAGCCGGGAACCTTTCACCTAATTTCCACCCAGTCGTTTGTTCCGATGGGAACTGCAGTATAGTAATAGTTCCACTGAGTTTTTAATTAATTTTCCACTGAGGGTTTTTTTTTTTTTTTTTTTAAATACTTGTCAGAGGGTATGTGTACTCTCCAGAGACAGAGACTGAAAGACAGTACCCCCTTCCCCCAAATGGGGCGCGGTCATGCCACAGCTGTTTTTCTTCTATGTCTCCATTCCATCAAGATTTTGGGCATGGGGCCGGCAGGTGGCATGATGGTTAAGGGCACTGGATTCCCACATGGCTGACCCTGGTTGGATCCCGGATCTGGCAGTTTGCTTTCTCGCTTTCCCTTTCTCTCTCTGTCTCTGGCCAAGTTAAAAAAGAAAAAAAAAAGAAAAGAAAAGAATTAAATAAATAAATACTTAAAAAAAAAAAAAAAAAAAAGAGGTTGGGCACACATGCACATATGTCTGGCGTATTTCTCAAGCCACTAGGGCTGTGACTTGAACCATGGTCGGCCATGTGGAGTCTGGTTTTCTTTTTTTTTATTTTAGAGAGGTTTTTGCTATACGGTGCATGCGCTCACCAGAAAGACAAAAACAGACAGAAAGTGAGAAATCACACCCCAAGGGGGATGGCCACGCAGCAATCCCTTCTCTTCCAATCTCCTCTCAGGATCTTGGGTACGCAAGTACACGTGTCGGGGCATGAGTTTAAGCCACCGGGTCCAGGTCTGGAACGATGGTCTACTACGTGGGAGTCCAGCAATGTATCCATTATGCCATCTGTTAATCCTTGGTTTTCTTTTTTTTTTCTTCAAGAATTACTTTATTACCATCATTACTATTTGTTGAATTTGACCAGAGAGAGGCAGAAAGAAAGGGAAAGTAAATTGCCAGGTCTGTGATTCAAACTGTGGTCAGCCACATGGGCGTCCAGTACCTTAACCACTATGCCACCTGCTGGGCCCCTATTTGTAGGTTTTTGAGGAACCTCCATATAGTTTTCCTAGGTTTTTTTTTTTTTTTTAAGAGGTTTTGGCCTTAGAGCCTGGGGAGGGGACACATACCCATAGTGAGAGGGAAAGTTAGAAATCACTTCGGCGGGGGTGGGGAGGGTGGCGGAAGGTCATGCGGCAATCCTGTCCCCATTCTCCTCCCGGGATCTTTTTTTTTTTTTAATTTTCTACTTATTCATTCATTTTATTTTATTTTTTTAAAATTTGAACACAAAGAGAGAGAGAGAGAGAGAGAGAGAGAGAGAGAGAGGGAAAGTGAGAAAGCAAGCCACCAGGTCCAAGACTCGAACTGTGTTTGGCCATGTGGGAGTCCAGCACCCTTATCCACCATGCCACCTGTCAGCCCCCTCCCGGGATCTTGAGCACACACACAGCTTGATTTTCAAGTCACCAGGTCACCAAGACTGGAACTGCGATTGGCCACGTGAGAGTCCAAAACCGTAACCGCTACATCATCTGCTGGTTCCAGTCTTCATAGTTTTAAAAAAATAAACCCGTTTTAAAATGTTTAACGTATTGGGCCAGGCAGGTGGCAGTGGTTGAGGGCGCTTGACTCCCACATGGCCAACCACAGTTCAAGTCTGGACCTGGCGGCTTGTTTTTCCACTTTCTCTCTCTCTCTCACGCTCTGTCCCTCTCTCATCAAATTAAAAATAAATACATAAATAAATAAAGCTAAATAAAATAATTATTTCAAGAAATGGTCATCATCCACTCGGTTACCCTTGTCGGAAAAAGGAGAAACTGGGATCCGCACCCATGTCTGTAGGGTCCCAGAGCCCTCATGCTCAAACACCAAACAAAAAGCCTCCCAATTTTCCGAGAACGCGAGAGCAAATGCCACCGACCGAACTCCCGCCACGCGGAGCCACGCGCGGGGCGGGGGCGGGGCTCCCAGCAGCCACAGCGCTCGGGGGTGTGGCCAGACGAGGTGCGGCCCCGGGGGCGGAAGACGAGCCGGAGACTACGTATCCCACAAAGCTCCGCAGGGCGCGGATTGGCGGAAGCGAGGTTGGCAGCAGCGTGATGACGTCGTCAGGGACGCTGGCGCGCGGGATTTAAACTTCGGCGGTTTACGCCGCGCCGACTTCGTAGGCTCAGCAGAGTCGTGGCTTCTTGGCGTTTCGTTTTCTGTTTCCCGCGGACCCTCGGAATGCCCATGGACTCCTCGCTCCAGGAGCGCCTGTTTCCCGGCCTTGTCATCAATATCCAACGGAGTAATGGTGAGGGGCGGGGTCCTGAGGCCAGGGGCACCCGTGCGCGGTGAGAAGGCTGAAATTACTGCCCCGCCCCCAAACGGCAGGGCCCTGGGCTACTGTTGGGGATCTCCCGCTTCCAAGTTCCCGGGTCTCTGCACCGGCTGTCCATCTTCCCTACACAGGAGTGGGGGCCTCTGCACTGAGTGCGGGTCGCTTCCCTGCCCTCCGAGAGCGAGCGGAGTTTCTCGGTGGTCATTAGCCCTCCCAGGGGAGTTAGGGCTGTTAAATTCACTTCCGTTCCAAAATCTACCTGCTCTTGCGGGGAACTCAGCTTCCTGGCCTCTCTAGTAAATATTGCGCAGTTGCAGTATGTCAGGCACTGGGAGGATAAATGAGACAGAGGAGATTCCTGCTCTTGAGCTTGTAACCCAGTTTTCTGTTTTTGTTAAACAGCTATTGTAGCTCTGGCAGGTCTGATACTCTAGTCATTAGGAGAACGGTCAGAAGTGAGTTAGGGAAACCCTACTAGGGGCAGATCCCAGTGCTGTGTGGAGGAGCAGGTTACCTAAGGATTGTAGTGCCTCCCCTGATCAAACATCATGCCATTGAAGCTTCTTTTAGTGGAAATGAATCCTTACCTCATGAAGCTTGTGTTGTTTTGTTTTTTAAGGGTTTTGCCATAGGGTGTTTGTGTTTGCCAGAGAGACTGAGGGAAAGTAAGAAATCACCCCCCCCCCCCCCACGAAGCAACCCCTTCTCCTTGGGATTTTGAATGCATGTGGGCACATGTGTAACTTTCATTCTCTGTGTCCAAGACTCGATCTGTGGTCAACCATGTGGGAGTCCAGCACCTTTACCACTATGCCACATTGCTGGCCCCCTTGCAGCTTGATTTTAAGATCTGTCCCATGCTGAACTCACTGTGGGGTGTTCTAAAGGTGAAGTCCCAGAAGGTTTTATTTATTTCTGTTAATGTGGAAAAAGATTAAAAAAAAAAAAAAAGACAGCTGCCCTTTCCTTCAAGTAAACTCTACATTGGGAGTCTCTGTGGGATCTTAAAAGTGAAGCCCTTAGGAAACAAATGTGTAACTCTAGTCTTTTCATACTGTAGGCTTAATTCACAGTGCCAATATAAGAACTGTGAACTTGGAGAAATCCTGTGTTTCGGTGGAATGGACAGAAGGAGATACCACAAAGGGCAAAGAGGTAGGTGCTATGAGAATACCTCTGCAACATACAACATCTTTCTACCTAGTAGATCTGTGTGGAAACGGAAGCTGTCAGAGCTTACCTTCTGATGCTGTGCAGTTCCTCCCTAATCTTAAAAAGTCTTCCTTTGGGGGGCCAGCAGATGGCGTGGTGGTTAAAGGCTTAGGATTCCTACATGGGTGACTACGGTTCAAGTCCTGAACCTGGTGGCTCGCTTTCTCACTTTCTCTCTTTCTCTCTGGTCAAATTAAAATTTTAAAAAGTGTATAAATAAATAAAGTTAAATAATTCTTTAAAAAAATAGTCTTCCTTTCGGATCCGCATTGGCGTAATGGCTATGTTGCTGGAGTCCCATGTAGTCCACTGCAGTTCGAGTCCCAGACCTGATGGCTTAAACTCACGCCAGGCGCCTGTGCGTGAGTGTCCAAGGTCCCAAGAGGAGAAAGGATTGTGGTGTGGCCATCCCCCCAGGGGGTGATTTCTCACTTTCTCTCTGTCACTCCCTGTCTTTCTGGTGAGTGCATACACCCTATAGCAAAAACCTCTCAAAAAAAAAAAAAAAAGAACTTTGCTTGAGACTTAAAACCAGGAAGCAGGTTAGGATTCTGTTCAAATAGTAGTTACCTGGATCTGTCGACAATTCAAGAGAAGAAAAAAGTCCTTATCTCTGGACTACAAAGCATAGAAAAAGATCAGTTATTGTTTTAGTTAAAAGCCATAACATTCTTTTTCATTAGCTCAGTCTCATGTACTTAATATAATTTCTGTTGTGGTCCAAGCTTTCCGTTTAAATTCTGGAATATAATATTCAACTCTGGACTTGTCCCGACCATAAAACTGGCCATTTTCTTAGATGTTTTTTAATTCTTGTTTTTGTGTGTCTGACTTTAGTTTTCCTAATATTGCACTCCCTTCACAACTTCTTGGAGAACTGGTCTGGTGTCGGTAAATTCTTTCAGATTTTGTTTATCTGAGAATGTCCTTGTCTTCTCTTCTCATATGAAGGATAATCTTGCGGGATATAATATTTTTAGTTGAGATTGTTTTTCACTCAACACTTTGAGTATATTTTTCCATTTTTTCCTTGCTGCATTGTTTCTAATGAGAGGTCTGTTGTTATCCTGATGGGGTATCCTTTGTAGATAACTTGTCATTTCTCTCTTGCCAATCTGAGTACCTTGTCTTTGTGGTTTTGGTCAGTCTGGCTATAATGTGTCTTTGAGAAGAGTTTCTTGGGTTGATTCTATTTGGGGTCCTGTGTACTTCTTGGGTTTGGATCTTTTTTTTTAAATTTTTTATTTAATTGTGTTTTTTTGGTTGTTTTTAATTTCACCAGAGAGAGAGAGAGAAAGAAGGAAAGTGAGAAAACAAGCCACCAGGTTCAGGTCTCAAACTGTGGTTGGCCATGTGGGAATGTCCAGCGCTTTAACCACCATGCCACCTGCTGGTCCCCCAGGTTTGGATCTTTGAATGCTTCTCTAGATTTGAAAAATTTTCTTCCAGGATTCCATGGAATAGATGATCAATGCCCTTATTAGTCTCTTTACCTTCTGGGATTCCAATTATCCGGATGTTTGGATGTTTGATGGTATCTTGTATTTCTCATATATTATTCTCATTTTGGGGGGACTATTTTCTCAGTCTTTGTGGTGGATTTTTTTTAGGCCAGCAATTCTGTTTTCTACATCTGAGATTCGATCTTCTGTATGATCTGATCTACTTTTAATACTTTCAAGGGAGGTTTTGATTTCCTGTATTACAACTTTCATCTCTAACACTTCTGTTTGATTCTTTTTTGTGATGTATTTCCTCTTTCAGATTGTGCAAGAACTTCCTCACATAGAGCTCTTTTGACTCTATTCTCCTGCCTCTTCTGGAGTTCATTGTCTCTTTTCTCTTGCATCTCTGTTAACTTTGTCACTATGAATATTCTAAATTCTTTGTCAGACATTTCCATTGAACTGTCTGTGGATGAAGAGGAGTTATTTTTATTCCCTTGGATGAGAGGTGTTTTCTTGCTTTTGCATATTTCTTGTGACCCTGTGGTGATTTCTAGTCATCTGATGGATAGTGTGTTTCTTCCTAATTCTTGAAGTTCAATCTGAGTGTTCAGGAATGTGCAGGAGGAGGTGATCTGCAACTTCTTTGCCGTTCCATTTTTATCCCTATGAGTAGCAGATTCAGTGAGTGTTGAGGAGTATGTTAATAGTATTATTTGGATGTTTGGCTATGGTTCCCTTAGCTCCGTCTAGACACTCAGTGAATGGAGATTGAGGAGCAATTGATGAGGTAAAATAAAAAGAAAACAGAGAGAGAGAGAAACAAAGAGAAAAAGAAGAAAAAAAAACCAAAAAATTAATTTTTTTAAAAAAAGCAAAAAATGAAAACCAAATCACTAGTTCTCAGCAGCAATGGAGGAGTCTTCTTCTGAAGGCCTGCCCCTGCCCCTTGCCTCTCCTAGAGGGGAGGAGAAAAGGGGACTATTAGCAAGATAAGGAGGTTCTGAAAGACAAGAGAATACTTTATCTTAAAAAAATTTAAAAAGGATGGAACCAGCAGTTAGCAATGGCTATGTCGCTGGACTCCCACTTAGTCGACCACGGTTCTGAAAGGCAGGAGAATACTTTAACTTAAAAAAATTAAAATAGGGGGACCAGCAGTTGGCATAATGGCTGTGTTACTGGACTCCCATGTAGTGGACCCCGTTAAAGTCCTGGACCCAGCGGCTTAAACTCACGCTGGGCACGTGTGCATGCGTGCCCAAGATCTTGAGAGGAGAATGGAGGAGAAGGGATTGCGGCGTGGCCATCCCACCTGAGAGGTGATTTCTTGCTTTCTGTTCCTCTGTTTCTCTCTCTCTCTCTTTCTGGTGAGCGCACGTGCCCTATAGTAAAAACCTCTCAAAAAAAAATTTAAATAGGAAAAAATTACAAAAATATGAGAAGGCAGAGAGAGACAGAGAGAAGGATATAGGGGTTCCCTATCGTTCAAGTTTGGGGGCTGGAGGCTGAATTATCAGTAGAAAATCTTCATTTCTCTTTTTCCCTGAAATCACTAGTTCTCAGCAGCAATGGAGGAATCTTCTTCTGAAAGCCTGCCCCAGCCCACCTAAGCTGTTCTAAATGCACACTACCTATGGGCCACCCAGTGTTGTGGTGGTTAAGGTGGCTGGATACCCACATGGCCGCAGTCTCTCCTCCATTCTCCTCTCGGGATCTTGGGCATGCATGCACACTTGTCTGGTATGAGTTTTAAGTTGCCAGGTCAAGGACTTGAATCGCAGTCACCTATGTGGGAGTCCAACAATGTAATCATTATGCCATCTGCTGGCCCTACCCAACAACTTGAAAATACCCTGCACGTGTGCGTGCGGTCCCCAAATCCTGAGACGAGAATGGAGAAGGGATTGCCATGTGTCCATCCCCATGGTGGATGATTCCTCACTTTCTCTCTCTGTCTCTTTCCAATGAGCACATGCGCTAAGATCCAGAGGCTTGAAATTTATGCCAGCCAATGGCCAGCAGGTGGCGTGGTGGGTAAGGGCGCTGGACTCCAAGAGTCCTGGAACTGGCAGCTTTTTCACTTTCTATCTTTCTCTTTCTCTCACTCTGTCCCTCTCTGATGAAATTTAAATAAATAAATAAATAAAGTTGAATAAAATAATTATTAAAAAAAAGGAAAGAAATATATGCCAAGTGTATATACATATGTGCCCAAAATCCTAGGAGGAGAGGGGATTGCGGCATGGCCATTCCCCCAATGTGGGGTGAATTTCTCACTTCCCTCTTCCTCTTTCTCTCTCTGCCAAGTGCACGTGCCCTACAACAAAAGGAAAAATTTACTGAAGGATACATGTACTCATAACAGAGAGAGAGGACAAAGAGAGAGAGAGAGAGAGAGAGAGGAGAAAGCACTCCCAGTGGGACAGGTAACATCACAATTCCTTACTTGTCCATCCAAATCGGATTTGGGGCACACATGCACATGTGCCCAGACTGTCTTTCAAGCTGCTGGGGCTGGGATTCTAACTGCATGGTTTGGCCATGCGGGATCCAGCTCCACTAACCACCAGGCCATGGAGATACTCCTCAAACTATTTTTTGTCATTATTCACTAAACAAAACAAAACAGAATAACCACCATTTACCTAGCATTTACCTTGTATTAGGTATTACGAGTACTCTAGAGATGACAAAGGACACAGGATGTGTAGGTTATATGCACATACTGTACCCTTTTTTAAAAAATTACTTCATTTTTTAAATTGTTATTATTTTTTAATTTGACCAGAGAGAGAGACAAAGAGGGAAAGTGAGATAGCAAGCACAGGTCCAGGACTCAAGCTGGGGTCAGCCATCTGGGAGTCCAGTGCCTCAACCACCATGCCGCCTGCTGGCCCCTCCTGCACTCTCTTAGTGGGAAGGTATTAAAGCATCTATGGGTTCTGGTTTGGTTTCCAAGAGGGGTCCTGGTAACAGTCCCCTAAGAATACTGAGGAGGGACTATATTTGATCCTTTGTTTTCTTTTTGCCATGGAGTGCATGTACTTGGTCACATTTCAATCCTTTTCCTTCATTTCTTTTTTCTTTTTTTGGAGAGGTTTTTGCTATAGGGCGCGTGCACTCGCCAGACAGACAGAGAGAGACATAGAGACAGAAGGCGAGAAATCACCCCCCGGGGGGATGGTCACGCCGCAATCCCTTCTCCTCCATTCTCCTCTGGGGATCTTGGGCACGCACGCACACGTGCCCGGTGTGAGTTTAAGCCGCCGGGTCCGGGACTCGAACCGCGCTCGACTACATGGGAGTCCAGCGACATAGCCATCACGCTAACTGCTGGTTCCCCTTCTCCTTCATTTCTCATCAGGAGTTTTGGGTGCGTATGCATACACGCCTGGCATGTTTTCCAAGCTGTCAGGGCTGGGAGTGGAACCATGGTTGGCGATGTGGGATCTGGCTTCCTATGCACACGAAGGATACATGTGCTCACAACAGAGAGGGGACCTAGGCTTAACAACTATGATATGGGGCTGGCTCAGCTTTTCAAAGCTTTTCAAGGGTCAACCTTTTTTTTTTGGGGGGGGGGGTTTGTTTAAAGAATGTTTTATTTGACATCTATTTATTTTTGTTATTATTTATTTTAATTTGACCAGAGAGGGACAGAGTGAGAGTGAGCAAACAAGTGAGAGAGAGAAGAAGAAAGAAACCAGCTGCCAGGTCTGGGATTCAAACCCCTGTCGGTCATGTGGGAGCAGCGTCCTCAACCACCATGCCACCTGCCAGCCCCTTTTTGGTTTGTTTTTAACCATATACTTTTCTTCCATCCTGTGCCCTGGCAAATGAGACAGTTTACCACGGTGTGACCATGCCTTATGCCTTGCTGCCTTCACAACCTCCCTTTCTTTTCTTCATTAACTGCCAGCAGGTGTCTGCACCAGACAGAGACAGGGAGAGGAAGAAAGCACCCCTGCATGGGGCGTGGTCACATAGCAGTCCCTTCTTCATTTCTCTATCCTGTCAGGAATTTGGATACACATGCCTCCAGCCCAGTGTATTTTTCAAGCCTCCAAGGCCAGGATTCAAACCTGTTCACCATGTGGCACCTGGCTCCTTTAACTATTAGGCTTATTTCTCCATGAGGGAGAAATAGCAAAATTGGGAGCAACAGGACCTCAGCACTGCTATCTTCCCCCAGCCTTCAGTCAGCCCTGGATCATGATCAGGCGTGTGCCTGGTGTGTTCAGTGAAGCTAGCCTTCAGTCAGCCCCGGATCATAGTTAGAATGTGCCTGTTCGGGACCAGCAGGTGGCATGGTGGTTAAGGTGCTGGATTCCCACATGGCTGACCACGGTTCAAGTCCTGAGACTGGCGGCTTTCTTTCTCACTCTCTCTCTCTGGTCAGATTGAAGAATAATGATAATAAAGTTAGATAAATAATTCTTCACAAAAAAAAAAGTGTGCCTGTTGCACTTGGGGAAGTCTATTGTGCTTTACTGCTGTGCCACGTCTGGCCCCTACCTTCACACACTCACTTTTGTTCCTTCCTCCTGGGATGTTCAACCTGAATCAGCAATGTGAGGCTCAACGTCAGAGAGAGCTAGAATGCTGGTTTTGTATTGTTTATGCTCTCTCTAGTTTGGGGGTAGGGAATTTGGGAGGTATGTGTACTAAGCGTCCGTGGTTGTCCAGGAAATGTAGGCAGAAGTGTGGCTACTGACGTACTTGCCAGCTTTTGCATTGAATGATTCTATCTTCCTTGTCCTGTCCTACCCTGCTTTGGTTTCTACCCTTTTGTACATAGGATTTGTCTTGCCCATTAGAATGGCTGACCTCGGCTTGAGTCCTGGACCCGGTGGCTTATTTTCTCACTTTCCCTCTCTCTCTCTCCCTCCTCCTCCCAGTCAAATTAAAAAATAATAACATTGGGGCCAGCAGGTAGTGTGGTGATTAAAGGCACTGGGTTCCCGTGGCCGACCGCCGTTCAAGTCCTGAACCTGGTGGCTTGCTTTCTTACTTTCCCTTTCCCTCTCCCTCTCTGTCTCTCACTGGTCAAATTAAAAAAATAACAAAAAAATAGTAATAACTAATGGAATTAATGACATAAATAAATAGTTATTAAAAATAGTAACATTAATAAAGTTAAATAAAATAATTATTTTTTTAAAATTATTTAATTTTATTTCTTCATTCTTTTATTTTATTTTATTTATTTATTTATTTATTTTTGGAGAGGTTTTCGCTATAGGGCGTGTGCACTCGCCAGACAGACAGAGAGAGACAGAGAGATAGAAAGCAAGAAATCACTCCCCAGGGGGGATGGCCACGCCGCAATCCCTTCTCCTCCATTCTCCTCTCGGGATCTTGGGCACGCACGCACATGCGCCCGGTGTGAGTTTAAGCCACCGGGTCCGGGACTTGAACTGCAGTCGACTACGTGGGAGTCCAGCAACATATCCATTACGCTAACTGCTGGTCCCTAAAAAATAATTCTTTAAAGAATGAAAAAAGAGGGGACCAGCAGTTAGCATAATGGCTATGTCGCTGGACTCCCACATAGTCGACCGCGGTTCGCGTCTCGGACCTGGTGGCTTACAACTCACGCCGGGCGCGTGTGCATGCGTGCCCAAGATCCCGAGAGGAGAATGGAGGAGAAGGGATTGCGGCGTGACCACCCCCCCTGGGGGGTGATTTCTCGCTTTCTGTCTCTATGTCTCTCTCTGTCTGTCTGGCGAGCGCACGCGCCCTATAGCGAAAAACCTCTCAAAAAAAAAAAAAAAGAAATAATAATAAATACAATTAAATAATTTTTTTAACTTTGTTTATTTTAATTTAACCAGAGAGGGATAGTGAGAGAGAAAGAGAGAGAGAGAAAGTGAGAAAGCAAACCACCAGGTCCGGGACTCGAACCACAGTCAGCCATGTGGGAATCCAGCATCTTTAACCACCACGCCACCTGCCAGCCCCAATAAATAATTTTAGAAAAGAATTATGGGGGGGGACCAGAAGGTGGAGTGGTGGTTAAGGCAGCTGAACTCCCACATGGCTGACTGTGGTTCGAGTCCCAGACCTGGCAGCTTGCTCTCTCACTTTCCTTCTATCTCTCTCTGGTCATCTTCAAAAAAAATAAAATAATGACAATGGGAGTGGAAGTCCAGCGACATAGCCATTACGCTAACTGCTGGTCCCTCTGGTGTGATTTTTAAGCTGCTGGGTGTGGGATTCAAACCACAGTCAGCCATGTGGAGTCCAGTGCCTTAACCACCACGCCACCTGCTGGCTCCCTGACATTTTTAATTTTACTTTTTTTGTATTGCCTGTGGGTATGTGAACACTACAGAGAGAAAGCACCCCCCAGTGGAGCATGGTCATACTGCAGTCCTTTCACCTCTCCACTTCTCCATCCCATCAGGATTTGGGTATGCATGCACATGTGCCTGGCATCTCTCAAGCCTCCAGGACCTGGCCTCAAACCTCAGTCAGCCATACAGGATCTGACTTTTCATGCATAGCACTTAACCACTGTGCTAAGGAGTTGGCCCCTCTGTCATGTTTTTAAGTGCAAATAACCAAGTTAGGACCTGTCCAATGTGTTTGAACCTGCTATAAAGTTATGCTGGTGAAGTCTGAGTTGTTCCTAGAGGGTTGCAGGACTCTTATGATGTAAACCTAGAATTGTGACCTCGTTACGGGCGTAAGCAGGAAATAGGCAAGGCATGAGCTGGCAGCTGTGACTGGGGAAGAAGTTTCTGGGCCCAGTAGAAAATGTAGGTAGACTTAGGGTTAGGTAGCAGCTGTCCGGAACTTGTCCCCGCCTATAAGACCCTAAAGGGCCCTCCATTTCGACTATCACCAGACAGTTAGAACTTGTCTCCTCCCTCTGTGTCAGCCAGCAAGAAGTGCTCAGGGGCTGTGCCCAGCAGAACAGTAGGGGAGCCACGTGGCCCAGACCCACCGTGGACTACCGACTGTTTGCTGCCTATCTGCCTCCCTCTTCACCTCGTTCTCTTCACCGATACCTACTGTTGGCTTGGAACTCAGAGATCCATATCCATCTAGATGGTAAACCATTACTAACGAATAACTTTGTTTTCTAGTTATTAGTACTTAGTTGGTGAGGCAGAATCGAGGGGTGGCCTTGGTTGCTGGGGTACATTTGGATTGAATAGCGATATTGTTTCACTGAACTTTTACTTGCTCCTTGCAGGTTGATTTTGATGATGTGGCTGCAATAAACCCAGAACTCTTACAGATTCTTCCCTTACACCCCAAGGACAATCTGCCCCTGCAGGAAAATGTAACAGTCCAGGTAGGCGCCTGTCATCTCGCTGCAGCCGGGGCCCCAGAGGGTTCACTTTGTTTCTTGGCAATTGCTCGTTTGTTTTCTGGGACTTCAGCACATGGGCCTGGGATTGACCCTTGGAAAGTGAACCGTATGTTGTGATTTTTTATTATTATTTATTTATTTATTTATTTATTTCAGAAACAAAAGCGCAGATCAGTCAACTCCAAAATTCCTGCTCCAAAAGAAGGTAAAGGGATTTCTGCTGGCCTCTTGTCATGGCGTTCATGCCAGGAATGATGGTCATGGGGCTCACATTTGTGGAAGCTGAATAGATTCGTTTTTCCACTTCAGCAAGTGGCTTCTCTGCGAGCTGAGTCCTGTCCCATGTTCCACACATCTCTCTCAGTGAGGAAGAATCCAGTGTCCAACCATTGGGTTGTCAGAAAAGTCAGGACGCATTTTGGCATAGAAAAACATGCCATGACTTTTCTGACGACCCAATATTAGGCCAGTCTCTAACAGACCTGATACGTTTTGGAAATTTGCTGACTGGATCAGAAGCCTTTCCTATAGAACCAGAGCATGGTGCTTTGGCAAGTGGAATCAGTCGCTGGCAGGCTTGTTTTCTTCTGTCAGGGCTTAGCATAGCAGCGTGCCCTGGGGTGGGACTATGAGCAAAGCATCACCCAGGTCCGGGCTGTTCACAGTGCAGCTGATGGTGCTGTGGAGATGGGGGTGGCGCAGGGAGACTGATAGCAGATCCTGCATTGACCTCATGGTCTAGGAGAAGGTTGGGCTTTCTCTGCAGACAGAGTCAGCATGAATCTACTTGAACTACAATCGATTGTAGCTAGAAGTATGCACTGTCCTGAATCCAGTTTACCACTAAGAGCCAGCTCTGCCTTACAGGCCAGTGGGCCTACACGGCCATCCTGGTCTAAGAGTTATCACTGCCCTGATGTAATCCAGCTACCTCAGGGACCCAGAGAATACTTGGCTGGAGTTTGAGGTTTCTAAAAGCCCTAGGGTGGATGATGGTGCCAATCGGTCTTGGCTGGGCCTGGGTGATGTGGTGCTAGCCCTCTTCTGGTTGTACACAAAGGACCTGCAGGAGAGATGGGAATGGCGGTAGTCCCATTCCACATACATGTCCCCAAGGTATACTGCCACAGCTCCTTTTAACGGAAAAAAGTCTTCATAAATGTGCATGCTCTTCGACAGTAGAAATAGAACAAGATTACAGGTCATTTAGGAAATAGGGAAATGGTAATAATTTGTGCTTTTTATGGAAGATGTGGATTATATAAAGCCATCAGCCTAAACGTAGGACACTTAAAACTTTAGTACAGGTTGCTGTTTGCCCACGACAACAACATGTATTCTGTTTCCCATTATGGATGACAAGTTCTCTAATGGAGGGGAACTGTATAGTTGAATAGAAACTGCCAAGAATTCAGGTATAACTCAATTGTTCCTCTCGTTTAAGCATTCTTTTTTTTTCTTTTTAAACTTTATTTTGTAATAATTTCTTTCACAGAGTTTTGATGGGGGTCTCACCATGCCAGAATCCTCCCCCAGTCATGCCAGCCAGCCAGGATGCTGCACCTGACTTGTTCAGGTCAATGCAGGATCTGAACCCTGGCTTCCCATATTACTCCAGTATCACATAGCAGCACCCCACCATCTGTGTGAACAGGGCTGGGCCAAGCATTCTTTAAGATTCCAGAAAATTGGGGCCAGCAGGTGGTATAGTGCTTAAGGTACTAGACTCCCATGTGGTCAACCACAATTTAAGTTCTGGACCCAGCACATGAAACTCATGCATGCGTGCTCAACATCCCAAGAGGAGAATGGAGGAGAAGGGATTGCAGCATGACCATCCCCCCAGAGGGTGATTTCTTGCTATCTGTCTTGCCAGCAAGTGCACACGCCCTATAGTAAAAATCTCTCAAAAAAAAAAAAAAAAAAAAGATTCCAGAAAATCAATGTAGCCGATTCCATGTTTTTGTTTTGTTTTGTTTTGTTTGGGGGGGGGGGGGGTTGCTATAGGGTATGTGCGCTCACCAGAAAGACAGAGAGAAATCACCTTCCAGAGGAGGTGGCCACACCGCAATCCCTTCTCCTCCATTCTCCTCTCGGGATCTTGGGCATGTATGCACACGCCCCCGGCGTGAGTTGAAGCCACTGGGTCCAGGACTCGAACCATGGTTGACTACATGGTAGTCCAGCGACACAGCCATTATGCTAACTACTGGTCCCCTTCCATGGGTTTTTGATGAGGTGCCCAGGCCTGGCCCTGTAAAACATCGTGGAGCAGTAAAAAAGCTCAGGCTTTACCATCTGAAGCCTTGGGCTTATATCCTGACCTTGGCACTTAATATCAATAGTTGAGGGACTGGCAGGTAGTGTTAAGGGCACTGGACTCCCACGTGGCCAACCACAGTTCAAGTCCCAGGCCTGGCGGCTTGCCTTCTCACTTTCTGTCTCTCTCTCTCTCTTTCTGTCTGTCTTCTTACTCTTCTCCTCTCTGGTCAAATTTAAATAAATAAATAAATAATAAATAAAGTTAATTCTTTTTCAGAGGGATTTTTACTATAGGACGTGTGTGCTCTCTGGAGAAACAGACAGAAAGTGAGAATTCACCCCCAAGGGGGTTGGTCATGCCGCAGTCCCTTCTCCTCTGTTTTCCTCTTGGGATCTTGGGCACACATGCACAAGTAAGCATGTGAGTTTGTTTCGTTTTGTTTTTGGAGAGGTTTTTGCTATAGGGTCCATGTGCTCATCAGACAGAGACAGACAGAAAGCGAGAAATCACCCCCCAGGGGGGATGGCCATGCTGCATTCCCCTCTCCTCCATTCTCCTCTTGGGATCAAGGGCATGCACGCACACGCGCCCAGTGTGAGTTTAAGCCACCAGGTCTGGGACTCAAACCACAGTCAACTACAACGGAGTCCAGTGGCGTAGCTGTTATGCCATCTGCTGGTCCTGGCATGTAAGTTTTTAGCCGCCAGGTCTGGAACTCAAACTGTAGTAGACTACGTGGGAGTCCAACAACATAACCATTATGTCATCTGCTGGTCCTAAAATAATTCTTTAAGAAAAAAAATACATCAATAGTTGGGACCAGCAGTTGACGTATATCAATAGTTGAATGACACTGGGCAAGTTACTTAATGTCTCTGCACCCTGATGCCCTCTTCCATGAGAGGGATTACTGATATTTACCTTACACTGTTGTTTTTTAAGGGAGAAAGAAAGGCAGTACTGCTGCTGCTAAGATTGATCATGCTTTATTTCAAGGTCTCAGGTTAGGTCTATCTCCAGAAATGATCGCGAATTGGCTAGAGGTCCCTCCATTTATTCTAAACATGTGCTCTTATGGGAGATATCTTTGCCTTCAGGAGGTCTGTGATTTGCAGAATTGGACAAATAAGTTTGGAGAGGGTTACTGGTACATGGTCTAATTATTCTCTTCTGTGGGTGAAAGGAGTGGGAAGCTGGAAGCTCCTGTCCCGGTGATCGGGATCGTCTCACCTGTGTAGGGAGGAGAGCTGCCCCGTGAGGGAGGAGAGCTGCCCCAACCTCCTCCCACCGCGCGGCCCTCCCGACTGTGCAGTAAGCACTAACCTCTGCTGCCCTTGGTCCTCTAGGTCTTCGCAGCCGCAGCACTCGCATGTCCGCCATCTCAGAGGGTCCGCATCACCACTCAGGAGAATGACATGGAGGTGGAGCCCCCAGCATCTGCACACTCCCGCAAGCAGTTCTCAGTTCCCAGTGAGTAATGGATGCGCAGTCCCTGTTTGAGGTTTGAGGCCTTAGAGCAGAGCCTGCACATGTGCCCTGTCCTTGTACTGGAATACCCTGGGGTCCCCCCTCCCTGGCTTTGTAATGTTCTGTGCTGGTGTGGCCTCTAAACTCACAGTTGGGTCAGGTTTGAAGAGTTCAGGCCTCCAAACGCTTTTCCCTTCGTGGCCGAGCCCATACTTGAGCAATTCACACATCGTTTAAGTTATTTTGACCTCAAGCGCCAGCCTTTGCAGAGTGAGTGGTCAAGTTCAGGGTGTGGTCTGAGGTGCAGGGAAAAGCCCAAGCTCTGCTTGTACTGGAAGAGCCTGTGCCCTGGGGCCAGCAGTTGACTAGTGATGAAGACAATGGACTCTTACATGGCTGATGACAGTTTGAGTCCCAGACCTGGTTACTTGCTTTCTCACTTTCCCTCTCTCAAATTTTTAAAAATAATTCTTTAAAAAAAGAGAGAGAGAAAGTCTGTGCCCTGCTGAGCTGGTAGGCAGCGGCCTCCGTCCTACCCATGTGACCAGCTCAGCCCCAGGTGAGGACTACTGCAGTGCATTTGCGTGCTTCTCCAATGACTTGTTTCCCCACAGCCGCCCCCCCTAGGCCCTCCTTCCCCGCAGTGGCTGAAATACCATTGACGATGGTCAGCAAGGAGGTGGAAGATCACGTCCATTCCCTCTGCAGCGGCTCCTCTACAAACCCCGAGAAATCAGGTAGACACTGAGCTGCCTGCTGCTCTGTCCCTAGTGTAGGACAGCCGGTCAATGCCCTCTCCTAGATCTGGCCTATTTGGCAATCCTGTTTGTCACTTGGTGTATGTTTTCCTGTGACCATGGAACCAGTCTTTCACAAAAGCCCTCTGACACCATGAAAGTGTTGTCATGGCTAAGCTCTTGACTGACACCTAAAGAGCATCCCAGGATGACTGTTCAGACTACACAGGGACTCATCTCTGTGTACTGTTGAGAAAAAGCCACAGAGGCTGACAGAGAGCTCAAGCTAGGACTGGAGCGCTGTTACGGCTACTCTGACCTCACGCTTGCCGGGCTGCTACTTGGCAGACACGTCCATCCAAGAGCCATGTCTGTGGCTGCTTGCATGTAGTGATTTATGGGCAAAGCTCTAGAGAAGACCTGTTCCAGGGAAAGGCCAGGACTCGGTAAAACAGCCGGGAGAGCAGGCTTGCCTAGACAAGTAAGAGTGGGCTTCTTCTTCCCCCCCCAGTTCGGAGGAAATCATGTATTGTGAAGGAAATGGAAAAAATGAAGAACAAGCGAGAAGAGAAGAAGGCCCAGAACTCGGAGATGAGGATAAAGCGAGCTCAGGTACCTTCCTTGGGGGGCTGGGACTTGGGTCTGGACAGGCATCCTTAACTGAAATCCTGCAGCGTTAACAGATCCACTTGGGCCCAGCATTTCTGAGGCTCCAGTTCTAACATCCAGGAAATTGAACTGGCTCTCATCAGGATTCAGAGAACACATAATTCAGAAAGCTGTCAGAGGCACTAAGATGAGGAATTGGTGCTGATTGTCCAGTGGGCAAGCCCATTGTATGGGGTGCAATGGCCATAGGGTTGCTGGGCACAGTCACATGCCTTCAGCAGTCCCCCCGGTTATGTGTATCGCGGGGAGTAAGGGGGTAGGACAGGAGACTGTAATGGAATCCCCTTAGTTGGGTTCATTGATCTGACAAAGCCACTCTGTTCTGTGCCTCCTATGATGTGAACTGTGGCCCTCCTCCCAGTTCCGAGGCGGTTTGGTGTATGGCTTGGCTTCCTGGCCACGCTCTGTTCCCTGGGACTTTGGGACTTTGTGCTTGGTTCCTGAGCCTTGGTCCAGGGTGGGACTTTGTTCACGGAAGGGTCTTGGGCACAGAGAGCCATTGTGAAGTCTGCGTGAGAGCCTTTGCACCTTAACATCTGCCACTTCTTTGTCATCTCGTCCCAAATAGGAGTATGACAACAGCTTTCCAAACTGGGAATTTGCCCGGATGATTAAAGAATTTCGGGCTACTTTGGAATGTCATCCACTTACTATGACTGATCCTGTAAGTAAATCCAAAGAACTTCTACCTTTTTCCCCAAGTAGGTGTACAACTCAGGAATGGGAAACTGCAAGAATAGAGTCCAGGAATCCTCACTTACCCTTGAGTATGATTTTTATTTTTATTTAATTTTTAATTTTTTGCCTTAGGGTACATGCGCTCACCAGAGAGACAGGAAGCAAGAAATCACCCCCCAAGAGGGATGGCCATGCCACAGTCCCCTCTCCTTCATTTTCCTCTCTGGATTTTGGGCATGCACATACATGTGCCTGGTGTGAGTTTCAAGCCTTTGGGTTTAGGACTTGAACTGTGGTTGGACTCCCATGTAGCTGACCGCAGTTTGAGTCCCGGACCCAGTGGTTTAAACTCATGGCGGGAGCATGTGTACGTGCCCAAGATCCCGAGAGTAGAATGGAGGAGAAAGGATTGCGGCATGGCCATCCCTTTGGGAGGTGATTTCTCGCTTTCTGTCTCTGTCTTTTTCTGTCTTTCTGAAAGGCGAGTGCACATGCCCTATAGCAAAAACCTCTCAAAAAAAAAAAATAAATAAAAATAATAATAAAAAATATTTACCTTTATTTATTTTAATTTGACCAGAGAAGGACAGAATGAGAGAAAAAGAGAGGAGGGAGGGAGGGAGGGAGGGAGAGAGGGAGAGAGAGAAAGTAAGCTGCCAGGTCTGAACTCAAACTGCGGTCCACCATGTGGTAGTCCAGCGCCCTTAACTATGTACCTGCCAGCCCATCCCTTGAGTATATTTTAAACACCCTTTGGTGGGGCCAGGCCAGGTAGCATGTGCTGCTAAGATGCTGCAGACACATGAAGGCCCAGATTTCAGTCCTGGTCTAACCTAAAGGCCAGGCATGCTGATGTGTCTTTGTATTCCCAGCAACTTGGGATCTGTACAGGAGGATCATGAGCTTGAGGCTAGCCTGGGCAACACAGCAAGACCCTTCTTAGAAGAAAGCAAGTGTGGTAGTGCACACCTATGATCCCAGCTGGGAGACTGAGGCAGGAAGATTATGACATTGCAAAACTCTGTCTTTAAAAAATAAATTCTAGGGACCAGCAGTTAGCATAACAGCTATGTCGCTGGACTCCCACGTAGTCGACCGCGGTTCAAGTCCTGGACCGGTGACTTAAACTCACGCCGGGCGCATGTGCGTGCATGCCCAAGATCCCGAGAGGAGAATGGAGGAGAAGGGATTGCGGTGTGGCCATCTCCCTGGTGGGGGGGTTATTTCTCGCTTTCTGTCTCTATTTCTCTCTTGTCTTTCTTGCAAGTGCACACGTCTGATAGCAAAAGTCTCTCCAAAAAAAAATTTAGTAAAATTAATTATTTTCAAAGGGGGGGGCAGCAGGTTACATGGTGGTTAAGGTGCTGGACACTCCCACATGGCTGACCATGGTTCAAGTCCTGGACCTATGGCTCACTTTCTCACTTTCTCTCTCTTTCTCTTTCTCTGTCTCTCTCTGTCGCTGTCTCTCTTTGGTCACATTTAAAAAAGAAATGAATGGGGTGGGGAGCCAGCAGGTCGTGTGATGGTTAAGGGAACTGGACTCCCACATGGCTGACTATACCTTTCAGGTCCCGGACCTGGTGGTTTGCTTTCTCACTGTCCCTCTCTCTCTCACTTTCTCGTTCTCTCTCACACTGTCATTCTCTGGTCAAATTAAAGGAAGGAAGAAAGGAAGGAAGGAAGGGAATTTTTTAAAAATGATTCTTTAAAAATAAATAAGTAAATATGTGAATGAATGGGGGGGCGACAGGTGGTATGGTGGTTGAGAGCATTGGACTCCCACCTGGCCAACTATGGTGCGAGTCCTGGAATTGGTGGTTTTCTCTCTCTTTCCCCACCCCATTAAATTTTAAAAATAAATTAAATAAGGGGACCAGCAGGTGGCGTGGTGCTTAAGGTGCTGGACACTCCCACATGGCTGGCCAGGGTTCAAGTCCTGAATCTGGTGGCTTGCTTTCTCATTTCCTCTCTCTCTCACTCTCACCCTCTGTCTCTCTCTGGTCAAATTAAGAAATAAATGAACGAATAAATAAAACAAATAATTTAAAAAAAAAATAAATAAATAAATTAAATAAGATAAATATTTTAAAATAATGAATGAATGAATGAATAAACCCTTTGGCAGGCCAGAGCCAGGGTGGCTAGATAATTAATTAATTAATTATTAATTAATAAAATCCTTTGGCGGACCAGAGCCAGGGTGGCCAGATAGGAGGACCTCTGCAGACGTGTTCCAACCCCTCGCTCCCACTACTGCAGGCTGGTTAGGCTCTTAGTGGTAATATACGAGTAGGCCACAGAATGAGAAAATGGGGGAATTCCAGGCCACTTTCTTATGCTCTGGGGTAGCTGATGAGGGAGGCAAGTGTGCTTATGTCAGGCCTGGGCCTGTGACTAGGCCCAGGTGGGACTGGGAGGACGGCTGGGTGAGCTCCCCGTGATGCTGCTCTGATCTTCTGCTGGTTGGCTGCCTCCTTTGTCCTCTTGCAGATTGAAGAGCACAAGATATGTGTCTGTGTTCGGAAACGCCCGCTGAATAAACAAGGTGAGCCTCAGTTTTCAGAAAGAGATTTGGGCTGACTAAAGGTCTCCCTGTGTCTAGGGAGTACCCCCTGAAATACTCTCCTTCTACAGAATTGGCCAAGAAAGAAATAGATGTGATTTCCATTCCTAGCAAGAATCTCCTCTTGGTGCATGAGCCCAGATTAAAAGTGGATTTAACAAAGTATCTGGAGAACCAAGTGTTCTGCTTTGACTTCACGTTTGATGAGATGGCTTCAAATGAAGTAGTCTACAGGTTAGTCTCCTGCCTCTTTCTTTTTTCTTCTCCTCATGATTTCCCCTACCCCTTCCTCTTTTTGTTTGCTTTTTTCTTTTTTATTCATTTATTTAATTCCATTTATTATCATTATTTTTAATTTGACTGGAGAGAGAGAAAGAAAGGGAAAGCGAGAAAGCAAGCTGCCAGGTCTGGGACTCGAACCATGGTCAGCCACATGGTTGTCCAGCACCCTTAACCACCATGCCATCTGCTGGCCCCAACTTTTTTTCATAAGAATTATTTTTATTTGGGAACCAGCAGTTAGCGTAATGGCTATGTCGCTGGACTCCCACGTAGTCGACCGCGGTTCGCGTCTCGGACCCGGTGGCTTACAACTCACGCCGGGCGCGTGTGCGTGCGTGCCCAAGATCCCGAGAGGAGAATGGAGGAGAAGGGATTGCGGCGTGACCATCTCCCCTGGGGGGTGATTTCTCGCTTTCTGTCTCTATGTCTCTCTCTGTCTGTCTGGCGAGCGCACGCGCCCTATAGTGAAAAACCTCTCCAAAAAAAAAAAAAAAAAAAAAAAAAAAGAATTATTTTTATTTGGGAACCAGCAGTTAGCATAATGGCTATGTCGCTGGACTCCCACGTAGTTGACCGCGGTTTGCATCCTGGACCCGGTGGCTTAAAACTCACGCCGGGCGCGTGTGCGTGCGTGCCCAAGATCCCGAGAGGAGAATGGAGGAGAAGGGATTGCGGTGTGACCATCCCCCCTGGGGGGTGATTCCTCGCTTTCTGTCTCTCTGTCTGTCTCTGTCTGCCTGGCGAGCGCACGTGCCCTATAGCAAAAAACCTCTCCAAAAAATAGCAAATAAATAAATAAAGTTAAATAAATAAATATTTTTTTTTTAAAAAAGGAAAGAAAGAAGGGAAGTTAAATAAAAATAATTCTGTCTCTGTCTGGCGAGCGCACGCGCCCTATAGCGAAAACCTCTCCAAAAAAAAAAAAAGAATTATTTTTATTTAACTTCCCTTCTTTCCTTTTTTTTTTAAAAAAGAATTATTTATTTATTTAACTTTATTTATTTATTTATTTATTTATTTTTTGGAGAGGTTTTTTGCTATAGGGCGCGTGAGCTCGCCAGGCAGACAGAGACAGAAAGCGAGGACTCACCCCCCAGGGGGATGGCCACGCCGCAATCCCTTCTCCTCCAGTCTCTTTCTGGGATCTTGGGCACGCACGCACACGCGCCCGGCGTGAGTTCAAGCCACCTAGTCTGGGACCCAAACTGCGGTCGACTACATGGGAGTCCAGCGACATAGCCATTACGCTAACTGCTAGTCCCATTATTTATTTTAATTTGACCAGAGAGGGACAGACCGAGAGAGAGAGAGAGCACGCGCGAGAGCTAATGAGCTGCCAGGTCCGGGACTCAAACCACCATCGGCCATGTGGAAATCTAGCCCACTTAACCACCAGGCCACCTGCTGTCCCCTTTATTTTCTTTTTTTTCTTTTTTTTTTTTTTTTTTTTCTTTTTTTGGAGAGGTTTTTGCTATAGGGCGCGTGCGCTCGCCAGACAGACAGAGAGAGACAGAGAGATAGAAAGCAGGAAATCACCCCCCAGGGGGGATGGCCACGCCGCAATCCCTTCTCCTCCATTCTCCTCTCGGGATCTTGGACACGCACGCACACGTGCCCGGCGTGAGTTTAAGCCGCCGGGTCCGGGACTCGAACCACGGTCGACTACGTGGGAGTCCAGCGACATAGCCATTACGCTAACTGCTGGTCCCCCCTTTATTTTCTTAAGAAGGGGTTTCCCTCTTTCAGTCCACCTTCTTCATCCTCTCTAGTTCCTGGGGTTACAGGGACACAGTAGCACACCCAGCCTTTGGTAGGACCAGGAATTGAACCTAGGCCTTACATGTGGTCCGATTCTGCAGAGCACACCATTTTAGCAACATGTGTTATCACGGCTGAGCCCCTTCTTCCCTCCCCCCTTAATTTGCCAGAGGATTTGTGTCTTTCAGAGAGAGGGAGAGAGAAGCCCCCCGACCCCCAACAGGGTGTGGTGATACGCCAATCCCTCCCCTCCATTCTCCATCTTGTTGGGATTTGGGGTGTGCCTGCACACTTGCCTGGTGTATTTTTCAAGCCACCAAGGCCGGGATTTGACCACGTAGGCAGCCCTATGGGATTTGCTCCCTTAACCACTGGGCCATGGATCTGTTCACTTTTTCATCTAATACAGCTCAGAGACACACTGAATTCCGAGGCCCTTCCTGACCTTTTCTCCTCTTTCCTTGGGGTCAGCCATCAGAGCCAAGAGCTCTGGTTCCTAGCACTGGGAGGGCCTTGTTTTTGGGCCTGCCACGTCCCTCTTGCCTCTTTCACAGCCCATCCCTGCACAGCTTGTGAGTGAGGCATTACCTATTATACTCTGGGGCTGGTTTGGCAGGCTCGGGGGGTTCTTTCAGGATCTTATACAGCCACCTGTTGCCACTGGGTTTAGCAGGCTTGGAACTCTTGCTCTGCTCTGCCTGATAGAGCATCCACTATCTTCTTGTGGCTCCTTAAATGTAAATAAAATTTGCATAAAATTTACAGTTCAGTTCCTGGGTTGGCTCGGTGACCTTGTGGTTGGAGAATCCATATCCCACGTGGCCAACTGAGTGAGTGATTCCCGGCCCCAGCAGCCTGGAAGGCCATAATTGGTGCATTTGAACGTGTGTGTCCAAAATCTTGACAGGACAGAGGGGAAGAGACTGTGGAACGACCACCACACCCTGTTAGTAGTTGCTTTCTCTCTATCTCTGTCTCTTTCTGGTGAGTACACACCCTCTGGGGAGAAACTTGAGTTCCTTACCCTCACTAGCCACAATTCAAGTGATCAGTAGCTGTGTGGCAGTGCTGGTGTTGGTCATAGGACGTTCTCCTGGATGGTAGGAGTTGCTCTCAGCCAGAGGGTGACAAACTGTGGCCTCTAGGCCAACTCTGGTTTATGACCCCTTTACATATGGCCCTCCACGTGGGAGTCATAGCCATTACGCCAACTGCTGGTCCCAAGGGGTGTTTCAGATTTGTGAGGCTGGACCATCTGGGACCACTGGCGTGGGAGAAGAGTGCTATGCTAGGAAGGTGTTGAGGATCCTGGGAGCTCTGCAGTAGAAGGGCAGCAGAAACACATACCAGGGAGTCCACCTGGGGAACAGACACACTCTTCTCCACTTCTCCATCCTTTCTCCTAGGTTCACAGCAAGGCCTCTGGTGCAGACGATCTTCGAAGGGGGAAAAGCAACCTGTTTTGCATATGGCCAGACCGGAAGTGGCAAGACACACGTGAGTGTTCAGGCTAGGCAGGGAAAGTCCTCCCTATTGTGACACTGCATCCCTGAGAAGGGGGACAGGCCTGTTGTGAGTTTCTTGCAGAACGGCCTCTTGGTGCAGAGGCGCCATCACCAGATGCCCCTGCTGAGCCATGTGTAGGAGGGTCCTTAGCAGACCATCCTCTGGCTTTGGGGTGCCTCTGTGGCAGTGGAGCTGGTAATGCTCTGGCCAAGGCCAGTGCCCTCTCCCCATTGTCTACCCCTTCCTTTTGTAGACTATGGGTGGAGACCTCTCTGGGAAAGCCCAAAATGCATCCAAAGGGATCTATGCCATGGCCTGTAAGTAGCGTGTTCTACCACAGCAGGGTGGGGCCCAGAAAGGCTGGCTACTTATTTATTCAGGCTCTTGCCCTCAGCCCGGGATGTCTTCCTCCTGAAGAATCAGCCCCGCTACCGGAAACTGGGCCTGGAGGTCTATGTCACGTTCTTCGAGATCTACAATGGAAAGGTAGCCTTCTGTGCATGCTGTCAGGGTCCTTGAACTCTCTAAAACTGAGAAGGTACAGAAGCCAAATAGCCTGTTAGCTGTTAAGCCTTTGGGCCGCTCTGCCCTGGCACGTGTAGGCAGCTTTTTCTGACAGATGACACCGAGCTCAGCAGTACCAGGACTCCCCGTCAGGCTCCCTCTCGGGTGAAGGTTTGCCTGTGTGCGCCTTCTCCCTCACCCATCTCCTCATAACCTTTTTTCCCCAGTTGGGCTTGTTCTCATGTTTGTTCTCCCCACCCCCCCATCTCTTTTTACCACCCTATAGTCTCTATGCTTTTGCAGAGTTGCCTTCCCTAGAGCAGGATTAAGGTAATGACAGCGGCTCGTATTTATCATCGATAGGACATCACTTGCTAAGCACAGTCTAAGCCCTCACCTCAGCCTTACAGGTGAGAAGGCCAGACTGGTGAAGTAACTTCCAGGCTCACAGAAAGGAACACTGCAGTCGCATCAAACTGAGGCAGCCTGGATCAGATCCCAGTCGATATCCGTCAGCTTGCATCCCCTCTGCCTTTCCTGCCAGCCTGTCTAGGCCAGGACAGGGCCTGTAGGAGGGAGGTGTCAGGGAGACCTGGTGCCTGCTGCCCTGAGCCTCACACCCCCTGCTTGTCACAGCTATTCGACCTGCTCAACAAGAAGGCCAAGCTGCGCGTACTGGAGGATGGCAAGCAACAGGTGCAGGTGGTGGGGCTGCAGGAGCACCTGGTTAACTCTGCCGATGATGTCATCAGGATGATTGATGTGGGCAGCGCCTGCAGGTCAGAGTTCCGGCTAGGGGAAGGGGTCCCTTTCTCATCTCTGATTCAGGTGGCAGAGTTTAGCTCTGAGCCCCTTTCCGTTTGCACAGGGTGCTGCTTCCCCATTGGGAAGGGCTATGAAGGCCTTTTTTAAAAAACAAAAACAGACCAAAAAAAACCTTATTTAACGCGGTTCGCGTCCCGGACCCGGTGGCTTAAAACTCACACCGGGCACGTGTGCGTGCGTGCCCAAGATCCCGAGAGGAGAATGGAGGAGAAGGGATTGCGGCGTGACCATTCCCCCCTGGGGGGTGATTTCTCGCTTTCAGTCTCTCTGTCTCTCTGTCTGTCTGGCGAGCGCACGCGCCCTATAGCGAAAACCTCTCCAAAAAAAAAAAAAAAAAATTTGCTGTAGGACACAAGCACTTATCAGAGAGAGAGGAAAAGTGAAAAAACAGGCCACCAGGTCTAGGACTCAAACCATGGACAGCCATGTGTGAGTCTAACACCTTAACCACCATGTCATCTGTGAGTCCCAAGGCCTTTGCTTTTAAAGGGTTCCAATGGGACAGGTGACCCAGCTCCAGAGGCTCATCATTTAAGTCACTGATTTGAACCAAATCAAAGCATCTTAGATTTCAAAGACCCTTACCCCAGTGCCATGCTTCCTGGCTTCTTTGGGTTTCTCCTTGTTCTTCCTTCCCCTTGTGGTCGAAGTCAGGTGCTCTGGGTCTGTTCTGGGCTGGAAGTAATGGGGTCACGGCTCCTCAGGACACAAGTAGGGATGTGCCCTTCTGTCAGGTCCACTGGGGTGCCAGGTAGCTATGGGGGCCTAGGGAGGAAGCTGCCCCCTGCACGGCCCTCCAGTTCCAGCAAATGGTTCATGTTAGCTGTCTTTCCTGTGTGCCTTGAAGCAGAGGCAGCCTTTCTTTCCCATGTCCTTACGGGGCTCTAGTTCTGGTCAAGTCTCTAACAAATAATCCAGTTCTAATTTGGCTGCCAAGAAAATGTGTTAGGTTTAGTGCTGAAGGGAGTGTTGCTATCCAGGGAGAGCACAGTGGAAATCTGGGAACAAGAAGACATAGAACTTGACCTGTGACCCTTACCCTTATCAGAGAACTTACTACCATGGACTGGGGTGACTTGGACTTTGGAGTACCCATGGGGGCTGGTCAGAAGCTCAACCTTTCTTTGCCTTCCTTTACCACAGGACCTCTGGGCAGACGTTTGCCAACTCCAATTCCTCTCGCTCCCACGCCTGCTTCCAGATTCTTCTTCGAGCCAAAGGGAGAATGCATGGCAAGTTCTCTCTGGTGGACCTGGCAGGAAACGAGCGAGGTGCAGACACTTCCAGTGCTGACCGGCAGACCCGCATGGAGGGTGCAGAAATCAACAAAAGTCTGCTGGCCCTGAAGGTAGCTGGGGCCAGTAGAGGTGGTTGGCTGAAGGACTGCTGGAGAGAGAGAGAGGTCAGCACAGGGTGAAAGCGGACTCCGTTGTTCTTGTTGCCCTACAGGAGTGCATCAGGGCCCTGGGACAGAACAAGGCTCACACCCCATTCCGTGAGAGCAAGCTGACACAGGTGCTGAGGGACTCCTTCATTGGGGAGAACTCGAGGACTTGCATGGTGAGTGGGCTCACTCTGGAGTGGCGGTGCTGCTTGAGTTTCTGTGCCCTATCTGACTGGGCTTCCAGCATTACCTACCCTAGGGGAGGAACAAATCTACTTTGCTATGTGAAGGTGAACCTCTTGGTTTGGGGGAGGTCACTGTTCCCCTACCTGGTGAAAAGGGGTTCTAGGACTCGGGTGGACCTTTGGGTAAGCAGGAGAGGGAGGTCCTTGGTCCCTCCAGCTTCTCTCAGGGTCACTGGCTCCCAGCCTAGCACATAAGCTGGAGTAAGAGGAGGCTATAGCCTTGAAAGACATTTGTCCCTTTCCCTTTTCTACTCCCAGTCCCTTCTAGGTCAGGTCTGCCACCCTGCCCCTCCAGGGAGTAGCCTCTCTCCCACCTCTGATTAGGGCCTTTTCATGAAAAATGTGGACTGCATTCTAAATCCTTTCTCCTGAGTTGTTATCCTTTGGCCTGAGTGAACTAAAGTTTGCAGCAAGAGGGGCCCCCAGGTGGCCTGGTGGTTAAGGTACTAGATTCCCACATGCCCATCTGCGTGGTTTGAGTACCAGTGGCTTAAAAATCAGGCCAGGTGCATGTGCATGCCCAAAGTCCTGAGAGGTTAATGGAGGAGAAGGGATTGCAGTGTAGTCATTCCCCAAGGGTCATTTCTCGCTTTCCCTCTCTCTGTGTGTCCCTGTTGAACATAAACTCTCTATCACAAAAACCTTAAAAAATGTTTTCACCAGGAGCCAGAACTTAAAGAATATGACCTTGGTGGCAGGAATGTCTCGGTAAAGTGGTAAAAAAGCTAAAGATAATTAGGGACCAGCAGTTAGCGTAATGGCTATGTCGCTGGACTCCCACGTAGTCGACCGCGGTTCGAGTCCCGGACCCGGCGGCTTAAACTCACGCCGGGCGCGTGTGCGTGCGTGCCCAGGATCCCGAGAGGAGAATGGAGGAGAAGGGATTGCGGCGTGGCCATCCCCCCTGGGGGGTGATTTCCTGCTTTCTATCTCTCTGTCTCTCTCTGTCTGTCTGGCGAGCGCACGCGCCCTATAGCAAAAACCTCTCCAAAAAAAAGAAAAAAAAAAAAGAAAAAAAAGAAAGCTAAAGATAATTAGAGTCACTTTTTATTTATTTATTTATTTATTTATTTTGAGAAAGAGATTTTTACTATAGGGTGCATGTACTCGCTGGAGAGACAGAAAGAAAGTGAAAAATTACCCTGAGGAGATGGTCGTGCCGCAGTCTCTTCTCCATTCTTCTTGGAATCTTGGGCACATGTGCACACACGCCCAATGTGAGTTTCAAGTTGCCGGGTCCAGAACTCGAGCTGTAGTCAGCCATGTGGTGATCCAGTGATATAACCATTAACCTGGCGTGATTTTCAAACCACCAGGCCTGGGATTCTAACTGCATAGTTAGCCATGTGGGATCCAGCTGCCTCGTCCACCACACCATTTGTTGGTCCCTAAGGAACCTATTTTGTTTTTTAATTAGAGGTTTTTGCCTTAGGGTGCCTGCACTCGCCGGAGAGACAGTGAGAGAGAAAGTGAGAAATCACCCCCCCCCCCAAGGGGGATTGCCATGTTGCAGTTCCCTTCTCCATTCTCCTCCTGGGATCACATACACCTGGTGTGATTTTTAAGCCATTGGTTCCTTGATTTGAACTGCAGTCAACTATGTGGGAGTCCAGCAACACAACTGCTATGCCATCTGCTGGCCCCAGGAGTCAATTTTTAAGGCACCTTAATTTGTAGCACCATGGGATACGTTGTCTGGCCCAGCATGGGTGCTGAGTGAGCTCTCCCACTGATCCCATGTGGGTCTCAGCAGCCTGAATAGACTCCTCTCGAATCCATTCAGGAGCAGGCTTTCGGCCTTTAACCACCATTCTGTCCTTGCAGATCGCCATGATCTCACCAGGCATCAGCTCCTGCGAATACACTCTAAATACACTAAGATACGCAGACAGGTACAAGCGCCTGTAGTGGGTGGGCTGGGAGTGCAGGATGGGAGCAGGAATAGTAGCAACGAGAGGGGAGGAGCATGGGGCCTCAGTGCCCAATGTATACTCTTCTGTGACTCTGAGGCTTGGATGGCAGCCTGACGCTGCTGTCCCTGCCCTTCTGTCCTTGGTTGGGAGGCAACAGTGCATGGCCTTTTCCAGCTTCAATTTAGGCTGCCTCTCCTTGGCCAAAGGCAGAGCTGCTCTATCCGCTCAGGCCTGGAGCTTAGCCATCTGAGTGGTGCTGCACTCTGGTGTATGCTAAGGAGGTGCCTGAGATCTGAGACCTTGTTTCCTCAGGGTCAAGGAGCTGAGCCACAGCAGTGGGCCGAGTGGAGAGCAGCCCATTCAGATGGAAACAGAAGAGATGGAAGCCAGCTCTAATGGGGCCCTGATGACGAGCAATGTAAGGGGATGGAGTGGGGCCAAGCAAGACAGAAATGTGTGTGGCTAGGTGGGAACTGGGCCGTGCTCTCATGTCTCCGTTTGGCCTCCTCAGCTCTCCAAGGAAGAGGAGGAACTGTCTTCACAGATGTCGAGCTTTAACGAAGCCATGACTCAGATCAGGGAGCTGGAGGAGAGGGCCATGGAGGAGCTCAAGGAGATTGTACAGGTGGGGAGCTGGCTTGGCCTCAGAGTGCTCCTGTGGGAACAAAGAGGCAGCCTTGACACTGTCTCCCTTATTCTCTGTTAACTCAGCTGGCCTCCTAGGGCAATTCGGTGCCACACTTGCTTCTCCAGTGCACATCTGCTTTCCCGCGTTGTCCTAACTAGCACTCAGCTCTCCTCCCTGCTCCTGAGGGTTTGGAGGGTAATTCATATGCAAGGATACTTTCTTGTTTATTCAATGAGGGTTCCAGCTCCTAAGCTGAAACCCAAGGGCCAGAAACAAGTACAGGTAGTAGGATCTAAAGTAGGAATTGAGATTAATCTTGGCTCTTTTGTTTACAAGCTGATTTCCTTGTGAATGTCATTAAGCCTTAGTGGGCCTTGGTTTCTTCTTCCCTAACATGGGTGAGTCCGGCTGGTTGTATTGGACTGCTAAGCCTGAGCCCAGAGTCCAGCATGCCATCAGGTGTAGTTGCTGGTAAATCCTATTGCTGCTATCCCTGCCATGGAACAGCAGGCAAGGGCTCTCGGGATTACAGAACCAAAAGGAAGACGGGCCCTCCCTTCCTGGAGTACTCAGGGATTTAAAAGTTTAAAAGGACGTGGTACTTTCAGAGGAGTGAGAGGCTCACTGTGGTCAGAGACAAAGTTTGAGCAGTTGAGGGAGGTTAAGGCTGTGAGCAGCTCAGCAGGGCCTGGTGTTAAAGGGCCTCATACCAAAGACTAGACTTCATCTGAGGGCAGTGGGAGCTTCGAAGGCAGATAAGCAGAGGGATGACATGTGCCTAGGGGGGCATTAGACATCCACTGTGGCCACAGTGTGGTCTGGTTTGGGGCTTGGGGAGGTTAGAGGCAGAGGCAGTTAGGAGAGTATTGGACGGAGTTCAAGAGACATGTTGGTGCCTAGACCGAAGTATGGCCTTGGCCATGGGATTCGAGTGAGGGCATAAGATCAAGAACATTTAAGGGGCGGAACTGGCAGGATTTGCCAAGCAGGGTGAATGGATAAAGTTGTCACTCAGACTTCTGGCTTGAGCGTCAGTATTAGTGATGTCATTCATTTGCCGTAGGGGGCAGAGACAAGTTTGAGGGCAGAGGAGGATGAACGGGAAGTAAGCATTTCCTCAGGGAGGCATCAGGATGCAGCATCTGGGCATGGATAGAGCTGTGGCATCTTACATGGCATCTGTATTGCAGGCGGCAAGGCCCAGGAATGATTTGCTCTGTCACTAGGTTTGGTCGTTATTGAACCGTCAAGGTCCTCTGTGTTGTTGCAGCAAGGACCAGGCTGGCTTGAGCTCTCTGAGATGACGGAGCAGCCGGACTACGACCTGGAGACCTTTGTGAACAAAGCGGAATCTGCTCTGGCCCGGCAAGCCACACACTTCTCAGCCCTGCAAGGTAGGTGTGGAGGGACAGGGTACAGATGGCAAGTGGTGGCCTCTGCTGGCTTCTGGACAACTGCAGGTGACAGCAGCTCTGCCTGGAGTGAGTGGGGGCCTCTGAGACTCGCACTAACCCCACATGCACCACTGCTCCTTCCTTCCAGATGTCATCAAGGCCTTGCGCCTGGCCATGCAGCTGGAAGAGCAGGCTAGCAAACAAATGAGCAGCAAGAAACGGCCCCAGTGACGACTGCAAATAAAGATCTGTTCGGTGTCACATCCAGCCTCATCCCCATCCCTGCCCTCCCCAGTGATCTTTGAGTACACAGTGGATGTAGTTGTTCTGAGCTGGGACAGGTTTTGGGAAATGCCAAAGCCAGTATGGAGCAGCTGGGGAGGGGGTCAGACCTGGGATACCACTTTTCCTCAGTGGACGCCCTCCAAGGAGCAAGGAGGGAGGAGCTTTTAGTTGCCCCGATGCACTGCCCTTCTCCCATCAGAGGGGTGTGTGCTGTGGTGCAGAGCTCTCCTTGGGCAGCGTCTGGCTGTGTGGACCTTGGCTGCTGGTGGAGGGTTCCCTGGGGCCGTCCTGGCTCTGGGAGAGAGAAGGAGCTTTTTTGTCCAGTTCTGCAAGCCCTGGGCTGCCTTCTGTACCCTTATTCCAAACACTGATATGTCTTATACTTTAAAAAAAGTTTCTGGGACCTCTTCCTCCCTTACTGTGTTTTGAGGCCTAAGAGGATCCCTGCTGGTTTCTGTTTTATGTGTTTATACCTTGTGTCTAACAATAAAGTGGGAAAAAAAGGCCTTTGAGTGATGTGTGCAAAGGACCTGGGATGTGCCAGAGCCTTCTAGACCCAAGGACACTACTGTACTGGCCTTGGGGAGGGCTGGTTCTGTATGCTCCCTCAGAGGCCAGATCCATGCCTGTAGGATTCAGTGACATGCTGACAACTGGAACCTTTGACATTGGCTGCTTATTAGACACTGGCCGCAGGCCCTCTCAAGAGATAGAAACTGAGCAGAAAGGAGATGATGCTCTGTTACTGTCTGTTCAAGGCACGTAAAGAGATTCTGTGGAAACACAGAAAAGCACTTGATTTGCTGGACAGGAAAGGTGTGAAGAGAAACACCAGTTTGGTCTTGAAAATGAACAGAAATTTGCTGGTAGATGGAGGGGCCAGGTGTAGGGCATGGAAGTTTGGAAACTCCAGGTTCGGTGTCATGGAGCATGAATCAGCCGAATGGTACTGAGGTGGTACTGGAAGGTTTTCAGCCTAGAAAGCCCGTAATCAGTGTATGTTGAAGGCTTCATCGGGGAGACAGATGGGAACGTGGACCACAGGGGCTCTTGCAGAACTCCAGAGAACAGTAGGATCGGATGGACCAGGTCCTGGTGATCTTAATCTTGATTTCTTTGTAAAATGTGGCATTCTCGGGGCGGCAGGGAGTGTGGTAGTTAAGGTGCTGGGTTCCCATATGGCTGACCATGGTTCAAGTCCCTGACCTGGCAGCTTGCTTTCTCACTCTCCCTCTCTGTCTCTGGTCAAAATGAAAAAGAATAAATAATTCTTTAAAAAATAATGGGGTATTCTGTATCCCATGCACAATTATGAGTCTGAGTCTTAAGCATTAAATTCTAAATTTCTGGGTTCAAAAATCTGGCTAAATCAGTATTTGACAGAAACGGCACTAGTTCTATGGCCTTGAAAAAACTTCCAGATAATGCTGTCTTCAAAAAGTTGTGGGAGAGGGAACTAGCAGTTAGCATAATGGCTATGTCGCTGCACTCCCATGTAGTCGACTGCGGCTCACGTCCTGGATCCAGTGGCTTAAAACTCACGCCGGGCGCGTGTGTGTGCGTGCCCAAGATCCCGAAAGGAAAATGGAGGAGAAGGGATTGCGGCGTGACCATCCCCCCTGGGGGGATGATTTCTCGCTTTCTGTCTCTCTGTCTCTCTCTGTCTGTCTGGCGAGCACACGCGCCCTTTAGCAAAATCCTCTCAAAAAAAAAAAACGTTGTGGGAGGGCCCAGCACATGACGTGGTTAAGGTGCTGGACAACCATATAGCCAGCCATGATTCGAGCCCTAGACCTGATGGCTTGCTTTCTCTCACTGTCTCTGGGGAACACACATGCCCTATAATAAATTAAAAATAACTGTAAAATAATAAAATTTTAAAAGTTTGTGGGAAATGTATGTAATGGGGGAGAGGAAGCATATATTTCAAAGTTTTTTGCACTAAAACATTAGGCCTTCAATATGCATTGATTACGGGCTTTCTAGGCTGAAAATCTTTCAGTGGCACTTCAGTACCATTCAGCTGATTCATGCTCCATGACACCGAACCGGCAGAGCCAGTAGATGACATAGTTAGGTCACTGGACTCCCACATGGCCAGCTGCGGTTGAAGTCCCAGACCTGGTGACTCGAAAATCATGCTGGGCACGTGTGTGTGCATGCCCAAGATCCTGGGAGGATGAAAATATTGCAGTGTGGCCATGCCCCCGGTGGGGGGTGATTTCTCAGCTTCCCTCTCACCGTGTTTCTCTCTGGTGAGTACATGTACTTTAAAGTACAAACATCAACAATAACAACATAAAAATCACACCAAGTGCATGTGTATACATGCCCAAAATCCCAGGAAAAAAATGGAGAAGGGATTGTGTGGGCATCACCCATGAGGGTTTATTTCTCACTTTCCCTCTTTCTGTCTCTGGTGAGGGCATGTGCACTATGGCAAAAACCTCTAAAAAAAGTAAATAAGTGACTTAATATTTTGGGTCATTGGAAAAGTCATGACATATTTTTTTCTCTTAAAATGCATCATGGGGACTGGCAGGTGGCATGATTGTTGGGACATTGGACTCCTGCCTGGCCAACCATGGTTTGAGTCCCGGACCTGGTGGCTTGCTTTCTCATTCTTCCTCTCTTTCTCTTTCTCTTTCTCTCTCTCTCTCGTCAAATAGAATAATAATTTTTTTAAAAAAATGCATCATGACTATTTAGACAACCCAATACATACAGCAATGAATACAGTGTCTCACATTTACTAAATGTCATATAAAAGTTAGATACTAGGGGGCAGCAGGTGGTGTACTGATTATGGTGCTGGACTCCCATGTGGAGTCCCAGACCTGCCAGGTTCTGGTGCCTGTGTGCCCAAAATCCCAGAAGAGAAAGGGCTGCAGCATGGCCGTGCTCCCTGAAGAGGGGGGGTAATTTCTCACTTTCCCTCTCACTGTCTGTCTCCAACGAGCTCATGCACCCTATGGCAAAAACCATTTAAAAAAAAATAAAAAGCTAGATATTTAAGTGCATAAAGGCATTTTTGATTCTGGATATAGTGTCTAGGACATATGGTAAATCCACATAACTTTGTAAATGAACACTCAATGTTACCCAGCTACACTGGCCTTTTCTTTTTTAAAAAATGTTATTCACGGGAACCAGCAGTTAGTGTAATGGCTATGTCGCTGGACTCCCACGTAGTTGACTGCTGTTTGCGTCCCGGACCCGGTGGCTTAAAACTCACGCCAGGCGCGTGTGCGTGCGTGCCCAAGATCCTGAGAGGAGAATGGAGGAGAAAGGATTGCGGCGTGACCATCCCCCCTGGGGGGTGATTTCTCACTTTCTGTCTCTATGTCTCTCTCTGTCTGGCAAGCGCACGCGCCCTATAGCGAAAATCTCTCCAAAAAAAAAAAAAATGTTATTCACGATAGCGTACACAGGTGCACATGCAAGAGAAAGAGAAGCACCCCTGGGACCAAAAGTTGGCATAATGGCTATGTTGCTGGACCTCCCATGTAGTCAACTGTGATTCGAGTCCTGGACCCCGTGGCTTAAACTCACGCTGGGTGCATGCCCAAGATCCTGAGAGGAGAATGGAGGAGAAGGAATTGCAGCATGGCCATCCCCTCTGGGGGGGTGATTTCTCTCTTCCTGTCTCTCTTGTCTCTTGTGAGCACACACGCCCTATAGCAAAGACCTCTTAAAAAAAAACCAAAAAAAAAGACAAGTACCCTCTACAGGCTCTTATATTGCAATCCCCTTTCCCTAGCCCTCCAGCTTGTGAAGATCTTGGCATGTGGCCTTCTCTGAGAGTCTCATTAAAAGAAAAACAAGATATTGGGTTGTCAGAAAAATCAGTTGGCGTAATGGCTATGTCATTGGACACAAATGTACTTGACTGCAGTTCAAGTCCTGGACCCGGTGGCTTAAACTCATGCCGGGTACAGGTGTGTGCGTGCCCAAGATCCTGAGAGGAGAACAGAGGATAAGGGATTGCGGTGTGACCATCCTCCCCGGGGGATGATTTCTCGCTTTCTGTCTGTCTCTCAGGCAAAGTGCACACACCCTATAGCAAAAACCTCTCCAAAATAAAAGTCACGACGTATTTTTTCTATGCAAAAATGCGTCATGACTTTTCTGAGGATTCAATATGAAGTTAGCTGTGATGTTTTTAGTATTTAATTTCTTTAAAAAATTTTTTTCATTTATTTTATTTAACTTTATTATTTAATTTGATCAGAGAGGGACAGAGTGAGAGAGACAGTGAAAGTGAGCCACCAGACCTGGGATTTGAACCATGGTCAACCATGTGGGAGTCCAGCGCCCTTAACTACCATGCCACCTGCCAGCCCCAGTATTTATTTAATTTCTTTAATTCTTTTTTAATTTGACCAAAGAGAGACAGAGAGAGGGAGGGAAAGTGAGAAAGCAAGACGCCAAGTCCAGGATTCAAACCATGGTTAGCCATGTGGTAGTCCAGCGCCCATAACCAACACGCCACCTGCCAGCCCCACAGGAATCCAGTGCCTTCAATCATCATACTACCTGCTGGCCTGAGCTGTGAGTTTTTTTAGAGGTTTTTGCTATAGGGATTGTACGCTCGCCAGAGAGAGACAGAGAGACAGAAAGCAAGAAATCACCCCCCAGGGGGGATGGGCACGCCGCAATCTCTTCTCCTCCATTCTCCTCTTGGGCTCTTGGGCTCACACACACGCATCTGGCACGAGTTTAAGCCACTGGGTCCAGGACTCAAACCGTGGTTGACTACATGGGAGTTCAGCGACATAGCCATTACGCTAACTGCTGATCCCAGGGAGGTTCATTTTTATTCCTAATTTGTTGAGTATTTTTATCACCAAAGGGTATTGGATTTTGTCAAATCCTTTTTCATGCTTTTTTTTTTTTTTTTATTGCCAGAGGGCATGTGTGCTCCCAGAGAGGAAGAAGGAGAAAGCACCCCAAATAGGGTGTGGTAATACTGAAATCCTCTCTCCATTTCTCCATCTTCTAAGCTACCGGGTCCGGGACTTGAACCGCGGTCGACCACATGGGAGTCCAGCGACATAGCCATTATGCTAACTGCTGGTCTCAGGAGGTAGGGTTTTAAGTCGTAAAAAAAAAGCAAGCGGGACCAGCAGTTAGCGTGTGTTGGCTTAGAACTCACGCCAGGCGCGTGTGTGTGCGCGTGCCCAAGATCCCGAGAGGAAAACGGAGAAGGGATTGCGGCGTGGCCATCACGGGGGGGGGGGGGGGGGGGGGGGATTTCTCGCTTTCTGTCTCTCTGTCTTTCTGGCAAGTGCATGCGCCCTATAGCAAACCCCCCCCCCCCCAAAAAAAAAAATAGCATGCAAAAGCTCATTACAGAATCAGAACAAGCAGGTAAGCAGGTTAATCATTCCTAGGAGTATATTCAGTCCCTGCCTAAACAAAATGGCATTGCAATGGTCTTCAGGGCTCTGGTAACTGGAGATTGTATTTTAAAGCAACTAGGAGGAGTGGAGTTTAAAGACAATAGGAAGGACCAGCAGTTGGCTTAATGGCTATATAGCTGGATTCCCATGTAGTCAACAGCAATTCCAGTACCAGACCCGGCGGCTTAAATTCCGGTCGCATGTGCATGAGTGCCTAAAATCCAGAGAGGAGAACGGAGAAGGGATTGCGGTGTGGCCATCCCTTTAGGGGATGATTTCTCGCTTTCTGTCTCTCTGTCTCTGTGTGACTGGCGAGCGCACACGCCCTATAGCAAAAACCTTGCAAAAAAAAAGAAAACAAACAAAAATACCCTACCTCCTACCCATTAAGCCCACCGCTCTTTGTTCTCATGATCGCAACGAGTGTGATTTTTCCTTTATAAGCACCCCTCACCTTGCACTCGGGGCTGTGGGACTTTGAGAGACATGAGTCCTCCCGTATGCTGCCAGCTTAATCAACAAACTCCAATAAATTTGGCTATGTCTGGATGTCCTACGTCACTGGACTCCCACGTAGTAGGTGCTGGTTAAGAGTCCTGGACCTGGTGGTTTAAAACTCAGGCAGGCGTGTGTGTGTGTGTGTTTGTGTGTATGTGTGCCCAAAATCCTGAGAGGAAAATGGAGAAGGGATTGAGGTGTGCCCATCCCCTCTGGGGAGGGGGTGATTTCTTGCTGTCTCTCCGGAGAGCACACATCCCCTATAGTAAAAATATCTAAAAAAAAAAAAAAAAGTCTTCTTAAATGGTAGCAATTCAAGTTTTTGAAAAAGCAAATCAAGCAGGTGCCTGCCTATTTCACTGTGTAAATCTGCTCCTGCCAACATCACTCCGGACGTGTGGATTCCTAAATCCAATAGTCACTTCTTAGTCCTCACCCTAACTAGACTTCACAGCAGCATTAGACCATGAAATTACTCTGGGCTGGCTTTCCATGTGCTGTTTAATTGACCCTCTCTCCCTTTTCATTTGATATAAGGCACATGTGCTCCCCAAGGAGAGAATGAGAAAGCGCCTCCCAGAGAGGACGGTCATGCTAATTCCTTCTTCATTCTCCTCTCAGGATTTGGGGCACGTGTACACACATCCGGTGTGTTTCTCAAGCCTTAGGGTCAGGACTCGCACTGTGTAGTTGGCCATGTGAGATCCAGCCACCTTAACTGACATGCCACTGCTGTCCCCCTCTTACCAGCTTCTTTTCTCTACCCAGCTTTGAAATGTTGACACTCCTCAGGCCTTGGACCTAGCCCTCTAGTACTTCTTTATGCCAGAGATCAGCAAACTACTGCTCTTTGACTATACCCATGAGCTAAGACTGATTAAAAAAAAATCTAGGCCAGAAGGTGATATGGTGGTTAGAGATGCTGGACTTCCACATGGGCGACTGTAGTTCAGGTCCCAGACCCAGTGGATTGCTGTCTCATTCCCTCTCTCTCTCTCTGGTCGAATTTTTCAAATACTAATAATAAAGTGAAATCACTATTTTAAAAAGTTTCTAAATGTTAGGAAAAAAATTTTAAAGCATATAACATGAAAAACATGAAACACAAATTTCAACATCCACAAATGAAGTTTTTTTTTTTTTTTTTTTGGGAGAGGTTTTTTCGCTATAGGGCGCGTGCGCTCGCCAGCCAGACAGAGAGAGAGACATAGAGACAGAAAGCGAGAAATCACCCCCCAGGGGGGATGGTCACGCCGCAATCCCTTCTCCTCCATTCTCCTCTTGGGATCTTGGGCACGCACGCACACGCGCCCGGCATGAGTTGTAAGCCACCGGGTCCGAGACGCGAACCGCGGTCGACTACGTGGGAGTCCAGCGACATAGCCATTACGCTAACTGCTGGTTCCCCACAAATGAAGTTTTATTAGAACACAGCCATGCTGCGCATGGTGGTGCCTGCCCTATGGCAAAAACCTATGGAGGAAAAAAAAAAAAACCTATGGAGGCTGGAGGATTGAGGCATCAAGTCCATCTCTCTCAACGTGCAGGATTAGGTTAAAAAATAAAAAACAAAACACACACACAGCCACACCCATTCATTTACTATTCTCTATGGCTGTTTTTTTTTTAATTACTTTTTAATTTTATTTATTTATTCATTTATTCTTAATTTGAGCAGAGAAAGACACAGAGATAAAGAGAGAGAGGGAAACTGAGAAAGCAAGCCACCAGGTCCGGGACTCGAACCGTGATTGGTCATGTGGGAATGTCCAGCACCTTAGCCACCATGCCACCTGCTGGTCCCATCTATGGCTGTTTTCACACTAGACAAGGAGTTGAGTATAGATGCTCCTCTACTTTATGTACTGTCTGTCCTAAGTTGAAACTATTTTTAGTGTAAGTAAAAAACTCATTTAAGGAGGGCCAGCAGATAGCATATGGTTAAGGGACTGGACTCCGAGATGGCCAACTGAGGTTTGAATCCTGGACCTGGCAGCCTGTTTGCTTTCTGTCTCTTTCTGGTGAGTGCATGTGCCCAGCAAATTAAAAAACATAAATAATGGGGCCGGCAGGTGGCATGGTGGTTAAAGGCGCTGGACTCTCATGTGGCCGACTGCAGTTCAAGTCCTGGACCTGGCAGCTTGCTTTCTCATGTTCCCTCTCTTTCTCTACCTCTCTCTGATCGAACTGGAAAATAGCAATAATAAATAAAATTAAATAATTCTTTTTTTTTTGGAGAGGTTTTCGCTATAGGGCGCGTGCGCTCGCCAGACAGACAGAGAGAGACAGAGAGACAGAAAGCGAGAAATCGCCCCCCCAGGGGGGATGGCCACGCTGCAATCCCTTCTCCTCCATTCTCCTCTTGGGATCTTGGGCACGCACGCACACACGACCGGCGTGAGTTTTAAGCCACCGGGTCCGGGACGCGAACCGCGGTCAACTACGTGGGAGTCCAGCGACATAGCCATTACGCTAACTGCTGGTTCCCGAAATTAAATAATTCTTTTAAAAAACATAAATAAGGGGACCAGCAGGTGGCATGGTGGTTAAGGCGCTGGACATTCCCACGTGGCCGACCACGGTTTGAGTCCCGGACCTGGTGGCTTGCTTTCTAACTTTCCCTCTCTCTCTCTCTCTCTCTCTCTCTCTCTGTGTGTCTCTCTCTGGTCAAATTAAAATAAAATGAATGGATAAATAAAATAAAATAAATAATTCTTTAAAAAAAAAACATAAATAATAAAATTAAATATATGTTTTTAAAAACATGCATTTAAGGGCCAGCATGGTTTAGTGGTTAAGGGAGCCAGATCTCACGAGTGACTATGTTCAAATCCTGCTCTTGCCACTTAGAAAACATGGGGAACAGCAGTTAGCATAATGGCTATGTGGCTGGACTCCCATGTTTTCGACGGCGGTTCAAGTCCCGGACCCGGTGGCTTAGAACTCAACCAGGCTTGTATGTGTGCGTGCCCAAGATCCCAAGAGAATGGAGGAGAAGGGATTGCGGTGTGGCCATCCCCCCTGGGGGGTGATTTCTCGCTTTCTGTCTATCTATGTCTGTCTGGCAAGCGCACTCACCCTATAGCCAAAAAAAAAAAAAGAAAACATGCCAGGAAAGGGTGGCAGGTGGCATGGTGGCTAAGGGCTCTGGACTCCCACGCAGGCAACTGCAGTTCAAACCTTGAACAGGGTGGCTGGCTTGCTTGCTTTCTCACTTCCCCTCTCTCTCTCTATCCCTCTCTGGTCAAATCAAAATAAATAAAGTTAACAATTCTTTAAAAAAAATAAAAGAGGGACCAGCAGATGGTGTAATGGTTTACATTGCTGGATTCCTATTTAGTCAACTTTGGTTCGAGTCCCAGACCTGGTAGCTTAAACTCACACAGGGAACATGTGCGTGCATGCCCAAAATCCCAAGAGACTGAAGAAGGGATTAGAGCATGGCCATCCCTGGGGTTTGGGGGGTAGTGGTTTGCTTTCTGTCTCTCTGTCTGGTTCTGTCCTTTTGGCAAGCATACACGCCCTATAAGAAAAATCTTCTCAAGTAAAAAGAGAAAAAGAAAACATGCCAGGCACATAAGTACATGTCCAAAATTCTAAGAGGATGGAGAAGAGATCGTGGTGTGGAAAAGCATATCATAGGAGTGCTTTTTCTTTCTGCTTTTCGATTGCTGGCTGCCCCTAAAAAAGTTACCAATGATGCATTTAGTACCCTTAACCTACCCAACATCATAGCTTTGCCTAGCCCAGCTTAACATGCTCAGATCACTTACATTAGTCTACAGTAGGGCAAAGTCATCTAACATAAAGTCTATTTACTTATTCAAAGAATTGTTTATTTTAATTTGACCAGAGAGGGATGGAGAGGAGGGGAGAGAGAACGAGAGAAAGTGAGAAAGCAAGCCACCAAGTCTGGGACTCGAACCATGGTCAGCCATGTGGGAGTCTAGTGCCCTTAATCACCACGTCACCTGTCGGCAGATGTATTTATTTTTACATAATTATTTTATTTAACTTTAACTTGACCAGAGAGGAACAGAGAGAGAGAGAAAGCAAGCCGCCAGGTCCAGGAATCAAACTGTGATGGGCCATGTGGGAGTCCAGTGCCCTTAACCAGCACATCTCCTGCTGGCCCCAAGCCTATTTGTTTTTATTAATTTTTTTGAGAAATTTTTGCTATAGAGTACGGGCACTCCCGTAGAGAGACAGACAGAAAAATCACTGGGGAGGGGGCATGCTGCAATTCCTTCTCCTTGGTTCTTCTGGGATTTGGGACACGCACAGCACGGAGTGTTTCAAGCCACCGGTCCGAGACTCAAACCGTGGTTAACTCCCTGGAGTCCAGCCATCTGCTGGCCCCAAAGCCTATTTTACAGGAGTTGAATATCTGAAGTCATTCATCGCATGCAGCACACTAGGTACAGCATCTGCGGTTTCCCCTGGAGGTCTGGCTGACGTTCAAGCTCCCCTCGCCTCATCGCTGCTGCCCACCGCTACCCCCGGAACAGATCCAAACTCAGAATTCGAAGTACTGTTTCTACTGAATGCAATTTATTTGGCACCATCATCAAGCAGAAAATAACCCTCTTGTGACAGACCTTATGGCACAAAGCCACACTATTTCCTTCTCTTTTTTTTTTTTTTGGAGAGATGTTTTCGCTATAGGGCGCGTGTGCTCGCCAGACAGACAAGAGACAGAGAGACAGAAAGCGAGAAATCACCCCCCAGGGGGGATGGCCACGCCGCAATCCCTTCTCCTCCATTCTCCTCTCGGGATCTTGGGCACGCACGCACACGCGCCCGGCGAGAGTTTTAAGCCACCGGGTCCAGGATGCAAACCGCGGTCGACTACGTGGGAGTCCAGCGACATAGCCATTACGCTAACTGCTGGTTCCCCACACTATTTCCTTCTCTTTAGCATAAAGTTTGCCGGCCCATCTTTCACTCTCCCTTGGTTCTGTTAACTCGGGCGACATAACTACCATTTCCATACCACCCATCCCCAAAGCATTCTGAGGACGACCAGACGTGGTACCCCGCTGCTTACCCGTCTGTCCCGCCCACGCGACTCCCAAAGCTCCAACTGCACAGTCCAGAGCAGCTCCCTCCTTAGCCTACCCCATGTCTCAGCAAATGGCACGGATAGGGAACCAGCAGTTAGCGTAATGGCTATGTCGCTGGACTCCCACGTAGTCGACCGCGGTTCGCGTCCGGACCCGGAGGCTTAAAACTCACGCCGGGCGCGTGTGCGTGCGTGCCCAAGATCCCGAGAGGAGAATGGAGGAGAAGGGATTGCGGCGTGACCACCCCCCCCTGGGGGGGGTGCTTTCTCGCTTTCAGTCTCTCTGTCTCTCTCTGTCTGGCGAGCGCACGCGCCCTATAGCAAAAACCTCTCCAAAAAAAAAAAAAAAAAAAATGGCACGGATATTCGCTCAGTTCTTCAGGGGAGAAACTTAGGAGTCCTGGACCCTCTCTCCTCACTCACCGTGTCCAACCTACCACCGCACGCTGGAAAATAAAGTCCGGCTGGAAAATAAAGCCCGGCCCTCCGCCCGTTTCCAGGTGCCGAGATACGAATGCCGCCGGCCAGGCCCCAAGTCCCCGCTCCTCCCGAAGACCTTCCACCCCGCCCGAGACCGCGGCCCTGCGGCTGGGGTCGACCCTCAGGAGACCCCTCCCCTGCCCCCAGGCCGTCTGCGCGGTCGCCGAAGCGAAAGAACGTAAAACGGCGTTTCGGCGCCGAGAAACGTCGTAAAGGGGGGCGGGACATCGTTTTACAAACCGGACCGTGAGGCCTTGCGTTTTCTCTTTCCAGCCGATGCTGAGCGATGGGTGAGTGTCGCTCTGCGATGGGGTAGCGAAGGAGGGTGATCTCAATCCGGCGCCATCCTGCCTCACAGCCAGGTCAGGAGTGTGGGCGCCCCGACCACCGGCCACGAACAGCCATAAGGAGGGGTGGCTCTCAGCTTCTGGCGGCCGAGGCCGGCCGCGGGGACTGCAAGGGCTGTGGGCTGCGGGCTGTGGGTTGCAGGCTGCGAGCGGCACTAACATGGCTGCCGGGGCAAGGAGGTTCGGGCCGGGCCGCACGTGGTGATGACACCTTGGTAATGCTGCAGACTGCCGAGTCGCGGTGGGGAAGCCAACCTTGGAGAGCTGAGCGTGCGGCCCGCCGGCCGCGGGCGTCTGGACCTGGCGAGCCGCCGCGCCGAGTTTTAGTGGCTCAGGCCTCTAACCCCGCTCCCACACACAGGTATCTCTCGGGACAACTGGCATAAGCGCCGCAAGACCGGGGGCAAGAGAAAGCCCTACCATAAGAAGCGGAAGTATGAGCTGGGACGCCCGGCTGCCAACACTAAGGTGGGTGTGCATGTGGCTGTGCCGCCCGAGAGGCCCCCTTTCCCTGCTCTCCACGGTCGGGTCTACGCAGGGCTGTGGTAGGTTCTTGGGCGACCCCGATGTGGGGTTAGCATGCAGGACTCGAAGGCGCTGGAGGAGTGCGCTTCTCGAGGTAGGAGCCTACTGTTTGTGTTACACAGACTTCTTGTGGGGACTTGGGGGTCAGGGGTTTCCTTTTGGAGGTCATTAGGATGATGAAAAAGCATCCTTAGGCGTGGTTGTGGCCGTCTTGGTCACCTGTGTGCCACTTGCCAATGCAAGGACTTGTCATAGTTACACTGACTGCTGCCTCCATCCTGCCCAGGTATCCCCCAGCCCCTTTGCCTTGCTCTCTTGGATAACCTAGTTCTGTCTCCTTGTGTTTTCCAGATTGGCCCCCGCCGCATACACACAGTCCGTGTGCGGGGAGGTAACAAGAAATACCGCGCCCTGAGGCTGGACGTTGGGAACTTTTCTTGGGGCTCAGAGTGTGAGTTAGGCCCTTGAGGAATGGGTGGGAAGTAAACCTTTCTAAGCTAAAATGAGTGCTTTTAGCACAAAGTCCACATTCCCACACCAGGATCCTTGAAGTTTCTCCTTACTAAAAGATCTTGAAGTAGCTGGAGAAGTCTGTTTTCTTACTAACTCCTGCAACCTTAGGGGTTGGGGGTGATTCTAGAGAGTGATTGCTAAGCACCTTTGGATAGATGGGTTTGGTGGATAACAAGGTGATGCCAGCGTTGCTGGGTAAAGGCTCAGAGGTCTGTTACTGCTGCTTAAGGCCCTATTAAGGCCAAAGACCTTGGTGGTGCAGTAAGGCCATTTTTTCTGTGGTTATGTGACCTGACTCTAATTTTTTCTCTGAGCAGGTTGTACACGCAAAACAAGGATCATAGATGTTGTCTACAACGCATCCAATAACGAGCTAGTGCGCACCAAGACCTTGGTGAAGAACTGCATCGTGCTCATTGACAGCACACCGTACCGACAGTGGTACGAGTCCCACTATGCACTGCCCCTGGGCCGCAAGAAGGGGGCCAAGCTGGTGCGTGTTACTCCCTGTATGGGTTTGGGGGGGTGGCCCAACTCCGGCCTTCTCGTGATGAAAACTCTGTCCAGTTCTGCTACTGAAGGGAAAGTGATGAAAGCCTTTAATGCTGAGGAAGGCAGGTGTTTGGACTTGGAGGGTTTGAGAAGGCTGTGGTGGCCTGCCTTTCTTGTACTAACCCATTTGTGTCCCTTCCATTTAGACTCCTGAGGAGGAAGAGATTTTAAATAAAAAGCGATCAAAGAAAATTCAGAAGAAATACGATGAAAGGAAAAAGAATGCCAAAATCAGCAGTCTCCTGGAGGAGCAGTTCCAGCAGGGCAAGCTGCTTGGTGAGATATGTGGGTCTCATGTTAGACATGGGGGTTACATGGCTACACAGGTCCTCTGCATTTTACCCTGTCCTGTTCGTTTAACTGAAATGGGAAACACTGGGTAGAAAGAGTTCATAGGTCCACACTTAGAGCTTAGCCTCTTGAGTTTCAGGAATATTTGGGGAAGTCCTGGCCAGACTGAGGGGGCTGTCTCCATGATGAAAACTTCGTCCAGTTCTGCTACTGACTTACAAGTGATGATGAAGTGTGTCTGAGGAGACAGTGGGCTTCATGCTTGCCTCCAGAACACCTTAACCAACATGGGCTTTAAAGGGAACATAAGATTGTGTGAGTCCACTTTGTCATCTTGTTAAGGGCCACATGCTCTCTTCCAGCCTGCATTGCATCCAGACCAGGCCAGTGCGGCCGTGCTGATGGCTACGTGTTAGAGGGCAAAGAGCTGGAGTTCTACCTGAGGAAAATCAAAGCCCGGAAAGGCAAATAAACCTTCCTGTCTTTGCTCTGTAATAAAGGTGTTTATTGTTCACGTCTCAATATTTGACCGTTATTTTGCTCTTTTTGGTACGCTGAGCAGAACTGATGCAGTGGTGTCTGGAACACTTCCCTGGCTCCTGTCCCCACCCATGCTCACCACATTGTAGAGTCCCCATTGGCCTCAGCTCCTTCCTGCTGAAGGCCAGGCCTCCTGTTGTGTGTGCTGCACTGGTAGAATTACTTTTCCTGCTGGATTTTGGTGTGAGTAAGGATGTGACATGGAGGCCTGGCAGAGGTATCTAGCCAGACCTGTAAAGTTGTAAAGACACTGTGTCCAGTTCTTGTATGAACGTGGGTTTTCAGGGTCCCATTAAGGTTTTCCACTGTGCTCAGGCTTCCCATGTGCCTCAGCCTCCAAATAACAGCACTTTAAGCCTTTGCCATGACTGCCTAGTCCTAGTTCAGATTTTCTTGGAGAAATTTATGTTTCAGGGTGTGCGCTCACCAGAGAGAGACGTGAGAGGGAAAGTGAGAAATCACCCCACAGAGGAGATGGCCACACCACAGTCCCTTCTCCATTCTGGGATCTCGGGTGCACGTGCACATGCACCTGGCATGCGTTTGAAGCTACTGGATCTGGCACTCAAACCATGGGTGGTGATGTGGGAGTCCAGCAACAACTGCTATGCCACCTGCTGGACTCCCCTAGTTCAGATTTTAACTGGGTCCATGGATAGTCTAGAAACTTGAAATTGTATTCAGAATTTTCTGCATTACAGAAACCAGATTATGCACATTTATTCTTCAGAATTGTGTCAACTTGGAAACATCTAATTTGCCAGAGGGTAAAAACATTCCCCTTGAGGTGTGGTCATGCTCCTTCAGTCTCTTCCCAGTCTCAGTCCTTTTGGGATTTGGGGCTTGGACGCACACTAGGCTTGTTTGTTTTTTTGGAGAGGTTTTTAAGGGACGTGCACTTGCCAGAAAGAGAAAGCAAGAAATCACCCCCCAGGGGGGATGGCAACGCTGCAATCCCTTCTCCTCCATTCTCCTCTCAGGATCTTGGGCACTATGTGGGAGTCCAGCCACATAGCCATTACACTAACTGCTGGTCCCACCCTTAAGATCTTTATCATCATGAGTTCTTAGTGGATAGCAGTATTTTTTTTTTAAGAATTTTATTTTACTTAGGGCGCATGCACTTGCCAGAAAGAGACAGAAAGCGAGAAATCACCCCCCAGAGGGGATGGCCACACCTCAATCCCATCTCTTCCATTCTCTCAAGATCTTGGGCATGCATACACACGCACCTGGCGTGACTGGATCCAGCACTCAAACTGCGGTCAACTACATGGGAGTCCAGCGACGGCCATTATGCCAACTGCTGGTCCCCCCCTTTTTTTTTTTTTGAGAGGTTTTCACTATAGGGCGCGTGTGCTCGCCAGACAGAGAGAGAGAGAGACGTAGAGACAGAAAGCGAGAAATCACCCCCCAGGGGGGATGGTCACGCGGCAATCCCTTCTCCTCCATTCTCCTCTCGGGATCTTGGGCACGCACGCACACGCACCCAGCGTGAGTTTTAAGCCACCGGGTCCGGGACACGAACCGCGGTCGACTACGTGGGAGTCCAGTGACATAGCCATTACGCTAACTGCTGGTTCCCGCTGGTCCCCTTTTTAAGAGTGATTTTTACTATAAGGTGCATTCTCTTGCAGAAGAGACAGAGAAAGCAAGAAATCATCCCACAGAAAGGACAGCCATTCTGCAATGTCTTTTCCATTCTCATGGGATTTGGGGGCATATTGGCACATGTACCTGGCATGAGTTTCAAGCTGCCAGAGTCTTGAGACTCCAACCGTGGTCGCTCTTGTGAAAGTCTAGAGCATTAATCCCTATGCCACCTACTGGCCCCTCCAAGTCATTTTATTTATTACTATTTTTTAGTTTTGACCAGAGAGAAAGGGAGAAAGCAAGCCACCAGGTCTGAGATTCAAACCACAGTTGGCCATGTCCAGCACCACCACACCACCTGCTGGCCCCCCTTCAAGTATTTTTTAAAAGCACTTTTATATGTAGTTTATTTCTTGCAGAGAGACAGGTATTCTCCAGGGTCATCCCTGACCCCCTCCCAGCCTGGGTCACAGGTAGACCAGAAATCCAAACCAGAGCTTCTCATGCCTAGTGTGAGCAGTGGTCTGCCTGTGCTGTCCAAGCTGGGTGCAGACTTGTGGTTAATGCATTTTTCAGATTGTGATCCCTGGCCAGCAGCACAGCATCAACTGGGAGCTTGTTGGAAATGCTCATTCTTGAGCTCCCCCCAAATCTAAAGCATCAGGAAGGATGGGGAGGGTGCCCAGTGCTTTTTTGGCAAGACCCTCAGCGATGCTGATGCTCCTCTGTAGGAGCCACTGGCCTAGCTGCGGGTGGCCCAGGACACTAACCATGCAAGTGGGCGTTGGTTCTCTGCGCAGCCTCCGGAGTACTTCCAGTGTCACCTGCTCCCAGCAATCCATCCTATCTTCTCTCTCGCCAAAGTGGAGACTCCCACAGGGCTCAGGCCCTTCCCGTCATCTCTCAAGGTCCTTCCCTAAATGCTCCGGCTCGGGCCGCACAGGAAAAGCTGCTCTAACAGCGCTGGCGGGCAGTGCGGGGCCAGCTGGGAATCGGCAAGGGGTGGAACGGCGCTGGCAGGCACAGCTCCCCGCTCCAGGGGCGGGCGGGTAGCCTTCAGGGCTCGAGGGCCTCATCCCCGGACTGCGACCCCTCCTCTTCGATGCGAGCTGCGATCTCGGGGTCGCCGCCCTCCTCCGTCCGGAAGCGCAGCAGGTGCGGGGTCCATGGGGCACCTCGCGCCCGACCAAAGTTCCGGAGGCTGATGGCAGGGGAGGGCGCTCGTGCGCCCAGCAGACGGCCGAGCAGCGGAGTCTGCGCAGCGGGTGCGGGCCGAGCCGCTGCCGGGGACGCCTCTACCTGCAGGCTCAGCTCCGGCTCGTCGCTCATGCTGCGGGTAGGCGGGAGGGCGGGCTGAGTGACACTCGGCCCTGGCTAGGCAGGGGTGGGGACAGTGGACTGGCTGTCGGATGGGCGGGAACCTGGCACCTATGTTCCTTGGCTAGCGCTGGCCACTCACCGCAAGTTAAATGTGGAGCCCAGGAAGGAGGGCCGCAGCGACTCGGCCGCCGTGGCCACAGTGTAGGGCGGCTGCGGCTGGTCCTCGTCCCAGTATGGGTCCTTCTCGGCGGGGGGCAGGTTCTGGTACATGTCGTCCACAGACAGCAGGGACACCTGGGCCAGCAGAGGGGTGGGCAGCAGGCTGCAAGATCCTCCTCTCCTCCCCTTTCCTCTCTCCACACCCAGGCTGAGAGCGGGCAGGGAGAGGGAGCCAAGGACCCTGATCCGGCTCACCTGCAAGTTGCGGTCTATGAGCTGGTTGGTCTCAAAGTCGTCATCATCCTCACCAAAGGGGTTGATGATCTGTTCAGCCACCTGCAGGTTGCAGTGTTTTCTGGCTTCAGGCCCATTTTCTGTCACCAAAGCTGGGTGGGCCCTTTGCCCACCTCTCTACAGAGCATGCTGGCATGACCATCTGAAGTGCCCACCTTGAGCCAGCCAGCATAGAAGAAGAACTGCAGCAGCGTGGTGAGAGGCACATACATGTCCAGGTCTCCCACGGCTGGCCCTGGCCCCTGGCCTGGCTCCAGAAGCTCTGGACTGTTGGCAGCCCCCGTCTCTGGCTCCACAAACTGGCGGCCAACCAGGGAGAGGCCAAAGAAGGAGTACACGGCTATGGTCACCACCTGGAAAGGGAGAGCCAGCTCAGAGTGTGGGGCAGGGGTGGGGAGAAATGCTGCTCCTGCCTCTGAGAACCTGTAGGAAGTCCAATGACAAATTCCTGTGGCAGGACATGGCAGTATAGTGGGGTAGGGACAGCCGGGTTGGGTGGAGGAAGGCTTTGAGGATGAGCCCTTGGCTGTCCAGTGCCTCACAGCACTAAGTTGGCCCAGGGCAAGTACCATCTCTTCTTAGTATCTCACACTTCATGGAACAATTCAGTAGGCACTGGGGCTGGGGAGGTGAGAGGCAGTTACTTGGGTGTAGACGAGGGGGATGCTGATCCAGTCATAGTGGAACAGCATGCTGCACTTGGCACGGTACTTGTTCAGCTCCTGGAGGAACAGCAGGAAGGGCAAGTGAGAGAGGAAGAGTGGGGAGAAAACAGCCCCCAGCACTTCCCACCCCCCAGCCCATGCACAGACTAGGCCTGGCCCAGTCCTGAAGGCTCATTCTGCTCTTGGAGGAGTTATCAGGCTGGGGTGCCTGTGATGGAAAGCAATTTAGCAAAGTAGTTGCACAGACCCTGGAGTCAAAATGTCTAAGAATCTGGCCGGTGGCAGGGTAGTTAAGGCAGCCTGATGCCACATGGTCGAGGCTGTGTTTCGAGCCCTGGATTTAGTGGCTTGGAAAACACTGAGCAGTGTGTGCATGCCCAAAATCGCTAAAGGAGAGTGAAAGAGAAGGGATTGTGGCAGGGCCATCCTCCCTGGGTGGTGATTTCTCATTTTCCCTCCCTCTCTCTCTCTGTCTCTTACACACCCAATGGCAAAAATCATTTTCTTGGCACGCACATACACCCAGCATGATTTTCAAGCCACCAGGTCTGGTATTGGAACCGCAGTTGGCCATCTGGGAGTCCAGTGCCTTAGTCACCACTCCACCTGCTGGCTCCCACTATCGCTGTGTAATTTGGGCTTTTTCACTGTGTGCCTCAGTTTCCTCGTGCATGGAAAAAAAAAAAATGGGACCAGCAGTTAGCGTAATGGCCCAGGACTCCACGTAGTCGACCGCTGTGTTAAACTCACGCCGGGCGCGTTGCGGCGTGCCCAAGATTTTCGGCGTGTGTGATTTCCTCAGTCTTGTCTCTCTCTGTCTGTCTGGAAGCGGGCCCTATGATCTCCAAAAAAAGTACCTATCTGAGCGGTTACGGTCAGGGTAATATGGGTACAGCACTTCCTAACGTGCATGGTACATAGTTGGCTCCATATAAATAGTAAGCCTAAAATTATCATTCATTTGAAAAGCTAGAGGGTGGCGGGCAGATGGGCCGGGTCCTGGGCTGACTCACTTCCAGAAGTAGGCAGAGAGCGATGTCATCACGGATTCGCCCCTCCCTCCGGGCCTGGGCCGCCAGGTTGGTGAACCAGACGCAGGGCACCCAGTATTTGTTGAAGTCGGATTTCAGGCTTTCAAACTTTTTTCTCTCTTCCTGGGACATGAAACCTGCAGGAGTAACGAGGGTGGGTGCACGTGCATCCTCTGCCGCCAGGGGAAGCTGGTGTTCAACCACATGGCTGCCCTCCTGGTCCTACTGGCTCGTCGCTCTGGAGCCCCGGAGCGCCCCCTGGAGGTCGGACCTCCCTTTCCGGGAAGGCCCAGGCCCCAGGCCTGTTCCAAAGCACCATCTGCATCCGGCCATAAACCCAGCCCCCAGGGCTCCCCGCGTGCTGCGCACCTGCATCCACCACGTGCTCCATGGTGGGGAAGCGCTTGAGCACGCGGGTGCTGACAGAGCGCAGCACCAGCACGGAAGCCAGATTGGCGTAGCGGATGAGGGTGCGGCGTAGCAGGCGGCCCCGCTGGTCCTGGCCATGGACGCTAGCTGAGATGACGCACATCAGCTGGTCCGGCAGAGGGATGCTTGTGTACTGAGACCACCAGCGGTTCACCACCAGAGTCACGTAGAAACCTGGTCAGCACCAAGGACAGTGGGGATGGGAGGGAGGGTGGAAGGCCTGGGGTAAGAGCGCCTGGCCCCAGGCCAAGTTGGAAGGACACACCGGGCTCTAGGGCAGCCTCTTTCTTTGGTCCCATGGCGCCCTGTGTTGGGCCAGGAGGAGGGAGGAGCAAATTTCCTTGAGCAGAGTGGAAGTGGAGGTTCAAGCCAGGTAATGGTAACTCTGAGACCTGCTTGGAGTCTCTCTCTGCTGTGGTACCCAGAGTGGGGCCGTGAGGCCAGCAGGTGCCTGGCGCCTTGCTTGGAGTGGGGGCCCCAGAAGTGTTGGACAGAGCCCAGCTCTCCAGAAGTCCCAGCCCCAGCCCCTGTGCCTACCTCCAGGCTATCCCACAGGGGTTATTCTGACCCTCAGAGCTGCCCACCCCACACAAAGCTTAGGCCAGAAGGTAAGGAGGTCACCCGGGGGAGCAGGAAGGGACTTTACCCAGCACAAAGGACAAGGGGATGAGCTCGGCCGAGCGGTTGCAGTATCGGGCCACCTGGGCATACACGTGCCTCTGCTCCTGGGTCAGCAGCAACCTGGGACGGTCAGGTGTAGGCCGCGTGAGGGGGAAGTGGGTGCCTGGTCTCCCACCGGCCGGCCCTGAGACCTGCCCTCACCGGTAGGTGACACTGAGGCTGGCATACAGAGCGGCGAAGAGTAGGAACTCTTTGTAGAGGAGCTTGTAGATGCTGCCCCTCCAGCGGAGCAGCAGGCTGGAGAAGCCTCCAAAGCGGGCCTCTGCCACTTTGAGGGTGTACGAAACAGTCATGGCTGCGGTCCTGGGGCAGAAGTTCACAGAGCTGCTCCAGAGCTGGCCCTCTCCTCGGCTTGCCCTTCTGTCACTACGCTGTGTTTTCCAGGTGACCTCCCTTCATGCCTGGTCACACACACAGCATGTTGACCTTGTCCGCTGATGGGGGTCCGCAGCTGCAGAGCGGACAGCACACTCCGGTCCCTGCAGAACTCGACAGGCATGCAGGGGTGAAGCAGCATGGAGGTGGGCCAGGAGGAGCTGTGACCTACGCCCCCTCATACACCAGCCTTCCAAGCTCTTTTTTTTTTTAGAAAGGTTTTTGCTATAGGGCGCGTGCCCTCCCCCCCCCGCCCTTGGGGGGATGGCCACACCGCAATCCCTTCTCCATTCTCCTCTCAGGATCTTGGGCACACACACGCATCCAGCATGAGTTTAAGCCACCGGGTCCGGGACTCGAACCGCAGTTAATTACGTGGGAGTCCAGCGATACAGCCATTACACCAACTGCTGGTCCCCCAAGCTCCTCTTCAACCCGCAGGGCCAGAGGTAACCAGCCCCAGCCCTAACCCACCACTGTTCTTTGAGACCTTGTTCTGGAAGGTGACTAGCTGGTCTTCCCTGGCCCAGGACACTGTCATGCCCACCCCATACCTGCCTACCTGCTCTGGGCAGCAGCCTGCATGGAGGAAGAACTGGGCTCACCCTCACCCCCCACACATTTAAGTACCTCCTGGGTCCATAAAGTTAGGCTGGACTGAGGTAAGCATTGATGGATTGAAGCTGTCACCCAGCTTCCCTGTCCTGGGAACTGGGTGTGTCTCCCTGCCCCTGCAGGGCTGGGCTGGCCTTGGAGTGGCAGAAGTGCCATCTGCACTGACCCCACAGCTCACACAGATGCCATCATGTCTGATGACAGGGATTTGTGTCCCACGCTCCAGGTGAGAAGACTGATTCACGATAAACTTACAATGTGCCACCTGCTGATCTCGGCGCAACGACAGGCGCTGTGTCCAGGGCACTGCTCTGTCATTCTTTTGGAATCCTCATCACAACCCCATGAAGTAGGAACCATCACATTTCACAGAGGAGGCTCCCGGAGTAAAGGACTTGCCTGTGGTCACACAGCTAGGACGTGTTGGAGGCAGGATTCAAAGTCAGAGCTGACGGACTGCAGCGGCGGGAAGTGGCCCCTCTGTGCCTAGACAAGGGCTTGAGCTCTGGGACAAGAGTTCTGTGCACAGGAACCAGCAGTTAGCGTAATGGCTATGTCGCTGGACTCCCACGTAGTCGACCGCGGTTCGCTTCCTGGACCCGGTGGCTTAAAACTCACGCCGGGCGCGAGTGCGTGCGTACCCAAGATCCCAAGAGGAGAATGGAGGAGAAGGGATTGCGGCGTGGCCATCCCCCCTGGGGCATGATTTCTCGCTTTCTGTCTCTCCGTCTCTCTCTGTCTGGCGTGCACATGCACCCTATAGCAAAAACCTCTCCAAAAAAAAAAAAGAGTTCTGTGCACAGGCCACACTGCCAGGCTTCTAGGCAGGCTCTGAGGGTCCTGGCCAGGTCCTTCCCCTCTCCCATGCTACAGAGTTGGCAGCCACGGACCTGGGGCTCTGGCCTAGGGGTGTAGACCCCTCTAAGTCCTGTGTATGATGTCCTGACTCCCAAGAGTGCCCAAGATCTTGAGTGGCCACCTCTACTTCTGGACCTCAATTTCTACATCTGTTAAACAGAGGAAATAAAACCTGAGGGGGCCAGCAATTGGTGTAATGGCTATGTCACTGGACTCCCATTAGTTGACTGCGGTTCGATTCCTGGACCTGGTGGCTTAAACTCACGCCGGGTGCATGTGCATGCGTGCCCAAGATCCCGAGAGGAGAATGGAGAAGGGATTACGGTGTGGCCATCCTCCCTGGGGGGTGATTTCTCGCTTTCTGTCTCTCTGTCTCTGTCAGTCTGGGGAGCGCATGCACCCTATAGCAAAAAAAAAAAAAAAACCTTTCCAAAAAAATAAATAAATAAAGCTGGATACACAGGCTCTGAGATTCCCACCCCTCCCCTCATCACAGCCTGCCTAGCTCATTTTTAACTGCTCCTTCAAGGTTTGGCTAAAAGCGTCATCAGGGCAGCCTGCCATGGTCTTCCCCGGGGCCCTCCTTTAAGCCTTCTCCTTTCCGCTCTTGCAGCGAGTCTGTGGTCTGTTACAGGAAGGCTTCCCTGCTAGCCCATGCGACCCTGGAGGACAGGACTGGCTCTGCTTCGTCTTGGTAAGACGAGGGAGGCCTTGAAACCAGGAAGGCCTCTTTTGTTTTCCTCCTTCCTTTCCCTTCTTCCTTCTTCTGCTCCCTGCTTCCCCTCGTCTCACTTGAGAGCCATGGGGTCCCCCTCCACTTTGTGGTCAGGTTACCCGATGAACCAAGGTCAGGGAACTTGCTCATGGCCTGACTGGATTCTCCCTCTACTTCCAAGTAAGATGTCCACAGGAGGGAGGAACAGGACTGTGTGTGTGCCCTGCAGGTCTGGGAGACCCAGGGCGTGACCTGGGGAGGGCAAGATACCAGCCTCAGGGCCTCTCCACCATGGCTGCACAGTTCTTCCCAAGCTCTGGTCAGGCTTTCCTAGAGCATTCTGGGCTGCTGACCAATTAAAGATGTTCTAGGGCTTGGGAAGCCAGGCCCTGGGAGCTCCTCCCTGACAGCTCTCCCCAGGGCACCCAGCAAGCTGGTTTCCATCCTGCGCCCCACCTGCACCTATGGCCCTCACCTTTACTCTGTCCTGGGCATTTCCCACAGCCAGGGACAAAGGTGCACAACCTGAAGTTTCGGCCTGAGGAGGGGCCGTCCCAGGCCCCAGCCGCTCCCTCCTGGGTCACCTTATCTCCCTTCCCAGCTGCTGGCAGGTCCCCTTGGTATATGGTGCAGGAAGGGGAAGCTCTCGGCCCTAAATCACCTGCCCCACCCTCCTTATCCTCCCCAGCTCTGCCTGACCCTCTCTGCCGGTCCTGCCCACCCTCTCAAGGCGGAGACTTGGATGTCTGCCTTGGCAGTTACTGGGCTTCCAAATCTGGGCTTCGCCGTGGTCACCAAGCTTCTTGTAAGATGGCGATCACAATCACCACATCACCAGCGTACTGTGATCAATCAGTAAGATCAAGGCCTTGGGACCTGTGGATGGAGTGATGGTTACATCACTGGGCTCTCATGTAGTTCATGTCCTATACTCAGCAGCTTAAAATTCACGCCGGGGGGAACCAGCAGTTAGCGTAATGGCTATGTCCCACGTAGTCGACCACGGTTCGCGTCCCGGACCCGGTGGCTTAAAACTCACGCGCGCTGGGCGCGTGTGCGTGCGTGCCCAAGATCCCGAGAGGAGAATGGAGGAGAAGGGATTGCGGCGTGACCATCCCCCCTGGGGGGTGATTTCTCGCTTTCTGTCTCTCTGTCTCTCTCTGTCTGTCTGGCGAGCGCACGTGCCCTATAGCAAAAAACCTCTCCAAAAAAAAGAAAAAAACAAACAAACAAAAAAAACAAAAACAAAACAAAAAAAAAAAAAAACTCACGCAGGGCGCGTGTGCGTGCGTGCCCAAGATCCCGAGAGGAGCGTGGAGGAGAAGGGATTGCGATGTGACCATCCCCCCTGGGGGGGTGATTTCTCGCTTTCTGTCTCTATATCTCTCTCTGTCTGTCCGGCGAGCGCACGCGCCCTATAGCAAAAAACTCTCAAAAAAAAAAAAAATTCACACCGGGTGCGTGTGCGTGTGTGCCCAAACTCCCGAGAGGAGAATGGAGGAGAAGGGATTGTGGCGTGCCTATCCACCCTGGGGGGTGATTTCTCGCTTTCTGTCTCTCTCCAGCAAGTACATGTGCCCTATAGCAAAAATATCTCTCAAAAATAAAAAAGAAAAAGAAAAGAGAGAGAGAGGGAACACAGGCAAGGGCCTCATCCCAGGCCTGGGAAGAGCAGGGCACTCAGTCCTAGGCTCAGCATCTCGTGTTGGACAGGAGCTCCTCAGCTTTGGGGAGGAGGCTGTAGGGAACCAGGCCTGGGGGCCAACTCAGATCTCTCTCTTGGAGTCTGTCCTGCCCTCTCCACTTCCCAGACCCATTCCCTGGCTTTATTGGCAGACCCCACTCGACCCACAAAGTTCCAAAACATTTCCCCTGGGAAGCCCAGGCCCAGTTGGGCAACTGGGGCAGGGGCAAGTAGACCTCTGACTCCATACACCTTGCAGAGCCTGTTATGGTCCAGCCCCTCCACTCTTCTACCTAGCCTCCCACCCCATTCACCCTTCTCCCACAACTCTGAACTTTGTTATAGGGTGCATGCGCTCGCCATAAAGAGAGACAGAAAGCGAGAATCACTCCCCGGGGGGATGGCTGTGCCACAATCCCTTCTCCTCCATTCTCCTCTCAGGATCTTGGGCACGCACACATGCACATGCGCCCAGCGTGAGTTTAAGCCACGGGTCCAGGACTCGAACCACGGTTGACTACATGGAAGTCCAGCGCCATAGCCATTACGCCATCTGCTGGTTCCAGCTTAGTAATCTTAGCCTACATAGATTCCCCAAGTTGAGTGAGATCCCACCTCTGACTCTCATAAGTCTCCCATCCTTCCCCCTTCCCTAATGGAGCACCGATCACAGTATAGTCTGCTTGTTGGAGGGATGGGCACCCCAGGGTACAGCATGGAGGACGCATAGTGGGTGCTCAGGAAAATATTTGTTGAAAGAATGAAAGACTTGTTCCATGGCCGAGTTCCAGCTCCCGTGCCCTACTCCAAGGATCTGTCAGCTTCTTCTGGCCAAGGCTGCTTGGGGAGGGGAAGTCTTGATTAGCTGCCAGAGGGGATGTTTGGCCTGAGGCCTTGGGAGCACTGATGGAGAGTATCGAGGCCGAAAAAGAAGCAGTTTGCAATCACATGAGGTAGAGGTGGAATTTTGGTGTCTAAACCATACCCCACAGGGCCTGTGCTTTGTGCAAGGGGACAGCAGATCCTGGGACTTTGGTGTACAAGAGAAACATATGGTTGAAGCTAAAATTAAGTTTTCTTAGTAAGCTGGGCTACTGGAGAGAAATGGTTTTCTAGGCTTAGAGCACACAGGATTCTGGCCAGAAAAGCCCTCTAAAACTTACGTAGCAGATCTTCTGCCTGTCTTCACAGCCAAAAGAGAGCATGGTGGATCTCACTGAACATTGTTATAAAATTAAGAGGCTGGTGGGATCAGCAGGTGGTGTGGTGGTTAAGGTGCTAGACACTTCCACACAGCCGACTGCAGTTCGAGCCTCAAACCTAGTGGCTTGCTTTCTCACTTTCCCTCTCTTGCTCTCGCTGTCTCTCTCTCTCTGGTCAAATTAAAATAAATGAATGAGGGACCAGCAGTTAGCGTAATAGCTATGTCGCTGGACTCCCATGTAGTCACCCGCGGTTCGAGTCCTGGACCCGGTGGCTTAAACTCACACCGGACACGTGTGTGCGTGCCCAAGATCCCAAGAGGAGAATGGAGGAGAAGGGATTGTAGCATGGCCATCCCCCCGGGGAGTGATTTCTCGCTTTCTGTCTCTCTGTCTCTGTCTTTCTGGTGAGCGCACGTGCTCTATAGCAAAAACCTCTAAAAAAAATGAATGAATAAGTAAAATTATGTATAATTCTTTTTTAAAAAAATTAAGAAGCTGGGCCAACAGGTAGCACGGAGGTTAAGGCGCTGGTTCCCCCATCACTCTCTGTCTCTCTCCAGTGAGTGCACACATCCTGTGGCAAAAAAGCTAAAAAATAGGGGCCAGCAGGTGGCGTGGTGGTTGAGGTGTTGGACCCCCACATGGCCAACAGTGATTCAAGTCCCAGACCTGGTGGTTTGCTTTCTCACTTTCCCCCTTTCTTTCCTTCTGTCTGTTGCTCTGTGTCTCTCTCTGGTGAGCAAACATGCCTTGTAGCAAATTGAATTAAAAAAATTTTTTTTGGAGAGGTTTTCGCTATGGGTGCATGTGCTCGCAAGAAAGACAGAGAGAGACAGAAAGACAGAAAGCAAGAAATCACCCCCCCAGGGGGGATAGACACGCCCGCAATCCCTTCTCCTCCATTCTCCTCTCGGGATCTTGGGCACGTATGCACACGCGCCCGGAGTGAGTTTAAGTCACCAGGTCTGGTACTTAAACCGTGGTCGACTACATGGGAATCCAGTGATATAGCCATTACGCCAACTGCTGGTCCCAATTAAAACAATTTTTTTTTAAATTAATAAACGAACATTTGTTGACTTCCCTGGCTATTCTTTCTAAAGTAGGCTCTTTGTTTACTCTTTTGCATACTTCCTTTGTAGCACTTCTGCAGCCTGCAATTACCTTGTTTATGAACTTGCCATCAGGCGGAATGTAAACCAAGTGCAGGCTGCCCTTCGACCACTCTTATTTGAGACAGTGTCTGGCACTCAGCAGGTGCTTAAAAATAAATTTCAGAAGACTGACTGGCTTAGAAATGGATTGGATTGTACAGAGAGAAGGCAGAATTGGGAAAGAACAGGTCAAGAGGAGGCCTTTAGGGGCCAGCAGGTGGCATGGTGGTTAAGGTGCTGGACTCCCACATGGTCAGCCATGGTTTGAGTCCCAGACCTGGTGACTTGCTTTCTCACTTTTCCTCTCTCTCTCTCTCTCCCTGGTGAGCATGTGTACCCTACAGAAAACTTAAAAAATAATATTAATATGGGGCTTGCAGGTGGCATGGTGGTTGAGGGCACTGGACTCCCACATCACATGGCTGACCGCAGTTTAAGTCCTGGACCTGGTGCCTTGCTTTCTCGTTTTATTTCTCTCTCTGTGTGTCTCACTTTGGTCAAATTAAAAATAACAATAATGATAAATAAAATAAAGGAAATAGTTCTTTTAAAAATAATAATAATAAATAAATAAAATAGATTTTAAAAAAAGAGAGAGGAGGCCTGTGACTTCGGGTGAGGGTAGAGACCATACATCGCGCTCTGTTCCCACCTCCCCACTCCCCCTGCAATGTCCCTGAGACAGAGCTGCTGGTCCAGCTGGGCCGCAAGCCTCCTGAACATCAGGCAGCCATTACCACCTTCACCTCATGGAAATGACATCCAGTGCCCATTACTTTCGCCTCGTGGAATTGGCCTTCGGCCTACTTTAGAAAGAGTAGCCAATTCCTGTCAAGTTAATCTTCCAAATAACTTTGCTATCTATGCACTCCAGAGGTATGTGCACCCCTCCCATATTAACATCACAAGATGAGGGGCACTGAATTCTAAACATACTCTGCTGATTCTGTTCATCTATAGCTAATCTTTTGGAGAGGATTTTTTTTTTTTTTTTTTTTTTTTTTTTTTTTTTTTTTTTTGCTATAGGGCATGTGCGCTCGCCAGAAAGACAGAGAGAGACAGAGAGACAGAAAGCGAGAAATCACACACCCCACCCCACCCCCAGCGGATGGCCCCAGCACAATCCCTTCTCCTCCATTCTCCTCTCAGGATCCTGGGCATGCATGCACAAGCACCTGGCGTGAGTTTAAGTCACCGGGTCCGGGGACTTGAACTGCGGTCAGCTTCGTGGGAGTTCAACGACAAAGCCATTATGCTAACTGCTGGTCCCCCAAAAATCGTGCGCTCCTTGAGAGAGACAGAGAGAGAGAGTGAAATGAACTCCATGCCGCAATCCTACAGCCTCCATAGGTTTTTGCCATAGGACAGGCGCCACCATGCCCTATAGCTAATCTTTTATTGCAACCTCAAACAATGCATACAGATAAGGCCCCTGTCCTGGTGACTGGGAATCTGTATTGATCTTTGATGTAGGAATGCTTTGTCATTTTCCACCAGCTGTCAGCGAGCATCCTATCTTTTTTTTTTTTTTTAAGAATTATTTTTATTTAATTTTATTTATTATTATCATCATGATTGTTTTCCAGTTTGATCAGAGAGAGACAGGGAGAGGAAGTGAGAAAGCAAGCCACCAGGTCTGAGACTTGAACCGTGGTCGGCCATGTGGGAGTCCAGCACCTTTAACCACCACGCCACTTGCCAGCCCCGAGCATCCTATCTTATATAAGTAAATCCATGTCTTCCCCTTCTGGATCTCTGGGTGTGTTCTTTGAAATTGATAAACATTATGGGCAAGCCTTCTGAGATTTGAGGCTCCCCCAGATCCAGAAAGGTTAAGCCCCATCTGTCTCTGCTCCTGGAAAGGGTGGGCATTGAGCAGGAGTCTAGGAGCCCAGATAGCCTGAGACTAGCTGCCCAACTGCCCTTTGCTAGCATGTGAAAGAACCCAATTCCCATTCTTCACTTTCTGGCCTTCTGGCTGCTGACCCAAGGCAGTAGGCATTTTCAAGGGAATGGAAAAGGGGGACACCCCTGGAGCCCAAGATCAGCTCCGGAAGAGTGCAGAAATGGTAACAGAAGATGTGTTCTGGCGCACCTTTAATACAAAGCTCTGTTTGACCCCACAAACCCAGCGCTGCAGCCCTGACTCAGGCAAGCCAGGCTTGAGGGTATGCCATTCTTCCAAAGCTCTACAAGAAGGAGACGAGGCGTAATGAGATGTGCACACGGTTCCGCACTCCTAAAGGGCATGCTGGTGACAGCCCAGGAGAAAGCGAGAGCCTCCACAGCCTCTTCCTCCATGCTGGAATGCAGATCCATCTAGTTGCTGGGGAGACGCTCATAGAAGCTCAGCCTCCATTTGGACTAAAGCATACACCCGAAGAACAGGGAAAAAAGAGGGTCCCCATTGTAGGTAGCGTAGCCAACCTGACGTAATGGGTCCGGGGATAGGGATCGGTTGGGCCCTGTGTCCCAGAGACACTTACAAGGTAATTGGCAGGAGGGCTGTGTCTTTAAGGCGCGAGCAGAAGGCGGGGCCTTGAAATGCGGCGGCTGAAAGGAGGAGCTTCCGGGTGACGTAAGGCCTGGAAAGAGGCGTGGCTTCCCCGTGACTCGCCGCCAGAGAGGGGGCGGAGCTCTCGGTGACGAGACGCCCGGGAGGGGGGAGGTGTTCATTGATAAAAACGCCGGACTCCCTCGGGCGCGAGCGCAGCGTAGCAAATCCTGGCAGCGCCACGCGCTGCCGGGGCCGGGCGGAACCGAGAACAGCCCGGCCGCGCTGCGACTAGCCGCCCGCATGGAGCCGGCTGCCGGTTTCCTGTCCCCGCGCCCGTTCACACGTGCTGCCGCCCCGACTGCGCCCCCGGCAGGACCCGGGCCGCCTCCGAGTGCCTTGCCCGGACCTGAGCAGGAGATGCTGGCTGGGCCACCGGCGCCAGATCCCGGACGTCTCATCACGGACCCTCGCAGCGGCCGCACCTACTTCAAAGGCCGCTTGTTGGGCAAGGTGGGCCATCTGAGCGCTATCTGGGGATACTAGCGGGGCGGAGGGCTCGGCCATGCTCTTTTCCAGCGCCGGGCGGTGTGGGGACGCTTGACCCCGACGTGGGGACATCCTCGGGCCAGACCAGTCTCTCCTGGAGCTCCTGGTCTGATGCTCCCTCCTCATAGGGGGGCTTCGCCCGATGCTACGAGGCCACTGACACCGAGACCGGCAGCGCTTATGCGGTCAAAGTCATCCCGCAGAGCCGCGTCGCCAAGCCGCATCAGCGCGAAAAGGTGGGTCCAGGCCGGACGGACGAGATGTGGGGTGGGGTTGGTGCGGTGGGAACCTGGTAGGATGACAACCCCTCGCCCCATCGCAGATCCTAAACGAGATTGAGCTGCACCGAGACCTGCAGCACCGTCACATCGTGCGTTTTTCGCACCACTTTGAGGATGCTGACAACATCTACATTTTCCTGGAGCTCTGCAGCCGAAAGGTGAGGAATGATGTGATCGGGCAGGGATGGGGACTGGGGACAGAAGGAAGCTCTTAGGAACCAAAGCTGGGGCCCTGTCCATTCCTCAGTGAGCACAAGAGAGGAAGGGTCAGGAAGGGTTTACTGGGGCTGAGGCAGTGGCTCTTTGTAGTCCCTGGCCCACATCTGGAAGGCCCGGCACACCCTGTTGGAGCCAGAGGTGCGTTACTATCTGCGGCAGATCCTCTCAGGCCTCAAGTACTTGCACCAGCGGGGCATCTTGCATCGGGACCTCAAGCTAGGTGAGACTCCTGGGCCATCAGGATGGGGGCTGGGGAGGGAGGAATGGAAGAAAGAAATCAATTTGGCACCCTTCTTTGTCCTTATCCAGGAAATTTTTTCATCACTGAGAATATGGAACTGAAGGTGGGAGATTTTGGACTAGCAGCCCGGTTGGAGCCCCCGGAGCAGAGGAAGAAGTGAGTGTTCAAGGCAGAGGGTGGCCACAGATGACGTGTGTGATAGTGAGTATGTACGTGGGAGGCCAAGTGACCACCTGATGTGTGCATGTGATAAACAGGGAAGGGTGATGGGCTGTTTGTGTATGCGAAGGTGCAAGAGGCGCCCCAGGTTACTGGAAATGCTGCAGAGACTGAGGGTCCTATGGGTGAGTGATACAGGTGGGACAGGCGGCCTGTGTCCCTGAGACAGTTGGGGATGTAAGGATTCTTAGAAGTTATGACTGTGTGGATGGGGAAGGGCGACAAAGGCAGTGTGTACGTGTGTGAGAGAGCTGACCGAGAGTGTGGAGATGGCAGGACATGACGCCGTGTGTGTGTGTGTGTGTGTGTGAAGACCCTGTTGTGGCCATTGGGTGTGTGTGTCACAGAAAGCATGTGTGGCAGATGAGGTTTATGGGGGCTGGGACAGCTGGTGTGTATGTGGCACGGACCATGGGAGATGACAGTGTCACGGGTTTCTGACAGACAGGGTGGAAAGGGGAAAGGATCAGTGATGGACAGTATGACAGAGGGAGGAGGGTCTGGGCTGGGGGTCAGGTCCAACCCCGTCCTGCAGAGCAGCTGAGCAGCTGGGCCAGGCGGGTGGGTGGGGACTCAGCTGCCATCCCTGCATCTATTGTCCCAGGACAAGCAGGAGCTCTCTGGCCTTTGGTGACAGGCAGCTGCTTTGTCTGGACTCCCAGCGGGGGCAGGGATGGGGGGGCTGCTGGGCTGGGTCTGAGCTTCCCCTCTCCTCCTCCCTACTGTCTTTCAGGACCATCTGTGGCACCCCCAACTATGTGGCCCCAGAAGTGCTGCTGAGACAGGGCCATGGCCCTGAGGCAGATGTATGGTCACTGGGCTGTGTCATGTGAGTCCCAGGGTCAGTGAGAGGTGGTGGGTGCATGAGGGGTCCCTCACATAATGGGGGTCCACTCCTCTACTTCTGACCGCGTATCCTGCCTCACAGGTACACACTGCTCTGTGGGACGCCCCCCTTTGAGACCGCTGACCTGAAGGAGACGTACCGCTGCATCAAGCAGGTTCACTACACGCTTCCTGCCAGCCTCTCCCTGCCTGCCCGGCAGCTCCTGGCTGCCATCCTGCGGGCTTCACCCCGAGACCGCCCCTCCATCGACCAGATCCTACGCCATGACTTCTTTACCAAGGTCTGTGGCCCCAGACACCTAAGTCCAGTCTGTGTATTTCCAGGGAATTGCATGGGGTCTCTTCTCTGTTCACACGGCTCCCCTCCCCAGGGCTACACCCCCGACCGTCTCCCTGTCAGCAGCTGCGTGACAGTCCCGGACCTGACACCCCCCAACCCAGCTAGGAGTCTGTTTGCCAAAGTTACCAAGAGCCTCTTTGGCAAGAAGAAGAAGAGTGAGTCTGGGGTGTCAGTGGGTCGGGGGTACAGAGCAACCTGGGGAGAGTGTGGTATGCAGACAGGAAGGCCTGCCTCTCTGTCAGCCCTGTGGGAGGCAGGGAGGCTGGACAGGATGTTCAGGCCATCTCACCCCTCACCCCCAGGTAAGAACCGCCCTGAAGAGCGGGACGAGGTCTCCCGTCTGGTGAGCGGCCTCATGCGCACATCCATCGGCCATCAGGATGCCAGGCCCGAGGTGAGGTGCCCACGTGGTCACTGTTCCCCTGACTCACCCCAGCCTAGCAGCTGAGGGAAGCCCGGATAAAAGAGGCAGGTGAAGCATCCAGCCTCGTGGTGCCTAATTGGCTGTGTCTCATTAGCCTGGCGGGGTTGACCTGGAGTGGCCTGGGAACCAGGGCAAGGCTGGGTCACGGGCTCCCCAGGATTTGGATATCAGGACTTCTTCTCACTCCCTTTTCCTACCTAATCTTCCAGGTTCCAGTAGCTTCCGGTCTAGGCCCTGTCAGTCTGGTAGAGACAGCACCTGAAGACAGCTCACCCCGTGGGACACTGGCGAGCAGTGGTGACGGTGAGGAGCTGGAGAGGATGGGAGGTGCTAGAGGTTGCTGGGGCTGAGGCCAGCCACAAGGGGAAGGGCTGGGCAGAGGGGCATGACCTGGGTCCTGGGGGGCTGATACCTAAGCCCCAATGTCCCGTCCCTTCAGGGTTTGAAGAAGGCCTGACTGTGGCCACAGTGGTGGAGTCAGCCCTCTGTGCTCTGAGGAACTGTGTGGCCTTCATGCCCCCAGGTATGCTTGGGGTCTGGTACATGTCAATGGTGGTGGGAGGTCAGGGTGGGAGGTCAGGGTCAGCTCCTCACTCCCCCCTCTCACATGACAGCGGATCAGAACCCGGCCCCCCTGGCACAGCCAGAGCCTCTGGTGTGGGTCAGCAAGTGGGTGGACTACTCCAACAAGTTTGGCTTCGGGTATCAACTGTCCAGCCGCCGCGTGGCCGTGCTGTTCAATGATGGCACACACATGGCCCTGTCAGCCAATCGAAAGTGAGTGCTGCCTCGGGGCCGTATCCGAGCTGTGGTAGTGAGCAAGGCTGCAGCTTGATGGGGGGTGCCTGGGGTCTCAGGGGAGGGGTGCTGGTGCAGGGCTCGCTTTGACCTCTGCCTCCTCCTTTGCAGGACTGTGCACTACAATCCCACCAGCACGAAGCACTTCTCCTTCTCTGTGGCTGCTGTGCCCCGGGCCCTGCAGCCTCAGCTGGGCATCCTGCGGTATTTCGCCTCCTACATGGAACAGCACCTCATGAAGGTGTGGGGCTGGTGGGCACGCTGAGAACTAACAGCCTGGTCCTTTCCCATCCCCCTTTGGTGGGGGGAGTCCAAGGGAGACATGGGTGGGGAAGAGCTGACTCACGTCCATGCTCCAGGGTGGAGACCTGCCCAGTGTGGAAGAGGTGGAGATGCCTGCCCCACCTTTGCTGCTGCAGTGGGTCAAGACGGATCAGGCCCTCCTCATGCTGTTCAGTGATGGTACTGTCCAGGTGAGAGAGGCTCCGGGCTTGGGGGAAGGTCTGGGAGGCCAGGGGCTGGGGCAGGAATTGGGCCTGGGGCGTAGGCCTTGGTCAGTGTTGCCTTCCTGTACACAGGTGAACTTCTATGGGGACCACACCAAGCTGATCCTCAGTGGCTGGGAACCCCTCCTTGTGACTTTCGTGGCCCGAAATCGCAGTGCTTGTACTTACCTCGCTTCCCATCTGCGGCAGCTGGGCTGTTCCCCGGACCTGCGGCAGCGGCTGCGCTACACTCTACGCCTGCTCCGGGACCACAGCCCCACCTAGGCCCGTCTGCGGAGCAGGCACCACTTAAGCCCTCAGGCTGGGTCTTTGTGACCCTCCCTGTCCTTTTGGTGCCTCACTGGGGGCTCTGGACTGAATCCCCCAGGGAATCAGGGACCAGCTTTACTGGAGTTGGGGGTGGCCTTGTTGTAGTCTCCTACCCCTTCTCCAAGATAAGCCCGAGCCTTAGCCCCCAGCTAGGGGGCATTATTTATGGACCACTTTTATTTATTGACATACATTTATTTATTGGGATGTGAGCCCCAGGAGGGCCTCCTCCTGGGATAATAAATCGTTTTGCAGAACTTAGAGGTGTTCTTACTCGCAGTAGAGCCCGTGAACAGTGGCCACGGCGAAGAGTGAGGCGTTGGTGAAGGTGGCAGAGACCAGCCCGTCTCGTGCTGCGTCCCAGAGCGCTCGGCTGACCACGCGTACACCCTGGCCTGCGCGTGGCCCCAGCACCACACAGCACACCAGCTTGTAGCGCGGCGGGCTCAGCTCGCGCAGGCGCACACGCACCTGTTCGCAGAGCTCCCGCGCCAGCCGTCCAGCTTCTGAGCCAGAGTAGCTGGTATCCTGCAGCCCCGCTGCCAGCGCTGCCTCCAGGGCTCGCTGTGCACGTGCCGCCTCCCAGCGCTCCCCAGGTGCAGGCTCCATGCGGTAGGAAGGCACCATCCGACGGGCGGGTGCTAAGGGCAACCCGGAGAAGCTGATCCTCGAACCTAGAGGAGGCACTGGGCCCATGGATGATCGCCGACCCCCAGGACCCATACCAGGCCCTGCCAATGAGTTTCGGCGTGAGAAAGATGCTGCCAGCACGGAGCCACGCCGGGATGCCGGGCCCAGTCCAGTGGGTTGGGCCTCATCAATACTGGGCAGGCGGCCTCTGGGCCTCACCGGTGATAGTTTCAGCCCAGAGTCTTTGGCAGCTTCCTCCTCCTGGCATCCGGGGGGCAGAGACCTGCCAGCCATGAACCTGCAGGCTAGAAGACTCAAATTTAGGTACTCCCTTCAGTGCCAGCTTTCTCCATCACCAGTCTTTGCTCAGTGAGGTCAAGGGATTTCACCCCCACCCCACTTCCCTTCCCATTCTTACCTGTGTTTTTGGAATAGTGTGAGGCTGCTGGGTTCCTAGGTGTTTAGAGGGTTAAGGGCTGTTAGGGACATAAACAGGGGAAGAGGTGCTGATTAGACTGACCCTGCTGAGGCCCTGCCCGGTGAAGTCCACTTTCCCTTGAGCGTTATGGAGCTTAGCTAGGGAGCTCCGAAACCACTTCCTTTCTTCCACCTGACTTCACTGCCGGAAACAGGAGATGGAACTGGTCTGTCTCAGCCTGAACAGTGGAAGTAATGCCCCAAACCCTAGACGGGGGTAGGACAGACCCAGCTCCTAAGCCCTCAGATCCTTCTAGCCAGGAGTGTGGGATGTAATCATTCACCATCCCTCTGCTCTCTGTGGCCAGCAGGGAGACCTCCCACAACCAGCTGAGGCTGGTGACTCAGGAAGTGCTTTCTGCCACTGCTTTTGGCCTCTGACCCTGCCTCTCCCAGAATCAGTTCCAGGATAGCCGTCCACTCCTCCCGAAACTCCCTTAGGCACCTGAGTCACCTGCAGCCTTTGGCCTCCAAGCTCCCTCTGGTTCCACAGCCTGGCTTGGCTGGCCTGACCTGCAGGTGGGCGGGGAAGGGCCTCTGTTGTGGGGTTGCCATGGGTCGCTTGAGCAAGCTCTCCTCCCTCCCAAAGTCCTCCCCTCCAGGCCCTAGCTTAACCTGAGTGTTACCGCTATGAGCACGAGCTGATGGGGATGCCCCTGAGTCGGCAGGGAGAGGTGGGCAATGGGCTTGGAACTTGGATGTACTGCCACAATGGTGGTGACTGTGGAACAGGTTCTTTTTTTTTTTTAGAGGTTTTTGCTATAGGGCGCGTGCGCTCGCCAGACAGACAGAGAGAGACATAGAGACAGAAAGTGAGAAATCACCCCCAAGAGGGGATGGTCACGCTGCAATCCCTTCTCCATTCTCTTGGGATCTTGGGCACACACGCACACGTGCCTGGCGTGAGTTCTAAGCCACCGGGTCCGGGAAGTGAACCGCGGTCGACTATGTGGGAGTCCAGCAACATAGCCATTACGCTAACTGCTGATTCCCAGGTTCTTTTTTTAAATAATTTTATTTAACTTTAATATTATTATTATTATTTTCCAGTTTGATCAGAGATAGACATAGAGGGATGGGGGAGTGAGAAAACAAGTCACCAAGTCTGGGACTCGAACCACGTCATCCATGTGGGAGTCCAGCACCTTTAACCACCATACCAGATGCAGGACATCTTCCAGAGGGCTTCTGGCCAGAAAGGTGGCCTCCTACCCCAGGGCTCCTGCACTGCTGTTCATTTCTCTTGTGAAATGGCTGGATGACTGGCCATTTCTGAACACGTCACAGAGGCCTGGGACATGGGGAGACCTCGAGACTGTGGGGGTGGCTACTCAGGAATCCAGGATCTGGCCCACAGGAAGGACTACGTCATGGCTCTGTCTCCCGTCAGCCTCAACAAGGACAAACATTTCCGCTCCAGGCCCAGAGCTAGGGTGGGGCTTGGAGGACTTCCTCAGTTCTGGGCTGAGTGCGGGGGAGGGGGAGGGGAGTTCTATTGGCTCAGCTGGCCAGAGCCAGGCCTGACAGGGTGGTGAATGAGGGTGACCCTCCTAACCCTTGCAGGCCACACCTCTTGCATGCCCCAGTACCTAGATTGTCCCCACCACCACCAGTGGTGTCACATTACAGAGATGCCAGAAGCTATGATGCCTGTCAGCTGACACTGCCTCACCTAAGTTTCCCCACCAGGGACAGGACTGTCCCCTCCCAAACAAGCCAGGTCTTGGCCCTTAGAAGTATCCACTGGAGTGAGGATTCTCTCTACTGAGGGGATCCCTAAGCCTGGCTAACCTGATCCTGAGTCTGTGCCTGTGGGGAGGAGAGCCTGGACAGAAGAAGCAATGCCCGGAACCCTAGCCAGCAGCAGGGAATCCAGCCACCCACCACCCTTCCGCTCTCTGTGGCCTCCCCACACGCAGCTGAGGCAGGGAGGCAGGGGCTGGAGTGCTAGTACTCTCGGGCTCTGCTTAGGGGCCCTCCAAGACCCAAGTTTTCCCCGGGTCTGCAGGGAGCTGGGCGGGGCCTCCTCAGGCCAGGCTCCAGTTTCCATGGAAACCCACCCCAGCGGCTGCCTGGGCAGCTCCCAGCCAGGGCCTCAGCCAGGACCAGCCTCTCTACCGCTCCAGCCTCGGCCTCTGCCGGCCCCTCCCTGTGTTCCTATTCCCGAGCCTCAGGCACCTGAAGGCTTCGGGAACCCCAGCCCCTGGCGCTCCATCCCTAAACAGCAAATTGGCCTCCCAAGCTGCTGCTCCTTCCTGTGGCTTTCCTAGTCTGGCCAGCTCTAGGCCTCCCGCAGACAGACATCGGCCCAGGCCAGGCCACCAGGCCACCGCATTCCCCCTTCCCCAGCACCCCCATGGAGACCCCGGGACTGCTTGTGCGCGGGGAGCCTGCACCCTTTTCCACAGCACTCCGGAGTCTCGTCAACAACCCCCAGTACAGGTGAGGGCTGGGCCTGCGGGTTTCCCCAGCTGGGTCCCCTGGGGCCCCATGACACTGCGGAGGCCCAGGGGGAAGAGGCATGGACTTAGGACTTGGCCCTGCTCCCTGGAGAACTCAGACTGTGGGGAAGTCAGGGGACACCACTGGTCACTCAGTGACGATTTCCGGAGAACAGAGGCCCACACTTGTGGGCGGGTGCTGAGGTTCCCGAGCAGTGGAAACCTCCGGCCTTGGGCCTGGGACTCAGAGGCTCCAGGAACTCTTCCTTCTCTGGATCTTGGGCTGCCGGCAGGGGTAAAATGAGTCCTAAGTGGTGGGCTATATTGATAACCTGAGGCTCCATCACCTCCAACACCTGGTGTTGGAGCCTCCCTCCTTGAAGAGGCAGAGGAAGAGAGGACCCTGTTCTGGGTCCTGGGGATTCGTGAAAGGAACAAAGCTCAAGGGACTGAGCCAGAGCCCAACAGGAAGTAGCGTGGGGAGCTGCCACCCAGGATGCGAGGGGGGCCTGAACTAGGGGAGAACTGACAGGGCAGACTGGTCAGCAGAGCTGTCCCCACTGCCTCAGATCTGGGCTCCTCCCCAAGGGCGGGTCCCATGACCTGCTACTTTGGGGGTCACAGTCTGGCCTGAGTAGTGGGAACCTCAGGACCTGGGACTAGGAGGTTCCAGGAAGCTCGAGCTTCATCTCCTGCCTCCTGCCCCTGCCTCGTTAGAGGCCCAGAGGTTGGGGCCGGAAGTGATCATGAAGATGGAAAATGTGGTCTGGCCTCACAGTGGAGCATTGAGGCCGCGTCTACTGCCATGTCTTTTTGCAGTCACCGCATGCACGCTCTGCACCCCACACACCCTTCCTCCTGGAAGAGGCTGACAAAGCTGTTTGCAGCCAGTGGAGGAGGAGCTGAGAGAAGCTTCTCTTCCCCTAAGACTCAGGCTGGGGAGGCAGGGGTAGGCTTGCTTGCAGCAGCCCTGGTGGCTCCCCAGTAATCAAGCAGTCACCTCCTCTGAGACCTGAGGTTTGGGATTCCCCTCCCACTTCACGGCTGGGAAGCCTGAGAAATAGGAAATCATTTGCCTGCTGTATCATAGGGTGGAGCTGGGACTAGAACTCAGGCCTGTGTGTCCTGTGCCTTCTGCTGGGCGTACTGAGTTCCGTCTCTCACATTACAGACAGGGAAACTAAGGCCCAGAGTGGGCAAAGGCAAAGCCCAAGTCCAAGCCCAAGCTGCACTCCAGACTCTGGCTTCCGCTTCCCTGGATCTCCGCCCCTCTCTCCCACAGTGATGTTCGCTTTGTGGTTGGTCAAGAACAGCAGGAGGTATTCGCCCACCGGTGCTTACTGGCCTGTAGATGCAACTTCTTCCAGCGACTTCTGGGCACAGAGCCAGGCCCCGGGGTGGCTAGTCCTGTGGTGCTGAGCACTGTGCCAGCTGAGGCCTTCCTGGCAGTGCTGGAGTTCCTGTATACCAACAGCGTCAAGCTGCACCGCCACTCTGTGAGCCTACCTAACAGGAGCTGGGGTGGGAGAGGCTGGGGGCGCAAGTGGCAGAAGCTCGCCCATTGTGCTGTGTACAGATGGGCAGAGGAAACGCCCGCCTGCTCCCTCTGCAGGTGCTGGAGGTGCTGACAGCGGCGGTGGAGTATGGGCTGGAGGAACTGCGAGAGGTGGGTTTTTGTGCCAGACCCCTGCCTCATTTCCTGCCTCCCATGGGCTCGGTTCATACCTTGCTTCACCCACACTCTGTGCCCAGAGAGAAGTATGGGTATCCCTCCAGAGGATCTGTGCATGCCCTGTGTGTGCTCTGGGGCCCTGGCGGGTATTTATGGCTGGTGCTGTAGACACAAAGATTAGTCAGCCCTGATTCTGGTTCTCCAACGAGAGCAGACAAAAAAATGAAAACACTTAAGCAAGTGGCATAAGAAGTGTGACAGATGAGGTTAAATAGTGCTGAGACTGTGGAGATCTTTCCAGTCCTGTCATGGGGGAGAGGAGGAAAGACTTCCTGGAAGAGTATACATTTGTGTTGGATCTGGTAGAACAAATAGGATTTTGTTCAAAAGGAGAGTGGGAAAATGGCATTCTAGCCACAGAGACGCCAAGGGAGCTAGTGAGACATTTGGTGTGGCAAGGTGAGACTGGAGAGGGTGCCATGGGCTAGCTCATGCAGGGCTTTCAAGAGTTTGGACTTTTGGGGGACCAAAGTTAGCGTAATGGCTATGTCACTGAACTCCTATGTAATCGACCGTGGTTCGAGTCCCAGACCCGGTGGCTTAAAACTCACACCGGGTGTATGTGCGTGCGTGCCCAAGATCCCAAGAGGAGAATGGAGGAGAAGGGATTGTGGCGTGGCCATCCCCCCCGGGGGGGAGGTGATTTCTTGCTTTCTGTCTGGTGAGCACACGAACGCTATGGCTAAAACATCTCAAAAAAAAAAAAAAAAAGAATTTGGACTTTTTAACATCAGAGGGCAGGTCAGCCAGTGGTGCTGTGGTTAAGGTGGCTGGATCTCACATGGTGAACAACACAATTCAAGTCCGGGACCTGGTGGCTTGAGAAATACACTAGGTACACATCCATGCATGCCCCAAATCCTGAAAGCAGAAATGGAGAAGGGACTGTAGGGTGCTTTCTCACTTTTTCTCTCTTTGTGCACTCTGGCAAAAACCTAAAAACGAAGGGCCAGGGACCAGCAGATGGCGTAATGGTTACGTCACTGGACTCCCATGTAGTTGACGGTGGTTTGCGCCCTGAACCCAGTGGCTTGAAACTGACACCAAGTACATGTGCGTGCATGCCCAAGGTCCTGGGAATATGGAAGAGAAGGGATTGCGGTATGGCTATCTCTCCGGGGGCGATTTCTCTCTTTGTCTCTCTAGAGAATGCATGTGCCCTATAGCAAAAACCTCTTAGACAAAAATAAGGGTTAGTAGGTGATGTGGTGGTTGAGGCACTGGACTCCCACAGGGCCGAACATGGTTCAAGTACCAGACCTAGCAGCGTGCTTTCTCACTTTCTCTCCATGTCTCTCTCTGGTCAAATTAAAAAATAATAAAAGGGACCAGCAGGTGGCATGGTGGTTAAAGTGCTGGACACTCCCACATGGCCGACCAGGGTTCGAGTCCTGAATCTGGTGGCTTGCTTTCTCACTTCCTCTCTCTCTGGTCAAATTAAAAAAAAAAAAAAAAAAAAAGAATGAATAAATAAAAAATAAAATAAATAATTAAAAAAAAGAAGTAAATAAAAAACAACAAAAAAGCAAGGGGTCAGCAGGTGGTGTGGGTGGTTAAGGTGTTAGATTCCTACATGGCCAACTATGGTTCAAGTGCTGGACCTAGCAGGTTGCTTTCTCACTTTCCCTTTCTCTCCCTCTCTCTCTGTCTGTCTCTGTCTCTCTGGTCAAATTTAAAATAATAATAATAATGATAAAAAATAAAATTAAATAATTATCTTAAAAAAAAAAAACTAAACTAAAAACAGTAAGTCAGAGAGCAGTTGAGATTTACCAAAACTTTCAAGTAAGGGAGGATTTGGAAGTGAAAGGGAGAAGGGATTGGGATGGCAGGGACCTGTCAGTCCGGTCAGGAGACTGGTGCAGCAGGCAAGAGATGATGTAGCCAGAGTGGGGGTGGAGGTCTGAGCGAGGTGGTGGAACTGGCGTGACCCAGTGCTTTTCTCCATGACAGGATATCACAGATGATATTAAAGTTTCTGGTAAAAATAGAAATGTCCTTGAGTCAGAAAGGGAACAAGTGGAGGAAGATAAGAGTCCTGAGAGAAGGGGAGTGGAATTCTTGTATGGCTCTCATCTGGTCTGATTAGTGGTGAATGTGCTGGAAGGTGGGCTGCTGGGCGTGCCCTCGCTCCCCTGGTCTGGGAGGTCAGGAAGGGCCCGGGGCTGGTAGGAGCCAGGACAGCTGACTGCTCCAAGCCTGCTCATTGCTTCTGGGGTGGGTCTGGGGTCTTGGAACAGTGACACGTTTGCACAAACCATATTCATTTCCATTTCCAGCTGTGCCTGGAGTTTGTGGTGAAGGTGCTGGATGTGGAGTTGGTTTGTGAGGCCCTGCAGGTAGGTTGCGCTGGGCAGGCCCTGGGAGGAGTCTGGCTTTCAGTGGAACTGGGCTCCTGGTGCCAGGAACCCAGGAAGAACCTGTGTCTGATCTGGAACAATCCAGATAGACAGGAGTGGAGTTCAAGGTGTTCACGATGAATTCTGTGCCCAGATCTATGGGATCCTGGGTACATTAGAAGGGCCAGGAGCAGGAAGAGTCGAAGGTGCTGGGAGTGTTTGCTGGTCTCTTGTTTATTTAAGGCTGGGGAATGGCTCTCAGCTGATTTGAGGGACGGGAGAGGGTAGTATGGAGTTTAGAAGCAAAGCGCAGACTCCAGGGTGGAGTTTGAAGGACATGGCATGGCCTCCAGTCCGATGGTAAGTTGATTAAGTCCACCTGCGTGTGCGTATGCAGATGAAGGCCTCTACATAGTAGTAGGATTTCCCAGGAGTGCTATCAGTCTCTCCAACTACAATCAGGGTCAGGTCTGCAGTGCAGTCCCGAGGTGTAGAGGACAGGCCTCTCCAACCTGACCGCTGTCATTCTGCCCCCAGGTGGCCGTAACCTTTGGCTTGGGGCCACTGCAGGAGCGTTGCATAGCCTTCATAGAGGCCCATAGCCAGGTACAGCTCCCGTCTTCCCGCCCCTTACCCCACAGCCTGTTCTGCTCCTCTCTGACCCAAACGCTGACCCGCAGGAGGCCCTTGGGACTCGCGGCTTCCTGGAGCTGTCGGCTGCTGCGCTGCTGCCCCTGCTACGTAGCGACAAGCTCTGTGTGGACGAGGCTGAGCTGGTCCGGGCGGCCCGGAGCTGGGCGCGCGTGGGCGCTGTGAGTGGGGCGGGTCTGGGGTCTTGGAACAGGGACACCAGGGAGCACGGGAGCACGATGTCGCCCAAGGAAACACGGGCCGCAGGAACCCTGAGGGCAGGCGGCGGGGCATGGGCCTCTGCTTTGCTCGGACTCAGGACTGGCGTTCACAGGCGGTGCTGGAGCGACCTGTAGCCGAGGTGGCAGCCCCGGTGGTGCGAGAGCTGAGACTGGCCTTGTTGGCCCCGGCAGAGCTGAGCGCCCTGGAAGAACAGAATCGTCTGGAGCCGCTGATCCCGGTGCGGACGCAGGGAACCAGGCTTAGGCCCTCAGCAGCCTAGACACAGAAGCGGGGTGCGCAGCCCAGTCCAGCGTCTTGGCGCAACTCCGCGGTGACCCACCTTTCCCTGCAGGTGGAGCAGATCGTGGAGGCGTGGAAGTGCCACGCCCTGCGGAGAAGGGATGCGGCCCGGAGAGCTCCGTGCCGTCGACGGAGGGGCACTCTGCCCCGGGAACACCACCGGTTTCTGGACCTGTCCTTCAAGTGACCCAATGCCAGAACCTGCGACGAAGCCTGGCCCGGCGGGACTGCCCCGAACTACAGCTCCCGACACGCTCGGCGCTTGGCGTGACTTCCGCTCCCGGCATGCCCGGTGAACTACTAAACCGGAAGGACCGCCTCTGCCCGGCGCAGCACCCTGTGCGTGGGGCGTCCTCGGGCTGGTGTGCTGACGTGGCGAAGCTGGGAACTGACGGTTTCTATCTCCTTCACAGTGTCCCCTGGGCAATGCCGCTTGCTGGTCAGCAGCGGCTCCATGTATATTTGCAACTCAGCCCTGCCTTTAATTAACCGCCCTGGAGATCTCTGCCTGAACGGCCGCAGACACCCGGGGCTCCGGGCTAAAGCGGAGTGTTTCTCATTTCTGCGGGTGTCCACGCCAGGAACCTGGGTCTCTACCTTGCCTTATCCCTCTTTCTCAAGCCTGTCGCCGGTTGCTTCTACCTTTTTTTTTTTTTTTTTTTTTTTTTTTTTAAATTCATGATAGATCGCATGTGCGTGGGGAGAAAGGGCGCACCCTCCACAGATCCACCACGGATCTGTGGTCACGCGATCCCTTCGGTTCTCCAGCCCGTGGGATCGTGGGCAACTTCGGGGTTGTCAGGCATGTGGGGATTTGAACTTCGGTGGCCCCGCGCGGTGATGTGTTTTTTTGTTTGATTTTGTTTTGCTAGGTGTGGCATGTGAGCTAGGCATAAGGAGAGAGAAAATGAGAAAGCACCCCCGCCGTGGGGGATGGTGACACCACAATCCTTTCTCCTATATTTCTCTGTTTAAGTTTTGGAGGTTTTTTTGCTAGTGCACTTGTGGGAGAGACAGTGAGAAATTCCCCGAAGGATGGCCACGCCGCAATCGCTTCACCTCCTCTCTGGATTTTAGGCACTGACGCACTCGTGTCCCTCCAGTGTTTCAAGGCGCCAGGTCTGGGACTCGAACTCGGGTCGACTACATGGTAGTACAGCGATGTAACCACTATGCCATCTGCTGATCTTGAGATTTTGGATATACGTGCACATGTGCCCAAAGCACCTGGTTTTTGTGGTATCCTGATGCCTTCACCACCACCTGACCAGCTGCCCCTTCCCGCCTCCCTGGCCCTTTTTAATTGGCAGAGGATGCTGCTGGTCAGAAAGGGGGAGGGGTAAAACACTACCCTATGGGGCTTGGGCACATGGCAATACCTCTTCCATTTCTCCATCCTGCTAACTTCCAGGGTGTAAGCTGACTTCTCTTTTTTCTTTTTTTTCTGGAGAGGTTTTTTGCTATAGGGCGTGTGTGCTCGCCAGAAAGACAGAGAGAGACAGAGAGACAGAAAGTGAGAAGTCACGCCACAGGGGGGATGGCCACGCCGCAATCCCTTCTCCTCCATTCTCCTCTCGGGATCTTGGGCATGCACGCACACACACCCAGTGTGAGTTGTAAGCCACCAGGTCCGGGACACGAACTGCGTTGACTACGTGGGAGTCCAGCGACATAGCCATTACGCTAACTGCCGGTCCCTAGAATTATTTTTTCATATGTGGGAAAGTGATTCATCCCGTGGGCGATGGTCATCCTGCAGTCCCATCTCCATTTCTCTCAGGGTTTTAGGCAGGCACATATTCTAGCGTTACTCTACTGCAGGGCCCAGAACCCAAACCAGAGCAGCTGGTCACGTGGGATCCAGCTGCCTTGACTGCTGTGCCACTGGTTGGCCCCGCTTTTATTTCATAAAGAATATTTTATTTAGGGGCCAGCAGGTAGTATGGTGGTTGAGGGGCTGGGCTGCCACATGACTGCGCATGGTTCAAATCCCTAACCTGGCATCTTGCTTTCTCACTCTCCCTTTCTCTGTCTCTCTCTGGTCGAAATTGAGGAATAATGATAATAAATTTTTTAAAAATAATTATTTAATTTAATTTCATTTATTTATTCATTTGATCAGAGAGGGACAAAGAGAGAGAAACAGGGAAAATGGGAGAGCAAGTCGCCAGGTCCGGGACTTGAACTGCTTTCGGCCGTGAGGGAATCCAGTGCCTTTAACCACCACGTCACCTGCTGGCACCCCACACTCATTTTTTTTTAATATTTATTTATTCATTTGTTCATTTCAGTTTGACTAGAGAGGGGTACAGAAAGAGAGAAAGCAAGCCACCAGGTCTGGGACTTGAACCATGGTCACCATGTGGGAATCCAGTAACCACCACTCCACCTGCCGGCCCCTCATGCTCATGTTTTTTTTTTGCTATAGGGCACGTGCGCTCGCCAGACAGAGAGAGACAGAGAGACAGAAAGTGAGAAATCATCCCCCAGGGGGGATGGCCACGCCACAATCCATTCTCCTCTCGGGATCTTGGGCATGCATGCACACACGCCTGGTGTGAGTTTAAGCCACCGGGTCCGGGACTCGAACCGCGGTTGACTACGTGGGAGTCCAGCGACATAGCCATTACGCTAACTGCTGGTCCCACGCTGGTATTTTTTAGGAGACCTTTTCAGTGTATTCTATTTTGTCAGTCTCTGATTTAGCCTATCTTGCCTTCATTCCTGTACCCTCTTGTATCCATCTCCCACACTGCAGCCAGACCGAAGATGGTCAATCCTATCTTGCTTATTAGTATTTTTAAAATTTACTCTAGGTGCATATGCTCACCAGAGAGAGAGGAGAGAAAGCACTCCTCCCCACCCCACCAGGGGCTGTGGCCACTCCGAAATCCCTTCATTCTTCTCTCAGAATTTCAGCCACACACTGCTTCCCCAGTCCCTGTCACATAAACAATGTTCTGTAAATGTTAAGGGAATGACTTTACTTCCTAATTGAAATGCCACTTTATTTCATAAAGAATTTCACAGTTTTTTTTTTTGGACAGGTTTCTGCTATAGGGTGCGTGCGCTCACCAGAGAGACAGACAGAAAGCGAGAAATCACCCCCCTGGGGGAATGGCCACACTGCAATCCCTTCTCCATTCTCCTCTTGGGATCTTGGGCACGCAAGCACACGCACCTGGCGTGAGTTTAAGCCATGTGGGACTAGAACCGTGGTTGACTATATGGGAGTCCAGCGACATAGCCATTATGCCAACTGCTGGTCCCATCCCTTTCCCTCTTTCACTGGCAAGCATACATACCCTCTGGCAAATTGAACAACAAACAAAAAAGTAGCTTAGAATTAAACTGTGCATTCTGGGGCCAGCAGATGGCGTAGTGGTTAAGTCATTGGACTCCCACAGGGCTGAGGCTGGACGCAGTTCAAGTCCCAGACCCGGTGGCTAAAAATCATGCCGGACCTGTGTGCTCAAGATCCTGGGAGGAGAACAGAGAAGGGATTGCGGTATGGCCATCCTCCTTTGGGGGTGATTTCTCACTTTCTCTGTCTCTGTCTCCCTGGCAGGTGCACACACCCTAAGGCAAAAACATAAAATTAAAAAAAAAAAAGATTATGCATTCTGGAACCTGGATGCTTGTGTTAGAATCCTACAACCACTATTTCTGTTTTTGTGACTTGAGTGAGGTTACTTAACCTTTCCATGCCTCACTTTCCTTATTTATAAAATGATAATGATAGACCTATTTAATAAGGTTCTTGGCAGGATAAAATGAGTTTCGTAAAGTAGAACTAAGTGGATCAGATTAAATATTATAGATGTGTTTAGAAAATATATTCATTTTGGGACTGGCAGGTGGCCTGGTGGTTAAAGGCGCTGGACTCCCACACAGCTGACTGCAGTTTGAGTCCTGGATCCGGTGGCTTGGTTTCTCTTTCCCTCTCTTTTCACTCTGTCCTTCTCTGGTCAAATTTAAACAAACAAAAGTTAAAAAAAAATTTTAAATATTTATGTAGTCATTTGTTCCACAAATATTCATTGAGTGCTCATGTGTTAAGACATTGGTTGAGGGTCATGGAAGTCATTGGAGAACAAGTCAAGTAAACTTTATGAACGTTAAGTCTTAGATGGAGTTTACAAGGGCTGGCAGGTGGCTTGGTGGTTAAAGGTGTGGGACTCCCACATGGCCAACCATGGCTCAGGTCTCTGACCTGGTCACTTACTTTCTCACTTTCCCCTTCTCTCTGTTTCTCTCCTCAAATCGGAAAATAATAATAAAGTTAAAACAATTATTTTTTTTAAATGGAGTTTTGGGACCAGCAGTTAGCGTATTAGCGTAATGGCTATCTCGCTGGACTCCCATGTAGTTGACCGCGATTCGAGTCCTGGACCTGGTGGCTTAAACTCATGCCAGGTGCGTGGATCCTGAGAGGAGAAAGGGTTGCGGTGTGGCCATCCTCCCCGGGGGGTAATTTAATTTCTTGCTTTCAGCGCCCTATAGCAAAAACCTTTCTAAAAAAAAAAAAAAATGGAGTTTATAGGGGCCAAGCAGGTGGCCTACTGGGTTTCCACAGGAGAAAGTGGGGAACTATGGCTACAATTTCTTGCCTTCAGTCTCTCTGGGAAGTGCACAGGCTCTTTTAAGAAAAACTTCTGGGGACCAGCAGGTGGCATGGTGGTTAAGGCGCTGGACATTCCCACATGGCCTGGGCCTGGCGGCTTGCTTTCTCACTTTTTATCTCTCTCTGGTCAAATGAAAAGGAATGAATGAATAAATAAAATTAAATAAATAATTAAAAAAAAAAACCTTCTGAAAGAGAAAGAAACTACATGGACTCTAACACAGAAAGTAATGCGGTAGGACTTCATAGGTACAAAGTACACACCTTCAAAAAGTCTATTTTTAACACTGTAATTGGGTAGCCCTGGTAAGACCAGGGCCTCAAAAAATTGGATTAAGACTCAGAATTGTTCCTCTCCACGGAAATCTTTAGTAAAAGGCGAAAGATTTATGCGATCTGAAGAGAAACCAGAGTATACTTAAGGAGCACTGTTTAGGACTGCCCAAGGGAGGGAGTACTCATAGCACTTACGGTGGCTGACCGCCCGCGCGGTGCCACCTCCTGCGTGGAGTCTCCGGGAACCGGAACGTCCCGCAGGCACTGAGCCCCGCGGCCGTGGGCGATCGCGCGGGTGGCTGGAGTCCCGGGAAGCGGCTTTCCGCGGTGCACCACGGGTATGCAAATTGCCGGCGCCGGGCGGGTCCGGGACGCCGCGGCAGGGATGACTCGGCGGGGCGCGGCGGGAGCGCCGCATCCGCGGCTCTCGCTGCTCTTTCCTGCGGTCTGTCTGGGACCTGAGGTCCGTTTGCTCAGAGTGGTGTGGACGTTTCCCACCGGTGCCTGGTGCGGGGTGCCTTACGGGGCTGGGACTGGTAAGCGTTACTCCTGTCGTTCTTTACCCGCAGGGGAGTCCCCAGCGGAGACCCGGGAGACAGAAGCGAAAACAGCCAGGCACACTCAAAGGCAGGGCACGTCCTCTTGGAGGAGGTCGCACCCAGGTCATCTTGGACAATGATTTGATTAGGTCAAAGGTGGTGGGAGGGTGCTCTAGGGAGAGGGAATGGTACCCGAAGTTACAGGGGCGAAGACCAGTAGGAATTCGGTCGGAGGGCGCCGTGAATTTGGCGGGGTCGCCATGTGGGGCTTGGGTGGTGGAAGGGGCTGGATCTAGTCGCGCCTGGCAAGAGTTTTAAAGTCGTCAGAGGGGAGCCACGAAGGGTGTTGAAGTCGGAGGGCTGAGTAGTGCGGGGGCCACACGGGTGGGCTGCCTTGCGAGCAGTTCTGGACTATCCCTGAAACCGGAAGAGGTGAGTGCCCAAGGCTAACCATCTGCCCGACGGAGCGAAGGAGCGGAATCCCCTTCCTTAGCTGCTGCCACCAGGACACTTCCACGTTTCAGGATTGTTCACTAAGGATGCACCAGAGTAAGCTCTCTAGCAAGCTGACGTCTGTTCAAGCCGCAGAAATAAGCAGCACCTGAGAAGGTGGGTCGTGACACCCTTGGCTCTAACCTTCCTGTTTCACAGGTGAAAATGCTGTGGCTCAGTGGGGTCAGCTAACTTGTAGGTAATCAGCTCCTAAGTGCCAAAGGAGCCTGATCTTGTCTATGCTATTTTGGCCCAAGGTCCCCCATAATGACCCAAACACCAGTGGACTCAAATCTCCAGCCTCCATCCCTGGGTGTGTGTATTCTAAGGTCTAAGCCAGCTTCCTCTTGGATGCATTTTACTGTTGATTGAGCCTGGCCTTCGTCCCTGGTGCGGGGTGAGAAGGCAGTGTTCTGGGGGCAGGATCATTTCTGGTGAGTAGGTGGTTGGAATATCCTGGGTGTGTATGTCTCTCAGTTGAAACTGAGCCCATGGATAGTTGGCAAAGGACTATAAAAGATGTCCCACCCCATTAGGTGAGGCTCTGTGCTCCAGCCCAGGGGCATGGCAGACTGCTCAAGGTCTCTGCACAGTAGGGCCCTTCAACCGTCACAGAACCACAAGCTTAAACACGGCGCCCTCACTGGCTGCTAAATTTCTGAGCAGTCCCCCCAGCAGGCTGACTGCAAGCCCAGAAACCTTTGCCTTGCAGGTTGCTCTGGGCCCTGGCTTCCTTCCCATGTGCACACCTCCTACATTATCTCCCTAGGCCCTGCTGTCCTGTGTCTGCTTCAGCTGGCCACTGTCCGATCTGCTTGCATGTCACCCTGCTGCATGGCTTTGCCCCTCTGCCCATACGCCCGGTCAGACCAAACCAGAAGGTGAGAGATGAGTCTGGAGAGGTGGGCAGGGCTGCCACACAGCAGGGCGTAACACCAAAAAAACTATCATTTTGTGTACTAAGCACTTAATCTGGATCCCGGTGCAAATATATGACAGGAATTCAGAATCTGGGGTCTTTCCCACTTAGAACTAGAGAGAAGCACCCCATAAGTCACCTCTAATGTCTGATCTTCATTTGCAGACTCCTAACTCTGTCCACAGAAAAGCACCAAAGCCCTTTGAAATGAGTTCATATAGAATATATTTCATTCTTTAAAAATAAAACTTTCAGCATAGCTAACATCTATATGTACTACAAAAATAAAAATCTTCATATAAATAACTTAGGTGGAGGAGGTGAGCAAGGACTCAGAGTGCCTTCCAGAAGCCACGCAGCACTGGGGGCCAGGACTGGCAAGCCGGGGCAGAGGACCCTCAGGCCGTGTGTGCTGGGCAGCCGCGGTGTGGACGGGACCCGGGGCGGGGTTGCGCTGCAGTGCTGGGCAGCCGCGGTGTGGACGGGACCCAGGGCGGGGCTGCGCTGCAGTGCTGGGCTTTCGGCCCCACCAGAACACAGACCCAGGCACACGTGGCTCAGCATGCCGGGCTGCTGACGCCCTCGCAGGTGGCTGCTCTGGGTGGGTCTCAGGGAGTTGTTTGATGGCTGAGTTGGGTAAGATGTGACAGCAGCCACAGCAGGGTCCCTTAGTACCCCACCCGTTGCTTCCCAGTGACTTCATGGGGCCCTAGCGGGTTCTCCTGATCACCAGCTTTCACGCAGTGGCTGGACATGGTCCTCTAGCACTGAGGTGGTCAGAGCCGTTGGCAGCTAGGGTGATGGCAGAGGACCAGGTGGACTCATCGGAGGCTGAGTGGACATAGGCACCAGGCAGCGGGGGTGGGGAGAGGGCCACGGTCATGGAGGTAGTCACTCTGGCGAAGCTCTGGGGCGGGGGTGGGAGCCACGCCCCACTTGAGCCCACCTCCCCGTGCAGCCGGGGGGCTCAGGACCTCTGGGCTCTCCTTGTATGACTGTACCACCTGGAGGGAGACACCAGCCCCAGTGAGTTCCAGAGCTACGGGGGCCGCAGTCCCCTTTGGCACTGGAGGCTGGAGTCCTTGTCAGCCTCTAGCAGGAGATTGGAGAGCCCAGGCGACAGGATGTTGAGGCCTGAGGTAAACCCTACACCTTGCTCTGAATCTAGAAAGGTTCAGGTGGGTCCTTTGAAGAAGCCAGGAGGGCAGAAAGGCAGGGGCATGATGTCTGAGGAGAGGTGGCACCTTTTGGGGAAGGCCCGTGGGAGCTGAACCCTGCATCCAGGCCACGGAGGGCATTTTGTCCTGACTCTCTCCCTTCCCCTGCCTGTTCCCACCCTGTCCCCTAGGCTGGGTGTGGTCACCTCTGGCGGGGGTCCCAGGATGGACAGCAGCACAGGCAACAGCACGAGTCCATGGAGGAGGCCCAGGAGTGTGAGCACTGTCAGCACCACAAAGAAGTACCTGGGGGGCGTGGGGGGTCAGTCTGGTGGCAAGGCCAGTGGGTGGGCCCCACCTCCTGGCCCCAGCACCACCTACCTGACTATGAAGTCAAAGTTGGAACCAGCAAGCATGAGCAGACCCAGCAATGTGGAGACAGCTCCGTCGGTCACGGGGGCAAACGTGTGCTCGAGGGCTCGGGCAGCCCGCAGGTTCCGGCTCCCCTGGGCGGTCAGGAAGCCCTGGGGGAACACAGCGGTCCTGGACCTGCTCCTCTGCCAGCCAGGGCCAGGTCATCCATGTCCCCAGCTGCTACTCAGATGAGTCCCCGAGGCTCACCCATGCCGTGGCCCCCAGGAGAGGTGATCTGAGTTCATGGAGATGGCCCAGGAAAGATGCATGAGTCCATTTAGTCAGGTGACACTGTACGTGTGTCTGCTGAGGGTGGACACAGGGATGTCCAGGACAGAGTGGGCTAACTACAGCCTGTCGCTTGTTTTGTAAATAAAGTTCTGTTGAAATAGAGCTGTGTTGTCTATGGCTGCTTTTGTGCTATAGCAGTCTACGGCCCACCAAGACTGAAGCGAACTTCCTGCCCCCTTTACAGAAAGTTTGTCGGCCCCTGGTCTAGAGGATAAGTTATTTCTCAGGGTGCCGTTTCAGAGGATTTCTTTTTTCTTTTCTTTTTTAAAAATTTATTTTGAATTTTATTTATTATTATTCTTACATTTTGACCAGAGAGAGACAGAGAGTGAGAAAGCAAGCCGCCAGGTTTGGGACTTGAACCATGGTAGGCCATGTGGGAGTCCAGCACCTCAACCACCACGCCACCTGCAGGCCCCTCAGAAGATTTCTAATTAAAAAAAAAAAAAATTGCTATAGGATGCTTGTGCTCATATGCTCACTGGAGAGAGAAAGAGACAGGAGAGAGAGAGAAAGTGAGAAAGCACCTTGTGGGGAGATTCTGGGCATGCCTGCCTGCGACTGGGTCCAAGACTGAACTGCAGCTGGCTGTGTGGGATCCAGCTGCCTTAACCATGCCATCGGCTGGTCTGAGTTCTAATTTTTGGTACTTTTCTGCACGCTTGTTTTTCCCCAAAAAAGCATGTTGTTATTTTTATAGTTAGATGAATACATGGTGGTACAGGCAGTCGGGTACCGCTGCATAAGCTAGAGCCATATTGCAAGGCTGTGGATTCAGATCCCTAGAGCACCCATATGCTGGGCGTTTCTGCTATCTGGAGAGCTGGGGGTGGACCACAGTGTGGTAAGACCCTGTCAAGGGTACCTGTCCCTCCCAAGAAGTAAACTTAAAAAAAAAAGGGTCAGCCTATGGCCTGGTGGTTAAGGGAGCTGAATCCCACAGGCCAGCTGTGTGGATCCAATCCCAGTCCTGGTGGCTTGAGGAACATGCTGGGGGTGTGTGCGCATGGGTGCACCTAATCCCGACAGGATGGAGAAATGGAGAAGGGACTGTGGCATGACCACACCCTATGGGGGGTGCTTTCTCCCTCTCCTCGCTCGCTCTTTGGACAGTGTGTGCTTTATTTAATAATCACGGGAACCAGCAGTTAGCGTAATGGCTATGTCGCTGGACTCCCACGTGGTCGACCGCGGTTCGCGTCTCGGACCCGGTGACTTACAACTCACGCCGGGCGCGTGTGCGTGCGTGCCCAAGATCCCGAGAGGAGATTGGAGAGAAGGGATTGCGGCGTGACCATCCCCCCTGGGGGGTGATTTCTCGCTTTCTGTCTCTCTGTCTCTCTCTGGTCCTGTCTGGCGAGTGCACGTGCCCTATAGCGAAAAACCTCTCCAAAAAAAAAAAAATCAGTAATAGGGTGACTGGGGAGAGAAAAGAAGGGACGTTTGTGGGGTCTGGCCAGGTTTGCGCTGGTGCTCTGTTCCCTGCCCCGCCCCTGTGCCATTGTCTCTGCAGAGAACACAGCTCTGAGACAGGCCTGCGCCCTCTTCAGGCCTAGTACCTCTGTCTGGGTGGTGTCCCTCCCTGAAGCCCATGTTGCCACCTCACCTGCTGCCATCCCGTTTCTTTGACCCCCTTTCACAGTCAAGTCAATCATAAGAAAGGATGCCTCCCATTTTCTCACCTTCCATTCTGTCCTCACCCTATTCTAGTCAGGCTGTTGTCCCTCCCTCCCTCCTGAAATGGCTGTTTATTTGTGTACACATTTATTATCTCTCTCTTAACGTATAAGGAGGCCAAGACTGTGCTTAATTTATTCCCAGTTCTTACACAGTCCTACACAGAAAGTATTCCCTCTGGTTTTTGCTATAGGGTGCATGCGCTCTCCAGAAAGACAGAGAGAGAGACAGAAAATGAGAAATCAACCCCCAGGGAGATGGCCACGCCACAACCCCTTCTCCTCCATTCTACTCTCAGGATCTTGGGCGTGCCACACACACACACACACGTGCCTGGCCTGAGTTTAAGCCACTAGGTCCGGGACTCGAACTGTGGTTGACTACATGGGAGTCCAGTGACATAGCCATTACGCTAACTGCTGGTCCTGAGAAAGTACTCCCTGCTGACCTTGATGAATACCGAATCAGCTGACCTGCCCTCCCCCCAGGGGCCTGGGCTCACCAGAGCCACGTGGACTGTGAACTCGACACCAATGCCCACTGAAGCCACGAGGATCACCACAGGAATGGCGCTCAGCTTGATGCCCAGGAACCCCATGATACCGAAGAGCTCCACGGTCATCATCGTCAGGACCAGCACCTGGGGGAGGCAGGACTCACCCAGTGCCCTGGCAGGGGGCGCGCTGCTGGTCTCTCCACTCCCACCCCTGCAGGTACTCACCACGAGGCCAGCCGTCCAGGGGTTGAGCAGCAGCAGGGCACAGACGAGGAACGTGCACACGAGCAGGATGCAGATGGCCAGCAGGAAGCAGCGCCGCAGGCCCAGGTACTGCTCCCAGAAGAGGAAGGGGGAGCCACTGGGGTAGGCACGCACACCCGGCCTGGCTGGCCTCTGCGCACGCTGCCCGGGCCCCCTCGATGGCCTCCACAAAGTCTGCCGTCTTCTGGAGGCCGTGCAGCAGGAAGGGGAACTGGGCAAACTCCAGAGGCTGGGCCGCTGGGACTGCGGAGGAGCAGGGAGAGCAGTGGGGGTGGGGGGTGGTGAGCACGGACACAGTGGGCAGGGCCGCTGGGCAGGGTCTGAGGGGGCTGAGCCTCTCGCCATGCTCCCCCCAGGACTCACTGCGCAGGTTCTCCCCGGTGGTGTCGTACTTGTCGTGCAGCCACTCGGGAGGCGGCGGGTAGAAGTTAGCCTGCGAGGCTGCCAGACCCATAGGGTCGCTGCTCACCCACATGGTCAGCCCCACGTAGAAGAGCTCGGGTGGAATCAGTCCCTCTTTGTCCACTAGCTTCCTTGAGGTCAGCTGCAGAGGTAGAGCGCGCTGAAGGCTAGGCCCGTGAGGCCTGGAGCCTGTCTATGCTCCCCCAGCACTCCAGTCCTTTCCCGACCTGGCTGAAGTCCAAGGGTTCCTGAGCATCCCCAGTCTGGATGAGCAGCTTGTAGGCAAGGGCCCCGTCCTCGGAACCATTGCGGTACGAATGGCGGGTGATGCGCCCAGAGGCCCAGTCTTGGTCAAAGGCAGCCTGGATTCCTGGGGGAGCAGAGGACTAGTTAGCCTGTGGCCCCAGAAGTTCTCCCTGCAGCACCCCTCCCTGCTGGTCCCCTCGCCTCACCCTGTAGCCAGTCACGGTAATAGTGCAGCCAGGTGCGGGGTGCCTGGGTGGCAGGCGGGGGCAGCACGGCCTTGAGGGAACTGAAGCGCTGGTGCAGATCAAAGAGGGCGCGTTGGGAGTAGGCGTAGTCAAAGCCACCCTGGGTCACCAGGGCCACCTCATACAAGGAGAAGTACCTGAGCTGGGCACTCAGGAAGGCATGCTCCTTGGTGCCCTGAGGCACCACATCAGTCAGGGCCAGCCCGTCCTGTACCAAGGTGGCTCCATAGAGGCTTAGGCCCACTAGAGCCCCAAAGAGCACCAGCACCATGACCTATGGGAAATGAAGGTGCGCTGAAGGCTCAGGGCTGCCCTCCTACCCTCAGGGGGTGCTCTGGGCCCTTTGCCCTCTTGGGGCCCGGAGACACAAACCCTCAGTCCTCCTTCACTGTGTCTTACCTTGGTATGGGACTGGAGCAGCAGGGGTGCAAACCGGTAAGCGGGCGAAATGGGCAAGATTCCAGTGAGCACAGGGCGGAGACCTGCAGGCTGTCTTCTGCCTGGTGCTTTCCTCCTGGCCTAGAAGGTCTCGTGTGGACCCTCCAGGGCTGAAGAGCTCAGAGCCCGGTGGGGTCAGAGGGCGGGGCCACCAGGTGGGCTTGGGGAGGTAGGACGGTGACCACGTGCTGGCTGCTGGCTTCACAGTGGGTAAAGGCTTGAACCGTGGCGGTCAGGTGGGTAATGCCCACCGGTACTGTCCCATCCCCCAGCTCCTGGGGCAGAATCTGAATCACCCGGGCAGAGCAGGGGCTGGAAGAGGCAGAGAGTGGATGACAGGTCTCTGCCTTGACATGCTGGGGAGGGGACAAACTGGGATGAGCTCAAGCGGGAAGGGGGGCAGGGCACAGGGACGGCACCTGGAGAAGCAGCAGAGCACATCGAGGCGCTGGCAGTGGCGCCGGCGCAGATCCAGGCTCAGGACGGCTGGGAAGACAAGCATCACGGCTGCGAAGTTGCAGCCGACCACTATGGCCGCCTGGGGAGGGGACGGGTACAAAGGCTGGATGAAGCCTGCCCCCAGCTCCACACCCCTCTCAGCCTTCCTGTGCGCGAGGCCTCACCTGCAAGGAGAAGGCCCGCAGTGCAGGGATGGGAACTAGGGCGGCCATGAAGAAGGCGACCATGTTGTTGATGGAGGTGAGTGTGACACTGGTGCCTGTGCGCTGCAGACACTCCCCCGTGCGCTCCTGCCAGGACAGAGCAGGGACATGCCCTCAAGTTACAGGAGAGGGGGCCATGGGCCTTCAGGATAGAATCAAGAGGAGGCTGGAGAACTTGGATGGCAACAGTAACACTGCAGGGGCTATTCGTACCACTGATGTGTCACCGTGTCATGTGTTCTAAGCTTTCAGCCTCAACGCCCTCACTGTTCTCAGGATAGTCCTTAGGACACAAGCAGTTACTACCCCATTTACAGATGGAGAAACCAAGGCACAGAGACTAATTAGTAGCCTGAAGTCACTCAAACCAAGTGACTTTTTTTTTTTAAAGCTTTGCTATAGGACGTGTGCACTTGCCAGAGACAGAAAGTGAGAGGGCACCCTCCATCCCTCCTCCTTCACTCTCCTCAGGACTTTGGGCGTGCACACCCACCTGCCCGGTGTGTTTCTCATGCTACTGGGTCCGGGACTCTAACTGCAGTCAGCCATGTGGGATTTAGCTGCCTTAACCACCATGCCATGGGCTGGCCCCCAACAGGCTCACAAATACTCTGAATTGCCGCAGCTGCGCGAGCCCAGGCTGGAGCACAAGCCTCACCTGGAGAGGGGTGCCAGGGGGAGCCTCTGTGAAGGCATGTGCCAGCAGGAATACGTCATCCACGCCAATTCCCAGCGCCAAGAAGGGCAGCACCTGGAGGGCAGAGGGGCGGGCAGCTGGAGGACCCGTGTAGCCGGGGGTCGGCACCTGGAGTCCGGCCTGCAGTCCTGGCGTACCTGAGTAGTGGCAGCATTGAAGGTGATGCCAAGCAGGGCACAGAGCCCAAGGCCTGAGGCCACTGCCAGGGCCACCAACAGCACCCCAGCAAGGCCCACGGCACCCTGTGACTGGGCGCAGTCCCACCGCAGCATCGTCACGCAGGCGTAGGCTAGCTGTGGGGAGAGAGGACATGGTCTCAGACAGGGGTTCCAGGGTGGCCGCTGGGAAGAGGTGGGGCCAGTGCCAGGAGCTGCACCTACCATGAGCAGGTAGCCTCCCGCCACTCGGGCAGCACTGACTTCAGAGAAGGCGTGCAGGATGTCATCCAGGGTGGTGGAGGAGAAGGCGTGGACCTGCTGGGACGCGTTCTCAGGCAGGGCCTCCTGAGCCAGCTGGAGAGACAGGGTGGGTCTGAGGGGGCGGAGGAGCAGCAGCTGCAGGGCGCACCTGTCCTTGCCCACACTGACCTGCACGAAGCGTCGCTGCCAGGCCTGCAGCACCGTGCCAGCCTGCTCCTCGCTCCAGCCGATGTCGTGTGTCTGGTAGTCTCCCCGGAAGTGCTCATACAGCTGGCGGGGACTCATTAGCAGGAAAGTGCTCTGCAGGGCCTCTGCCCTGGGGAGGGTGCAGGAGAACTAGGGATCAGAGCTGGCAACACACCCTGTCGGGGGGCGCAGGGGGTTTTTGCCAGAGCTGCCTGGCATTAGAGTGTAGATTCCCACACCTGGATGCCCTTGTCCACTCTCCGGGGAGGCCATACCTCAGCAGCTGTCCTTGGGGGTCTCTGGCTATGCCTCCCAGCAACAATTCCTCCTGCCAGTGCATAAACTTGTGGGAGAAGCCATGGCAGCCCCCCCCTCAGTTCCTGAGCCACATTGGGAGCCTGGAGGAGGGGAGGGGAAGGGTTTCACATTCAAGGACCGGTTGTCCCCAGGCTCGCACCTTCAGGAACCACACCTGCCGCACAGCTCAGCGAACCTCCTGAGCCTCTTGCCTGCTCTGTTAGAGTGAGCAGCTAGGCCCTGCAGACAGGAGGCCACGAGAGGGGCAGAGGCCTGGAAACAGGCTGCTGGGAGGGGCAGGCCTCACTGTGGTGTTTTGGAAGAAGAACCACTTTCATAGGGCACAGGATAGTTGGGAAACTAGACATGATAGTCGTGCTTAGCTATTTTGTTTTTCGTTTCCATGTACAAATCTATTTTGATAAAGTCCAGCTTCATGCTTAGAAAAGGAAAAAAGGGATTCATATGCCACTTGAGAGTTCCTTAGGAGAACTGAATGGGAACGGAGCACTCCAGCACAGAATGGGGGCAGGGTACCAATGTCCAGAGCCCAGAGCACCAGCAGCTCACTCTCAGAACAGAGGAACAGGCAGAGGAGAAAGCGAAGGGGCACAGCCTTTACCTGGCAGACCTGGTGGAACCCACCTGCCTGCTGTGACGATTGGGGGCACTAGGTGGGCAATGCAGGTCGTCGGGGTGCAGACAGGGGCGCCCCACGTAGGCCTGGCCCACCTGTGCCTTGGCTAGTAGCTCCCGGAAGCCTTCAAGGGAGGCGAAGGGGCCCAGCTCCTCTAGCAGCTGCTGTGGGTCCAGGTTGGTCCACTGGATATCTGGGCGACCCCTGGGGGAAAGGCCATGGTTGTTGAGGGTCAGGGCCCCCTGCTGTATCCCCCTTCCTCTATCCCTACCCTAGGGAGGGCGTGTGAGACTCACACCAGGTTGCTGCGGTGAGCTGTGGATGGACACAAGGGACTGGGGGACATGGGCGGACAGACTTAACACATGGAAAGGGGCCAGAAAGCCCCCCAAGTCCCTAGCAAGCCATCTACCTTGTTTCTAATATAGAACCATATGGCACTTGCCTGTAACAGGTTTCCTCTCTGGCCTAGGCAACAGCTTAGCTGCTACTCAGTTAATTCCCTCTAGCAAAATCTCTTTCTGGGGAGCCTCTTTGTCTTTTGCTCAGATCTTACAGATCTTCCTGTTTTGTGCTCAGACAGGTCTTCCTTGCTTTCAGAGACAAGAAGGGGCATGTGGGGAGAGCCTTGGGGCAGCCCGTGCTCTGACTCTGGCCAGGGAAGTAGTTCAGACCTTGGTGAGGTTTTGATCAGCCTCTTTCCCCACCCCTTCAGCCCTCCCTCCTGCTGGAGCAGCCCCAGGAGCGGTGGGTGGAGGCACTCACGGCAAGTAGGCAGAGCCCCCTTGGAGTTTGGCTCCCTCCCAGAAGCAGTCGAGGGGAGTGAGGATCACGCAGGGAAACAGCTTCTCAATCATCTGCCAGGGACACCGCAGGCCACATCAGTCCTGTCCCTCAGCTCCTTTCCCCTTGGCCTTTGTAGGCTGCCCTCTGCAATTGCCCCGACCTTCGCCTTCTGGAGCCTCTGAGCCTCCCCCCCCCTCACCCACCTGCCTCGGGGAACAGCTCAGGGTACTCACCCGCTCAATCATTCCATTTTCAATAAGGGGAACTCCTGACTTGTAGCAGATTTTGTTCAAATCCCAGGACCTGCAACAGCCAGGGGCAGGTCAGTAGAAGAGGGGATTCCCACTGCAGAACTGCCCCAGCACACCTCGCCCCAGCTGCTCAGGGGCTCAGTCAGACTCACTTTCCGTAGAGCGATACTTGCACTTTACTGGCAGTGAGGGCTGCCTGGAGGTGGAGGCTAAGTGCCTCAGGTGTGAGGATGTTCTCTCCCTGCTGGCGTGCAGTCTGTATCAGCATCTGGGAGGTGTACGCAGTTTCCTCTCCCAGCTTCTCCTTGGTGTAATGCAGCTCCTGGCTCACCCGGCTGCCCACTGCCAGAGCAGAGAGAGAAAGCTGGAGGGGACGATCCCGGCGGATGTAGTCACCCCTGTGGCCTCCTCAGCAAGTGAAAGAAGTACTGCTAGATGAGCCCCCATCTTCAGCCACACCCGGGCTGAGCCCCCAGGCCCCTGCCCTTCTAAAATCTGGAGCCCTGCCAGGGAAGCAGCATGGCCTCCACTGCGCGGCTCCATGGACTTCCTGTGTGGTCTGGGGTTTAAGCGTGAACAGGTGGGCTGGGTTTGGGACAAAAACCTGTGCATGCAAACCAGCATGAACTGGGCCTGGGCTGTGGTTATGGGGCACCCTGGGAAGGAAGCCCACTCAGGCCCTCTGCTTTGGTTCGGAGGACAAGGACAGCAGAGGCCCATAAGGAGGGGCTCCTAAAAGAACAGGTCTGGGCTGCTTCCCAGAGCAGGTGGCCCCTGGCAGTGGTTTGTATGCACACACCTCTCTGCAGACCTCTCAGAAGACAGGATAAGACTGTGGGTGATAACGGGGAGGGGGAGGAGAGACTTCTTCCCCATGCTCCCACTCTCCCACTCAGCAGGTACTCAAGGGCCCAGGCAGGGGTGAGACCAAAGTGGGCCAAGGGGAAGGCAGGTCTGACCCCTTTCACCAGCCTCACTGTCCGGCACAGGCAGCCCCAGCACCATGCCTCAGTCTCCTTGACCTAGGGCCCCTCAAGTCCTGCATTTTGCTGGCCTCGGAGTCTTGCTCAGTAACCAGAGTCTGGGGGAGGTGGGAAATCATGAGGGGTTATGACCAGGAGGGTGCCAGTGCCAGACCCACCCCTGGTGGCTCTGGGGACTTGGTCTGGTCTCACACCCAGTTCTGCTTCTGTTGGTCACTGCTGCCCCCTGTTGGTCACTGCTACCCACTTCTCTGAGACTCTAGCCCCACCCTTTCTTTTCAAACCCACATACTGTCCTCACTTACAAGAGCCCCAAGCCCTTGGTGAACCCCAACACAGATCTGCCCATATGCTCACATGCCCCACCCAAGGCCCACTCTGGCCCTTCCCTCAAGACTACAGTCTCCCACAGCCAATCCGCTCCCCTCCTGTCAAACTCTACAGGCCAGCTCTTCCTTCCCACGGCATTCCCAGGCTGCACTGCAGTGTGGCCGCCACCTGGAAGGAAAGGTGGGGAAGACAGAGATGAGCTGCCCATGTGGGTGAGGGCAGGAGGCGCGGAGGACAGAAGAAACCCAAAGAGGCCTGATAGGAAGGCGAGAGAAGGAAACACTGATGATTCAAGATACAACATCAAAGGAAATAAAGAGTCTTCAAGGAAAAAAAAAGGGGAACAAAAAGATAAACCTTAGATCAGCTGGTGGCATAGAGGTTAAGACACAGGATCCCACATGGCTGACAGCGTGGTTTGAGTCTCAGACTTGGTGGCTTGTGATTTCTTTTTTTTTTGAGAGAGATTTTTGCCACAGGGCATGTGTGCTTGCTGGAGAGATAGACACAGAAAGTGAGAAATCACCCCTCAGAGGAGTTGGCCATGCCACAATCTTTTCTTCTCTAGTCTCCTCTTAGGATTTTGGGCATGCACACACACATGCCTGGCATCAGTTTCAAGGGGCTGAGTTGGGGACTCAAACCATGGTTGGTTATGGGAGTCCAGCGCCTTACCACTAGGCCACCTACTGGCCCTGCTCATGGTGATTTCTCTCTTTCTCTCTCTAGTGAGTACGTGCACCCTATAGAAAACTAAAAAAGCAGGGGGCTGACAGGTGGCATGGTGGCTAAGGGGTGCTGTACTCCCATATGGCTGACTGTGGTTCAATTCCCGAACCTGGAGACTTGTTTTCTCACTTTCCCTTTCTTCTTCTTCTTCTTCTTCTTTTTTTTTTTTTTTTTTTTTTTGAGAGGTTTTTGCTATAGGGCGCATGTGCTTGCCAGACAGACAGAGAGAGACAGAGAGACAGAAAGCGAGAAATCACCCCCCAGGGGGGATGGTCACGCCGCAATCCCTTCTCCTCCATTCTTCTCTCGGGATCTTGGGCATGCACGCATATGTGCCCGGCATGAGTTTTAAGCCACTAGGTCCGGGACGCGAACCGTGGTTGACTACGTGGGAGTCCCGCAACATAGCCATTACGCCAACTGTTGGTTCCCTCACTTTCCCTTTCTTTGGGGAGGGATTTTTTTTTTTTTTTTTTTTTGCTATAGGGCACGTGCGCTCACCAGACAGACAGAGAGAGACAGAAAGCGAGAAATCACCCCCCAGGGGGATGGTCATGCCGCAATCCCTTCTCCTCCATTCTCCTATCGGGATCTTGGGCATGCATGCACATGCGCCTGGTGTGAGTTTTAAGCCACCGGGTCCGGGATGTGAACCGCGGTCGACTACATGGGAGTCCAGCGATATAGCCATTATGCTAACTGCTGGTCTCTCACTTTCCCTTTCTCTCTCTCCCTCTCTCTCTCTCACTCTGTCCCTCTCTGGTCAAATTAAAATAAATAAAGTTAAATAATAATAAAAAAAGAAAACTAAAAAAGCGAGCAAACAAACAGAAAACACAAGCTAAAAACAAACAAAAAAAGAGAAGACATAGGGACCAGCAGGTGGCGTGGTAGTTAAGCGCTGGACACTCCCACATGGCCAACTGTGGTTTGAGTCCTGTACCTAGCACCTTGCTTTCTCACTTTCCTCCTCTCTCTTTCTCTCTCCCTCTGTGTCTCTCCCTGGTCAAATTAAAATAAATGAATAAATAAAATAAAATAAATAATTCTTTAAAAAGAGAGAGAAGACAAACCTCAGCAGATGATGACAACACAAGGACAGATGAACTGGGATGTACTGTGCAGGAATAGACAGCGGGTGTTGAAGAGAGGACAAAGCTCTGTACAGACCTGACTTTGAAGCTTGGCGCTGACGCTTCATCTATGTGTTGGGCAAATTACTTATTCGGAGCCTCAATTTCCTCATCTGTGAAATGGGGCAAATGCCTCTCTTGGTAGAATTAAAATCAATGCAGGCACAACACTTAGGGAATTGCCTGGCATGTGGTAGGTAAGGATATGCAATTGTTGCTTAATAGTTACTGGGTGGTGGGCAGTGCTGCATGATACTGGAGCCACATGGGAGGTCTGGGTTCAGATCCTGGGTCAGTCTAAACACATCATGTGTGCTTGTGATTCTGTTTTTTGTTTGTTTGTTTGTTTTTGTTTTTGTTTTGTTTTGTTTTTGAGAGGTTTTCGCTATAGGGCGCGTGTGCTCGCCAGACAGACAGAGAGAGAGACAGAGAGATAGAAAGCGAGAAATCACCCCCTGGGGGGATGGCCACGCCACAATCCCTTCTCCTCCATTCTCCTCTCGGGATCTTGGGCACGCACGCACACGCGCCCGGCGTGAGTTTTAAGCCACCAGGTCCGGGACGTGAACCACGGTCAACTACATGGGAGTCCAGCGACATAGCCATTACGCTAACTGCTGGTTCCCTGTTTTTGTTTTTTGAGAGGTTTTTGCTATAGGGCACGTGCGCTCACCAGAAAGACAGAGACAAACAGAGAGACAGAAAGCGAGAAATCACCCCCCAGGGGGGTTGTCCATGCCACAACTTCTTCTCCTCCATTCTCTTCTTGGGATCTTGGGCACGCACGCACATGCGCCCAGTGTGAGTTTAAGCCACCGGGTCCGGGACTTGAACCGTGGTCGACTACATGGAAGTCCAGCGATACAGCCATTATGCCAACTGCTGGTCCCTGCTTGTGATTCTGGCTGACTGGGAGGCTGAGGAGGAGACTGGTACAGTGAGTCAAGGGTATCTGTCTCTCTCAGAGATAAATAAAATGTATGGGCTGGCTCTGTGGCCTCTGGTTAGTGTAGCCAGACCCCAAACTGTGGCCAAGCACACAGTTTGAGTTCTGAACCCTGAGGCTTGAGAAACATACTGGGTGCAGGTGTGTGAGAGCCCAAAACCCTGAAAGGGAGAAATGGAGAAGGGACTGTGGTGTGCCTATATCCCATGGGAGGTGCTTTCTCCTTGCCCCCACCTCTGCCTCTCTCTGACAAATACATGTGCCCTCTAGAAAAAAAAAAAGATTGCTGGGAGAGAAGTGGTATGACAAAAAATGAGAAAGAACAAGAGGGGAAAGAAAAACAAACTGTAAGTGAGTAGGGAGAACAGACAGGGAGAACATCGAGTCACATATGTTCCAAACTTCTGAGCCTTGGCCCAGCCTCTGTGGTGTAGCTGGTAGCATGCCAGACTTAGAGCTGGAAGCCACATGTCTACTGTGGTTTGTGTCCCAGCTTGGTGGAAAGGGATCATGGCGTGACCAAGCCCTTCCTCTGCTTTCCGTGGTTCTCCTTCCTTCCCTATCTTTAAAGTTTATTACATGGGGGAACCAGCAGTTAGTGTAATGGCTATGTCGCTGGACTCCCACGTAGTCGACTGTGGTTCGAGTCCCGGACCCGGTGGCTTAAAACTCACGCCAGGCGCGTGTGCGTGCGTGCCCAAGATCCTGAGAGGAGAATGGAGGAGAAGGGATTGTGGCGTGGCCATCCCCCCTGGGGGGTGATTTCTCGCTTTCTGTCTCTCTGTCTGGCGAGCGCACGTGCCCTATAACAAAAACCTCTCCCCAAAAAAAGAAAAGAAAAGAATACTACTAATAAATAAAATTAAATAAATAAGTAAATTTTAAAAATTGATAGCACTTACTGCAGGCTTATAGGGGTACACGTGGATCCATCATGGGAGCGTAATTTGGTACAGTATTTGGGGGAAATCAATGTTACAATATGTACGCTCACACTCTTTGCTCTACAAACTTCGAATGTAAGAACTTATAAAACTAGTGTAGGCACTCAGGCTTTCTCTGAATGAAATGGGAGTCATGGTAGTTTTTTTCTTTTTTTAATTTTTTTTGAGAGGTTTTTGCCATAGGGCGCGTGCGCTTGCCAGACAGACAGAGAGAGACAGAAAGCGAGAAATCACCCCCCCGGGGGGATGGCCATGCTGCAATCCCTTCTCTTCCATTCTCCTCTTGGGATCTTGGGCACGCACGCACATGCGCCCGGCGTGGGTTTTAAGTCACCGGGTCCAGGACACGAACCGCGGTCAACCACGTGGGAGTCCAGCAACATAGCCATTACGCTAACTGCTGGTCTCAGTCATGGTAGATTTTGAGCAGAGCAGTGAGATGACCTCTCTCATCACCTAACTAAGTTTACTGAAATTGAGTAGTGAATGACAGTAAGAGTTGGCCACAGGAAGAAGAAAAGAAGTCAAGAAAAGGTGCCCTTGGGGCCAGCAGGTGGCATAGTGGTTAAGGCACTGGACTCTCACATGGCTGACCACAGTTCAAGTCTTAGACCTGGTGGCTTAAAAATTACGCTGGGCATGTGTGCGTGCATGCCAAAAATCACAGGAGAATGTAGACAGGATTGCATTGTGGCCACCGAACTTAGCACTTTTCTCACTTTCCCTCTCACTGTCTCTCTGATTTCTCCCTTACATGTGCATGTGCCCTATGGCAAAAACCCTAAACGGGGCTGACAGGTGTTTGGTGGTTAAGGGTGCTGGACTCCCATGTGGATGACCGTGGTTAAAGTCCTAGACCTGGTGGCTTGCTTTCTCACTTTCCCTCTCTCTCTTTCTCTCTCTGGTCAAATTAAAAAAAGAAAGAAAGAAAGAAAAGTAAAATAATTCTTTAAAAAAAAATACTTAAACAAACAAGAAAAGGTGTTCTGGACCAAGTGGGTAGGGAACGCTGCCAATTGTGAGCCAGGGAGAAGTCAGAGATAATGCCAGAGAAGCATTTGAGTTACGTGATGGAGGGCCTCAGATGTGAGTTAGATGATGGAGGCCTGAGATGTGAGTTAGAATGATGGGGGCCTCAGATGTGAGTTACGTGATGGGGGCCTCAAATGTGAGTTACGTGATGGAGGGTCTCAGGACTAAAATGTGTGCGAAGGCTTGAACTTGACTTTTGAGACGTTTCAGAACCTGGTAGAAATTGGTGGGAAAGTTCTAAGCAGGAAATTGACTTGGTCAGATTCAGATGCACCACGGGGGGGCACTGTGGAGACAGACAGGTCTTCTATCTCCCTTCCCTATTTTTTTTTTAAAGGTTTCTATCATAGGGTGTGTGCTCTCATCAGAGAGAGAGACAGAGAGAGAAAGAAAGAAATCATCCCCCAGGGCATGGCCTCAATTCCCTTCCCTCCATTCTCCCCTCAGGATTTTGGGCACGAATGCACACACGCCTGGTATGATTTTCAAGCTGCAGGGTCCAGAGCTGGAACCACAGTTGGCCATGTGGGAGTCTAGCCCACCCTACCACCTGCTGGCCCCTCCCTTCCTTCTTTTAAATTTTTTTCTTGAGAGAAACTCTCAACATGGTTCTCATGTTACAATCCACTCTAAGTCTCAGCCAGTCCAGATAACAGAAATAGCACAAGCCCACCCACATGCACACACAGCCTGCAAGCTCATGGAGGTCCTAGGACCCAGATCAGGACCCTTCCCATGTGGGTCCAGTTGCATTACCACTGCATTACCACCTGAAAGGCCTAGTGATTACATTACAGAGAACTGGGCTCCCCATAGCATCAGAGGCTGAAACTTGATTAGGTTAAGAACTCATCACTGGGGACCAGCAGATGGCATAGTGATAATGTCGTTGGACTCCCATGTAGTCAACCATAGTTCAGAGTCCCAGACCTAGTGGCTTAAAACTCGCGCCAGGCACATGTGCACGCATGCCCAAAATCCTGAGAGGAGAAGGAATTGCAGTGTGGCCATCTCCCCTAGGGGAGTGATTTCTTGCTTTCTGTGTCTCTGTCTTCAGGTAAGTGCACAAGCCCTATAACAAAAACCTCTCTTAAAAAAAAAAATAATAACCCATCACTGATTCTGTTATCCTTGCCAAGTGACAGATTTAGGCATGGGATGATACACAGTTCTTGCCAAATAGGAATTAGGCTGGGAGGCTTCTGGTAACAAAATTTCCTCAGTTTTGAAAAGGAATGTAGGAGCCAGCAGGTGATGCGGTGGTTGTGGCCCTGGGTCCCACATGACTGACTCAGCAGTTATGGTGGTTTAAAACATCATGCTGTGTGTGTGTGCATGCGCTCAAAATCCCAAGAGAAAAATGGAGAAGGGATTGCAGAGTGACCAAACCTCCAGAGGGTATTTCTCATTTTCCCTCTCTCTCTGGCAATTGCACATGCCCTATGTCAAAAATCTAAAAGAAAAAAGAAAATGGATGTAAGACAGGGACAACTTTTTTTTTTTTTTTTGCTACTGCAGTGGTCACCTTGGTATGACAAGTTTGGGGACAGAAGCCCAACATGCTGACAATGACAGAAGAGAAAGAAAGAAGCCAGGTCCTCCTTGCTAATGTCCTTAAGCTGCTGAATCAACCATCCTGAAACTTCTGTCAGAGTTTTTGTTACAGGGGTCAATAGGTCAATAAAAGTTTTCTTTCTTTCCCTCTTTTCCCTTTTCTCTCTTCCATGTGGCTAAAAACATCCTAAACATTACAATCAAGAGCCTTCTGTCAGACTGCAAAAGGCCTAAATAGAGCAGTGACTACAAGGACCAGCAGATGGTGCAATGGTTGCATCGCTGAACTCCCACTTAGTTGACCAGGGTTCAAGTCCTGGTCCCAGTGGCTTAAAACTGATGCTGAACATGTGTGCATGTGTACCCAAGATCCTGAGAGGAGAATGAAGGAGAAGGTATTGCCTTCCCTGCCCTGGGGTGATTTCTGGCTTTCTGTCCCTCTGTCTCTCCAGCAAGTGCTTATGCCCTACAGGAAAAAAATCTCTCTTTAAGAAAAAAAAGAAAAGAAAAAAGAGCAGTGACTACAAAGGTGGAAAGGATGGGTCTGTTATGAGAGAGATTAAAAAGAAATAATTTACTGGTTTAGTCACCCATGAGGTGAGGTAGATTAACCGAGGCTGGCTACACAGTTTTAGCTTTGGGTATGAACGGAGATGGTAGTTCCATCCATCAATATGTGGCCATCCCCTGCTTCCAAAAATAGAAGAGTTGTATGTTTCTTTTCTTTTCTTTTTTTTTTTTAAAGATAATTATTTTAAAAACATTTATTTATTTATTTTAATTTTGACCAGAGAGGGACAGAGTTTGAGAGGGGGGGGGGGGAGTGAGAAAGCAAGCTGCCAGGTCTGGTACTCGAACCCCAGTCGGCAATAGGGGCGTCCAGTGCCCTTTACCACCATGCCACCTGCTGACCACAAAAAGAGAATTATTTATTTACTTTTATTTCTTCTTCTTCTTTAATTTGACCAGAGAAACAGAGAGACACAGAGAGGGAGAGAGTGAGAGTGAGAGAGAGAGAGAGAGAGAGAGAGAGAGGAAGAGTGAGAAAGCAGCCTGCCAGATCAGGTACTCAAACCATAGTCAGCCAAGTGGGAATCTAGCACCTTAACACCCCCTTCAGGGACAGATCCAATTTAAAACTGTCTCAGTCACTACTCTTATAATTAGTAGTTGGGCTGCACACTGTGATTTTTATTTTACAAACAGTCTCTCAGTGAGCCCTATAACTTTTTTTTTTTTTAAGAATTGTTTTCTTTACCTTTACTTATTCATGTATTTATTTTTAATTTGACCAGAGAGGGGCAGATAGAAAGAGAGAGAGAAAGTGAGAAAGGAAGTCGTTGTGTCAGGACTCGAACCATCGTCGGCCATGTGGAAGTCCAGCACCCTTAACCATCACACTTCCTGCCGGCCCCCCTTTAACTTTTTTTTTAATAGAGATTTTTGCTGTATGGCGCGTGCGTTCACTGGAGAGACAGAGAGACAGAAAGTGAGAACTCACCCTGCAGAGGTGATGGCCATGCCACAATCCCTTCTCCTTCAATGTCCTCGGGATTTTGGGCACGCATATACACAAGCCTGCCAGATCCGGTACTCAAACCCCGGTCAACTACGTGGGAGTCCAGTGACATAACCATTACACCATCTGCTGGTCCCTTTTTAAAAAAAATTATTTATTTTATGTATTATTATTTTTTAATTTGGCCATAGAGAAACAGAGAGAGAGAGAGAGAAAGTGAGAAAACAAGTCACCAGGTCCAAGACTCAAACCATGGTTGGCCACGGTGGGAATCTGGCACCTTAACCACCATGCCACCTGCCAGCCCGAGCCCTTTAGCTTTTACTTGAACAAAAACCAAACAGGTCACAATCCCAGTCCTACCAAGGCAAAGCCGGGAGGACCCTGAACTCTGGCCCAGAACTCTGAGAACCAATGTCCCGTGTCTTCTGCTTTCGGTATTAGCAAAATGGGACAGGAACAACAAATACCCTTTAGTTCTCAGCGATCAGCTCCTCACTGCCTAGGGCACTGCAGAAGTCTTTATTGTGAAGAATGCTCAGCCACAGATCTAGAGAAAAGAGCAGGTCAGGATCACTGCTTTACCTTGTCCCTAACCAGTACAGGACAGAACAATGTTCTTTTTTTCTCCTTTAAATTTAAATTTTTTCTTCCTTTTTGAGAGAGAGAGGCCAGCAGATGGCCTTGATTAAGAGTTTAAGGTTGGATCTCACATGGCTTACTGTGTGATTTGAGTCCCAGGCCCAGAGGCTCGAAAAATCATACCAGGTACAAATGTGTGTATTCCCAAAATCCCAAGGGAAGAATAGCGAAGAAGGGATTGGATAGTGGCTATCTCCCTGGGGGGTGATTTCTCACTTTTCCTCTCTCTCTGTCTCTCTCCTGAGAGCACACACACCCTATAGCAAAACTGAAAGACAAAAAAAAGAAACAAGAAAGAATGAAAGAGCACAAGAGAGACAGAGATAGTATTTTTATTTTTTTAATAATTATTTTATTTAACTTTATTTATTTACTTATTTTTTAATTTGACCAGAGAGGGAGAAAGAGAGAAAGTCCTGCCAGGTCCAGGAATTGAACTGTGGTTGGCCACATAGGAGTCCAGTGCCCCTAACCACCATACAACCTACCAGCCCGGATAGTATTTTTTTTTTTTTTGGAGAGGTTTTTGCTATAGGGCGCGTGGGCTCACCAGAGACAGAGAAAGACAGAGAGACAGAAAGTGAGAAATCACCCCCCAGGGGGGATGGCCACGCCGCAATCCCTTCTCCTCCATTCTCCTCTCGGGATCTTGGGCACGCACGCACACACGCCCGGCGTGAGTTTTAAGCCACTGGATCCGGGACGCGAACCGCGGTCGACTACGTGGGAGTCCAGTGACATAGCCATTACGCTAACTGCTGGTTCCCGAGTATTTATTTTTTAAGAGAGATTTTTGCTATGGGGCATGTATGCTCACTAGAGAAAGTAAGCAAGAAGTCACCCCCCTACTGGGAGGATGGCCACACCTCAATCCCTTTTCCTCCATTCTCCTCTCAGGATCTTGGGCATGCATGTACATGTGCCTGGTGTGAGTTTTATGTCACTGGGTCCGGGACTCAAACCACTACATGGGAGTCTAGCGATGTAACCATTATGTCATCTTCTGGTCCCCAGAGATAGTATTTTTTTTTCTTAAGAATTATTTTAAGGGAACCAGCAGTTAGCGTAATGGCTATGTCGCTGGACTCCCACGTAGTCGACCGCGGTTCGCGTCCCGGACCCGGTGGCTTACAACTCACGCCGGGCGCGTGTGCATGCATGCCCAAGATCCCGAGAGGAGAATGGAGGAGAAGGGATTGCGGCGTGACCATCCCCCCTGGGGGGTGATTTCTCGCTTTCTGTCTCTATGTCTCTCTCTGTCTGTCTGGCGAGCGCACGCGCCCTATAGCAAAAAACCTCTCAAAAAAAAAAAAAAAAAAAAGAATTATTTTAACTTTATTTATTATTATTATCATTATTACTCTCCAGTTTGATCAAAGAGAGAGAGAGAGAGAGAGAGAGAGAGAAAGTGAGAAAGCAAGCCATCAGGTCCGAGACTTGAACTGTGCTCAGCCATGTATGAGTCTAGCGCCTTTAACCACCATGCCACTTGCCAGCCCCCAGAGATAGTATTTTTAATAAGGTCTCATGGTATTCCAATCCTCTTGCCCCAGCCTCCCAATTAGCTAGGACTACAAGCATGCACAACTGTACCAAGTGTGTTTGGGCTGGCCTGGAAATTGAATCCAGGTCTCAAGAGGCTTCCAGCTTCCTAAGCAACTGTAACTGAACTAGACGCTATTCTGAAATAAAGGGGGGAAAGCCTAGGGATGGATTAAAATCTTCTTACAACACTCTCACCCACACAACAGCAAAAAACTGGTGGGTCTAGTCTTTCCTGTGCTCTAGCACAGGATAAGGAAAGGAGGTTCAGGCAGGGTTTAGATGGGGAAGATCTGGGGAAGGGAGACGAAGGGGAGGGAGAATGCTTCTGTAGCGGCAGGAAGTCTAAGAGTCATTTGGGACCACCCAGGCAGCACTGATGTGGGTGGGGGGGGTATGTGTATGTTTGCACATGTGTGTCCTGGGGCTGGGGGCAGGCAGGCACGCACAGAGGAACATCTGCTCTGGACCTCAGGGCTGGCCTAGGGTTTGAATGCATGTGTGAGTCTGCAGAAGGCTGGGGGTAGGGTGGGGATAGGGTACGAGAACCCAAAGGCAGGCAGGCACAGGGAAACATCTGCTCTGGATTCTAGGACTTGCCAGCATTTGAAATAACTCGTGGGTTGAGACTCCAGCCTGAGCCCTGACTGTGGGTATGGGCCTGGGCTGGGGGAAATCTGGAGGAGCCCACAAATGCAAACTTCTCAGGGAAGAACAGAGCAGAGACGGACTGTCACAGGGCTGCCATATGAAATTAGACCTTAGTAAAGAAGAGAATCATGCTGAAATTATTAATAAATCATTTCTATCTAACAATTCCCTTAAGAAAAGAGAACTTAATTACATCTGACCCTGTTGCCTCAAAGTGTGGATTCTGGGGGCTGCTTTTGCACTCAATAGTTGCAGAAGGCCTGCCCAACGATTTAGTCAGTTTGCCCAGTCCTAAGTCTTCTCAGTCTCCTGATCAGAAGTGATCTCTCCCTGCCTTCTCTTACACAGCATAATCAGATTCTGCTTTGTATTATATTAATATTATAGCTATCCCAGCACTTATTTTATTTTTCTTGCTACTGAAAAGTAACGCTTTGTTTTAGTTTTCTTTGTAAACCCTGCTGCACTGTCAAAAGTACACATAGAAGTTGGCGATAAATGTTAAACACCCATAATCACAAATGCATATTCTCTGTACTATTCACAGGACTTCACCATCTGCAAAGATCCACGTGGGTTGCAGCAGGGAGTGATCCTCCTAGATGCACAGATTCACAGGCTCTGGCCTCTCCAGACCCAGGGCCAGGCCTACTACCGCTCAGTGGCCAGCTTTTCACCCCGTTTTTGACTTGGGCTCGCCATACCTAAGCAGGTATGTCCAGTATCCACCACTCACCTTCTACCCAGAGCTGCTCCAAGTCTGTCTCAATAACCGCCACGCGGAGACCCAGGGCCAAGGCCCCAAAGGCTAACAGGCCCAGGAAGAGTGCTTTGCCACAGTGTCTCTGGATCCCACAGCCCAGAGAGAAGAGCAGGCCCTGAAAGTAAGCACGGAGCCAGAGAGGAGCCTTCAGGGTCCCGGCCAGGATCTGGAATGGAAGAAGAGTCAGCCAGGGGGCCCAGTAACAATGCGTGAAATCATTCATTGTCTCCCCACACACATCCTCTGCCAAGCCCTAGGTTCTTGATTTTTGGGTGCAAGACAGAGAGCAATTACACAGACACATCAGGGAACTTGGAAGATTTACCTCCCTCCCTTCCACACCCTTCCCTGACACATAACCTGAGGAAGGCATCGCCTCATTTTCTCCCAGTAGGGTACACACGCGCACGCGCACACACACACACACACCCCTGTTGTCAGGTGAACAGAGGTGAACCCACAGACACACTCATTCTTATTGGCCAGATGACAGAAGACACAGACAGACAGACACTCGGCTGCAAGGCTGTGCTAGCTCTCACTTGTCTTTACAGGCACCCAATGACACATGGCACTTAAAGATATCCCACGTGCAGAAGCCTCAGAGACAGAACTGTTCTCACTCTTCCTTCTCCCAGTTTCCCCTTTACTCACCTGGGGTGCTGCGGATAGAGCTGGGAGTGTGTAGCCCGGGGGCAGATCCCCGAGGGGCGGCGACCGAGCCATGCTGGTGGGGAAGGGGGCGGCGGGCGCCCCTGACCTGCATTATCTGGGTGCTCCCATAGGCTGGACTGGCTCCCTGCACTGCCCGGCTCCACGTGGGGATTCAGTGGGGCAGCGAAGGCACGGACGTGGGTGATGCTGGAATGCAGGAGCGGCTGTGAGCGGCAGGAGTGCAGGGCGGTGTGGGCCCAGGGCGCGGCGCTTAGGGTGAACTGCTCCGTGGGCGGTGGGCCACGGACCGCGGCGGCCGGACCTGGTCCCGAGCGCCGGCAAAACTGCCGGCCCGAAGCGCACAGCGTGTTTCCAGGTGGCGACTGCGGTGCGGGGAGGAGGGAGCCCCAGAAAAAGCGAGAGGACGGGGGGAACGCCCTCCCATTGGCTGAGGGGCAGGCAAATTACCCCGAGCCGCGCGGCCTGATCCGCTGCTAGGTAACGGCGCCGCAGGGGCGGGGCCGACCACCCAGGCAGGGCCACCCTCACGCCGCTCGCCGCCAGCCCGCCCGCGCGGCCCTAGCGGAGCGGCCAGGGAGCCCCTTCCGCGCTGGCCAAGTGTAAGTGAGCACAGGCGGATACTGAGAAAGGGCGTCCACTGGCCCGTTAGGCCATACTTTCCTCCCACCCAGCCCAAACCCAAAACCTTTTTCACTCTTCCCTCCCTCGATTCTTGCCCTCTTTAGTCTCCTCATTCCACGGAGGCCAGTCATCTTTTTTTTCATTGTCAGAAGGCGAGTGCGCTCCTTAGAGGCAGAGAACTCCCGACAGGGAGTGGTCACACCGTAATCCCCTCTCTATTTCTCCATCCTGCTGGGATTTTTCAGCATGCACAAGCAACTGACAAGTTTTACAAGCCGCTGAGGCTGGATTGGAACCAAGACAGGCCATGTGGGACCCGGCTCCCTAACCACTAGACAACTGTGCACTCCAGAGCCATCTCTCTAAAATGCAAACCTGATTATAGTTCAAACACCCGTTCCACTTGGAGCACAGGACGATCTAAGTTACGGCCTTCTCGCCTTTCCTTCCCTCACACCCACCAGTGTTCCTTCCAGCCGGTGCGCACACCTGCAATCCCCTAAACACACCCCACTGTCCTGTGTGTTCCCGCCTTTGTAGGTGTTGTGGTCTTCATCTTGACAATCTTGGAAACTGAACTTGGATCAATCACCCTCTCTTTGTTTGTTTTAAAAGAATTATTTATTTAATTTTTGGACCAGCAGATGGGATAATGATTATGTCGCTGGACTCCCATGTAGTGGACTGCACTTGGAGTTTTGGACCAGGTGGCTTAAAATTTGGCGCTGGGCATGTGTGCATGCGTGCCCCCAATCCTGAGAGGAGACTGGAGAAGGGATTGCCACATGGCCATCCCTGCAGGAGGGTGATTTCTTGCTTTCTGTCTCTCTTGCGAGTGCACGCAGCCTATAGCAAAAATCTCTCTCTCTCAAAAAACAAAAGAGAATTATTTAATTTAATTTATTATCTTTTAATTTGACCAGAGAGACAGAGAAAGGGAAAGTGAGAAAGCGAGCTACCAAGGTCCAGGATTCGAACTGCAGCCACGTGGGAGTCCAGCACCAGCACCTCAACCACCACACCACTGCTGGCCCCAATCACCCCCTCCTTGAAGTCTTCCTTGATTCACACCTTTCTTTTGGCAAATAATCACTTTTTTTTTTTTTTTTAAGTTTTGCTATAAGGTGCATGTGCTTGTGAGAGAGAGAGATAAAGTACCCTTCAGGGAGGATGGCAACACTGCAATCCCTTCTCCTCCATTCTCTTCTTGGGATTTTTGGGCATGCACACACATGCCAGGCATGTTTCAAGCCACTAGGTCTGGGACTCTTAACTGCACTTAGCCATGTTAGGATCCAGCCACATACCCAGCTAGCCCCAATAATTACATTTTTCTTTGTGCTCCTTATCATACTCTATTTATATAGGTATTACTGCATTTATGATACAATTTATATACTTGAACATCTGCCTTCCTCACTAGACAATAAGGTACTCAATAATTGCTGAGTGAGTCATTAAGAGTTGTAGAAACAAGGGTGTAAAGGACGGGTAACATGGAAGAAAAGAGGAAACAGTTCCTCTATTGGACTTTCGACTATCCATCTAAGGATGCTGTTTTTGCTGGGTTCCTCAACGAGTGGTGAAATAGGGCAAAACCAGTATTCCAATATAGTAAGGTTGGGAAAGAGAAAACGCAATCTCTAATAAACCCACTATTCTAAGAGCTATTATAATCTCTGACCAATTTCTTGGTCAATTCTTCCAGACTTTTTTGTTTATCATTACATCATAAATATTTCATGCTACTACATAGTGTTTGTATCAGTCATTTGGAGAATATGCTTAGGACAGATTCCCAGAAGTGAGGTTGTTTGGGTCAAAAAGTATGAACGTTTTTATGGCTCTTGCTCCATATTGCCAAACTTTTTTTTGGAAATGTATGTGATTAACATCATTGCCACGGCCTCAGTCCTGAGAAAAGGGAAACTTTAGGTTGAGGAGGTGAACACCTAATAGGTTTGTCACTTCCATTGGTCCATAAATCCAGCGAAATGTCTGTAGATAACGAGTATGTGTAGGACACTGTTAGCCAAGTAGCACCTGCACATGTAAAGCTGCTTACGTGCACAGTGCTTTCTCCCCATCATAGAGGAGGCATTTTGTCTTCACTGTGGATAAAGTGTACCCCCAGAAAATCTCTGGAAACAGAAATGGCCTCTACAACGTGCTGTGTGAGCTCCTCACTTGCTCTTGGGGCTATAGCTAATGATAGAGAATGGCCTATCAACACCAGTGTCAGCAAGGCTAGCAGTAGAGCTGCTTTGCTTTAAGTAACTCTTTAGATTTTCCTTATTAGACTCTGTAAGACATATAGTCCATGGAGAAATAGAGCTGGCCCTTGTACCAGAGGCCCATCACTGCTAACAATAGTAGCAGAATCCAGCATTTCCACAGATATTTCCAAGGCAGGGCCTACCCTGCCCCGAGAAAACTTCTTCGTTGTAGTCCAAAGACCAGGGTGAGAAATGGGTTTGCAGCTCTAGACTTTCCAGCCTAGGGCCTAATGCCGGCTGGCTGCTCCAAACCTCCAAATGACCTTTCTTTTTCCCAACAAAATGATTTCCCGAGTGCAGCTGAGCTCAGCCAGTGCTAAAGCCACAGACCCCAAGTAATAAGAAGGGAGAAAGAGGCTCCTCTTCTCTGCAAGCAGCCAGCATCATCACTGGCCCCACTCATGGAGGTTTCTAGAAGTGAGAGGAACTGGATGAGAGGTGGGAAGATGACAGAATCTAAGACATAGTTCAAGGTCTAGATCTTTCAATGACTGACTGTGAGATCTAGGGCGACGCATGTCTCTGACACTGACTTAAGTATTAATGCGATGATACATACAGCCGAGGAATAGGGCAGCAGCACACTCACACAACAGTATTGGGAAAGTGACCAGAGTGGCTTCAGAGAAGCCATGTGGGAGTTAGCGGAAGGACTTGGGCAGGCTTTTTTCCTGGCTTTTCACTCACAATGCTTATCGCTAACTTCGATGATCTGGGTCAGACAGAGTCAACGGCCCTGAGATGTGAAGGAGAGAAGCAGGGGCCCTGGGCAGCCCCTAATCCGGCTCCTTATATTTAGGGGCCAAACCTGGGAATGCAGGCAGTTTTAGGCCAATAGCACCTGCCCAGTCTTTGGTGCTAGAGGCTTCAATCAGAGGACAGAGGACAGCCCTTCACTGTGAGTATGGGGGAAGGAGAGAGGCTAAAAACAAAAGTAGCATTTGTCCATTTATCCGTACACTCCTCCTGGGTGGTGGCTGAAGCTTAGGCCGAGGACAGGGCATCCTGGCCTCCACAGAATGAGTTCTCCTGCCTGGCCCCTTTCCTTCCCAGTCAGCTTCATCAAAGCTGAGCTTCCTGAACCTTCTGTCTGGGTGGTCCTTCCCACACCCTCTCCCCCTTTCTCAGACACACTTAACTATTTAGAAAGCAGCGTACAAAGGCCTGGCTTATATACCTCCTTTGAGGTAGCGGTGGCTGTGGATAAAGAAAGTGTTCCTCTGGCGATCCTCTGGGACACAGCTGCTACACTAGGCAGTGCAGGCCCCTACACTGATCTCGGGGCTATGGCTAAACATAATTTTTCTCCCTGTCCATTGAGGATGGGAGTGGGATGTGAACAGTAATGTAGTAAAGGACAGAGAAGTTTGGCCTTGGGCTTTGGGAGAAAGCTCAGAGGGCAATCTTGGCAGTCAGTCCCCTTACAGGCTTAGGGAACTTGCCAGCGGGCAGGGGTGAGGTGTTACTAGGGAGTGGGTTTGTGCAGTGTTAGCCATCAAATTTTGTCTGACCTAGCAAGTTCCCAGAACCTTTCTCAGCACTCTCCTGAGTCTTCTTTATTTGGCATCGAGGCCCCTTTTCTTCTCTTTTCATCCACTGCTCATGACCCAACACTGGGAGAGGCAGGGTCGGCCCTATCAGCTCTCTGCCTTCTGTCTCAGGAAGTGGCGGCCAGTGGACATTTAGTTGCTCACTCTATTTCAGACACACTCAGCCTTTTTGTAGCTGCTACCAAAAGGAAACAAAAACTGTTCCTGCCTTCTGGCACACAAGTAAAACAAAGAGAAGAAAAATCAAAGCATCTTGGGCTCCCAGCCAGTCCTGGAGTTGTTAGAGACAACAGCAGCAGTATCGTGAGCTGGGGACTGCTCCTAGCTGGGACTTAGATCGGCAAGGCCCTCCTTTGGGGAACCCCTATCTTCATTTTCCCCAGCTCCAGCCTTGCCTTGCTGTAGGACTGCTTGATGGGCTTACGTAAGGGGAAGGCAGAGGAGAGCTTTTTCCTCTGTTTCACTGTGGAGGGTTCTAAGAGCTCAGTGGGGAAGGGGAAGGGGTACACCAGGGGCTGGGGCATTTTAACCAATGCCCTCTCCTCCACCCAATTTTCCCTCCATACTTACTGGCTCCATCCCCTTTCTGTGGTCAAGGAGCAGTATTCTGGCCTCTAGACCACCCAGGTCCTAAGGGCTAGAAAGCTCTGAGAAAGACGACTTTCTCAGAAGGGGCTTTAAAAGTCACCCAGTCTGGGGCCAGCAGGTTAAGGTGCTGGACTCCTACATGGTCAACTGTAGTTGGAGTCCCAGATCTGGTGGCCTGAATGCACACCACTGTGTATAAGTGTGTGCCCAAAATCCTGAGAGGAGAATGAAGGAGAAGGGATTCTGGCATGTCATCCCCGGGGGTGATTTCTGGCTTTCTGTCTCTCTGTTTCTCCAGTGAGTACAAACACTCAATAGCAAAAAAATCTCTTAAAAAAAAAAAAAAAAAAAACTCACCAGGGTCAGCAGGTGGTGTGGTAGTTAAGGTGCTGGACATTCCCATATGGCTGACCATGGTTCAGGTCCTGGACTGAGTGGCTTGCTTTCTCACTTTCCTTCTCTCTGTGTCTTTCTCTAGTCAAATTAGAATAAATCAATAAATAAAATTAAATAAATAAATTTTTTTGAGAGTTTTTTTTCTATAGGGTGCATACAGTCACCAGAAAAACAGAGAGAGAGAGAGAGACAGACAGACAGACAGACAGACAGAAAGTGAGAAATCACCCCCCAGGAGGGATGGCCACGCTGCAATCCCTTCTCCATTCTCTTCTCGGGACCTTGGGCACACACACACACGCACATGATGTGAGTTTATTTCCCATGCAGTTGACTACATGGGAATCCAGTGACATAGCCATAGCCATTATGCTAACTGCTGGTCTCAATAAATAATTCTTAAAAAAAAAAAAAAAAAAAAAAAGTCACCCAGTCTAACTTTCTCATTTGGCAGATGTGGAAACTTAGGGTCAGAGTAGAGGTGGTAATGATTTGGCCAAAACCAGAAAATATTACAGAGGCCAGGTCTCTTTCACCCAGGCCAGGACTCTGTCACCAGCACAGTCCAGGCCCCACAAATTTCATTTTAGTTCCAAAAGGGGACCATATCTTGGGCTCTTTCTCGCCACTACCCCTTTGGACATATTGGTTTCAACCAGTTTGGCTGGACCATTTCAGCTCCCGCCTGATTAGAACAAATGTTCAGAGAACCTTGTCCTGACCAGTGGGAAGAATGTGGAGCACCAGGGCTCCTAAGAAGGCTGGTGGAGGCAGAGATTCCTCCAGGTTAGGAAGACTCATCTAGTCTCTCTCAAGTTCAATGAGTACACAATGCTAAGATCAGGAGAGATTACTCAAGTGAAATTGAGGGCCCTGAGATTTTTGAAGCAATGCAAAAACCAGCATTCCAAATTATTCTTTATAATTACTGCCACCCACAGTGAGGACATCAAGAGAAACTTTTACTTTGATAATTCTAGGAGGTGAAATCTTACCCCAGGAGCCACTTTTATCTTCCACTGAACACCTGCAGGTTGTAAAAAAGGCAGAGGGAGAGACAAGAGCAAGCTGTCCCTGTGTATGGAAGCAGGGGTGGTGGAGAGAAGGCTGAGAGGACTCTAGGAGGGCCGTGGATAAGGAAATTTCAATCTTCAATTATTTGAAGTAGAAGAGTCTGTATAATTAGGAAATAAAGGAGTATAGATGGAGAAGGGTCAGAAAGAAGTTTAAACCCTGATAGTTTCCTGGTTCTTCCTTACCAGGTGGGACAGACCTGACTGAGGGGAGGTAGGGGAGTGTGGCTTGGTTCAGACGATGGTCTTAGGTTATGGCTCTTCAGACTCTTGCTTTCACCGAAATCTGTGGGGATAAGCTTGTTGGCTTGGCAGGGTCCGCCTCCTGCTTGCTTTAAGAGTCTCCAGGGGAGGGCAGGCAGGGGGCATGGTGGTTAAGGTACTGGACTCCCACATGGCCGACTGTGATTTGAGTCCCTGGCCTCCCACATGGCCAACTGTGATTTGAGTCCCAGACCTGGTGACTTGCTTTCTTATTTTCCCTTTCTCTCTCTCTGGCCAAACTGAACAATAAATAATAACAAATAAAATTAGATAAATAATTTTTTTTTTTAAAGAGTCTTGGGGCCAACAGGTGGCATGGTGGTTCAAGTCATTCGCACAATTCAAGTCTCGGACCTGGTGGCTTGCTTTCTCACTTTCTCTCTCTTTCATCAAATTAAAATAAATGAATGAGGGGACCAGCAGGTGGCATGGTGGTTAAGGTGCTGGACACTCCCACATGGCTGACCACGGTTTAATACCTGGACCAGGTGGCTTGCTTTCTCATTTTCCCTCTCTCTCTCTCTGTGTCTCTCTCTGGTCAAATTAAAATAAAGGAATGAATAAATAGAGATTTTTTCTTTTTTGAGAGGTTTTCACTATAGGGTGCATGCGCTCGCCAGACAGACAGAGAGAGACATAGAGACAGAAAGCGAGAAATCACCCCCCAGGGGGGATGGTCATGCCGCAATCCCTTCTCCTCCATTCTCCTTTCGGGATCTTGGGCACGCACGCACACGCGCCCGGTGTGAGTTTTAAGCCACCGGGTCCGGGACGCGAACCGCGGTTGACTACGTGGGAGTCCAGCGACATAGCCATTACGCTAACTGCTGGTTCCCAATAAATAGAGATTTTAAAAAATAAATGAATGAATAAATAAAATTAAATAATTCTTTTATTCTTTTTTTTTTTTTTTTCCCTAAAAAAGAGTCTCCAGAGACAACATTTGTACTGGAGAAAGTGGCTGGAGGTGGGGAGAACAGAGGGTAAATAGGGGGGTAGAGGGTCGTGTTGAGGGTGAGGAGGTAGCAGGACCTGGGAATCTGTGGCAGGTATGGGAGCAGAGAAGGCTAAGTCCTGGGGATGCTCAGGGTTGGCACCTCCAGCAGGTGGGCCTGTGGGTCTAGAAAGTCTAACTAGGGCCAGGGACTGAAGTACTTTTGGGTGGGAAAAACTTTATAAACTGGCTGGTCCGTCCTGACCCACACACTTGCTCTAGACGGTCTTGACCCCACAAACACACGCTGTGTATACCTGGAGCCCACAGGACGCAGAGCTTGGGACTGCTACACAAGTCTCCAACATGCCTTTGGAAGCCCTTCTTTATTGGGAAATAAATACAGAGTCAAACAGGTGGGCCAGCCAACATCTGTAGCTTCGGGGGGCAAAAGGAAGAAGTCTGACTTGCTCAGAGCTCAGATTTCCATGAGCTGGTCACTCCCCACGATCACCTCGTTCACTCGCTTAGCTGCAAAAGAAAAAGAAAAGGTCTTCTGAGAATTGGCAGCAAAAGATGTCATTTAAAACCCAACTGCTTCTAATTTTGTGTTCACAAACATTTATTCCTCTCCTATTATGGTTTTGCTCTTGGGAAAATAACACGCCAAAGAGGTTATGAGAGAGATAGTATCTTCCAGCACAGGAGGATGGGACTGTCTCCATAACTCTGGTTTCAGGGAGGCTTTACATAGAAGAATCCGAGTCTTAGAGGATGAAGAGGGTTTTTCCAGGCAGTGATTAAAGGGAAGGCATTCCCAGCTGTTAGAACAGAATAAACAAAGACATAGAGACGTGAGAAAAAGAAACATGAAATACCATGGTGTGGTCAAAGGACAGGGACTGAGGGAGAGTGAGAAGAAATGAGACTAAAAGGATAAATGTAGATATTGAAAGAAGAGTGATATTTACAATGAAAATAATAACAGTTATTGTGCAGGGCTGTTGTGAGAATTCAGTAAGTTAAAGGATAAGTGGGACCAGCAGTTAGCATAATTGCTATGTCTCTGAACTCCCATGTAGTCGACTGCGGTTCAAGTCCCGGACCCAGTGGCTTAAACTCACACTGGACGCATGTGCATGTGTGCCCAAGATCCCGAGAGGAGAATGGAGAAGGGATTGTGGTGTGGCCATCCCCCCTGGGGGGTGATTTCTTGCTTTCTGTCTCTCTATCTCTGTCTTTCTGGCGAGCACATGCGCCCTATAGCAAAAACCTCCCCATAAGGCCCTACATGACCTGATCCTTGCTCAATTCTAGAGTCATCTCTTGACATTCTCCATTTATACCAACAAGCTGCACTGTTTTATACTCTGAAACTTCGGCACCTGTTGTCAACAGTGTTTTTCTCTTCATTGCTCTGCAGTGCACTCTTACTTACTTTCTCACCTTAAATGCCCTAATCTAGCACTTCTACACAGTGATGAATTACCTTCTGAACTATCCATTTCATGCTTTGTGAAACCACTGTATCTAATACACATATATTTCTTTCTTTTTTTCTTTTTTTTAAGAGATTTTTGCTACAAGGTGTGTACGCTCGTTGGAGAGACAGAAAGAAACAAACAAAAAGCAAGAAATTACCCCCCCCGGGGGGGGATGGCCAAGCCTCAATCCCTTCTCCTTCATTCTCCTCTTGGGATTTTGGGCACACACGCACATATATGCGCCTGGCATGAGTTCTAAGCCACCAGGTCTGGGACTAGAACTGTGGTCGACTATGGTGAGAATCCAGTGACGTAACCATAACACCACTTGCTGGTCCCTCTAATGTACATATATTTCTATCTCTACATCATTATGATATCTCCCCTATTTCACTATAAGAACCTTGAGGTGGGGCCAGCAAGTGGCATGGTGGTTAAGGGCACTGGACTCCCATATGGCCGACTGCAATTTGAATCCTGGACCCAGTGGCTTTCTCTCTCTCTCTCACTCTGTCCTCTCTGGTCAAATTAAAATAAAGTTAAGTGAAATAATTCTTAAAAAAAAAGAAAATTGAGGACAGGGAAGAGACTGTTGTTATGGTTATACTTGTAGTGTCTAACATAGTCACTAGCACATGAATGTTCTGAGCAAGACCGTAAGCCGGGGTGACAGCTCTCAATACAGTTAGGTGAGTGCCCCCGAAGCTGGCCAATGCTGGGGCGAAAGGTGAGAAGATCTATGGAGAGCTTTCAAGAAAAAAGAGCTATAGAAAGGAGGCTGTGAACCAATGGCCTGGAGAGGGCAGGGGGAGCCAGGAGCATGCTATCTATGTTGTCTGCTTCTTGCCTGGAGCTGTGAGGCAGATGCAGGGGACAAGAGAGTTTTCCAGCCTTCTGCTGGTCCAGACAGAAAAGGCTGACTAGCTGGCTGAACATTGAGTTTTTCTGGGCAAACTTCCCAAGGCCTATAAAGGTCCAACCTTTTTCTTGTTTACATTTGGAGGCTTGACTGTGACCCTGATAGATGAGCCTGAAAATCTGGCTATCCTGAGACTCTACTTCAGGCTGGGAAGGCTTTGGTAAAACAAAATGAAGATTCTTGATGATGGGACCAAGTTCGATAGGGAGGATGTTTGTCTCTTCCTGCTACAGCTGGGAGCCTCTAGAAAAGAGGTTTCTGACCGAGGAAATGTTGAGATTTTAGATATGTCTCTCGTTCTGTCTACCTTTCTAGCTTTGTTTCTTGCTGCACCCTTTGTTTCTCCTTTGTACCCTTTACTTGTGATTTTCCTAAGGATTTGCACTTTCTAACATGATGAGAGAGAGAGAGAGAGAGAGAGAGAGAGAGAGAGAGAGAGAGAGAGAGAGAGAGGAGAATGAGAAAGCAAGCTTCCAGGTCCAAGACTCGAACTGTGGTTGGCCATGTAGGAATCCGCTATCTTAACCATTCTGCCAGGCCCAGAATCTTCCAGATTTTGACTACTGGCTGTGGCTTCTTCATTGCTTGAACAGGAGGTCAAACCTGGGCTGGCAGGATTTTTGCAGGTGATAATCACTGAGTACTTGGGTAGGGTGAGAAAAGTCAGAGTTGCTATAAAATGGTTTGTTTTCTTGGTAGTGCTTGAAGTGGGCAGAGAGGCCTACAATGGGTTACAGGAATCTTATTTTTGCACAGGGGTAAAGGACAATGATGGATGCAGTGACTCTATGGTAAGAAAATTATTGGAATTTGAAGAGGGGACAGTATTACTTCTTTTCTTTTTTAAAGAGAGATTTTTGCTATAAGATGTATGTGTTTGCTGGAGAGTAAGAGAGAGACAGAAAGTGAGAAATCCCCCTCAGGGAGGGATGACAATACCACAATCCCTTCTCCATCCTCCTCTTGGGATTTTTTCTTTTTTCAAATAATTATTTTATTCAACTTTATTTATTTATTTATTCATTCATTTTAAATTTGCCTAAAGAGGGACAGAGTCAGAGTCAGAGAAAGAGAGAGAGAGAGAGAGAGAGAGAGAGAGAGAGAGAGAAAGAAAGCCACTAGGTCCAGGACTTGAACCGCAGTCAAGTAACTCCCAATGTGGGAGTCCAGCACCCTTAACTACCACGCCACCTGCCAGCCCCTCTCCTCTTGGGATTTTGAGCACACATGCACATGCACCTGGCATGAGTTTCAAGGTCTGGGGACTCGAACCGCAGTTGCTCATGTAGAGTCTAGGGACGCAACCATTATGCCATCTGTCGGTCCCATCTAGCATTACCTCTTCTTCTTTTCTTTTACAAAAATAATAATTTATTTATCTAATTTTATTTGTTAGTATTATTTTTTAATTTGATCAGAGAGAGAGAGAGAGAGACAGAGAGATAGAAAGGGAAAGTGAGAAAGCAAGTCGCTAGGCTGGGGACTCGCCCTGTGGTTAGCCATGTGGGAGTCCAGCACCCCAACCATCATGCCACCTGCCGGCCCCCACCAGCATTACTTCTTAGGATGAATATTTTTTTTTAAATCCCTCCATGTGAGAAAGACTAACTGGGGGCTTTGCCATCTACTGAACTCTGCTAGTGAGGACCAGAGGAGTTGATGTTCGTCTAGGTCATCCATGGTAGCAGATCTTTTTAATTTTCCCTTTTAATTTATTTATTTACATTCATTCACTACATCAACACGTATACAAAATGAGACTTTCCATCCAGAATACATTGTATATTGGCTCAATCAAGGATATTACCACACATGTTATCATCAACAAATAATTTTCTTTCTTTTCTTTCTTTCTTTCTTTCTTTCTTTCTTTCTTTCTTTTTCTTTCTTTCTTTCTTTCTTTATTTTTGTGAGAGGTTTTTGCTATAGGGTGCGTGCGCTCGCCAGAAAGAGAGAGACAGGGAGACAGAAAGTGAGAAATCACCCCCTGGGGGGATGGTCACGACACAATCCCTTCTCCTCCATCCTCCTCTTGGGATCTTGGGCATGCATGCAAACGGCGTGAGTTTAAGGCTTCGAGTCTGGGACTCAAACCATGGTCAACTATGTGGGAGTCCAGAAATGTAGCCATTATGCCATCAGCTGTTCCAACAACAAATAATTTTCTATTTCTTGTTTCTTATACATTTTGCACACCCCCCCCCCCCCCCCTTGATTCCCTACCTCTCACCCTCCCCCCTCAAGTCTCTGGTCAGATCTCTTTTTTCTGGTCAGATCTTGAGGGTTGTAGTAATGGCTTGGAATTAGCTTTCTCCCTGACTCAGCCTCAAAAAAAGGTGAGAGTGGGTGGGGCCAGCAGGTGGCATGGTGGTTAAGGCAGCTGGATCCCCATAGCCAATTGCGCAGTTTGAGTTCTGGACCTGGTGGATTGAAAAACACGCTGGGCGTGTATGTATGTGTTCAAAATCCTAAGAGGAGAATGGAGGAGAAGGGACTGTAGAGTGGCCAAACCTCCTAGATGTGCTTTCTCATTTTTCCTCTGTCTCTCTCTTTCTTAAAACAAATTATTTACTGGGGCTAGCAGTTAGCGCAATGGCTATGTTGCTGGACTCCCACGTAGTCGACTGCAGTTCGAGTCCTGGACCCGGTGGCTTAAACTCACGTCGGGCGCGTGTGCGTGGGTGCCCAAGATCCCATGAGGAAAATGGAGGAGAAGGGATTGTGGCGTGGCCATCCCCCCTGTGGGGTGATTTCTCGCTTTCTGTCTCTCTGTCTCTCTCTGTCTGTCTGGCGAGTGCATGTGCCCTGTAGCAAAAATCTCTCCAAAAAAATATATATATTTACTTATTTAACTTTGTTATTGTTATTTATTTATTTATTTATATAATTAATTATTTATTTATTCATTCATTGATTTTTTAATTTGACCAGAGAGAGACAGAGGGTGAGAGTGAGAGAGAGAGGAAGTGAGAAAGCAAGCCACCAGGTCCAGGACTCGAACCCAGGTTGGCCATGTGGGAGTGTCCAGCGCCTTAAACCACCACACCACCTGCTGGTCCCTATTGTTATTTATTTTTTTAATTTGACCAGAAAGAGACAGAGAGAGAAAGGGAAAGAAGGAAAGCAAGTTGCTAGGTCTGGGAATTAAACTATGGTCAGCCATGTGAGAGTCCAGCACCTTAAGCACCACACCACCCACTGGCCTCTTCCTGTCTCTCATGGGTGAGCACACATGCCCTACTAAAAACAAAACAAAACAAAAACCACACAAGCAAACAAAAACCCCAGGTCATAAGAAGTATTAACGATTTCAGCAGGTCAGAGCTACTTCCAGAGCCTTTGCTGCATTGCTGGTCCTTCAATCTTAGAGCTAAGAGCCATTGTAAAGTATTGGTGTCAATCTGGGCCATTAGACCTACTGGTAAGTTTCCAATATTTTGATAAGGCTGTATACACATATGAGCTTATTTTTATGATGAATGCCTAGTAATAAAACTGTTGTCAAATTTAAAAAATTTGACAATAATGTCAATTGCTCCCCAAAGATGGTTTTATCAATTTTTGTTCTTATCCACAGTGTATGCATGTGTATATTTCTCACACCCTCACCAGCATTGGGCATAATCTGCGCTAGTGTGCTAGGTAAAAAATGGCATCTGTGATTGTAACTTGAACTCTGGTTTACCTTTGGCTTCAATTGTCTGACCACTTCCAATCAAGCAGTTCTTGATGTCTGCTCCCTTCTCGATCACGACGTTGTTGCAGATGACGCTGCCCTGGATGTTGCTCCTGTAACATAGAAGTCAGTAGCCGAGTTTCAGAGTGCTCTTATCACCATCCTCACCACTATTGGCTGGGGGTTCTAGATTCTGCTTAGACCAGGAATATCTGGTAAGTCCAGTTAATGGCTGTATGCTTCATGTTATCACTAGAAGACAGAATGATGGGCCAAGGGAGGACCTGACTTTAGAGAAGTGCAGAGCTAGAACATGCTTATAATAATCTTTCTCCAAGTCTGAAATTAATAAATATTTCAATTTTAGGGGCCAGCAGATGGTGTAGTTGTTATGTTGCTGGACTCCCACATAGCTGACTGCGGTTTGAGTCCCAGACTTGGTGGCTTAAAAACTCATGCCAGGTGTGGGACCAGCAGTTGGCATAAATGCTATGTCACTGGACTCCCATGTAGTCAATCGTGATTCGAGTCTTGGACACAGTGGTTTAAACTCATGCCAGGCATATGTGTGTGCATATCCAAGATCCTGAGAGAGGAATGTAGGAGAAGGGATTGCGGCATGGCCATCCCTCCCGGGGGGAGATTTCTCCCTTTCTGTCACTCTGTCTTTGTCTTTCTGGTGAGCACATGTACCCTATAGCAAAAACCTCTCAAAAAAACCCCAAAACTCACGCCAGGTGCATATGTGTGCATGCCCAAAATCCCAATAGGAGGATGGAGGGGAAGGGACTGAGGCGTGGCCATCCCCCTTGGGGGGTGATTTCTCACTTTCTGTCTCTCCAGTGAGTGCACATGCTCTATAGCAAAATTCTCTCTTAAAAAACATTCGGGACCAGCAGATGGTGTAATGGCTACATTGTTGAACTCCCACGTAGTCAACTGCAGTTTGAGTCCCAGACCTGGTGGATTAAAACTCATGCCAGGTGTCTATGTGTGTGTGCCCAAAATCCTGAAAGGAGAATGGAGGAGAAAGGATTGAGGGATGATCATCCTCCCTGGCGGGTTTCTGTCTCTAGTGAGCACATATGCCCTATAGCAAAAATCTCTCTCTCTCAAAAAATTCAATTTCAGTGTTTTAGAGATACCTTAGGCCTTGAAGTCAAAATTTCATACAACCTCTTTATTTGGTCTGTGAGTATAAGAAGCTGGAGCTGGTCCCTGGGCTGACCCAACACTTTTGCTTCTCATCTGGGAATATCTACCTTGAGGCTCAGAAATCAAGACTCTTCCGGGGGAACCAGCAGTTAGCGTAATGGCTATGTCGCTGGACTCCCACGTAGTCGACCACGGTTCGCGTCTCGGACCCGGTGGCTTACAACTCACGCCGGGCGCGTGTGCGTGCGTGCCCAAGATCCCGAGAGGAGAATGGAGGAAAGGGACTGCGGCGTGACCATCCCCCCTGGGGGGTGATTTCTCGCTTTCTGTCTCTATGTCTCTCTCTGTCTGTCTGGCGAGCGCACACGCCCTATAGCGAAAAACCTCTCCAAAAAAAAAAAAAAAAAAAAAAAAAAAAAAAAAAAAAAAAGACTCTTCCGGGAAAAAAATGGCTATGTCGCTGGAATAGTCAAGGTTCGCGTCCCGGACTCTTAGAACTCTAATGAAATCAACTGTGACCATCCCCTCTGAAAGCACATGCGCCCTATAGCTCTCTCAAGACTCTTCCTAAAAATCAACTGCTTCTCAAAGCTCTCAACACAGACTATGGCTAGTCAAACCAGTACTCATCCAGGGAAAAAGAAAAAAGATATTTTTAAAGCCAAATTCAGGGGCTGGCAGATGGCACAGAAGTGAAGGTAGTTGAATCTCACATAGCCAACTGCACGGTTCAAGTTCTGGACCTGGTAGCTTCAAAACACACAGGGTGTGTGTGTGTGTGTGTGTGTGTGTGTGTGTGCGTGCCTAAAATCCTGGAAGAATAGAGAAGGTATTGTGGTGTGGTGATCCTCCTTTGGGAGTGATTTCTCACTTTCCCTCTATCTCTGTCTCTCTGCAGTGAGAGCATACACCTATAGCAAAGCTTAAAAAAAATATTCTTCTCAAACGCCAAAACTTTAGTAAAATGCAAATAAAGAATTCTACTATTTTATAGCATTCCAGAATTTTCTTTATCTCTACTGTAGAAGGCTAAAGCCTGTCAGAAAGTAGTAAAAGGTCAAAACCGGGACCAGCAGTTAGTATAATGGCTATGTCGCTGGACTCCCACATCTCCCACATAGTCGACCGCGGTTCGCGTCCTAGACCCGGTGACTTATAACTCACGCCGGGCGCATGTGCGTGCGTGCCCAAGATCCCGAGAGGAGAATGGAGGAGAAGGGATTGCGGTGTGACTGCAATCACCCTGGGGGGTGATTTCTTGCTTTCTGTCTCTCTGTCTCTGTCTGTCTGGTGAGCGCACGCACCCTATAGCATAAACCTCTCCAAAAAGGGAAAAAAAAAAAAAAAAAAACGTCAAAACCATAGCTCTTCTGTGGAGTGGACAATAGATGGGTGGAGACATCACTAGTTTGCTTTTTGGTACAGATTCAGGATATACTCTGTGGATGAGCTTTAAGAGACCTTCTAGAACTTTCCAACCTGCCCAACTTATAAAGCAATCCAGTAAGCACTTAGGGGACTACTCTTTAGGGAAAAATTCACCAGGACGGGCACTAAGGAATTGTAGAAACCCTTGGACAGAAAGTCTACTAGGACAGAGTTGGCTTGCAATTGACCACCAGTTCATCACTGAAAAGTTCCATTTCTTTTTTCAAGGTGATGGTAGGGTTACGCTTCCTGCTCAGCAGCTTAAGTCTTAGAATGCATCCTCTGGAGATAGGCAAGAAGCAAGCACAGTCAGCAGACAAGAAACTACCAACAGGAACTCAAGTAGCCACAATTAGAGACTACTACATGGCTATTTTGGAATATGGGAAATAAGTGGGCACCATTTCTGGCTAGAATGACTGAGGTCAGATTTCCACAGAAACAGACAGCCTGGCTTTCCTTATGTTTAGCAGGTCTGACTTGGGTCTTTGGAACCTCCCTTACAGTTTGTGTGTAACACACATAAATAATCACTGTAGAGTCTATAGATGTAAGAGGAAAAAGTGGATTGACTGGTGGGAAGCAGGGGCTCTCTGAAGGCTCCTGGTCAGTAAGGCTTTGAGATGAACACCTGACAACAGCTTGCTGTGTGTGAAGCTCTTTTCTGACTATTTGTCTCCTCCATTATTCCTCCGTATCATTGCTCTGGTCACAAATCACCTCCATGAGCAAAGAAGACATACTGTGAAAAAATTTCAGTCCAACAGCTTTTCATGTATCTAAAGAAAAACTCCAAGATAAAGAATTTTTCTGGAAATGTGTGTGTCTGGTTAGAGAGAATGGACAGATAGGAGCATATCAAATAAGCCCTCTCCAGGTTGTCAATCCACAGCAACATTTTCTGTCCTATGTCTAAGAGGGGGGAGGCGAGTCTCTACAGTCAAAGAAAAGAACTGCCCCCTGTGCCAGGATTATGTTTTTTGTATCTTAGTTTTAACTCTTGAGTTTAGCACTAAGGATTCTGCTATGCTAACGCATAGCTGGTTTTCTCTAAAAAGCAGCTCAGTGATGGTTAAAATTAATGGAGAGTTGGCCTTTTCTCCTTGATGGAGACAAATTTTAAGCAAAAAGAAATTACCCTGAAAACCATAATGCTTCAGTGGTGAGGAAGTCATGAGAGAAAAACACAGAGGTCACATTAAGGTGACTGCGTGGCCAGAGCATACTACACTATACCACGTTGTGGCAAACACTATGAGGAAGCCCTGGGGTGGGCAAGAGCACCTCGAAATTATTATGCCTCTTCTGGATTTAGTTCAAACGTTCCTTAGTTCATTACAGGGAGGAAAGGGAATCCACGTATGAATAATGTCTAACACATCTCAGTCACTGTACAGAGCACTTTACATTCATTTAGGACCTAGTGGGCAGAGCGATCAATCGTGGAGCTGAAGGGTAACTTGGAGTCACAACTAGAAGCAGTAACACTCTGTTTAGGACTGCAGGCTGCACTTTCTAACTGTAGAGTATGGAAAACCCAGGTGAAAATCGGGCCTCTAGCCTACCTGCACATGAGGTGCTATCTTAGACTGCTGCTTGGGTCATTTGCCTTGGCCTGGGAAAATGCATGTTACTCAGCACTAGGAGACTAATTAATATTCAAGCCCTGACAATGACTTTTTCACTAGACTTTGGATTTGTGACTATCAACTGTCATATAAAGTGGCAGAAAATGAGAAAGACAAGCAGAAGCTTTCTCTGCATAGTCTCGCCTACACTTTCCCCAAGGTGGTCTAATTAACATCCCTCAAGCCCTGAGGACCTTGGGCAGGTGTCCAAGTCACAATCCAAAAAACTTTAGCATCCCACCACTGCTGGCAGAGGCAACTGCACCATAAATATGAGAAATTCCCTTCTGGACATATTTATGCTCCTACTCTGCCACTCAGTCCAGACGTAATAGCAGCAGAGTAATCAGGTCTCACATGACTGCAATTTAATTACCCTCCCCAAATTTATCATAAGTAATTAAAACTAAATAACCTCAAATAATGGGAAAAAGCTCATATGGGATTCAGGATGTCTGATCTTATCAACAGAAGCCAATCTGCAGGATTGGGTAATCTCTGATGGCCTTTCTAGTTATTAACCCTGTGTGGGTTATCTAGTTTTATTTCAACCTTTTTAGTTGGAAAAGTAGCAGCAGCAGTCAATTCAATCTTTTACTATTTCTTCAGCTAAAAACCTGACTATGTCATCTAAGATTCTGTATCCTATAAAACAGCAAGTAACACTGGGATATGCTAGGCCTTTTTTCTGAACTTCTCTCACAGAAGCAAGCTCTTGTTTCTTAGGCAGTCATGCTTTCCTCACTGAATTTCTTCGTGTCAATTAGGATAACACTGGACTTTCACATGGTGCTAGGGAGCTGCTCCTTTGTCTGCCCACCCACAGGAGGGAAGAAAATGGATGCTAATTAGAGCAAGTGGGGAAAGTTATGGCATTTACTTCCCTGAAAGGTTTGAGGTAAGATGAGAAAGAACAAAAGTTGCTACAAAGCCTCAGAGTGACTCTGGAACCAGGTGACATTATAGGTAAAGGTAAATGTAGTACTGGTTTTCAAGAGAATGGTGAAGATGTGTTGGTCTTACGTAGGAGTCTGGAATGGGACAAAGAGTAGCAGGGGTATATTGAAGAAAAATGTCTGAAATGATAACAATTTATTTGTCTGTGAAAACGTAGGAGTTGAGGGACCAGCAAATGGCGTAATAGTTATGTCGCTGGACTCCCATGTACTTGACCATGGTTCATGTCAGATCTGGCAGCTTAAAACTCACACAGTGTGTGTGTGCATGCATGCCCAAAATTCTAAGAGAATAGAGAAGGGATTGCGGTGTGGTCATCCCCTCCTACCCAGGATGGTGTGATTTCTCACTGTCTCCCTGTCTTTGTCTCTCTCTGTCTTTCCTGAGAGTGCAAGCGTCCTCTAGCAAAAATCTCTCTCTAAAAAAAAAACAGTAGGAGGTGAGCTAGATGACTTCCAAAGCCTCATCTCAGTTTAACATTCTAGAACTTAGTGTTGGAGTCAGATCATGAGAAGCTTTGATTTTCCAACTTTATTCTAAAGGTAATGAGGGGCCTCCAAAAGTTTAATAGAATAGAGATATGATCAGATAAGAAATCACTCCCCGGGGGGATGGCAACATCACAATCCCTTCTCCTCCATTTCTCCCTCCTTTTGGGATTTTGGCCACATATGCACATACGTCCTGTGTTTCTCAAGCCACTGGGCCTGGGACTCGAACCACTCAGTCACTCATGTGGGATCCAAGTGCCTTAACTACCATGTCACAGTCTGGCCTCAGGGATATTCTTCAGAAAGAGAACATTGGGGGGCCAGCAGGTGGTGTGGTGGTTAAGGTGGCTAAATCCCATGTGGCTGACTTCACAGTTTGAGTTCCAGACACGGTGGCTTGAGAAACACGCCAAGCATGTGTGTGTGTGTGTGTGTGTGTGTGTGTGTGTGTGCCCAAAATCCCGAAAGGAGGGAGAAATGGAGAAGAAGGGATTGTGGCATGGCCATTTCCTCTGGGGGGTGCTTTCTTACTTTCTTTCTCTCTCTGTCTCTGGTAAATGCATGTTTTCTATAGCAAATAATAATAAACTGTCTTATTTTTGTTAGTGCTCTGTGTTATTATTAACCCCAGACCTTTAGCCAGTTGTTTAATACTCCTTTCAAGATGTCAACAGGTTATTTTTTTCTTTTAATTTGTCATAGGGCACGTGAGCTCACTGGAGAGAGAGAGAGCGAGAGAGAGAGAGACAAAGTGAGGAAGCACCCTTCCCCCAGGGGGGATAGTCATACTACAATCTCTTCTCCTCTATTTTCCCAGGATTCTGGCCACACACACATACACCTGTGCATGACATGTTTTTCAAGCTGCTAGGTCGAGGACTCAAACCATGTAGTTGGTCATGTGGGAGCCAGTAGCCTTAAACAACACAATACCAGTTGGGCCAATTCTGGAATATTATCAGTTTCATCTTCAGGGCTAGGTCTCTTGTAAATTCTTTTTTTTTTTTTTTTTTTGGAGAGGTTTTTCGCTATAGGGCGTGTGCGCTCGCCAGGCAGACAGAGAGAGACATAGAGACAGAAAGCGAGAAATCACCCCCCAGGGGGGATGGTCACGCCGCAATCTCTTCTCCTCCATTCTCCTCTCGGGATCTTGGGCACGCACACACACGCGCCCAGCGTGAGTTGTAAGCCATCGGGTCCGAGACGCGAACTGCGGTCGACTACGTGGGAGTCCAGCGACATAGCCATTACGCTAACTGCTGGTTCCCGGTCTCTTGTAAATTCTTTGGTTGTATTCTACTCTGGGCTAACTGCTGTCTTTAAGCCTCATTCATAGTTGTCGTCCTTCTCTCCCTTTACTGTCACTCTTTTATTTTTTTTTTTGCCTTTTTTCTGGATCCCTTATTTCTTTCTTTGGATCCCTTATTTCTTTCTTTGTAGTCTTTTTAAGTTTCTTTCTTTCTTTCTTCCATAAGTGAAGAGAGAGATGAAGAGGAGTGGGCACCCCCAACAGGAGTCTATATGCTGTGATCCATGCCTGGCTTCAGTCAGCCTGATTATAGGCAAGAGTGTGTACTTAATGTATAGAGGAAGCCCTTGGGATGTGAACTCAGGACCATCCCGAGTGGGTTCAGCATTGCAGAGCTTTATATTACCATTGTGCCACTGTCTGACCCCTAGATCTCCTATTCCATTCTTTTCTTGGTTTACTCTTCATTTTGATGGAATGAATCTTTTTTTTTTTTTAATAATTATTCTATTTATTCGTTTGTTTCTTTTTTTAATTTGATCAGAGAGAGAGAGATACACACACAACACAGAGAAGGAAAGTGAGAAAGCAAGCCCCCAGGTCCAGGACTTGAACCACAGTCAGCCATGTGGGAGTGTCCAGCACCTTAACCACCATGCCACCTGCTGGTCCCCTGGAATGAATCTTCTAGTAAAGTTTTTGAAACTTTTTATATTTGAAATTATTCTATTGCCACACTTGATTAACAGAGGCCTGGCTATAAAATTTTAGTTTGAAATTAATTTTCCTTCAGAATTTTGAAGGCATTACTATTTTTTAAAATTTTATTTATTGGCGTGGTGGTTAAGGCCGCTGGACTACCACATTTCAAGTCCTGGACCTGGAGGCTTGCTCTCTTTCTCTCTTTCTCTCTCACTCTGTCCCTCTCTGGTCAAATTTGAAATGAATAAATAAATAAAGTTAAATAAAAAATAATTCTTTAAAAAAAATTTTATTTATTCATTCATTTATTTTAATTTGACCAGAGAGACAGAGAGAGAAAGAGAAAGTGAAAAAGCAAGCCACAAGGTCTGGGACTCGAACCCTCACCGGCCATGTGAGAGTGTCCAGTGCCTTAACCACCACATGACCTGCTGGTCCCCTGAAGGCATTACTTCATTGTCTTCTAGTTTCTATTGTTGCAACTGACAAGTCTAAAGCCATTCTGGTTCCTCGCTGGTTGTAGATAACCTATTATTTTCTCTTTTGAAATTTATAGCATGTTTTGTCTCCAGTGTTCTGAAAATTCAACATGACATGAATTTATTTATTGGGTTGTTGGAAAAGTCATGAGATATTTTTATACAGAAAAAAATGTATGATGGCTTTTCCAACAACCCAATATTTATTCCTGATATAGGCCACATGTGTTTGCTGGAAAGAGAGAGAGAGAGAGAGAGAGAGAGAGAGAGAGAAGTAAGACAGCACCCCCCAAAAAGAGGATGGCCATGATATTCCTTCTCTATACACTTGGGATTTTAGGCAAGCACACACATGTGTCTGGTGTGTTTTTCAAGCTGCTGGGTCCACGACTTGTACCACTCAGTTGGCCATGTGGGATCCTGCTGGCTTAACTTCCATGCCATCTGCTGGCCTGTCAAGGATTTATTATTATTTTCCTTTTTTTTTTTTTTTTTGGAGAGATTTTTACTATAGGGTGCATGCATTCACCAGAAAGACAGAGAGAGACAGAGAGACAGAAAATGAGAAATCACCTCCCAGGGGGGATGGCTATGCCGCAATCCCTTCTCCCCCATTCTCCTCTTGGGATCTTGGGCATGCATGCACACGTGCCCGGTGTGAGTTTAAGCCACCGGGTTTGGGACTCGAACCGCGGCCGACTACGTGGGAGTCCAGCGACATAGCCATTACACTAACTGCTGGTCCCTTCCTAACTCTCTTTTTAGGACACTCCTATTCTGATGTTGGACATCCTAGTTGGTTGGACCAAAAAGAGAGAAAGACAAGTACCCCCAGTGCAGTAAGGTCATATTGCAAGCCATTTCTTCCATTTCTCTATCCTGTCAGGCTTTAGGACATGTAAGTATACAGGCCTGGTAAGCTTTTCAAGCCACAGGTTGGGATTAGAATCGTAGACAGTCATGTGGATCAAGCTTCCTACACACAGCACTTAACCACTGTGCTATGGGACTGGCTCTCTTTCTTTGCTGTGTTCCATCTCTTTTTTGTTTTTTTTTTAAGAATTATTTATTTTGTTATTATTATTATTAATTTTAAAAATTTGACCAGAGAGAAATAGAGAGAGAAAGGGAAAATGAGAAAGCAAGCTGGGACTCAAACCACCGTCAGCCATGTGGGAGTCCAGCACCTTAACCACTGCGCCACCTCCTGGCCCATGTGTTCCATCTCTTCGTCTTTTATGCTCTACTTTCTGGCAAATTTCAAATAATCTTTCATTATTATATTGAGTCATTCCTTTTCGTTATTTAAAAAATTTTTCCTATAGTTCTTTTTTGTTTCTTGAAATGACAGGTTTTAAAAAGTATTTTTGGGACCATCATTTGGTTTAACGGCTATGTCACTGGACTCCCATGTAGTCGACCGTGGTTCTAGTCCTGGACCTGGTGGCTTAAACTCATGCCGGGAGCGTGTGCGTGCGTGCCCAGGATCCCAAGAGGAGAATGGAGGAAAAGGGATTGGGGCGTGACCATCCCCCTAGGGGGTAATTTCTCGCTTTCTGTCTCTCTCTGTCTTTTTGGCAAGCGCATGCACCCTATAGCAAAAACCTCTCCAAAAAAAAAAAAAAAAAAAGAAAGTATTTTCCCCTCCCTGCAGAGTCAATTTCTCCTAAGCTGCCTTTTCTATTTGTTGGATTTTAAAAAAATGTTTATTTATTTATTTATTTACTTATTTACTTATTTAAGAGAGATTTTTGTTATAGGGTGTGTGCACTCACTGGAGAGAAGCGACAGAGAGACAGAAACCAAGAAATCCCCAGAGGGGATAGCTTTCTCCCTTCTTCTCCACACTCCTGTCAGGATCTTGGGCATGCATGCGTATGTGCCCAGTGTGAGTTTTATGCTGCTGGGTCCAAGACTTTAACCACAATTAACTACATGGGAGTCCAGCAACGTAACCATTACCTTACGCCATCTGCTGGTCCCTAAAGTTTATTTATTTTATTCATGATACAGAGAGCATGCATACATGAGAGAGACACAGAGAGAGAAGAGAAAGAAGTACTCTCTGGGACCAGCAGTTAGCGTAATGGCTATGTCACTGGACTCCCATGTAGTCGACCGCGGTTCGCATCCCGGACCCTGTGGCTTAAAACTCACGCCGGGTGCGTGTGTGTGCGTGCCCAAGATCCTGAGAGGAGAATGGAGGAGAAGGGATTGCGGCATGGCCATCCCCTCTGGGGGGTGATTTCTCGCTTTCTGTCTCTCTGTCTCTCTCTGTCTGTGTGGCGAGCGCACGTGCCCTATAGCAAAAACCTCTTCAAAAAAAAAAAAAAAAAAAGAGAGAGTGAAAAAAAAAGAAAGAAGTACTCTCAACAGGGCCTGGTAACATTGCAGTTCCCTTACCCTAGTCCTTTAGTTCATCAGGATCTTGGCATGTGGGCATGCCCAGCATGTGTGAGGTCGACTGGGATGGGGGTTTGAACTCACGCAGGCCCCTGTGGCCTCCAGTGCTACCAGCACTGGGTCTGACTTTTGTATTTGTTTGATTTGTTTGATTTGGTATCATTTCATGATAAAGGGTTTCTTTAGATTTCTGATAATCCTTGGTTATATCTTTATATTTGGAAATGCAATTTTAAAAATTGTATTGAAAGCTTTCAATACAAGAATAGAATTTATTATCCTCAAAGTTCGCTACATCTGACTACATTAGTCAGAAACTCTGATGTAAAGAAATTTAATTATTTTTCTCTTCTTTGACTGGTCAGATTCCCCTGGATGGCTCTTCCAAACTCCTGACTGAATGAAGGCTTTATGCCAGGTTGGGAAAGTGGTCTAAGGAAGGACAATATTTAGCAACCAACTTCCCTATATTCACCTATTTTCCTGGGTTTTATTATGATACTTCCTCCCTCAATCCTGTCTATCGTCTTCCATTAGCCACTCCTACTAATGAGTAAAACCAGCTCCTATCCCTAAAGTGCTTCCTCCAACCCTTCGTGGCAGCTTTAAGAGGTGATGCAGCTCTCTTGGGCCTTACCATCTTCCCCTCTCAACTCTCTTTCTGGACACAGAAATCAATAAATCTTAGCTAGATCAATCTCAGGCTGATGCAGTCCAGTGGTTTTCAAAAATTTTTTTGATTCTGCTTCACATTCCACAGGATCCCATCCCACTGTATTCAGAGCAACTGTGTTAAATTTAATCAGAGAGAGGCACAGAGAGAAGGGAGCAGAAAGTGAGAAAGCAAGCTGCCAGGTCCAGGACTTGAACCACAGTTGGTCACGTGGGAGTCCAGCACCCTAACTACCACGGCACCTGCTGGTCTCCATTGATTTTATTTTTTTAAAACTGTATTTATTTTTTTAAATAATTCTTTTATTTAACTTTATTTATTTAAATTCTTTTTCTTTCTTTTTGATTTATATTTATGTAAATTCTTTTTTTTTTTTTTTTTTGTGAGAGGTTTTTGCTATAGGGCATGTGCACTCACCAGAAAGACAGAGTGACAGAGAGACAGAAAGTGAAAAATAACCCCCCAGGGGGGGATGGCCACACCGCAATCCCTTCTCCTCCATTCTCCTCTTGGGATCCTGGGCATGCACACACATGCGCCCGGTGTGAGTTTAAACCACCGGGTCCGGGACTCAAACCGCAGTCGACTACATGGGAATCTAGCGATACAGCCATTATGTTAACTGCTGGTCCCTATTTATGTAAATTCTGACCAGAGAGGGACAGAGTGCGAGAGTGAGAGAGAGAGAAAGTAAGAAAGCTGGGACCAGCAGGTGGCATGGTGGTTAAGGTGCTGGACACTCCCACATGGCCGACCGAGGTTCGAGTACCGGACCTGGTGGCTTGCTTTCTCACTTTCCCTCTCTCTCTCTCTGTGTATCTCTCTCTGGTCAAATTAAAATAAATAAATGAATAAATAAAATAAAATAAATAATTATTAAAAAAAAGAAAGAAAGAAAGGCGCCAGGTCCAGGACTTGAATTGAGATTGGCCATATGGGAGTGCAGCACCCTTAACCACCATGCCATCTGCTATCCCCACCAACCATTGGTTTTAAATATTGAGTTCTGCATAAGATTTATTTTAAGAAAAAGTTCCCTATCTAAATAGTCTGAAAACCATCGATCCTGTAATAAACAAAGATTTTTTTCCATCACCTACATTTGTATTTTATACATGGAAAAAGCTGAGGCCTGTACAGAAGAATCTCATTAAACATCATCTGAACCTTCTCATTCCAAGACAGGCTGTTCATAAACCAAGATTAAAAAAAGTGTATTTATTTATTTCTTCCAAAAGTAAGAGACAGAAAGAGAGAGAGAGTGAAGCAAGAGAGAGAGACAGCACTCTCAAGAGAGTCTTGCTGCCATGATCTGTTCCCAGCCTCAGTCAGCCCTAGATTGTGCACACAGCGTGCCCAGTGTTTGCAGGGAGGCCTGTGGACTTAAACCAGGAACCTTCCCATGTGGGACTGCCTCACAGAGCATCCTGTTTTACTGTTGTGTCATCATTTGGACCCAATAAACCAAGATGATAGTGTCTTCAGTTGGGGAAGATCCTGCGCAACTTGTAGAGAAGCTCTCTCTCAAAAGCAGTGTGTGGCTTACACATCCACTCCTCCTATGCCTCTGGGATACTGAGATATGGGAAACCATCGGTATCGGGTCACTCCAGCATCCTTGCAGGTCATTACTGTGGCTATCCCCAACGAGTAGGTGAGCAAGGCAAGAGAAGGTAACTTCTCCCAGGACCACAATTGTCCTAAGTATGAGGTGCTGGAGACGCTTTCAGGGATCATGTCAGTATGGAGGCAAAACCAATGCCTCAAAGGCCTAGGTGCTATACCTTTTTCCTTAGCCCCCCTCCCCCTTTTTTGAGAGGTTTTTGCTATAGGGCGCGTGTGCTTGCCAGAGAGACAGAAAGCGAGAAATCACCCCCCAGGGGGGATGGCCATGCCACAATCCCTTCTCCTCCATTCTCCTCTCGGGATCTTGGACATGCACGCACACGTGCCTGGCGTGAGTTTTAAGCCACTGGGTCCGAGACTCGAACCGCAGTCGACTATGTGGGAGCCCAGCGACATAGCCATTATGCCAACTGCTGGTCCCCCCCCCTTTTTTTAAGAGATATTTTTGCTATAGGGTACGTGTGCTTGCTGGAGAGACAGAAAGCAAGAAATCACCCCCTGCCGGGGAATGGCCATGCTGCAATCCCTTCTCTATTCTTCTCTCAGGACTTTGGGCATACATGCACACATGCCCAGCATGAGTTTTAAGTTGCTGGGTCCAGGAATCGAACTGCAGTTGACTATGTGAGAATCCAGTGATGTAACCATTACTTCCCCTCTCTCTCTTTTTTTTTGGAGAGGTTTTATTTTTGCTATAGGGCACGTGCACTCACTGGAAAGATAGAGACAGACAGAGAGATAGAAAGCGAGAAATCACCCGCCCCCCCCCAGGGGGGATGGCCACACCGCCGCAATCACTTCTCCTCCATTCTCCTCTTGGGATCTTGGACATGTGCGCACACGTGCCCGGCATGAGTTTTAAGCCACCAGGTCTGGGACTCGAATCGCAGTAGACTATGTGGGAGTCCAGCAACATAGCCATGATACCAACTGCTGGTCCCAACTTCCCCTCTCTTAAGATGAGCCCTTTTCTGGGCTTAAGTGGATCCCAAAGCCTCTTAGAGGTATGAAGGGGTTTAAGGAGAAACATACCCTTCTTCCACAGTGACTGAATTCATAAGAAGGCAATTGGCAATAGTCACTCTATCTTTGATGAGACAGGATGAACCGATGACTGAATGCATAATGGACGACTTCTCTCCAATCCGTGTATCTGGCCCGATGAGGCTGTCTGCTCCAACCTGCAAAAGGCAAATATAAAACCAGGTCCATCTATGTCAACAAACTGCAAACCACTTCCCCCAGGTCCCTTGAACTGGAGTCTAACGGGATCCTTCATAGAGACACTTCACCAAGAGGGACCATCATCTGTATTTCTCAGGACTACAAGGTCACACAATACCTGAGACCAACTCGGACCTATACTGAAGTATGGGCCCTCCCCTGCCAAAAAAAAAAACAAAAACGAGAAATAGCCACGTATGTACTCGTATGCACAGATGTGCACAGATGTGTTCTCTTGAAGAGTGTGCTCTGGGTAAGAAAAAGGACAGAGATTGAAATTGAAAGCTCCTGTGTCTGAGTTCCAACACTATAATAAATACTTCTTAAAGGGTCAGCAGCTGCTCAGGCAGTTTCCTTGAGTGAGATTTTATTGCCAGAACCCAGTGGGATTTTCCCTGGGGCTAAAGAGGTTCAGGATTTGAGGACATCAATCCATCTTCTCAAGAAAAAGCCTTGATGCCCTGAGCGAATGTCCTTAGTATTCGAATACTTACCATGTCTAAACTAGCACTTACTGAGTGTTTGTTGACAATCTGGGCGGATGAATGGACCAGTGATTCTTCTGGACAGAGAAGAGACAGCAATTTGGGCACCTGGATGAAAGAGATTTGGTCACTAACGATCAGTAAAACACCTGAAAACAAGTAGAATTCAATCAGAGATATGAAGAGTTCCCAGCCACAGCTTTCTGTCAGGGTGGTGGAGAGGAGGGGGCTGCTGCATTTCTCCAAGGAACAGTATTATTTATGCAGCGGCTTCTACACAGTCTCATCCTATTTCTTAGCTGACAGTGCTCTTCCCTGAAAGTAATGCCACCTACCATGGATGAGAGCTGTTGAGGCAAGCCTTTGAGATACACCCATAATACTTCTTGAGAAAGGAGACTTGAGACCAGCAGTTAGCGTAATGGCTATGCCGCTGAACTCCCATGTAGACGACGGCGGTTTGAGTCTCGGACCCGGTGGCTTAATCTCACGCCGGGCGTGTGTGTGTGTGCGTGCGTGCCCAAGATCCCAAGAGGAGAATGGAGGAGAAGGGATTGTGGCATGGCCATCCCCCCTGGGGGGTGATTTCTCACTTTCTATCTCTCTGTCTCACTGTCTTTCTGGTGACTGCATGTGCCATATAGCAAAAACCTCTCCAAAAAAAAAAAAGAAAAAGAAAGGAGGCTTGGTGAGAGCAAGAACACCCTAAGTCCTGACAACTGTCATCCCAGGTTCCTGTTCGCCTCCCGGACCAACATGGCATGCATGAGTTGAGGACGGGAGCAACGTTGGACAAATTTCATAATCAGGACGGAACCTGAGAAGGCATCCATGTTCTTCACCAGTCAAAAGAAAATGTGAGCTCTCTGGGCTTGGACCTAGTTGGTGGCCATATGACTAAATGCACCAAGAAGGTCGGCATCGTCAGTAAATACGGGACCCACTATGGTGCCTCCCTCCGGGAAATGGTGAAGAAAACTGAAATCAGCCAGCATGCCTAGTACACTTGCTCCGTTTGTGGTAAAACTAAGAAGAAGAGACGGGCTGTGGAGATCTGGCCCTATGCTTCCTGCATGAAAACGGTAGCCGGTGGTGCCTGGACCTACACCACAGCTTCGGCTGTCACGGTAAAGCCTGCCAGCAGAAGACTGAAAGACCAGTAGAAGCTCCATAGACATTTGGAATATCAATAAACCAGTTAATTTATGTAACACCCCCCCAAAAAAAAAAAGAAAAGAAAAAAAATGTGAGGGAGGAATTTACACTATTTTCTCTCCAGTATAAGAAAACTGAAAGGTTGGCTACTGACCCACTAAGAAGACACAGATAGTGCCTATTTGTGACTCTCCACCACAGGCAGATGCCAGTCAGAGCTCTGGGTGTGGTGGTCACACTAGCTGAGGGAGGCCTTGCCAGCACTGGTTACACTGGCATGTGAAGGCTAATCCCCCAGCCCTTAGCCCTGGGGTCTTCTGTTACACTGCAGTCAATCTGTTGCACAGCCCCTGGTGACGCTCTGAAGCATGCTTCCCCACCGTCAGGCTAACCAGAAAACTGTTTTTAGGCTAGCCTGATAGACTCTAGTCATAAGTGAACATAAAACTAGCTGTGACTTCTCATAAGGTCTCTGGCTTGAGATTTCCTTGGATCTATAACCCATCCAGGCTGAGGCCAAGGCTATACCTACCATATGGTATGGGTCCTAAGGATTCTATAACCAAGTTTTCTTCAGGGATTCAATCCCCATTTTCAACAATATATTTTATATCACTCTACCCACCCCCAACACCCCTCCCAGTTTGTTCTAGAAGTCTAAAAGGACCAATGTCAGCAGCTAATTTTTTTTTTTTTTTGGAGAGGTTTTCGCTATAGGGCGTGTGTGCTCACCAGAAGGACAGAAACAGAAAGGGAGAAATCACCCCCCGGGGTGGGGGGATGGCCACACCGTAAGCCCTTCTCCTCCATTCTCCTCTTGGGATCTTGGGTATGCATTATGCATGTACTCAGGCCCAGGGTGAGTTTAAGCTGCCGAGTCTGGGACTCAAACCGTGGTTGACTACGTGGGAATCCAGTGATATAGCCATTACGCCATCTGCTGGTCCCCAACAGCTAATCTTTTCATTCTCATCCTATTATCTTTCAATGCCACCCCAAGGCAATTCTCTCAATTATCTATTGTTCCCTATTCTGTCTCAACCCTTTTGTTGGTTTACATTTCCTTTTCCTGGTTTCATCATCACACTCTTCCTTCTACCCACTGTATTATAATAAAGAGCTCCCCTATATGACAATAACCTCAGCCTTACTCTCTTTTTTTTTGAGAGAGAGAGACTTTTAATATAGGGCATATGCACTTACCTGAGAGACAGAGAGACAGAAAGTGAGAAATCACCCTCCAGGAGGGATGGCTATGCCACAATCCCTTTTCTATTCTCCTATCCGGAATTTGGGCACGCACGTACATGCACCTGGGGTTGAGTTTTTAGTCACCAGGTCCAGGACTTGAACCACAGTCAATTATGTGGGAGTCCAGCGATGTAACCATAATGCCACCTGCTGGTCCCACATCAGCCTCTTTACTGTCCTCTCTCTACCTTCACTAAGACCTGGCCTGTTTTTGAAAGCACTGTTTCATCTTCAAGGGATGCTATTAATTCTCTATCTCACAAACTACGGGGTTAAAGGGGTTAGCAAGATTCCTCATTAATGCTGTTTCCAAACAATTCTCTCTCATAGACATTCCTTCCTCAAGGCTTTGTCACCTGGCAACTCCAAACTCTGTTCCTTCACCTTCTCAGAAAGCCCCCTCTGGGTGCCTATGTTTACCCCATCAAAGTAACAACTACACAGTATTAATCTTATTTATGAAGTAACTACTATAGATATTCCCACACTGAACGGAATAGGAGGAAGCTACTGAACCCACAGTTCAAAAAGTTCATCTTCCTGGAGAAGTTCATGTTAGCCTTTCCTTGGAGCAACAGAGGCCCTGCCTCTGTGGACCAGGTCCTCTGCTTTCCCTCTGGCTGCACCTAGGAATCCCAGTGATCTCCCCCGACATGCCAGGTCTTGCTCAACCTTGGGAATGAGAGGGATTCTGAACAAGTTAATGTGTATCTAATGAAGAAACAAGAGAAAAGAATCAGTCTGCTTCTAGGGTAAGAGCTCCTATAATTCCTCTCCAGAACCATCTTCTCACCTGCCTGTTTGCTTCCATGTAGAGGCCCAGAGTGCTCACTCGAGTGCAGAGGCCCTCCTTCATGATATGGACATAGCAGCGTACTTGGGACAAGTCTTCTCTCCTGCCCCCTCGACAGGCATTCCAGCAGGCATCATATGGAGCCAAGGTCAGTGTGTTGGTTTCTTTTATAAAACTGTAAATATCTTCAGAACAGACACCCAAACCAATTAAGTAAAGGAGAGAGATGACAGAGCAGAGATAGATGGAGTTTTGTTTTAAGATTTTATTTTATTTTATTAATTTATCTTTTTTTTTTTTTCTTAGATTAACCTGAGACAGAAAGTGAGAAAGCAAGCCACCAGGTCCATGATTAGAACCACAGACAGCCATGTGGGAGTCCAGTGCCTTAACCACCACACCACCTGCCAGCCCCAGACTCAGGTGAGTTTTAAAAGAAAGTGTACAGTGCATATTTTTCCCTCTGGAACTCGACCATGAAGCACAGATCCTGGGGAAATCCCACTAAACCCTGAAAGACTAAGTCAAATCAAGAGGCAATGTCCTTCCCTGTACCTCTGAAATATCATATGATAGAAAATGCTTAATAAGAGGTTCTAAAAGCAAGTTTGACTAATAATCAAGTACCACTGGGGAAAATAAATAGATGATCTTGTAAATCATGTCATAACACAGGCAGGAGGCCAGGCTTTAGGGACCAGCAATACTGGTTCTGTGCTCCTCGACTCTATGACCATATTGGGTAGCTGTGCTATGACAGAAAGAGCATATAACTTGGAGCCCAAGTACCTAGGCTGCAGTTTTCTTTCTTTCTTTTTTAAGAATTATTTATTTATTTACTTCCATTTGTTATTATTAGTTTTAAATTTGACCAGAGGGACCAGCAGGTGGCGTGGTGGTCAAGGTGCTGGACACTCCCACATGGCCGACCAGGGTTTAAGTCCTGGACCTGGTGGCTTGCTTTCTCACTTCCTCTCTCTCTCACTCTCACCTTCTGTCTCTCTCTGGTCGAATTAAAAATCAATGAATGAATAAATAAAAAATAAAATAAATAGTTGTTTAAAAAAAAAAATTGACCAGAGAGAGAGAGAAAGGGAAAGCAAGAAAGCAAGCCACTAGGTCCAGAACTCAAACCATGGTTGGCCATGTGGAAATCCAGTACTTTTAATCACTATGCCACCTGCTGGCCCTGAGGCTCCAGTTTTTCAATTCTCACAATAATCTTTTTATATCATGATAAGAAAAACGGGGGGTGGGGGCAGCAGGTGGCATGGTGTTAAGGTTGCTGGACTCCCATGTGGCCAATCGTGGTTCAAGTCGTGGACCTGGTGGCTCGCTTTCTCACTTTCCCTCTCTCTTCTCTCTCTCACTCTGTTCCTCTCTGGTCAAATTAAAATAATAAAATATATATTAAAAAAAAAAAAAGAAATAAAAATGGAGCTCCAGAGACTGAATACCTGCTTCAGGTCACAGAGCTAAGAAGCAGAGTCAGATTTCAAACCCAAGTCTATTTGATCCCTAGTCCTATGACCTTACCCATCATGCCATACTATCTCTGTTTATTCATTTGGTAAGTATTTTTTCAGGATATATACTACGAGCTGAGAACTGGGCCAGGGACTAAGGATATGACAACAAATAAGAAAGTCTCATCTCCAGGTCCTGAGTGGAGACAACATGGTTAGCCTCTGGTAGGACTGTAATGAATACTCCTTCCTCTCTCTTCTCTTGACAAAAGAGGCTGGCTTTTATCAGAAGTAGGGCTGCCCAAAGGCTAGAGAATAGAAGTGCTGAGAAGGGGCAGGCAGTGTTTAAAAGGCAAAATGGTTCAGTGAGGAATGTAGCCAAACCAGAGAGTGGGGCTGGAGGCATGATTAACCTGTCTCTAAAGAGCATGGTGACAGGACAGCGCCAGGATGGCTCATGTTCATCTGTGGAGATCTCCCTCATCTTGCTTGGCTGCGGGAAATCGGGCTGAAGTGACTGAGTCCGTGATGGAGAAAGAAAAGGAACAGTTCCATAAACTCTTTATTGGTGGCTTAAGTTTTGAAACTACAGAAGAAAGTCTGAGGAACTCCTACAAGAAATGGGGAAAGCTTACAGACTGTGTGGTAATGAGGGATCCTGCAAGCAAAAGAGCAGAGGATTTGGTTTTGTGACTTTCTCATCCATGGCTGAAGTGGATGCTGCCATGGCTGCAAGACCTCATTCAATTGATGGGAGAGTTGTTGAGCCCAAACATGCTGTGGCTAGAGAGGAGTCTGGAAAACCAGGGGCTCATGTAACTATGAAGAAGCTGTTTGTTGGTAGAATTAAAGAAGATACTGAGGAACATCACCTTAGAGATTATTTTGAGGAATATGAAAAGATTGATACAATTGAAATAATTACTGATAGGCAATCTGGAAAGAAAAGAGGCTTTGGCTTTTTTACTTTTGATGACCATGATCCTGTGGACAAAACTGTTTTGCAGAAATACCATACTATCAATGGACATAACGCAGAAGTAAGAAAGGCTTTGTCTAGATAAAAAATGCAGGAAGTCCAAAGTTCTAGGAATGGGAGAGGAGGCAATTTCGGTTTCAGAAATTCACATGGTAGTGGAAATTTTGGACCAGGACCAGGAAGTACCTTTAGAGGAGGATCTGATGGGTATGGAAGTGGACGTCGATTTGGGGATAGCTATAGTGGGTATGGAGGCAGACTTGGAGGTGGCAATTTTGGAGGTAGCTCTGGTTATGGAAGAGGAAAAGGAGGATATAGTGGTGGAGGACCTGGATATGGCAACCAGGGTGGGGGCTATGGAGGTGGTTATGACAGCTATGGAGCAGGAAATTATGGAAGTGGAAATTACAATGATCTTGGAAACTATAACCAGCAACCTTCTAACTATTGTCCAATGAAGAGTGGAAACTTTGGTCGTAGCAAGAACACGGGGGGAACCATATGGTGGAGAAACTGTAGTCCAGGAGGCAGTGGAGACAGTGGGGTTTATGGTGGGAGGAGACGATATTGAGCTTCCTCCTCTTTGCCATGGGTTTCACTGTATAAATAGCAGAGGATGAGAGCCCAGAGGTAACGAAGTAGATTCAGGTTATGGAAATAATAATGTTAAGGAAACTTATCTCAGTCATGCATAAATATGCAGTGATATGGCAGAAGACACCCAGAGCAGATGCAGAGAGCCATGTTGTGAATGGATTGGATTATTTAATAACATTACCTTACTATGGAGGAAGGACTGTAAAAAAAAATGCGTTTGAGACAGTTTCTTAGCTTTTTGATTGTTGTTTCTTTCTAGTGGTCTTTGTAAGAGTGTAGAAGCATTCCTTCATTGATAATGTTAAATTTGTAAGTTTCAGGTGACATGCGAAAACTTTTTAAAGATTTTTCTCAAAGTTTTGAAAAGCTATTAGCCAGGATCATGGTGTAACAAGACATAATGTTTTCCGTTTAAACAATTAAAGTGCATATGTAGAGATAAGAAGCTGTTGTACATCTATGATTTAATAAAATAATTCTAAAGGAAAAAAAAGAACATGGTGACAGGATCTGCCTAAGCAAGTGCACCCAGAGCTCAGGGTGAAGGGTCGGCTTCCCTGTCATGACCTGTAGATTAGAAACGAGACAGGCATCCTGGGCTGGGCTAGGCTGCCCAGCCAGCTTGCTCCAAAGATACTGCTACCCTTGCCCCTTACTATACCAACCCAAGCACTGACCTAGGGACTTCAGTTCCTTTTTCTTTAGATCCTCTTCTTTATCTTCTTGTCCCTGTTGTGAGGAAGCTGTAGAAAACTGTTTTCTCACTAGGTATGGAATCAGTTCACTCCGGATAGAAGTGATTGACCTAGGAAGAAAGAATGGCTAAATGAGAAACCTGACCACATGGATCCTATGAGATCAAAAACTATGCTAAGTTCCTTCCTCTCATAACACCTTGGGACCAACACAGATCAAACGCAGCATGGATTGGGCACTTCTGGAGAAGCAGAGGATGTGAGTTCTCCTTATCGGTCTCAGGCTGAGGGTTGGCGGATAGCATACTGAATCTGAGAGTTCCTCCCCCTGGTCAAGCCAGAAAACAGTCTTTCATAAAGTTCCATCTACATGGTGTGTACACACACATATATGTCAGTCTGTCTGTATTTTAACAAGAGTCCCTGACTCTTCACTGGGAATAAACCATGAGAATGTAGCATATTCTGGTCTTTTAAAGAATGTTGCTTCAAAAAGATCTAGAAATTTCCTCCATAAAGGGTTTTCATATCTTCTATCATATTAATTCTAAATTTCTTATTTTTATTGGTATTATAAATGGTGTCTTTTAAACAATTTTCTTCTTGTTGGTTTATAAAAATTCAATTTGCTTTGTATTCTGATTTTACAGCTAATGCCTTGCTGAACAATCTTATGAATTCTAAAAATTTATTTGTACATTCTGATAATCACGTAATTATTAAATAACAATTTCTTTTCCTTTCTAATCCCTGCACCTTTTAATTTTAACCATTTTCATAATTTTACATTACCAGCTAAGAACTTTAATACAATGCTAAATAGAAATGCTGATGTCAGTCATTCTCATTTGTTTATGATTTTTTTTTTTTTAATTTGGTAAAGGGTGTGTATACTTGTCAGACAGAGACAGAGAGAGGCAGAGAAAGCACCTGTCCAGTGGGGCATGGTCACACTGTAATACCTTCTTCTCCACTTCTCTACCTTGTCAGGACTTTGGGCACACATCCCTATGCACCCAGGGTGTTCTTCAAGCCACTGGTCCAGCATTCAAACTGTGGCTGGCCATATGGAACCTGGCTCTCTTAACCACTAAGCCACAAAGTCAGCTCAGTTCCTTATTTTAAAGGGAATTCTATTCCTTCTATAATTTTATCATTTACAATGATGATTATTATAGATTTTTTTGTAGATACCTTTCATCAGGTTAAGGAAGTTCCTTTTTTAAAATTTTAAGTTTATTGCCAGAGAGCATGTATGGATTTTAAGACCAGAGAAAGTGAGAGAAAAAAATCTTCCAATCCTTTTTCCTCCATTTCTTTTCTTTTCTTTTTGAGAGAGATTTTTGCTATAAGGCACATTCACTCACCGAACAGACAGACAGAGATGAGAGACAGAAAGTGAGAAATCAGCCCCTGGGAGGATGGCCACACCATAGTCCCTTCTCCAATCTCCTCTCGGGATTTTGGGCACATGCGCACATGTGCCCAGCGTTTTTTTTTTTTTGTTTGTTTGTTTGTTTTATTTTTAAAAGGCATTGACCAGAGAGAGACAAAGAGAGAGAAGGAAAGTGAGAAAGCAAGCTGCCAGGTCCAGGACTCGAACCACAGTCAGCCATGTGGGAGTCCAGCCACCTTAACCACCACACCATGACCTGCTGGCCCGCCCAGCATGAGTTTTAAGCCGCTGAGTCCGGGACTCAAACTGCGGTTGACTACATGGGAGTCCAGCAACATAACCATTACTCCATCTGCTGGTCCCTTTTCTCCATTTCTTTATCCCATCAGGATATGGGGCATGCATGCGCCTGCACCTAGTATTCCAACCATGTTTAGCCATGGGGGATTCAGTTCCCCATGTATAGTGCTTAACTGCCCTATCGTGGCTGGCCCAGGAAGTTCTTTTTTGTGTCCAACTTGTTAAGGCCTTTTTATCAATGAATGAGTACTAAGTTTTATTAAAAATTTTTATTTTGCATCTATGGAACTCTTCTATTTTTTTCTCCTTTAATCTGTTATGGTGATGAATTATGTATTTTAAAATGTTTCAAAGCCAGCAGCTGTACTAGACAATGACTGTGTATAGGATTTCTGTTCTGTTCCCTCAGTCGTGGAGTTACTGGTGATTTTGTTCTTTTTCAAATGATCAAATTTTATGATTTTTAGTCCATTTTCCCCTTTAATTCATGATAGAGTACATGCACACACATGTGACAGTGAGAGAAACAGTGAGAAAGAGAGAAGGAGAGAAAGGGAGATGAACACTCTCCACAGGGTCTGGTCACGCCACAATCCCCTTCCTCTAGCCCATTGCATTTTGGGCACTTGTGCATGTGCCCAGTGTGTTTCAGGCTGACGGAGCCAGAGACTCAAATTGCAGTCACCATGGGACATATCTGCCTCCTCTTTTATTTTTATTTTTTGCCAGAGGGCATGTGGGCTTGCCAGACAGAGTGAAGGAAAGAAACAAAGTACTCCCAGTGGGGCATAGTCTCACCATAATACCTTCTCTCCTCAGGATCTTGGGCATGAACGCACATGCACCCTGCATGTTTCTTAAGGTTTGAGCTATAGTTGGCCATGTGAAATCCAGCTCCCTTAACCACTGGGCTAAGGAGCTGGTCCTGGGCTAAGGAGCTGGACCCTGGCTTCTCCTGAACAGAGCATTACAGCTATACCACGACACTGGTCCAATTTCAAGAATTATTATTTTTTCCTTCTTATTCTTCATTTTTATCAGAGAGATGCAGAGAGAGAGAGAGAGAGAGGGAGGGAGAGAGAGAGAGAGGGAGGGAGAGAGAGAGAGAGGGAGAAAGCAAGCCACCAGGTCCAGGACTTGAACCACAGTCGGCCATGTGGGAGTCCAGCACTTCAATCACCATGCCACCTGCCGGTCCCGGCAGTTCTTACTTCTGTGGTATTGTTCTCCTGGTTTGATGCAGACCCTCTGCAAATTTATAAGGTTTTTATTTTTACTTTTTCCCTGGTGGGTGGGGACAACACCACCTCAGCCATCCCAGACCATGGGCATGCCTGCCCCCTGTGGACAGAGATCCCCGGATAGGAACCCCATGTGGGTCAAGCATCACAGAGCATTGTTAATGCTGCTGCCTCTGCACATTTAAAATCCATTCTAATGACTAAGCAGTTCCCAAATGGACTTCATCCTCCCACCTACTCAAGAATGGGCTCCTTTTCACTACAAATATTATGCCTATTTACCAATGGTTATCATTGGTAAATGATATTCACACAAAGTTAACTTCAGCTTACTTTCCTGTAATTATATCAATCTAGGCCAACACTTACAGAAGGTCAGAGCAAAGATCAGTGGGTAGAAGAACTCCCTGAAGACAGAAAAAAAAAGCCTATACTACTTTCACATCACTCAGATATAAACAGCATGCAACCTTTGCCAAGAGTTTTGGCACTCTCCTTCATTTGGCCTTCTTGTGTTCCAGGAGGGATGATACTTCCTGTGGATATGGAAAGAGGATGTTTGGCCTAAGTGACTAGAAATCTGTAACAGGGGAAAACAGAACCTGATTCTTTTTATATAACATTTATTTATTTATTTATTTATTTATTTATTTATTTATTTACTTACTTAAATTTTACTAGAGAGGGACAGAGTGAGAGAGAGAAAGAGAGAAAGTGAAAAAACAAGCCACCAGGTCCAGGACTCAAACCATGGTAGGCCATGTGGGAGTCCAGTGCCCTTAACTATCTGCCAGCCCCAGGACCTAATTCTTTTTTTTTTTTTTTGAGAGATTTTTGCTATAGGGCGCATGCACTCGTCAGAAAGACAGAGAGAGACAGAGAGACAGAAAGTGAGAAATCACCCCCGAGCGGGGATGGCCATGCCACAATTCCTTCTCCTTCATTCTCCTCTCAGATCTTGGGCATGTACACACATGCACCTGGCGTGAGTTTAAGCCACTGGGTCTGAGACTGGAACTGCGGTCAACTACCTGGGAGTCCACTGACATAGCCATGACGCCAATTGCTGGTCCTCCACCACCTGATTCTTACTTAATATAATGAGTATGCAAGGAATTCACAACACAGTGGGCAATAGCCTCATATAGTTTTTGTTTGTTTCTTAAGAATTATTTTATTAGGGGGATAGGTGGTGTGGTGGTTAAGGGTGCTGGACTCCCACGTGGCTGACCATGTTTCAATTCCTGGACCTGGCAGTTTGCTTTCTCACTTTCTCTCTCTTACTCGCTGTGTCCCTCTCTGGTCAAATTAAAATAAAAAGAAATAAAAGTGAACTAATTAATTAATAATTTTATTTAACTTTATTTAATTATTTTAATTTGACCAGAGAGGGACACAGCGAGAGCCAGAGCGCTAGGGGGGGCGGTAAATGAGAAAGCAAGCTGCCGGGTGTGAGACTTAAAATGCGGTCAGCCATGTGGGAGTCCAGCACCCTTAACCACCATGCCACCTGGCAGCCCCGCCTCCTATGGTTTTAAGGAGGAAGGTAGTGTGGACAGAAGTCTGACTGCTTTTTCCTATTTTTCCAAAGTCCTTTCAAGAGAGCCTAGGAGGAGTCACACCCACAAACATTAAGACCATTTTCCCCCCATTTAACAGGATTCTTTCTAAATCCTGTCCCTGGTATAGTATCTTTGAGATGTATATTCAACTGATTACAGTATATTATTTTGCTAACCTCTTCCCAAGGCACAGAACTTCCCTTCCCTTGAGATATAGATTAAGTATTTCTTTGCAAATCTCTTCCCAGGACACAGATCTTCCCTCCCAATCACCAGCCTTGGAATTGTGAAACTCACCTATAACCTACAAGCCCCCCCCCCCCCCCCCCCCCAACATGCTCTGCCTCTTTGGGCCAGACCAATGGAAATCTCTTCGCTAATTTTGCCTGTAAATCTCAAAATCAAATAAAAGGAACCCCTGTCCATAATCACCCCGAGAAAGGCATGTATGCCTCTTCTCCAGGCCTAGGTCACTCATATTTGGCTTGAAAATAAACTGCATTAATTATTAATTTTTACAGTTGGTTATTTTTCTGTCAACAGTAGAAAGAGATGAAGCTGATCAGGTAGGCAAGAGAGCCAGATCATGGAAGCCTTCTGCAGAAGTTTAGAAAGTATGGACTGAGAAGTCAGTGATAGTTTCTTTTTTTTCTTTTTCTTTTTTTTTTGGAGAGGTTTTTGCTATAGGGCGCATGCGCTCGCCAGACAGACAGAGAGAGACAGAGAGACAGAAAGTGAGAAATCACCCCCCAGGGAGGATGGCCACGCTGCAATCCCTTCTCCTCCATTCTCCTCTTGGGATCTTGGGCACGCACCCACATATACCCGGCGTGAGTTTAAGCCACTGGGTCTGGGACTCAAACCGCGGTCGACTACATGGGAGTCCAGCGACATAGCCATTACGCTAACTGCTGGTTCCCAAGTCAATGATAGTTTTTAAGCAGAAAAGTGACACAATCGGTTTATTTCTTAGTAAGGTATTATAGCAGTATGGACAAAGGCCCAGAATAAAGAGACCGAGTACAGGGAGACCAGCTACAATACTCTTGAGATGAGAAAAACAGGCCTGAGAGAGGCGTTAATGTATAGGCAGCCCAGTAACCCTGACTGCCACTGCACACTACCCACTCCTCCCTGCTCCATTCAAACAAGTTCTGTCTGCTGCCACAGGACCACACAGACAGAATGTAGGTAGGAAGGTAAGACAGAGGTGGAGGCTGAGGAGGGTAAGGAAAATTATGACCCTGGAGCTATACAGTTCTCCATTTTTGTCATTTTTAAAGGATCAAATCAAACATCTTTGAAAAATTCTGTGTACCCTGGCAGCTCTTGAATTTCAATGTGATTTTCGCCTGATCCTTTGATGGAGATTAAAAATTTCCATATGAATACAAAGAATGAAACAACACTTACTCTTAGCTTTTTTCCTCCCCTTTTAATGATCTAAACCAGTGTGGGTAGTAAATGTTCCCTGACCCCGTCCGTAGGAAAACAAGTCAGTTTCCTTTGAAGAAGTGGCAAAGCATGGACAGCTGGGAGGTTTCAGGGCCATGATATTTACATCAAGGAACAAACAGAACTGTCACTGCGAGAGGCAAGCAAACAAGCCCTGGCACAGGCCCCATCAGGCAGAGCCATTCAAGGGGATCAGTGATTGAAAAAGAGGACAGAAGTCCTGCCAGGCCCCACCCACCTCTGCAAGAGCTCAGCATCAGGTCAATTCACATAATGCAGTTAGCTTAGCAACAAAACCCAGGACACGGGACCAGCAGTTGGCATAATGGCTATATCGCTGGAATCCCAGGTAGTCAACTACGGTTCAAGTCCTGGAGCTGGTGGCTTAAATTCACACGTGTGGCCATCCCCCAGGGGAGTGATTTCTTGCTTTCTGTCTCTGTCTGTCTTTCTGGAGAGTGCATGCGCCTGTCTCTGTCTTTCTGGTGAGTGCATATACCCTATAGCAAAAAAACAAAAACAAAAACAAAACCTCTCCAAAAGACCAAAAAACCCCTCGCCAAACAACAGCAACAAAAAAACAAAGAACACAAAAACCTCACCAAATTAAGAAGACAAATAATTGCTCCAAATAGGACAAAGGATTGATATTTCTAATAGAGAAATAGGTATAAATGTTCAAAAAAATATTTTCAAAAAAGTAAAAAATTAAGATGTAATTTCTCCCCGATTATATTATATTTAAAATAATTCTTATTACTGATATTAGTGCTTTGAGAATAGTTATTCATACAATAACACTTGGAGAGCGCAGGGTCAGTGACTTGAACCACAGTTGGTCACATGGGAGTCTAGCGCCTAACTAGTACGCCACCTTCTGGCCCCTCCAATGTTATTTATAAAAATAGAACAATTAACTATCTAACAGTAGAAGATAAGTAATAACTTATATAACAGAATATCAGACAGGCAAAAATGTGAGTGTTAAAAAATTCTTTTTATTGCTACGGGGCACGTGCACTCACTCAGAGACACAAAGACCAGGAAATAGAAAGGGACAGGAGAAAGCACACCCAATAGGGAATGGTCCTGCTATAATCCCTTCTCCATTCTCCTCTCTGGATTTTGGGCATGCACGTAAACATGCCCAGCCTGTTTTTCAAGCTGTCAGGTCCAGGACTCTGTGCAATCGTCTTAACCACTGTGCCACTGTCTGACCCTGACAGTGATCTTTCTAAAGTACAAATCTGATCCTATCTCTTTAAACTTACTTAACACTCAGGATAGTAATGACTTTTATTTATGTGCTGGGGTGGGATAGATCTTAGTGATAGAGGTGTAGGATGAGGGGGAGCTTCTGGATTCTGATAATGATCTATTTCTTGACCCAAATATAGAGGCATGTTCATTTTGTGAAAATGTATTGAACCATAACACTCCTCTCAAATACCACCTCTTTTTTTTTTTTTTCTCTCTCTGGAGAGGTTTTTGCTATAGAGCACGTGTGCTCGCCAGACAGACAGAGACAGAGAGAAAGACAGAAAGCGAGAAATCACCCCCCAGGGGTGATGGCCACACCGCAATCCCTTCTTCTCCATTCTCTCAAGATCTTGGGCACGCACGCACACGCGCCTGGCGTGAGTTTAAGCCACCAGGTTCGGAACTCAAACCGCGGTCGGCTACATGGGCATCCAGCGACATAGCCATTGTGCTTACTGCTGGTCCCTCAAATATCACCTCTTCTTCAAAGCCTTTCCTAACACTAGTAGGATTCTGTGCTCTCACAGTAAAGACAATTATACCATTTCTTCAATCTGCATTATGTGTGAGATACTATGCTAGGAAATTAATATATATATCATTTCGAGTTCTTATAGCAATATTCATGGGCTACACACACACACACACACACACACACACACACTTTTTTTTTTTGGAGAGGTTTTTGCTATAGGGTGTATGTGCTTGCCAGAAAGACAGAGACAGAGATAGAAAGTGAGAAATCATCCCCCCAGTGGGATGGCCACGCCGCAATCCCCTCTCCATTATCCTCTCGGGATCTTGGGCACGCACATACACACGCCCAGCGTGAGTTTAAGCCACCAGGTCTGGGACTCGAACCGCGGTCAGCTACATGGGAGTTCAGCGACATAGCCATTACACTAACTACTGGTCCCCCCCATATATATACATATATATATATATATATATATATCCCCATATACACACACACACACACACACACACACACACACACACACATATATATATATATATATATATATATATATATATATTTTTTTTTTTTTAGAGATTTTTGCTATAGGGCGGTATACTCGCCAGAAACAGACCTGGTGACTTAAACTCACACCAGGCATCTGTGCATGTGAGCCCAGGATCCCAAGAGGAGAATGGAGGAGAAGGGATTGTGGCGTGGTCATCCCTTCTGGGGGGTAATTTCTTGCTTTCTGTCTTTTTGTCTCTGTCTTTCTGGTGAGTGCATGTAGCCTATAGCAAAACCTCTCAAAAAGAAAAATAATAATATAGTTTTTGGGTCAGCCCCACAGCCTAGTGTTTGAGAGATGCTGGATCCCACATGGCCAACTGCAGTTCAAATCCTAGTCCAAACAACTTGAAAAACATACTAGGTGCATGTGTGTTCATGCCTGAAATTCTTACAGGATGGAGAAATGGAGAAGGGATTGCAGCATGACCACACCTCATGAGGGGAGGGGAGAGCATTTTTTCCTTTCAATCTCGCTCTTCTTTCTGGCATGTGCCCTAGGGCAATGAAAAAAAAAAGTAATAATTTTCCTAATTTGGAAATGTATCAAATTCTTTTGTTTTAAAAGAATTGTTTCATTTAACTGTATTTATTTATTTATTTATTTATTTATTTATTTTTTTTTTGGAGAGGTTTTTTTCGCTATAGGGCGCGTGCGCTCGCCAGACAGACAGAGAGAGACAGAGAGACAGAAAGAGAGAAATCACCCCCCCAGGGGGGATGGTCACGCCGCAATCCCTTCTCCTCCATTCTCCTCTCGGGATCTTGGGCACGCACGCACACGCGCCCGGCGTGAGTTGTAAGCCACCGGGTCCGAGACGCGAACCGTGGTCGACTACGTGGGAGTCCAGCGACATAGCCATTACGCTAACTGCTGGTTCCCTTAACTGTATTTATTTTTTATTTTATTTATTTATTTTTAATTTGACCAGAGAGGGACAGAGTGAGTAAGAGGGAAAGTAAGAAAGCGAGTCACCAGGTCCAGTACTCGAAACATGGTTGGCAATGTGGGAGTCCAGCACCCTTACCCACCATGCCACCTGTTGGCCCCATGGAAATGTATCAAATTCTAAACATGTTTTCCAATATTAAAAATCCAACATTTGAATAAACACACAATTATTAGATTATTAAACTTGATTTTTTTTTTTTTTTAGAAGGATTTTTGCTATAGGGTGCCTGTGCTCACCAGAGACAGACAGAAAGCAAGAAATCACTCCAGGGTGGGGGAGGGTTGCCATGCTGCAATCCCTTCTCGTCCAGTCTCTTCTTGGGATCTCAGGCATGCACGCACATGTGCCTGACATGAGTTTGAAGCTGCTGGGTCTGGGACTCAAACTGTGGTTGACTAAATGGGAGTCCAGTGAAGTAATCATTACACCATCTGCTGGTCCCAACCTGATTTCTTTTTTTAAGATTTTTTTTTTTTTTTTTTGAGAGGTTTTTGCTATAGGGCTCATGTGCTTGCTAGAAAGATAGAGAGAAACAGAGAGACAGAAAGTGAGAAATCACCTCCTTGGGGGAATGGCCACACCACGATCCCTTCTCTTCCATTCTCCTCACAGGATCTTGGGCACACACACACATGCTCCTGGCGTGAGTCTAAGCCACTGGGTCCGGGACTTGAACCATGGTCCACTACACGGGAGTCCAGCAACATAGCCATTATGCCAACTGCTGGTCCCTTAAGAGAGATTTTTGCTATAAGGTGCATTGGTTCATCAGAGAGCTAGTCATCCCCCCATGCCACAATCCCTTCTCTTCACTTTCCTCTCAGGGTCTTAGGCATGCGCGCACCTGGCATGAGTTTAAGCTGCTGGGTTGAGGACTCAAACTGTGGCTGACTATGTGGGAGTTCAGCAGTGTAACCATTATGTCATCTGCTGGTCCCTAAACCTGATATTTTTAGTATTTTGCCTTGGTCTAAGATCAGGTCCTCTTTGTGGCCACCAGCTTCCAGGGAAATCCTAAAAATGATGCCTATGGAAAAAGAAAAAAATTGGCTACTTTTGCAATCTGTCTTTGCAAGCAATTCAAGAGATTTAAATTTCACTTCCTGTCATTCACTTCAAATCAATTTTTCAAAAGATTAGGTGGGGGACCAGCAGTTGGTATGGTGGTTAAGGCGCTGGACACTCCCACATGGCTGACCATGGTTCAAGTCCTGGACCTGGTGGCTTGCTTTCTCACTTTCCTCTCTCTCTCTGTGTGTCTCCCTCTGGTCAAATTAAAATAAATGAATGAATGAATAAAATTGAGGTTGAACAGAAAATGACTTAAAAAAATTATTTCTTGTTATTGTTATTATGTTTTAGCTTGTTTATCAGTGTAGACTATTTTTTCTTTTTAAAAAATAATTATTCATTTAATTTTATATATTTATTCATTTACTTTCATTTGACCAGAGAAAGACAGACATACAGAGAGAAGGAAAGTGAGGAAGCAAGTCACCAGGTCTGGGACTCAAACCGTGGTTGGCCATGTGGGAATGTCCAGTGCTTTAACCACCACACCATATGCTGCCCCTCTTTTTTTTTTTTTTAATCTTAATTTCTTTGACACATTCAATTACTATACTATAGTTTGTAAAGTGAATTTATCTAACACGATTACACTTCACATCAGTCCAGATGAAGATATACACAATATCAATAGAGAAGAATCCATTTCTGTGTCCCATAAATGTTTGTCTATTTTAATTCTTTGTTTTGTTTTGTTTTGTTTTGGAGAGGTTTTTTCGCTATAGGGCGCTTGCGCTCGCCAGACAGAGAGAGACAGAGACAGAAAGCGAGAAATCACCCCCCAGGGGGGATGGTCACGCCGCAATCCCTTCTCCTCCATTCTCTTCCTGGGATCTTGGGCACGCATGCACACACGCCCGGCGTGAGTTTTAAGCCACTGGGTCCGGGACGCAAACTGCGGTCGACTACGTGGGAGTCCAGCGACATAGCCATTACGCTAACTGCTGGTTCCCTCTATTTTAATTCTTGATTTCTTTCCTCACACTCTCTTCCCTTCTCCCACCCTCTTCCCACTTATTATCATTATTTTAAATTTGCTGTAGGACACGTGGGCTTATCAGAGGGAGAGAGAGACCAAGCAAGCAACACTCCAGGACTGGAACTCGAATTACAGTCGACCATGTGGGAGTCCAGAGTCTTAGCCATCATACTGCTCGCTGGTCCCCAGAAAAGTGACTTTTACAGGACTTGGAACACAAGTCTGCAGAGCAGAGAACTAGAAGCTTGGGTTTTCTTGCCTCTTCTCTCAGCAGAGTTATAATTGGAAAGAAAAGATGATTGCTAAAATAGCTCTATGCGTTGTTCTCAGAATTTTTTTTTGCCATCAAAGAAAGTAGATATAATCTGAAATAGTGCAGGATATTATTTAAGATTAAAGGTACTGACTTAAAAGCTAGGTATTGGGTATACCGTGTTCTGTGAAATCCTTTTTTCCTTCTTAGCAGAATACTGACAGTTTCTTTTCTTTTCTTTTCTTTTCTTTCTTTTTTTTCCTTTGAAGAGGTTTTTGCTATAGGGTGCATGCATTCTCCAGAAGGACAGAGAGATGGAAAGTGAGAAATCACTCCCCAGGGGGGATGGCCACGCCACCGCAATCCCTTCTCCTCCATTCTCCTCTCGGGATCTTGGGCATGCACGCACATGTGCCTGGCGTGAGTTTAAGCCACCAGGTCTGGGGCTCGAACCACAGTTGACCACATGGAAGTCCAGTGACATAGCTGTTACGCCAACTGCTGGTCCCCAGAATACTGACAGTTTCTTTAAGAATAAAATTTCAGTGTTGGTGCATATGACTTGAGAAAGAAACATGTTCAGATCCTATGGCTGGAGACTACTTAGGCTTAGGTCAATTCAATAAACGTTTTATTCATTCGGTTTACTCATTGAGCACCAAAATGTACTAGGCACTGCTTTAGACAGTGGGGATATACAGTGAAACAAAACAGGCAAACCCATACCCACATTTAAAGTTCACAGACTGGCTGCCTTCAGATTTATTCAGCATCTACTGTGTGTCACAAGATGAATCAGAGATGAATTTTGTCCTCAAGAAAAAAAGGTAGAAAAGGTCCAGCCCCACACGCTGGTTGTTAAGAGAGCCAGAGACCACATGGCTGACCATAGTTCAAATCCTTATCCTGATGGCAAGAAAAACACATGGGATGTGTGTGTGTGTGTGTGTGTGTGTGTGTGTGTGGTGCCCCAAATCCCAACAGGATGAAAAAATGGGGGAGAAAGGATTGCAGCATGACCACACCCCATTGGGGGTTGCTTTCTTCCCTCTCCCTCTCTTTCTCTAGTAAGTGCATGTACCCTCTGGCAATTAACAACAACAAAAGAAGGTAGAAAATACAACTTAATGGGATGAATATAATAAAAAGATTATATGGGACTAGAAAACAAAAATATCAATTATGTCTGATGGAAACAAGCACAGAATATTATTAGGTAGCAAATTAAGAGTATCTAACCTAACAGGAGGTAAAGTGGAAAAAAACTGAAAGCAACATCTAGGGGCCAGTAGGTGGCGTAGTGGTTTAAGGCACTGGATTCTCACATGGCTGACCCTGGTTTGAATCCCGGGTCTAGTGGCCTGAAAATTATGCTGGGCACATGTGTGTGCATGCTCAAAATCCCAGGAGAAGAATAGAGGAGAAGGGATTGTGACCTGGCTATCCCCTCTTAGGAAGTGATTTATCACTTTTCCTATCACTGTCTCTAGCTCTCTCTGACGAGTGCATACCAAAAACCAAAAAAAAAAAAAAAAAATCTAAGCAAGTATTTTAAGTAGTTTAGTTTTTCCCCTGAGAGAACAAGAGAGAAGGGGAGAACCTCCAACAGAATTTTGATGCTGTGAACTACCCCAAGCCTTAGCCAGCCCTTGGTCATGGACACATACGCTGCAGAGCATCCCATGTGGGCCAACATTGCAGAGCATCACATTTTATCACTGTGCCACTGTCCAGTTCCTGACAAGTTTTAATAGATATTTAATAATTTGCCAGAAAAGGAAGAAAGATGGAAAGGATACCAATTAAACATTATACTTACAGTAAATTATTATTATTATTTCTTTCTGAGAGTTTTTTTTGCTATAGGGTGCATGTGCTCGCCAGAAAGACAGAGACAGAGAGACAGAAAGCGAGAAATCACCCCCCAGGGGGGATGGCCATGCCACAATCCCTTCTCCTCCATTCTTCTCTCGGGATCCTGGCATGAGTTTAAGCCACTGGGTCCAGGACTTGAACTGCATTTGACTACATGGGAGTCCAGCGACATAGCCATTATGCCAACTGCTGGTCCTGGAAATTATTATTTTTTTAATTGCCAGAGGAAGTATATGCTCAGAGAGAGAGACAGAGAGAGGGAGAAAGATCCTCCAGTGGAGTCATGCTGCAATCCCCTCTCCTCCATTTCTCTATCTTGTCAGGGTTTTGGATACCCATACACACATGCCCAGTGTGTTTTTCAGGCTGCTGGAACCAGGATTCAAACTACATGGTTTGTCATGTGAAATCTGACTCTTTTAGCCACTAGGTTATGGGTCTGCCTGAGAATTTTTTACTTTTTTTTATTTTTAAAGTTTTGCTTTAGGGTTTGTGTAAAGAAAGAGGGGAAATGGGAACCAGCAGTTAGCGTAATGGCTATGTCGCTGGACTCCCATGTAGACGACCGTGGTTCGCGTCCCGGACCCGGTGGCTTAAAACTCACGCCGGGCGCGTGTGCGTGCGTGCCCAAGATCCCGAGAGGAGAATGGAGGAGAACGGATTGCGGCGTGGCCATCCCCTCTGGGGGGTGATTTCTCACTTTCTGTCTCTATGTCTCTCTCTGTCTGTTTGGCGAGCGCATGCGCCCTATAGCGAAAACCTCTCCAAAAAAAAAAGAAAAAAGAAAGAGGGGAAGTGAGAAATCACCCTCCAGCGGAATGACAATCCGTTTTCCTCCATTCGTTTCTTGGGATGTTGAGCACTCACACACACACACACACACACACACACACACGTCCTGGTGTGTTTTTCAAGCTGCCGAGACTTGAACTGAGACTTGAATCGTGCAGTCAGCTATGTGGGATCCAGCTGCCTTCACCTCCATGTAAACTTTTCCTCTCATTTTTGATTTCCTGGTTCTGTTAGGATGCTTCTTTGTGGGAGTGCTCAAATTACAAATATTATTCCCATTTTTAAGTACTCTTCAAAAGGCTTTTTTCCTACCATAGTCTGGTCCATGATCCCCTCAAATGGAATAAAGTAGCTCAATTGGTCACTCACTTTTAATTATAAGTCAGTATAATGTACTGCTAGGCCTTTGTCTCTTCCCCAGCAGTCAGTGATTTCCAGAAGTCTCAGGAATCAAAATGAATATAACTCGGGCCAGCCTATGGCCCTAGTGGTTAAGGAGGCTGGATCCCACATGGCCAACTGTGTGGTTGAATTCTGGACCCTAGGGCTTGAAAAACACACCAGTGGAGGACAGCAGGTGGCATGGTGGTTATGGTGTTGGACTCTCACGTGGCTGATTGTGGTTTGAGTCCTGGACCTAGTGGCGTGCTTTCTCACTTTCTCTTGTTCTCTGTCTTGCTCTGGTCAAATCAAAAAATAATAATAAATAAAATTGAATAAATAGGGACCAGCAGTTAGCGTAATGGCTATGTCGCTGGACTCCCACGTAGTCGACCGCGGTTCGCGTCCCGGACCCGGTGGCTTAAACTCACGCCGGGCGCGTGTGCGTGCGTGCCCAAGATCCTGAGAGGAGAATGAAGGAGAAGGGATTGCGGCGTGGCCATCCCCCCAGGGGGGTGATTTCTCGCTTTCTGTCTGTCTGTCTGTCTCTGTCTATCTGGTGAGCGCACGCGCCGTATAGCAAAAACCTCTCAAAAAAAAAATTGAATAAATAATTATTTAAAAAAAGAAGAAGAAGAAAGAAAGAGAAACACACCAGTGTGTGCATGCATTTTCAAAATTCTGACAGGAGGGGGGCCGGTAGGTTGGTAGGTGGCATGGTAGTTGGGGACACTAGACTCCCACATGGCTGACCATGATTCGAGTCCTGGACCTGGCAGCTTGCTTTCTCACTTTCCCTTGCTTGCTCTCTCTTGCTCTGTCCTTCTCTGGTCAACTTAAAAATAAATAAATAAATAAAGTTAAAATAAAATAATTCTTAAAAAAAAAATTCTGACAGGAGGGAGAAATGGAGAAGAGATGTGGTGTGACCATGCCCCTGGGAATGCCCCCAACCCCTGCTAGTACACGCACTCTCTGGTAAACTGAAAGGAAAAAAAAAAAAAAGAAATGCAACTACAAAGTTCAAAGGAGACTACCCTGATTTAATCTCAGAGCACCTGCAGCTTTAGTTATTAGGACATCCACCAAATAACAGCTCTGACAAGAAGGTGTGCAGGTCTCACACTCATAGTTTAATCTTGTTGTTAATTATTTTTTTGTTTTAAATTTTTTGCCAGAGGATACATTTGATTGCTGAAGAGAGAGAGAGAGAAAGAGAGAGAAATAGAGAGAGACAGATAGACAGAAAGTACACCCCAGGGGGAGTAGTCATGCAGTGATTCCTTCTCCTCTATTCTCTCAGGATTTTAGGAAGGCACACACACGAGCCTGGTGTGTTTCTCAAGCCACCAGGTCTAGGACTTGAACTGTGTAGTCAGCCGTGTGGGATCCAGTTGCCTTAAGCACCACACTAGGAGCTGGTCCAGATGTTGTTATTTATAGAAAGGACATATAGGACATCTAAGGACAGGAAACAAATTTAGTCAATTCCAGGGATTCCTGAACTGCTCAGGAACCAAGACTGCTCCTCCCTCTCTCTCTGGCACTAACCGATCCCTCTTCTCTGCTTCTGATCTCCACTTGCTTTCCTGTGCTTACTCAACGTCTTTCTAGCTAATCCATGACTTCAGCTTGTATGTGGTTTTAATTATCAACCTGATTCTGACCTTGCTGCGTGGCCGTTTATCCTCAGCTCCTGAATTAACTTTGTGAGGCCCATCCTTACTTCTCTGCACCCCTCCGTGGCTCAGGCTAGAAGCTGGAACTGCTTCCTTATCCTCCCTGATGTGAAGTGTGTATGTGCATGTGTGTCTGGAATACAGCTGTCTGCCTCTGTGGTGGATGTTGCTAGCAATTAATTCATCAAAAGTGACAGATGTCGAGACTATGGCTGTATGACATTGAGCAAATGTCTTTTGAGCTTCATTTTCTTCCTCTGTAATATGGAGATAATACTTAATGAGAGAAATATATTAAGGACTAAATGAAATATTACGCAAAAAGCACCCTGCATAGTGCCTGGTACATGCTTAGTGCTGTTAAAAGTAATTTTGTGGCCTTTTGGCTGGAACTGCCATCTTCTAGTAATTAACAACCAAAATGACAAACACAAACAGAAAGAGGAGAGGGACCCGATATATGTTCTCTAGGCCTTTTAGAAAACATGGAGTGGTTCTTTTGGCAACATATGTGAATCTACAAGAAAGGTGATATTGTAGACATCAAGGGAATAGGTACTTTTCAAAAAGGAATGCCCCTCTAATGTTACCATGGCAAAACTGGAAGAGTCTACAATGTTACCCAGCATGCTGTTGGCATTGTTGTAAACAAACAAGTTAAAGGCAAGATTCTTGCCAAGAGAATTGATGTGCATATTGAGCATATTAAGCATTCTTTTTTTTTTTGAGATGCTTTTGCTATAGGGCATGTGCGCTTGCTAGAAAAACAAAGAGAGACAGAGAGAAATCACTCCCTGGGGGGATGGCCACGCCGCAATCCCTTCTCCTCCATTCTCCTCTTGGGATCTTGGGCACGCACACACATGCGCCTGGCATGAGTTTAAGCCACCAGGTCCAGGACTCAAACCACGGACAGCTACATGGGAGTCCAGCGACATAGCTACTATACCAACTGCTGGTCCCAAGCATATTAACCATCTAAGAGTAGAGATAGCTTCCCAAAATGTGTGAAGGAAAATGACCAGAAAAAGAAGGAAGACAAAGAGAAAGGGACCTGGGTTCAACTGAAGTGACACCCTGCTCCACCCAAGAAGCACACTTTGTGAGAACCAATGGAAAGGAGCCTGAGCTACTGGAACCTATTCCCTATGAATTCATGGCATGATGGGTGTTAAAAATAAACTAATTTATGGTCTAAAAAAAAAAAGTAATTTTGTGCTTTCTACTCTGTGCTGAATGCCAAACCTCAAGACTAAATACTCATAGCAGGATCAGATTCTAACACTAGCAGTGGCTAATGGTAACTGGATTCTTCTAGACAGGAAGGAAGTACTCAACTTTAATTCTTCCTTTTAAGATTAATCCCTAGGTCTCTTAAAGGGGCTTGCATGTCTAGCACATTAGGGAAAGAGAGAGAAAGACAAATTTTCCTAGTTTTCTTTTTTTTTTTTTTTCCTAAAAGAAAACCAGAATTAACCCTGTTATAAATTGCTTCCTATAACTTTAGCTCAGAAAGCTGGCATATTGCTTGAGTCCTTCAATAGGGCCATTACCAATCTAAAGCCCAACTCAGGTCTCTTTTTTAGATCAATTCCTACTAAGACAAGCAAAAAGCCCAGGCCAATACCTGGACTTCTAGACCTCCCTAGACATATACTAGCTGACACTGTAAAAAGCGAGGATGGTTACCTCACTATTTAGCATCAAGAAACGTCATAGTCACAATTTGGTCTAAGTTATACTCTGTTCTGGACATAAAATCCAATACACTGTGAATTAAAATCTTCAGGGGAGGGACCAGCAGGTGGCATGATGATTACATCATTGGACTCCCACATAGTTGACTGTGGTTCAAGTCCTGGACCCGGTGGCTTAAAACTCACGTGGGGCATATGTGCATGTGTACCCAAAATCCTGAGAGGAGAATGGAGAAGGGATCACAGAGTAGCCATGCCCCCTGAGGGGTGATTTCTCACTTTATATCTCTTTGTCTCTATGGTGAGAGCACACACCGTAGAGCGAAAATCTCTCTAAAGAAAAAAGATAAACTACTGGAAAAAAAATGCTCAAGGGACCAGCAGTTGGCGTAATGGCTATGCTGCTGGACTCCCATGTAGTCGACTGCGGTTCGAGTCCCGGACCCGGTAGCTTAAAATTCACGCTGGGCATGTGTGCGTGCGTGCCTAAGATCCCGAGAGGAGAATGGAGGAGAATGAATGGTGGTGTGGCCATCCCCCCCAAAGGGGGGATTTCCCGCCTTCTGTCTCTCTGTCTCTCTCTGTCTTTCTGGCGAACGCATGTGTCCTATAGCAAAAACCTCTCAAAAAAAAAAAAAAAGCTCAAGAGATTTTTTTGGAACATTCACCTATTACACTGCATTCAGAAGTGAATGAAAAACTGCTAAAATAGAGACCAGCAGGTGGTGTACTGTTTAGGGCACTAGACTCCCACAGGGCTGACCATGGTTTGAGTTCCAGATCTGGCAGCTTAAAATTCACAGTGGGCACATGGTGCACGTGCCCAAAATCCTGAGAAGAGAATGGAGAAGGACTGAGGAGTGGCCATCCCTCCTGGGGGATGATTTTTCACTTTCCCTCTTACTGTCTCTCTCCGACGAGCATGTCCTATGGCAAAAACCTTTAAAAAGAAAGAAAAAAAATTGCTAAAATATGTATATAGATTAGTTGCTAAACTTGTCAAATAAAGTACAGATTTTCTTTTCTTCACAGCTCTCCCCATAGCTTGTCTGCTTAATTAGCTGTGGAAATCCTTGTTTCATCTTTTGCTACTGATGTGCCCAATTACTTCTGCTGTCACTACATCTCCTCTGCTCCCATACACCACGTGTATGCCGAATGCCTAGTCCAAGGCAGGTGGAATCCATTCTCAGAGAGTTTGCTAGGAGATATTACATGGAAATAACTAACAAAATGTCCAGTGTGACTTCATGGTTTCTATACAAAGAATACAGGGTAGAATATGTTATCTTCTATAGGTGAAATATAACAAAAGATTGCTAAAGCAGTCCTTTGAATTCGTGTCTCCTAGGTTTACCCTTTCCTCTACATGCCTAAAGGAGTTATTATTTCGTAAGCAAATTATCATAAATACTATACTTCCCACTTACCTTGAAGGAATCGCTTTCCTATGCAAAAAGGTGTGTGTTCCCTTGCCAGGTTGCATCATAGCTCATTTCATATAAGACTACTCTGTTTAAAGATCTGTAACTCCCCACTCAGTTTTCAAGGCCTTCTACATGCTGCTACCAACCTGTTTAATTCCATCTCTCCCACAACTTCTAAGTCCTCCCTATTCTAGCCAGAGATAAAGAAGCTCTCTCAAGTGCTACTCTAATTTGCCCTGATATTCCTTTATACTTTTTGTAATATGTTGAAATATATGCATTTTCAATAGATGCCCTTTGGTTCTGGCAACTCTGAGAGGTGAAGGTAGATGGGGGCAGGAAAGAGACAAGGGTCTCTTTTTGCAGATCTTGACATGGGGAGGTAGTTTGAGCTGACACTCTGAATCATTTTCTCTTGCAGTAGGCTCTGGGAAAGTCCCACTTGGCAGAGTTTCTGGCCAGGAGCCACAGCCACACCACCAACTTCAGGCTTGTCTTCAGGGCACATACCACTGTACTGCATTTGCCTAGTGTGGGAACAGCTAACTAGTTAACTAGGCCAAATGAGGCTTGCTTTGGAGCAGAACTGCCTGTATACCCAGATACCAAAAGCTACAAACCTATCTAATAATAGCGAAGATGCACTATTAATTTTGGTTTTATTGTTTTTTTTTTTTTTTGGGGGGGGGTGGAGGAGATGTGATAAATGGTATTGAGGTCCTTTTTTTTTTTTTTTCAAAGCTTTTTGCCAGAGGGCATGACATGTGTGCTCGACAGAGGGAGAGGCAGTGAAAGGGAAAGTTAGAAATCATCCCCTGGGGGCACTGGCTACATTATAATTCCTTCTCCTCCATTCTCTTCTTGGGATTTTGTGTATGTACATTTGCCCTGCGTGATCTCTGGGGCCAGTAGGTGGTGTGGTGGATAAGGCACTGGACTCCCACATGGCTGACAATGGTTCAGGTCCTGAACCCAGAGGCTTTCTTTCTCACCCCCGCTCCCCTCTGGTGAGTGCATGTGTCCTTCGCAAAAAAATTAAAAATGATTTGCTTTAAAATCATCTGAGGTGGCAGTGGAGAAATGAGTGATGGTTGGGGTGAGCAGGTGGCATGGTGGTTGAGGTGCTAGACTCCCACACGGCCATTGATGGTTTGAGTCCCAGATCTGGCAGCTTACTTTCTCATTTTCCTTTTCTTTCTCTCTCTGGCTAAATTAAAAAATAAATAATCACAACAAATAAATAAATGAATAATTCTTTTTTTTTTTTTTTTTTTTAGAGGTTTTTGCTATAGGGCATGTGCGTTCACCAGAGAGACAGAGAGACAGAATGTGAGAAATCACCCCTCAGGGGGAATGGCCACACTGCAATCCCTTCTCCTCCATTTTCCTCTTGGGATCTTGGGCATGCATGCACACGCGCCTGGCGTTGAGCTTAAGCCACCGGGTCTGGGACTCTAACTGTGGTCGACTACGTGGGAGTCCAGCGACATAGCCATTACCCTAACTGCTGGTCCCAATGAGTAATTCTTAAAAAAAAGAAAAATGAGTGATGGCATATATAAAACAAGATTTGCCATGAGTTGATAATTATTGTGTGTGATGAGTACATAGAAATTCATTATATTGCCTTCTCTACTTTTGCATTTGTGTGAAAATTTGCATAGTACATCATTTTAAAAAGTCATGATCTCGGGACCAGCAGTGAGTGAGAAAGTGAGAAATCACCACCCGGGGGAAAGGCCATGTTGCAATCCTTTCTTGTCTATTCTCCTCTCAGGATTTTGGGTATGCACATGCACGTGCCTGGCATGAGTTTCAAGCCACCGAATCTGAGACTTGAACTTTGGTCAACCATATGGGAGTCTAGCATCTTAACTATTACACCATCTGCTGCGCCCCCCCCCCCCCCCCGTTTTTTTAATTTGCTATAGGGTGTGTGTGCTTCAGAGAGATGGAGGGGGGGGAGTGAGAAAGCACCCTCCATGGGGGAAGGTCATGCTATAATCCCTTCTCCTCCATTCTTCTCGGAATTTTGGGCATGCACTCACACATACCTGGCATGTTTTTCAAGCCACTAGATCTGGGACTCAAACCATGTGATTGAGTGCATGAAATCCAGACACTTTAAGCACCACACCACCTACTGGCTGGCCCTTGTTTTTCGTTTTTAATTCTTCTGAGGTTACGTCTCTGGCCCTTTGTTAAGAGGGCCCATTTATGGGCTGGCAGATGGTGTAGTGGTTATATCGTTGGACTCCTATATGGTCAACTGTGGTTCGAGTCCCGGACCCAGAGGCTTGAAACTTATGCCGGGTACATGTGCTTGTGTGCCCAAGATCCCAGGAGGAGAATGGAAGAGAAAAGACTGGTGTGTGGCCATCCCCCTGGCAGGTGATTTCTCACTTTCCCTCTCACTATCTCTGTCTCTCTCTTTCTCTGGCGAGTGCATGCACTGAGCAAAAAATTCTTTAAAAAAAAAAGGGGGCCCATTTAATGAATAGTTGCCAGGTGAAGGACACGTACTTGAAGACAAATGGCATAGGAACTGGGGAGTTCACCTGTGGAGAAGAAGGGAGGAGGAGCCTGGATTGTGCAGAAGGTGGCATCATGGGTTACACACAAGTTTTATAAAAATATTTTGCTTATTTGTTACAACACAGGCTCCAAAAATAGAAACAGAGGACTCTGTGGCACAGGCAAAATAACATTATGTTGGCAATAGGATTTCAATTCTAAAACAAAGGTGAGAAACCATGGAGCTATTTATATAAATGAATTATCTAGCATTATGAAGGTTTAAAACTATCTTTTAACTAAGATAGAAGGTAGCTAGTTAAAAACACTGTAGATTGATGTTATCTCTTTCTTTCTTACCCATTTTTCACTAGGAAATCCACAACGTATTTTTTTAAGCAGTAGAGATGGGCATCCACAAGGCCTGTATGGAAACGTATTCTAGGGTGCCTGCAAAAAAGAAAAAAAAAAAAAAGAAGAAGGGTTCACAATCGGATAGCATGGTTTCATTCTATTATCAGGTAACAGGTAGGCATTAGGAAGTTCTTAAGGGTCAGAGTCATGCTACTCTGGGGAGACAGAATGGGAAACACTAGCCCTGATCCTATCCCTAAAAGATCTCTCTAGAAACTCTACTTCACACTCTATGAGGCTTTTAGGATTCCAAAGAAACTTAATGATAAATCAAATCATCGAGAACCCTCCATCTTCTATTCTATCACAAACTTCTACCTACAATTATGGTAACTAACATCTTTCTGCTTTTATCCTAACTGTGCCACTTTCTGTAGGCCACACTCTCGCCATTCTTTCATTTACCTCCAGGATTTTACATGTACTGCTCCATCTTTGTAGTAGATAAAGTAAAATTCTATAAATATTCCTAACTCTTTACTCTTATTTATCCATTAGATCTCACTTCAGATATACTTTCTCTAGAAAAACCATCACTGACACCCAGCAACACCCAGTGCCTCCTTCTATCAGTTAACTTATCATACAATATCTATTTACTTATCTTCCTTTCCCATTAGACTGACATTCAGCAGAAAGCAGAGATTTAACTTCACAGTCTTAGTATTAACACCATTAATACTGTGCCTCAGACTATAAATTAAATAAATAGTTGTTACAGGCCAGCAGGTGGCGTAGTGGTTAAGGCACTGGAGTCCCACTTGGCAGACCACAGTTTGAGTCCTGGGCCTGACAGCTTGCTTTCTCATTTTCCCTTTCTTTCTGTCTCTGTTAAACTAAAAAATAATAATAACAAATAATTCTGGGACTCGAACCATGACCAGCCATGTGGGAGTGTCCAGCACCTTAACCACCACACTACCTGCAGGTCCCAAAATCTCTCTCTTAAAAAAAAAGGGGGAGACCAGCAGATGGCATAATGGTTATATGGCTAGACTCCCACATAGTCAACCATGATTCAAGTCCTGGACTTAGCGGCTTAAAAACTCACGCTGGGCGCATGTGCGTGCATGCCCCAAATCCCAAGAGGACACTTAATGGGAAGGGCTTGTGGTGTGGCCATTCCCCCCTGGGGGGCAGGTTCCTCACTTTCTGTCTCTCTGGAAAGCATACACACACTATGTAAAAAAACTCTTAAAAAAAAAAAAGATGAAAAATTCTCAAATCTGCACATAGAATTCCATTCCAGGGACCAGAAAAAAGTGCAGCTGCAAAATACAATTCTCTGTGAGGCTGATCCACATGAGAAGGTTCTGGATTCTTGGCAGGAGACCTCACTAAGTAAGCTGAGTGCCTGTGTGCCTGTGATCCAGGGCTGGCTGGGGGTAGACAGTGGCATGGGGACCCTGTTGGGAGAGCCATCTCTCTTTCCTCTTTGCTAATGGAATAAAAAAATAAAATGAACTTAAAATAAATAAATAAAATGAAAATATACCCAACAACCATAAAAATTCCATACCAGTGCACATTCAAATACAAGATGACAACAGGTGACATGGTGGTTAAGGTGCTGGAGTCCCACCTGGCTGCCTGTGGTTCAAGTTCCCCTGGACCTGGCGGCTTGCCTTTTCACTTTCCCGCTCTCTCTAGTCACATTAAAAAAAAAAATAATAATAATAATAAATTGAATTAAATAAATAAATAATTAAAAAAAAAAAAAACAAGATGACACATTCTGGCTCCTTTAATGTCCTTTCCAAGAAATTTATTGGCCTCTTCCTATAAGTTGGGCTATGTATTACACCTTGAGTTACAAAGACGAAATAGAACCATCATTTTTATGTGATTTAAAAAAAATTATTTAATTTTATTTATTCATTCATTTAATTTAATTTGACCAGAGAGAGACACACACACACACACACACACACACACAGAATGGTAAAGTGAGAAAGCAAGTCACCAGGTCCAGGACTAGAATCATGGTCGACCATGTGGGAGAGTCCAGTGCCTTAACCACCATGTCACCTGCTGGTCCCCTTTATGTGATTTTTAATCCAGAGTAATGAATAGCTATAGATATTACAAGAATATAGGGGAGTATGTAGGGCATATATAGGGGAGCACAAATGAAGAAGCACTATTCTGCCTAGGGCAGGAAGGGTCAGAAAAAGCTCCATAGAGGTGATATTTGAACTGAATTTTGAAAGAAGAACAGGTAAGGGAGAGAGGGGTAGCCTTGGCTACAGGAGTGCCAGGATGGTGAAAGTAAAGAACAGAAGCATTAAAAGGAATGCAGAAGTCAGAATTACAAGCAATTCTTCATAGCTATATGGTAGAGTGTTGAGTATGGGGTTATGTTAGGAGAATGGTGAGATATAAGGCTGGAAAGGTAAACATGGGTAGATGACCATGGGCCTTCGGAATTTTGTGCTTTGTTCTATAAGCAGTGTATCTATAGGTTTAGGGCAAAGAGACAGTAGAGAACAAAGTTCAAAGTTCTGAGAGTATTAGAAAAACCATGGAGCAAAGTGTTGGGAAAACTAATGGGGCAAGGTTCCAGTGCAACAGACGGGGGAAGGGTAAAAGGCATAAGCAAAGGCACTAGTCCCAAACTTCCTCTTCTAAAGCCAGGAGAAAGAAACTGAAGGCAGGTCTGAGTAGCAAAGTCAGGGGTAGGGGGCAGTATGCTGGGAAGTCAGTAGCTGTTAGCCAAGATGTCTCTAAGGAGGAGGAGGCAGGGTCATTTTCTGACAGGAGAGTAGAGACAGTTGGGAATAGCTGCTGAAGGAATGGAAAGTTAGCCTAGGACGGTGTAAGAATGCAGAATGGCTCTGAGGGTTGAGCTAAAATTGGAACCATGAATTATGATGGTATCAATTTATTTCACTGGATAATATTCCTCCTTACTTTAATAGAACCAATGTAGTACTAGACAAAGTAGATGTTAAAAGTAATCCAGAGGACCAGCAGATGGCATAATGATTATGTTGCTCGACTCCCACATGGCCAATCGTGGTTCAAGTCCTGAACCTGATGGCTTGAAACTCACACTAGCGCTTGTGCATGTGTGCCCAAAAGTCCAAGAGGAGAGTGGAGGAGAAGGGATTATGACATGGCTATTCCCCCTAGGGGAGGTAACTTCTCACTTTCTGTCTGTCTTTCTGGCAAATGCATGAAATCTCTCTCTCTCTCTCTCTCTCTAAAAAAAAAAAAAAAAAAAAAAAAAAAAAAAAAAAAAAAGTAATAATAATAATAATAATAATTCAGGCCTAGCCATTGTGGTCCAGCAGTAACACAAGTGCCCTGCAAGGCTGGAAGCCATATGGCCAACTACAGGTTCAGCTCCCTGGGTCAATCTGTAAATATGCCAGGCATGCATGTTGACACCCAGGATCCTGAAGAGTTGAAGGGCTGAAAAAGGGGACTGTACAATAACAAGACTCTGTTGGGGTGTGTGTGTGTGGGGGGGGGGGCTCTCTCTTTCGTGCTATTATTATTATTCTTTAAATAACAAACATGTTTTTATTTTCTCATTACTTTTTAAAATGTGAACATTCTGTAGTTCAGCCATAGTTTTTACTTCCAGGTCACTTCCTCATTGGGCCTTAATTCCCTTTTAAATAATACACTCTTGTTCTGGAAGGCAGTTAGCTTTTCATCATTCTTTCTGTCTAGATAACAACCAAACACAAATCCCATAGGGACAAGTATGTGAACCTAGTGGTCACACACCATCTGAAGTAAGTTTGTCATGATTGCTGTGGCTCGGACACCAACAAGGACCCCGCAACCAAGGGCAGGGCAGAGCTCGTCACCAGCGCCAGCAGAAGGGGCACCTCGGGCCCCTCATGCTATTATTATTATTATTATTTAAAGTAATCTGAAGTTGAGGGTTATAACAGCAAATACAGCAAAAGGAGTGAATACATAGAGGGAAGTGTCTGAAGGCACAGGATGTAAATAGATTGAATGAAGGAAATGAGTGGAAAAAGAAAGAGCAGAAAGGGACTAGAAAGATATAACAAAACCAAAACGAAGGACCAGAATTCTGAGTAAAGACAATGCATTAACCACAGGTATAACTATCCCCTACTCCTTCCGGAAACTCATTAAAGCAATAGTAAAAGTTTCTTTCCTTTTTCCTTTTATGATATAAACCCACAAGGACAAAGACCACAAGAAGAAATGACAACAAAATCTTGGAAGCTGGAAAACAGAAAGACGGTGGTAACAGATTCCTACCCAAGGAAACTCCTAAACCAACCCTAAGGAAAGCTACAAAGCAGTCCCATCTGTCACTGGCAGCACAGATTTCACCCTACCCAGGCAGAAGATTGGAAGATTTTTCTCTGAAGTCCACAGCTAGCCTCAAAGAAAAGGCTTAGAGATACCGACACGGGTATTCTCTCACAGCCATATGGCATTATAGGAGAGTTAAGAGTGTAAAAGAGTAAGAATAAAGGTCGCAGTGCTTACACCAGACAAGGTATCTCGGGAAAGGTTCATAATCCTGACTTCCACAAGTCCTTCTGTACCAACCCCTGCGTCCTCTGTCCCTAGAACTGCAAATTAGAGAAGTACTTTAGGAATAAGGGCTGGTTATAAATGGGGGGTTTAATCTAGATAAATATTACTTTAAGATTCTCCACACCCTTGAGAAAATAAAAAATTTTAACCATTTCTCTTCATTTGTAGTCCCAGAAGTACAGATATGGCCATGATTTCTGAGGTCTTGACTGACACCTTTGTTCCCACAGATAAATGTCTAAACCTTCTGAGATGAACTTGTGAATATTTTATTCCATTTAAAAGATATCCTTCTCAAGCTTGTTTTAATATTTTCATTACCCTTCCAGTAAAAATCCTTGACTAGCATTCAAAAGAAATCAACATAACACTGGGGAAAAGCTACATGATTTTCTTATTAAATATTTGGCACAAATATCTTTTACTTATGAATTATTAAAAACACATGTCTATCAGAAATAAAACAGGAATTTTGGAGCTGGAGGCAGAGATCTTTAAAAAACAACTAAGCCAATCTAGCTGGGGAAACTGAGGCTTAGAGAAACAAAGTGCTTTGCTCAAGGTCACACAGCTGGTTTGTCTTAGGACTCCAAATTCTCTGGACTTGAATTTCCAGTACCATGCTTTTTCTACGAGCAGTATTTTATCCCACCACACATAATATCTCTCTGATGAGAAATGCATAAATTAAGTGTGTGGGAAGGGTGGTGTGTTTTGTGCAAGTCCAATGAGATGGTAAGAATCTGGGCCCTTAAAAAAAAAAAAAAGAAAGAAACAAAATCATTTCTTTTTTGGAGAGGTTTTTGCTATAGGGTACATGTGCTCACCAGAAAGACAGAAAGAGAGAGAGACAGACAGAAAGCGAGAAATCACCCCCTGGGTGGATGGCCACGTCTCAATCCCTTCTCCTCCATTCTCCTCTCGAGATCTTGGGCACGCACGTACACGCGCCAGGTGTGTTTAAGCCACTGGGTCTGGAACTCAAACCGCAGTCGACTACATGGGAGTCCAGCAACATAGCCATTATGCCAACTGCTGGTCCCGAAGCAAAATCATTTAACGAACACAAAAATGGAAAATTATTTGGTGATCATAATGTCTATGGTAATATCTTTGACTGGACTAACATACAATATATTCATGCTGGGAAAATCTATTTTGTATGCTGTAAATATATACAATGATTGAACATAAAATAAGAACATAAAATTTAAAAATAAATAAAAACAATGTATATGGTAATATCCATGATTTGATTATCACACACTATATGCATTATTTGAAAATGACATTGTTCAGGACCAGCAGGTGGCATGGTGATCGAGGTGCTGGACTCCCAGATGACTGACCACTGTTTGAGTCCTGAATCTGACAGCTTGCTTTCTCACTCTCTTGTGAGTGCATGTGCCCTATAGCAAATTAAAAAAAAATAAATAAATAAAATAATTCTTTAAAAAACTATATTGTACATCATAAAGATATACAACAATTAAATGTAAACAGGAAATTATAAAATAGGAAACTAAAAAAAAAAAAAAAAAATTCCTGGGCCCTTTGGAGTAGTTACCAGGGCTGCCTGATGACTGACTGGCTTGCTAGGGAGACTGCCTCTAAATCTAACACCGGTTTAGCAGGCCTCCTGCTCTGACAACGAACGGTCTCCTGCTACCTATCTTACACTTCAGAATTAGACATGCCTGAAGCCCAACAAAACACTGTTTTTGAAATGAAGCAAATACTTTATCTTCTCTCTCTTAGAAAGAGAAAAAAAAAAAAAAAACACGCTGAGATATACTTTCTATTTTTGTTCTTTTCTCTTCCAACCATTACAAAAGTAAGAATTTAAAAAGAGATTTCTGATCCTCCTATATATATGAAATAACTTTGGTATTTGTCCAGAATTAGCTCCAAGCTTTAGAAAATCAGTTTTAAAAGATAGGAAGTACTGTATTCTCATATTCAAAAAGTACTTGAAAATCTGAATCTAATTAGCTTTCACCCACCATTTCACCAAGGTAGGAGGAGTACAATGCCCCAGAGGGTCACAGGAATGGAGGAAGAACATTTTTACTGCTCATTTATCCAGCCAGCTGCCCTATTACAACTATACACCAAAGATCCTGAATCACTGGGGTGTGGATTACAAAGTAGGAGAATGAGGAGAAATCTGCCAACAATGAAAAGGCAATCTAGTCTTAGGGACATGGTATAAGATGTGGTCTCAATGGCTCTGGTGCTTGTCCATGGCCCTACGCTTAACATCTGTTACAGAAAAATACACATCCACCTGCTCTTGTCTTCTCTTCACCTTTGACTATGTCCATCTTCTTTGCTCCAATCATGCCCAAGCCTTGTTTGCTTTCTCAAGGACCACTGAGGTTAAAGTACTCATTAACACTACACTACATAAAACCATAAACTATTAGGTCATCAGGAAAGTCCTGACATGTTTTTGTATGCAAAAATGCATTACTTTTGCATTAGTTTTATTACTTTCCCCAAAACTCAATAGTTACAAGGAGGTTTTAAAAAAGGCAGAAGATAGTCTCCACCCCTTAGTTTTTTTTTTTTTTTTTTTTTTTTTTTTAAGAGAGGTTTTTGCTATAGGGCATGCGTACTCCCAGAAAGACAGAGACTGAGAGACAGAAAGCGAGAAATCCCCCCCCCCCCCCCCCCCCCCCCCGCAGGGGAGGGGAGATGGCCACGCTGTAATCCCTTCTCCTTCACTCTCCTCTCGGGATATTGGGCACACACGCCCACACCCTCGGCGTGAGTTTAAGCCACCAGGTCTGAGACTCGAACCACGGTTGACTATATGGGAGTCCAGCAACTTAGCCATTATGCCATCTGCTGGTCCCCTACCACCCCTTAGTTGTTAATGATAGAAACACATGACTCTGATTTCTAAGAATTTAATGTCTGAGACTGTGGGGACACGTTTAAGAGAGAGTCTGAGGTGTGGGGACACGTTTAAGAGAGAGTCTGAGGTATGGGGACATGCTCTGAGCAAACACCACATGCTGTTTTGGGGTTTGGCAGAACCTTGTAACTTGTCTTTCCTTGACCTTGGCTGCAGACAGAGCAAGGGTGGAAATTGCTAGGGGTGTTCCGACAGACACATGTGATAGACTTCAAGAAACATCTTGGCAAAATCCAATCCCTGCTCTGCATCTGAAAGGTTCCTTAGCCTACTCTGGGTGTGGTGGTGTGAGAAGATCTTTAGCTCCTTCCCCACACCTAACAGCTAGTTCTTTGCATTAGAAAGGAAGATGAGATTTTCTCTTGATGGGATTATCACCAAGGGATACACCTGGCCTGGTGTGACTAAGCCCTTATAGATTTGTTAACTGCTTCTTATTGTCTGTAACCTGGCAGCCAATGTATGAAGTGTTGTAAAACATACATGTGTAATGTCTCCTTGTTCTATAAATAAAAACGTCCAGTTCATCTGGGCGGCACAAGTTGCTTGGGCTACCTAGGCTCAGGCTGCCTGTGTCCGTTTCTACTCTACCTTTTGTCTCATTTTTTATGCTTCTTTCATAGTAGTGCCGAGCCCGGGGGCGGACGCCGACATGAGACCCCAACTCTAATATGCAGCAAACGCACAAACATCAGTACTTAATGGATGCATAAATGAGTCAGGGCTCTTGTTTTACAGGATAACTACAGTGAGTTCTTCTTTCTGTCTTCCAAAGGACATAATCCCTCTAGTTTGAGGATTTGGCAATGCAACTCTGATACTTTTCAAATCCTGTATCTTAAATCAATCCTGCATACTGCTGTCAGATTATCTTTTCAGAATTCTTAATTTGAATAATCACTTCCCTCCTCAAAAGTCTTTAATAATTCCATGGTATTTAATGTCCTCTGTTTTTGTCTTTTTTTTTTTTTTTTTTAAATAATTTGCCAAAGGTTGCACAAGCTTGCCAGAGAAAGACAGAGAGGAACAAGGAGAAAGCACCTCTTAGTGGAATGTGGTCATGCCACAATCCCTTCTTTTCCATTTTTCCAACTTATTTGGATTTGGGGCATACATGCACATGTGTTTGGTGTGTTTTTCAATTGTGGGGCAAGGATTTGAACCACAAAGTTGGCCATGTGGGATCATACTTCTTTAACCATTAGGCCATGGGGCAAGCGTAGGCTCTCTATTTTTGGAACAATTTAATTCCTCTGCCTTATCTCTTAGTGCTGCCCAATACAGACTTTCTATTTAGGCCAACCTGCTTCTAAGAAGTTCTGCAATTTTATTTTTATTTATTTATTTATTTTTAATTTATTTAATTTTATTTATTCATTCATTTATTTTCATTTGACCAGATTGAGAGAGAGAGAGGGAAAGTGAGAAAGCAAGTCACCAGGTCTGGGACTCAAACCATGGTCAGCCATGTGGGAGTGTCCAGGACCTTAACCATCACACCACCTGCTGGTCCCCAGAAGTTCTGTAATTTTATAAGGTTACAGTTCCTAAACAAATCTTGTATACCTTGTCTTCTCATCTCTGCTCACAGAATTCTCCCCACACAGGATTCCATTTCCTACTCTCTTTCCATATCTGATCCAAATTCCCCCTTCAAGTCCAAATTGTTCCATTCTTTTTCCCTGATCACCTTAGTCCACAGGGCTTGATATTTCCTCTGAATTCATAAACACTGTTGGCTGTAATTCCTCCCTATCTGATATCGTTTGCTATTGTTTATTAACATTTATATGCATAACCTTATCTTCTTTGAGATAGTCTCCTGCCTCAAGGATAAAGTCTTCAGTCTTAAATAACAATATGGTGACTTGACCAGAGGAGGAAATTTGATAAACATTTGTCATTTGAAGGATGTAGTCTGAAAAAGTAGAAAGCATGAACTAATGAAAAAGGCTTGACTCTCTTTCTTTCCTTCCTTCCTTCCTTCCTTCCTTCCTTCCTTCCTTCCTTCCTTCCTTCTTTCTTTCTTTCTTTCTTTCTTTCTTTCTTTTTTTTTGGAGAGGTTTTTGCTATAGGGTGTGTGCACTTGCCAGAAAGACAGAAAGAGACAGAGCGACAGAAAGCCAGAAATCACCCCCCCAGGGAGGATGGCCACGTTGCAATCCCTTCTCCTCCATTCTCCTCTTGGGATCTTGGGCACTCACGCACATGCGCCCGGCTTAAGTTAACCAGGTCCCGGACTCGAATTGCAGTCGACTACATAAGAGTCCAGCAACATAGCCATTATGCCAACTGCTGGTCCCCTGACTCTGTTTCTAATTAGATATGATACAGAACAAATTTCTTCCTTCCTCTGGTTCATATCATCATTGTCTTCCAGCTGTGTCAGTCCATAATTCTAGGTAAATCTACAACTAAGATCCTACTTTTATAAAAGAATTATTTGGGGGTTCGGAATGCCCCTTTCAAGGATCAGGACCACAGAAGACCTTCTGCCCAGACTTCACCCTCCTGTGCTCCAGATCAAGCCAGGGTCAGATTAAGTCTCAGTTTCCACTGAAACTGCTGCACAAAGGGAGAAAAATGGTACTGTTTAGAGAATGCAGGTCACCTCCTTCTGCATGCCTCTGAATGCTCACATTTAACTCCAAATACTAGGAAAAAGTGTATAATCCATCAGATGACCAGAAACCACCACAAAGGCACAAAAAATATGAGAAACCAAGAAAACAACTCCCCTAAGGGAAAAGATTAACTCCTCATCCTCCATAGACAATACAAGGGAACTCATGGAAATGTCAGATAAAGAATTCAAAATATTCATAGTGACAAAGCTAACAGAGATGCAAGAAAAAAGAGACAACAAACTCCAGAAGATGCAGGAGAAAAGAGACAAAAAGTTCCAGGAGGTGAGAAAGTTCTTGCAAGATCTGAGAGAGGAAATACAAATCATAAAAAAGAATTAAACAGAATTGTTAGAGATGAAGGCTGTAATACAGGAAATCAAAACCTCTCTTGAAAGTATTAAAAGCAGATTAGATCATGCAGAAGATCAAATCTCAGATGAAGAAGACAGAATCACTGGCCTACAAAAATTCACTGAAAAGATTGAGAAAATAACCCCCCAAAATGAGAATAACATATGAATAATACTAGATACCATTATATGTCGAAACATCCAGATCATCGGTATCCCAGAAGGTGAAGAAACTAATAAGGGCATTGATAATCTATTCCATGAAATCCTGGAAGAAAACTTTCCAACCTAGAGAGGCACTCAAATATCCAGACCCAGGAAATACAAAGGACCTCATATAGAATCAATCCAAGAAGATCTCCAAGGCACATCATAGCCAGATTGACCAAAACCACAGACAGAGACAAGATAATAAAATTGACAAGAGAGAAACATCAAGTTACTTTCCAAGGATATTGCCTCAGGCTAACATCAGACTTCTAATCGGAAACAATGCAAGCAAGGAAAGAATGGGAAAGTATATGCAAAGTGTTAAGTGATAAACACTTTCAACCAAAAAGACTACACCCAGCAAGACTATCCTTCATGGGGGGGGGGGGGGGGCAAAAACATATTCGGATAAACAAAACTTGAAAGAATTTACCAACACCAGCTCTCCAAGAAGTGCTGAAGGGAGTTCTATACCTGGAAAACTGAAGTCAGACACAGAGAATAAGACTTCAAAAAACAACCAAGAAAGTGGCCAGCCTAATGGTAGAGACAAGTCTGGAGTTCAATGTTAACTTCCAGAGTTTAAAAGAAAAGATCAGACCACAGTAACACTACAAATTCAACAGAAGAGAGATTAATTACATGGGACTAAACTTTTTAAATAGAATTTTATGACTTTTGACTAAAACATTACTGATTTTCTTCTATGCTTTGTTTTCTGTATTTAAAGATTTTTGCCTTCTCTTGAACTGTTGATAGTTTCATCTACCTACTATTTGAAATGAATCCTAACCTTTTTCCTGGCTTTAAGTCTTAACATTTTTTGAGTTTTTTTTTTTTTTTTTTTTGAGATTTTCGCTATAGGGCGCGTGTGCTCGCCAGACAGACAGAGACAGACATAGAGACAGAAAGCGAGAAATCACCCCCCAGGGGGGATGGTCACGCCACAATCCCTTCTCCTCCACTCTCCTCTCGGGATCTTGGGCACACACGCACACGCGCCCGGCGTGAGTTTTAAGCCACCGGGTCCGGGATGCGAACCGTGGTCGACCACGTGGGAGTCCAGCGACATAGCCATTACGCTAACTGCTGGTTCCCAACATTTTTTGAGTTTGATCTATTAAAACTACAATTGCTTTTCTTGAAATTAAAAACACATTAAAAATACCTATTTAATGACTGCAGTAACTTATATAGTCCCAGCTAGGTGCTACTTTATAGTATGTTCACTTTACTCACTGAGGTTTACACCTAAAGTCAGACATGTGTTCATAGAAATGTACATATCAGCTGTGCTTGCTATTAAATGTTTTTAGATTAAGATCTTTAGTGAATCAATAAAATGTGAAAAAAAAAAAGGAATGGAAAACAACTGTAGATACCAGAGACAGTATGGGAGGAGGATGGGAAATGGCAGAGGTGAAGAGGTAGGAAATCAAAGGGAAAAAAAAAAAAAGCAAAATATATAAGAAATAAGAAATGGAAGATTATTTGTTGACGATAACATGTATGGTAATATCCTTGATTAAGCCAATATACAGTGTATTCTGGTGGAAAATCTCATTTTGTATACTGTATTGGTGTACAGTGAATGAACGTAAATAAAAAAATGAATTATTTAATTTTATTATTATTTTAAAACATCTGCTTTAGGGCATGTGTGCTTACCAAAGAGAGAGGAAGAGAGACAGACAGAGAGGGAGAGAAAGTGAGAAAGCACGCTGCTAGGTTCAGGACTCAACCATTGTTGGCCATGTGGGAGTCCTGCACCTTAACCACACCACCTGCTGGCCCCAAGATCTTATTTTTTAATATAGTGAGAGATACTTATTGCACTTAATTACATTTATATGAGCTCATCTAAAATAAAAAGAAACCCACTATTTCCTAAATTTTTATTTTGATAAATGGATTTAGAACAATAAAAAACCTAAACAAAATCCCTGTTTCTTCATACAAAGAATTTTAGATCCAGTCAGCTATCTCCTGAACATTATAAGAACCAAGCTTTGTTAACAAGGCTCCATCATATTCTTCATGGGGAGAAAAACAAACAAACAAACAAAAACTTCAATGGAGCTGGCAAACTACACCTGCCAGCTGGATGGCCCTGCCATCTGTTTTTGTAAATAAAGTTTTAATAGAACACAGACACACTAATTTGTTACATAAAAGCAACAGAGAACATATGGCCTGTAGAGCCTAAAATATTTACTATTTGGCCATTTTTTTTAAAGAATTATTTATTCAATTTTTAAATTTATTCATTTATTTTAATTTGAACAGAGGGAGACAGAGAGAGAGAGTAAGTGAGAAAGCAAGCCACCAGGTCTGGGGCTCGAACCATGGTTGGCCATGTGGGAGTGTCCAGTGTCTTAGCCACCACGCCACCTGCTGGTCCCCACTATTTGGCCTTTTACTGAAGAAGTTTGCCAATCCTTCTTTTTTAAATTATTGACAAAGGGCTTGTCCACTCAGCAGAGAGAGACAAGGGAAGGAAGAAAGCACCCCTCAATGGGGCATGGTCACACTGCAATCCCTCTCCATTTCTCAATTCTGTCAGGATTTTTTTTTTTTTTTTTTTGGAGAGGTTTTTGCTATAGGGCGCGTGCGCTCGCCAGACAGACAGAGAGAGACATTAGAGACAGAAAGCGAGAAATCACCCCCCAGGGGGGATGGTCACGCCGCAATCCCTTCTCCTCCATTCTCCTCTCAGGATCTTGGGCACGCACGCACACATGCCTGGCGTGAGTTTTAAGTCACCGGGTCCGGGACGCGAACCGCGGTCGACTACGTGGGAGTCCAGTGACATAGCCATTACGCTAACTGCTGGTTCCCCATTCTGTCAGGATTTTGAGCACACATACATAAACACACACACAGTGGGTTTTTCTTAAGGTTTTTTTTTTAAGGTTTTTGTCATAGGGTGCATGCGCTCACCAGAAAGGAGAGAGAGACAGTGAGAAGTAAAGTGAGAAATCACCCCTCAGGGGTGATTGTGGCCATGCCACAATCTCAGTATGACTTTTAAGCTGCCAGGTCCGGGACTCAAACTGCAGTCAGCCACGTGGAAGTCCAGTGCCTAACCACCACCACCTGCTGATCCCTGTCTCCTCCCCATCTTCATGAGTTTTTCAAGCCTTTGAGGCTGAGATTCAAACGGTGGTTGGCCATGTGTGATCAAGATCCCTTAATCACCAGGCCATAGGGCCCGGGTCCAACCCTTCTCTACGACATTTATTGCAAAGTAACAAAGTCTTGGATTATAGATCCTTAAAAATGGCTCATCAAAAAAAAAAAAAAAAAAAAAAGGCTCATCAATACGCAATTTCCCACTCTTTGTTCAAATCAACATTTACTGGAATTTCTTCTTTCTTTTTTAAAGAATTATTTTTAAAATTTATTTAAATGTGACCAGAGAGAACAGACCGAGAGAGCAAGTGAGAAAACTGCCAGGTCCAGAACTCAAACTGCGGTTGGCCATGTGGGAGTCCAGTGCCCTTAACCACCACACCATCTGACAGCCCCTGCTTTTTTTTTTTTTTGTTTTTTTTAAGACAATTTTTACCATAGGGTGCATGCACTCACCAGAGTGTCAGAGGGACAGAAAGTGAGAAATCACCCCAGGAGGGAAGGTCATGATGCTATCCCTTCTCTATTCTCCTCTCAGGATTTTGGGCATGTATGTGTACGTGCTCAGTGTGAGTTTCAAGCCGCCAGGACCAGGACTCAAAGTACGGTCTACTGCTTGGGAGTCCAGAGATATAACCATTACACCATCTGCTGGTTCCAGAATTTCTTACTTCTAATACATTCTTACTCAGTTTCATCATCAGTAATATGGGTATAACAATATTGATAGTATTGATTTCATAGGATTATAGTAAGGATCGTATAACATAGTAACTGGCACAAAATTTGAAAAGTGATGGGTGATATAATTATCATTGTCATCCTCACCCTTTCTGGATATCCTAGGAAATGTACCGCTCCCTCTGATGGTCATGACCACTTATGTGAAAGAAGGGATCCCTGGCATCCATGAGGCTTGACATTATACTCTGGAGACAACTTTGTTTTCATAACACTCAGATTGCAACAGAAAGAACATGTAGAATGTTCTTTTGGCATGAAATAACAGTTGACTTGTAACACCAGACATACGAAGAACTCATTTTTCTGAGTTTATCAGGAAGCCAAATATGATTTGAATTGATGAATACCTCTCCTGAGAACTTAGAGCTCACTTACAGTCCCAAACTCAAGAAACAATATTAAATAATATAAAATTAAAATATTTCAGTGACTCATCACTCCCCAAACAACCATCTACCAAATTTGGTAGCAAATAAAATTCCCATTTAACTGCAACCAGCAGAAGGCATAATGGCTATGTTGCTGGATTCCCACATGGCTGACCATGGTTCAAGCCTCATACTTGGTGACTTGAAACTCACTAGGGGTACATGTGCGTGCATGCCAAAAATTCTGAGATGAGAATGTAGGAGAAGGGGTTGTGGCATGATTATGCCCCCCAGGGGGGGGGGGGGGGTTGATTTCTTTCTTTTTTCTTTTTTTTTTTTTGTCTCTCAGGTGAGTGCACACACCCTATAGCAAAAGAAAACCTCTCCCTCTAAAAAAAAATTCCCACTTACTATGAGAAATATGATTTTTAAGAAGCCTAACAGCCTTGGGACCAGCAGTTGGCATAATGGCTATTTCGCTGGACAGAATCTTTCCTAAGGCTCTAGTCACTGAGCTGTTGGTTGAGGCTGTACTCATCTTAAGGCTTGGCAAGAAGAGGAGCTGCTTTCAACATGACTATTGACAGTCCTGAGACTGTCTGCCTTTCATGTGGTTGCTGGCGGGTGTCAGTTCCTCACCACCTGGGCTTCTCCATGGCCTGCCTGAAAGTCCTCATGAGACGGCAGCTAGTTCCCTTTCCCCAGGGCTGTTTCTTGACTTAGTAGTTGGCGTCCCCAGAGTAAAAGTGAATGAGAGAACATGGGTGCTGCCCATCAGGTGGGCACAATTGCAGTATATATATTTTTTTGGGGGAGGTTTTTGCTATAGGGCACGTGCGCTCGCCAGACAGACAGAGAGGGACGGAGACAGAAAGAAAGAAATCACCCCCTAGGGGGGGATGGCCACGCTGCAATCCCTTCTCCTCCATTCTCCTCCTGGGATCTTGGGCATGCACGCACACGCGCCCGGCGTGAGTTTAAGCCACCGGGTCCAAGATTCGAACCACAGTCGACTATATGGGAGTCCAGCAACATAGCCATTACGCTAACTGCTGGTCCCAGTTGCAGTATTTTTTTTTATCAGGGCCCTTCTAGCATAACCTAATTTTAGAAGTGATACCCCATTACTTCTGCCATAAGGTGTTTGCTAAAAACAAATCACTAAGTCCTGCTACTATCCAAGGGGAAGGAAATTAAACTCCATCTCTTGAGGAAAGATGTACAAAGAATTTGTAAATGTATCTTTAAAATGCCCACAACAATTAAATATCAGGTCATCAGACAAGTCATGACACATTTTTGCACAGTAAAACACATCATGACTTTTCCGATGACCTGACGGAATAGAAGGGTTCAGAGTTTAGTTAGGTTTGCTTTTGTTATTGGGTCAGGAAGAAATGAAGAATTCAACAAAAGTCAGTAGCCATGTCTAGTGCAGAAAGCATTCTGAGCAACCTTGATTCATTCAGCAAAAACACCTAGCTAGTTTTTCTTGGAAAACATTATGGTCTTAAAATTGCAGACCTTTATACTTGATTTACCACATTTTATTGTATTATCATAATTTTTTTGAGAGTTTTTTGCTATAGGGTACGTGCTCTCGCCAGAATGACAGAGAGAGACAGAGAGACAGAAAGTGAGAATCACCTCCCCCCCCAGTGGGGGATGGCCATGCCACAATCCCTTCTCCTCCATTCTCTTCTTGGGATCTTGGGCACACATGCACATGCCCAGTGTGAGTTTAAGCCACCAGGTCTGGAACTAGAACTGTGGTCGACTACATGGGAGTCCAGCGACATAGCCATTACGCCAACTGCTGGTTCCCTATTGTATTATATCTTATTTTTATTTTAAGCAGCAAAAATTTCTTAAGGTTTACAATGGAAAAATTCAGATGAGACATTCTTCTCTCTTTCAACTCTTTTTTTTTTTTTTGAGAGATTTTCAGGGCGCGTGGAGACAGACAGAGACATAGAGACAGAAAGCGAGAAATCACCCCTCCCAGGGGGGATGGTCACAATCCCTTCTCCTCCATTGATCTTGGGCACGCACACACACGCGCCCGGCGTGAGTTTTAAGCCACCGGGTCCGGGACGTGAACTTCGACTACGTGGGAGTCCAACAACATAGCCATTTAACTGCTGGTTTCTCTTTTCTTAACAGTGGATTCACCAATAACATTCTTATTGATATTTTTTGATTTAAGGAATTATCTACTGATTTTCCACTGTGGAAAACAGAATTTAGCTTTCTTTCATTATCAGCCCTGCTCCCACCTTATACAGCCCATATTTCCTGTACCTTACACCTTCCCAATATATTGGGTTGTTGGAAAAGCTGTGACACATTTTTGCATAGAAATACAGAAAAATACGTCATAACTTAAAATAATTATTTATTTTGATTTGCTCAATATCGATGCTTAAGTTAATATGACTTCAGCTCTAGATATCAGCAATTTACTATGGAAAAGAAGATTTATTTCTCTTTTCTTCACTTTGACTCCAACACACTACTGGCCTCCCACTGTTCCAAAGTAATTATATCATGCCTTTGGTTAGATTGAATCAGTGATTGTATATTATGCATATATAAACTTTAGTTATAGCTGAGTCATTTGGTAACTAATGATTAATTTTTCCCTGTATATTTTTGTTGTTTGTCTTGGCGTTAGTAATTATCTTGCTATTTCTTCATTTTCTAGGTTCTTATCAATAATTCATCTCCAGGGGCCTACAGGTGGTGTAGTGATTAAGGGCGCTGGACTCCCACATGGCCAACTGTGATTCGAGTCCCAGACCTGGCAGCTTGCTTTCTCATTTTCTCTCTCTCTCTTCTTCCTCCTCTCTATCCCTCTCTGGTCAAGTTAAAATAAATAAATAAATGGATAAATAAAGTTAAATAAAATAATTATTAAAAAAATTAATCTCCAAACTAAACACCATATGCCCCCAAATCCTCTCCAATATCCTATAGTTTCTCTTTCTTACTTTATGCTGGATTTTAGTTATACATCCTCTAGCAGCTTTCTGAAACAAATGCACAGAAAGCAAACGTCAGAAAAGCTCTCTTTCTACTCTACTTGACTGACAGTTTTACTAGACAGAAGGTTAAGAATTGTGAAGGCATTTCTCCTCTTTTATAGTTTCCAGTGTTGCTGCTAAGAAGTTCCAAGTTGTTTTAATTCCTTTGTATATGATATCCTCTCTCCTCTCTGGGAGCTTGAAGAAGCATCTCTCTGTCATCAGAGTTACAAAACTTCAGTGACAAACTTGCTAAGTTTCTTCTTATCCATTTTGCTGACCATTTCCATTTCTTTTCGATCTAAAAACCCAGCTCCTTTCATTCTAAGAAATGTTTTTGTTTTGTTTAAGTAATCATTTATTTTCCCCTCCATTTCTCTGTCTTTCTGTAATTCCATATTAGAAATGTTCAGCCTTGGGCCAGCCAGTGGTTTGGTGGTTAAGGTGGCTGGATCCCTCATGGCTAACTGCACAGTTTGAGTTATAGACCTGGTGGCTTGAAAAACACACTGGGTGCATGTGTGTGCATACCCCAAATCCTGAGATGCGAGTAAAGGAGAAGGGACTGCGGCATGACGATCTTGTCCCCAGGAAAGTGCTTTCTCACTTTCACTCTCTCTCACTCCTTCTCTGTCTCTCTCTGGTGAGCGCATGCACCACACAGCAAACATTGAAAGAAAGAAGAAAGAAAGAAAGAAAGAAAGAAAGAAAGAAAGAAAGAAAGAAAGAAAGAAAGAAAGAAAGAAAGAACGAGCCTCCATGGCTGTTCCTTTAATTTTCTTATCATTTCTCTATTTTCCATCAATTTGTTGTGGGAAGTTTTATATAAGTTTATTGTCTAACCTTTCCATTGAGTTTTTCATTTAAGTATCAGCATTTTTTGTTCTCTAAATGCTTAAATTTTTAAAATTTAATTTTATTTATTCATCATTTATTTTTATTTGACCAGAGGGGGAGAGAGAGACAGAGAGAAACTGCGATTCCTTCTCCACTAATCTATACTTCCAAGATCCCAGGCATGGAGCACATGTGACTGGCATGTTTTCAAGCCACTGGGGCTGGACTGAAATCTTGGTTGGCCATGTGAGATCTGGCTTACTTAATCACTAGACTTTGCGGCCAGCCCAACCATTTTCTTTTTCATCTAAATCACGGAATATTTTAAACAATTGCTTTACATCAGTAATTTGATTTTTGGTGGTGTCTAGTCTATTCTTTACTATTTTAAAATACATGAAAGAATTCCATAGTAAGATTATTTGGTTCTCAATGTTTTAAGTTCTATTATATCCTCTTGTATATCATTTTACAGTTTTATTATCACTCTTACTTTAAATTAATGTTTGAATGAGTATTTATGTATACTTGTAAGGAAATTCCTTCCATTTCTTTCTTTTTTTATTTGCCAGAGGATGCATGTATTCATCAGAGAGAGACAGACAGAAGGGGAGAGGGTAAGGGAGAAAGTTCAGCCTAATGGAGCAGGGTCATGCTGCAATTCCTTCTCCTTCATTTTTTTCAATTTGTCAAGATTTGGGGCATCCCCAGGTGGTGTTTGAATTGCAGTTGGCCATGTGATATCCAGGCTCCTTTAATCACTAGGCTACGGACTGGCCCTGGCTACCAGTTTTAACTTTTTAATTTAAAAAATTTTTGCTACTGGGGAGCCGGCAGATGGTGTGGTGGTTAAGAGTACTGGACTCCCACATGGCCGACCGTGGTTTGAGTCCTGGACCTAGTGGGTTGCTTTTCTACTTTCCTTCTCTCTCTGTCTTGCTCACTCCCTCTGTCCATTTCTAGTCAAATTTAAAAAATAAATTTAAAATAATTCTTAAAAAAAAAAAATTGCTATGGGGTGCATGCATTCACCAGAGACAGAGAAAGAAAGAGAAAGTGAGAAATCACCCCTTGGCAGGGTGGCCATGCAGCAATCCTTTCCCCTCCATTCTCCTCTAGGGATTTTGAACATACACGCACATATGCCCGGCGTGAGTTTTAAGCCACCGGGTCCAAGACACAAACTGTGATCGACTACATGGAAGTCCAGTTACGTAATCATTATGCCGTCTGCTGGCACCGGCAATAAGTTCTGAGTATGATGGCTTCTGACGAAAATTCTGTGTCGAGTAAGTCCTCAATAAAAGCTGACTAAAGAAAATGTGACTGAGCTGCCTATGTATAACTTTGCATTAAAAAGTAGGTTCTCAGTGAGATATCACTGCACACTCACTAGGATGGTTACTACCCCCCCCCAAAAAAAAAAAAAAAAAAAAGAGAGAAAGCAAGAAAATAAGCATTGACCAGCATATAAACACTAGAACAATTGTGTACTCTTACTAGATTGTAAACTGGTGCAACTGCCATGGAAAACAGTATGGAGGTTCCTCAAAACATTAAAAATAGAATTGCCATATGATACAGCTATCCCACTTCTGGGGTATATATCCAAAAAGACTGAAAAGAAGTTTTCAAAGAGACACCTGCAGACCCATGTTCAGTGTAGCACTACTCATAATAGCCAAGAGGTGGAAGCAACCCAAATGTCTGTCAACGGATAAACAATGAACAAAATACGGTATATACATACAATGAAATGTTATTCATCCTTACAAGGAAAGGCATTCTGTCATAAGCTACGTCACGGGTAACCATGAAAAACATTAGCCTAAGTGAAATGAGCTAGTCACAAAAAAAGACAAATACTGTATTCTACTTATATTAGGGTATCTAGAGTAGCTAAATTTATAGAAACAGAAAGTAGAATGGTGGTTACCAGAAATTTGTGGGGAGGGGAGAAAGTGGAGCTGTTATTTAGTGGGCATAGAGTTTCAGATGAGCAAGGTGAAAGAGTTCTGGAGATCTGTTTCATAACAGTGTATTAAAAATGGTTAAGATGGGCCAGGAAGTGGTATGGAAGTTAAGGCGCTGGATCCCACATGGCCAATTGTGTGGCTGGAACCCTGGACCCAGTGGCTTGAAAATCACACTGGGTGTGTGTGCATGCATTGCCCAAAATCCCAAGAGGAGAATGGAGGAGGGAACTGCAGTGAGGCCATTTTTAGAGGATTTTGTCTTAGGGCATGTGTGCTTGCCTGAGAGTGAGAAAGACAGTGAGATTTTTGAGGGAGATTTCTCACTTTCTCTCTGTCTCTGTTTGGAGAGCACACATGCCCTATAGCTAAAACTTTAAAAAGCAAAAATGGTTAAGATGGTAAATTTTATGTTTATATATATATATATATATATATATATATATATATATATACACACACACACACACACACACACATATATATATATATATATATATATATATATTTTTTTTTTTTTTTTTTTTTTTTTTACTACAATTAAAAGGGGAAAAGAAGGGGCTTCTAAAACACTGTCAGAAAGAACTGGTCTCCTACAGCTACTTTGCCCTACTCCTATGCCAGATTTGGCTCTACCTTGGCAAGAAAAGGAAAAGCTAAGCTTATGCTGTGAAGAAAAGACCTTTATCCTGTCTCATGGGAAAAACATTCACATACTTTCATCAATTTCACACAGTATGATGTAGCTTTCATTCCTTCTTTCCCATCCACTGGGTGGTTTTATTTTGTTTTAATATAAGGAGAATTGCCAAGAAGAAAGACCCTGGGGCTTACTTCTGGAGGATGGATCCCTTAATGACCAGCTCTTCATCCAAGTCTGCTTCATTAGCCATGAAGAGCAGCCTCTTTCCTGTGCTGTCCACTCCAATGAAGTCACGCTGCTCCACTGAATCATACAAAAGAAAGAAAATCAAATAAAGCCATTTGCCCTATCTTCATAGCTAAGTCAGGGGAAAGGGCACCTACTTGCATTGCTTTTGGAACTAAATAAAGGATTGAGATTGGAGAGGAGCCCTGGTGAGTGTTATGGAACACATACTACAATGTTTAAAACATCAGCAAACATTTTTGTATTGCTATAAAAGATATTATTAAGTTTATTGCTGATGTCTGAATAAGGTTTGTAGATGAAAGCATTGTACCAATGCAACTTCCTGTTTTAAGAGACTATTCTTTTTAACAAGGGCTGGTGTGGGGGGGGACTACACATTGACATATTTAAAAGTAAGGGGGAAGCCAGCAGATGGAGTAGCGGTCTCCCACATGGTCGACCATAGTTTGAGTTCCAGACTCAATGGCTTGAAAATCACTCCAGGCACATGTGCATGCCCAAGATTCTGAGAGGAATATGGAGAAGAAAGGCTTATGGAGCGGCCATCCCCACGGGGGCGGAGGGGGTGGGGGTGATTTCTCACTCACTCTCTCTTTCAGGCGAGCACACATGCCCTAAGGCAAAATCCTCTAAAATAAATAAGTAAGTAAATAAATAAATAAATAAAGGTGATTGACATCTACATCTTCTCAGTAGCTCAGAAAAAAAAAAATTTTATATACAACATATTTTGCATATTTATTATATATATTGAATATATATTACAAGCAAGAAAGAGAGAATGATGTAGGAAATGTTAACATTTGGAAAATCTGGGCCAGCCATGGTGGTACAGGTGGAATGGCTACATCGGCTGAGACGGCATGGGAGGCTGGGGTTTAGTTCCCAGCCCAATCTACAGGTATGGTGGCTGACTGAAAGGCTGGGGCAGAAAGGATTGTGACATGGTAACACTTGGTAAAAAATGACTCTCTTCCTCCCGTGCACTTTCTCTTTCATTAAAATAAACAGTTAATCACCTGAGGGGGTTATTTCTCACTTTCCCTTTCACTGTCTCTCTCCTATCAGCACATGTGCCTTATGGCAAAAACCTGAAAATGAGCAGGCAGACAAACAAACATATGGAGAATCTGAGTGAAGAATACATAAGTTTGTCATACCATTCTTGTAATCATTTAATAAATGTGAAATTGTTAAAAAAAAAAAAAAAAGAGGAGCAGTGAAAATACCACTTAGTCAAAGTAGACGATCCACATACCCACTGCACAGCACACCAAACACAGTAAGAAATTCTCTTTGCAAATAATAACCTAGATCTGCTCACCTGGGAAAACAGGAATGATTGAGACCAGCAGATCGAGTAATGATTATGTTGCTGGGCTGCCATGTAGTCAACCACAGTTCGAGTCCCAGCCCCGGTAACTTAAAACTCACACCTGGCACATGGGCATGCATGCCCAAGATCCCCAGAGGAGAATGGAGGAGAAGAAATTATGGCATGGCCATCCGCCCTGGGGGATGATTTCTTGTTTTCTGTTTCTCTGGCAAGTGCATGCACTCCATGGTAAAAAACAAACAAACAAAAAACCCAAACTCTTAAAAAACAAAACAAAACAGGAATGATCAACATTAACTACATTACAACTATATACTAGATTTTATGCTATGTATGGGGCATTACAAAAAAAAGTATATGGGGCTAACAGGTGGTGTGGTGGTTAACACATTGGAATCCCACATGGTTGGGACCTGGACCTGGTGGCTTGAAAATCATGCCAGGCTCATGTGTGCGGGCATGCCCAAAATCCCAGGAGAAGAATGGAGAAGAGATTGCAGCATGACCATCCCCTCAGGGGATCATTTCTCACCTTCCCATTCACTGTCTCTGTTTTTCTCTAGCAAGCACATATGCCCTATGACAAAAGCCTAAAACAAAACAAAACAAAAAAAGTACATATTTTACTATCTGTGAAAGTTCTCTGGTAGACAATGATCTTACAGGTTGTCACATTATTGCTTTTCTTGGTGTTATGTCTTTCCTCCAACCAGATTATAAACTCTTCAAAGGCAAGTTAATGATTCTTTTTTTTTTTCAAGAATTATTTTAACTTTATTTATTTGTTTTAATTTGACTAGAGAGAGGGACAGAATGACACAGAGAGAGAGAGGGAAAGTGAGAAAGCAAGCTGTCAGGTCTGGGACTCAAACCGTGGTTGGCCATGTGGAAGTCCAGCACCAAGTGCTGACCCCTATGATTCTTTTATATCTCCCATAATATACAATACAGTGCTGAATACTTTGTAATATGTACTACCAGTATCTGTATAGTATCTATAGCTCACAAAAAGCATTTTCACATAGAGGCACAGAATCATGATTGGGACCAGCAGATGGTGTAATGGTTATGTTGTTGGACTCTCTCACATAGTCGACTGTGGTTCGAGTCCCAGATTTGGCAGCTTAAAACTCACACCAGGCGTGTGTGTGTGTGTGTGCGCATGATCAAAATCCCAAGAGGAAACTGGAGGAGAAGGGATTGTGGCATGGCCATACCCCCTGGGGGAGGGGTATTTCTCGCTTTCTGTCTTCTGTCTCTCTCTCTCTCTGTCTCTCTGAAGAGCGCACACACCCTATAACAAAAATTTCTCTTAAAAAAGAACAATAACTGGGGCCAGCAGGTGGTGTGGTGGTTAAGGGCCATCCGCTTAAAAATCAAACACAGAGACGTTACTTTTGAATATAATTTGGAGTACTGACCCTGCCCAAGTCCAAAACCTTGCATTACTGGATGTCCTGGGAGCAATCACCTCCAGCCAGCCAGTTTCACAGCTGTGTTGCGCTTCAGCCCCATCTCCCTCCATTTCAGGCCCTCCTTGTATTGCTTTTTGGTAGATGCTATGGTAACTGAGATCTCAAACTATGATACAAATTATAGAAACTTGTAAAGATTTCTTTCTGTTCTGCCTTAGCAAAGTAAATTCCACTTTGATAGCAGAGCAGGTAACTTCAGAATGTCCATCCTAAGAAGACAAACTACACAAATAAGGTTAAGAGAGCAGAAAAACTATGAATTTCCACTTTAAAAAATTCTGCCATATTCAACTATTCACATTTTTCTTTTCTTTTTTAAAAATAATTTTTTAGAATTATTTTTTTATTTAATTTTATTCATCATCATTGTTATTATTTTTTAAATTGGACCAGAGAGAGAAAAAGAGAGAGGGAAGTGAGAAAGCAAGCCACTAGGTTCAGGACTCGAACCACGGCTGGCCATGTGAGAGTCCAGCACCCTAAAAACCATGCCACTAACTGCCCCCCCCCCCCCCTTTTTTGGTAGAGAATCAGAGAGAGAGAGAGAAAAGGGAAAGTGAGAAAGCAAGCCGCCAGGTCTGGGACTCAAACTGCGGTCAGCCATGTGAGAATCCAATGCCTTTAACTCCCAACTCCAAACATAGTACCTATCACAGAGCTGGTGCACATTTATTGGTTGAATGAATGAATGGATAAGTAAATGACTATAGAAGAGATCAAAGGGTCATTTAGAGAACCAAAAATCAATAAGAGGGGGCCAGCACTGAACTCCCACACAGGTGATCATGGTTTGAGTCCTGGAACTGGTGGCTTTCTCTCTCTCTCTCTCTCTCTCTCTCTCTCTCTCTCTCTCTCTCTCTCTCTCTCTCTCTGTGTGTGTCTTGCTCTAGTCAAAGTGAAAATAACAATGATAAATAAAATAAAGGAAATGATTCTTTTGATTCTTTAAAAAAATCAATTAGAGAAAAAGGTGTGAGGGACCGGCGAATGGCATAGCGGTTATGGTATGGGAATTCCATATGGCTGATGGCAGTTTGAGTCCTGGACCCAGTGACCTGAAATTCACACTGGGTGCATGTGCCTGTGTGCCCAAGATCCCAGGAGGAGAATGGAGGAGAAAGGATTGTGGTGTGGTGTGGCTATCTCCCCCAGGGGTGATTTCTCTCTCTTTGTCCCTCTCTGGTCAAATAATAAATAAATAAATAAATAAATAAATAAATAAATAAATAAATAAATCTAAATAAAATAATTCTTTTAAACAAACAAACAAAAAACAAGTGAGCTTGGAAGCAAATCCTTTTCCAGTTGAGCCTTCAGATGAGACCCTGCACCTAACTGATACCCGGATTATGGCCTTGTAAAAGACTGAATCAGAGTACCCAGCTTAGTGTCTGAATTCCTAACCTACAGTATTATTTTAAATCTGTGATAATTTTTATAAACAGATTACTAATATACTAGCTAACATTACTTGAAGAGTTATGTCAGTACAGCCAAACCAAAATACCAACATGCAGAATCATAAGCAAGTAAATGATTGTTGTTTTAAAACCACTGAAGTTTGGGGATGTTTGTTACATAGGAAAAACTAATACAAAAAAAAAAAAAAAAACTGATACACTGTGTAAAAGCATATTAGGTATGGCCAAGTTTGATTCATCTCGGAAATACAAAAATGTTTTAATTAGAAAATCTATAATTGTTAGTCATCATATTATCACAGTAAAAAAATGGATGTAGAGGGGACCAGCAGGTGGCGTGGTGGTTAAGGTGCTGGACACTACCACATGGCCAACCAAGGTTCAAGTCCTGAATCTGGAGGCTTGCTTTCTTACTTCCTCTCTCTCTTACTCTCACCCTTTAGAGGTCTCTCTTTGGTCAAATTAAGAAATAAATGAATAAATAAATAAATAATTATTTTAAAAAATGGATGTAGAAAATATATTTTATAAAATGTATATACTTATAGGGGCCAGCAGGTGGTATGGTGGTTAAAGATGCTGGATTCCCACATGGCTGACTGCAGTTTAAGTCCCAGATCTGGCAGCTTGCTTTCTCACTTTCCATTTCTCTCTCTCTGACTGTCTCTGGCCAAATTAAAATAATAATAATAACAACAAATGGAATTAAATAAATAAATAAATAATTCTTTTAAAAAATGTATATACTTATGAAAAGAAACTCTTAATAAATTAGGACTAGAACCCCAAATAGAATCAACCCAAGAAGATCTTCTCCAAACACATTATAGCCAGATTGGCCAAAACCATAAAGACAAGATACTAAGATTGGCAAGAGAAAAAACAGCAAGGTACCTACAAAGGACATCTCATCAGGCTAACAGCAGACCTCTCATTGGAAACAATGTGAGCAAGGAAAGAATGGAAAAATATATTCAAAGTGTTAAGGGAAAAGCAATTTCAACCAAGAATACTGTACCCGGCAAGATTATCCTTCATATGGGAAGAAAAGACGAGAACATTCTCAGATAAACAAAACCTGGAAGAATTTACCAACACCAGATCAGATCTCCAAGAAGTTCTCAAGGGAGTACTATACCAGGAAAATTAAATACAGACACACAGAAATAAGATTTCAAAAACTAAGAAAATGGCCAACTTAATCGTAGGGACAAATCTGGAGTTGAATATTATATCTCAGAATATAATTGGGAAGATGGAACCACAGCAGAAGATAGAAGTACATGAGACTGAACTGGTGAATAGTATTTTTTTTTTTTTAATTATTTTATTTAACTTTATTTATTCATTTATTTATTTATTTCAATTTGACCAGAGAGGGATAGAGAGAGAGAGAGAGAGAGAGAGAGAGAGAGAGAGCAAGCTGCCAGGTCCAGGACTTGAACCGTAGTCAGCCACGTGGGAGTCCAGCACCCTTAACCACCAAGCCACCTGCCAGCCCCATGGTGAATAGTATTTTATGACTTTTGACTAAAACTTTGCTGATTTTCTTCTAGGCTTTGTTTTCTGATTTTAAGGATTTTTGTCCTGTCTTGAGCTGTTGATAGGTTCATGTACCTACTATTCAAACAGAATCCTAACCTGTTTCCTGGCTTTAAGTTCTAAGTAAAGTTCCTTAGCATTTCTTTGATTTATTAAAGTTAAAACGGCTTTCCTTGAAATTACCAGCTGAACTTGCTATTGAAAGTAGTTAGATTATTTAAGAAATTTTGTGATCAATAAAATGTAGGGGAAAAATGAATGGAAAACAACTGTAGACACCAGAGATAGTGTGGGAGGAGGGTGGGAAATGGCAGAGGGTCAGAAATAGGGGTAATATATATATATATATATATATATATATATATATATATACACACACACACACACACACACACACACACACATATATATATAAAACTAGACATGGAAAATTATTGATGATAATAGGTATGATTAAGCCTAATATGAAGTATATTCTGGATGGAAAATCACATTTTGTATGCTATGATGATGCTTAGGGAATGAATATAAATTAATTAATTTTTTTTTTGGGGGGGAGAGATTTTTGCTATAGGGCGCGTGCGCACGCCAGACAGACAGAGAGAGACATAGAGACAGAAAGCGAGAAATCATCCCCCAGGTGGGATGGTCACGCCACAATCCCTTCTCCTCCATTCTCCTCCCGGGATCTTGGGCACACACGCACACACGCCCGGCGTGAGTTTTAAGGCACTGGGTCCGGCACGCAAACCGCGGTTGACTATGTGGGAGTCCAGCGACATAGCCATTACGCTAACTGCTGGTTCCCTAAATTAATTAATTCTAAAAATGTTTCAGGGGGCCAGCAGGTGGTGTGGTGGATAAGGGCGCTGGATTCTCACATGGTCAACCATGGTTCAAGTCCTGGACCTGGTGGCTTGCTTTCTCACTTTCCCTTTCTCTCTCTTGTCAAATAAAGAAAAAAAAAATAACAATAACAAATGGAAATAAATAAATAATTAATTCTTTAAAAAAATGTTTCAGATAAAAAAGAGCTCATAGAAATATGTGTAATGGAAAAAGTATGAATAAATTTCAAAAAGTTTTTGTACCAAAATAAATTCATACTTTAATTGTAATAAAATTTAATTTAATTTAATTAAAAAAGTCAAAAGAACAACAACAAAAAATTACGACTACAATAGAACTTTCTCAATCTGATGGCAAGTACTTATAAAAACCTGTGGTTGGGTACCTATGTGGCATAGTGTTTAAGGAGGCTGGATACCATATAGCCAGGTGTGTGGTTCAACTCCCCAACCTGGCAGCTTGAAAAACATGTCAGGTATATGTGCATGCATGGGTGCCCAAAATCCTGAAAGGAGAATGGAGAAAGGATTAAGGTGTTGTCATCCCCCCTGTGGGGTACCTTCTCCCTTTTTTTTTTCTCTCTCTCCAGCAAGCTCACATGCTCTATAGCATATTAAAACAAAACAAAGGAGAAACAAACAAACAAAAAAACTGTGGTAGAGTTAGCCCCACAGCTCAGCAGTTAAACATTACATGGGGAAAATAGTATCACACCTGGCCAACTAGGGTTCAAATCCCAGCCATGGTGGCTTGAGAAACATACTGAGTGCATATACATGCATCCTAAAATCCTGACGAGATGGAGAAGTGGAAGAAGAAATATTATAGCATGACCATGCCCCCTCTCTGGCGATTGCATGTGTCCTCTGGACACATGAAATTAAAACAAAACAAACTTAAAAACCTGTAGTAAACATAATTTTAAATGAGAATTGTTGAAAATATTCCTTTTAAAAATCAGTAACAAGGAAAGGGTGCCAACTTGTATACATAACTGAACTGGAGGTCTTGGCTAGCACAATTAAGAAAAAGAAAATAGAAACTTAAAGACTATGGAGGGGATGGGACCAGCAGTTAGCGTAATGACTATGTCGCTGAACTCCCATGTAGCCGACCGCGGTTCAAGTTCCGGACCTGGTGGCTTAAACTCACACCGGGCGCGCGTATGTGCATGCACAGGATCCCGAAAGGAGAATGAAAGAGAAGGGATTGTGGTGTGGCCATCACCCCTGGGGGGTGATTTCTCGCTTTCTCTGTCTCTGTCTTTTTGGAGAGCACACATGCCCTATACCAAAAAAACTTCTAAAAAAAAAGACTATGGAGGGGATATTGGTAAAAAGATACAAAATTTCACTTAAAAAGAATAAATACAAAATATCTTTTGTACAACATGGTGAGTACAATTAATAACAATGTATTATATTCTTTTTTCTTCTTTTTTCTTCTTTTTTTTGGGAGAGGTTTTGGCTATAGGGCGTGTGCTCGCCAGACACACAGAGAGAGACAGAGATAGAAAGTGAGAAATCACTCCCCAGAGGGGATGGCCACACTGCAATCCCTTCTCCTCCATTCTCCTCTCGGGATCTTGGGCACGCACACACACGTGCCCAGCATGAGTTTAAGCCACTGGGTCTGGGACTCGAACCGCGGTTGACTATGTGGGAGTCCAGCGACATAGCCATTACACTAACTGCTGGTCCCACAATGTATTATATTCTTGAAAATAACTAAGTAGATTTTAAGTATTCTCACTTGAACTTTGGAAACAAAAAGAAGATCTCATAAGCTTCTAAAAAGGAAAGGGGAGAAAACGCAAAAAAGTAAGAGTAAGTATGGTATTGTATTTCTTTCTTTTTTTTTTTGGAGAGGTTTTTTTTTTTTTCGCTATAGGGCGCATGCGCTTGCCAGACAGACAGAGAGACACATAGACAGAAAGCGAGAAATCACCCCCCAGGGGGGATGGTCACGCCGCAATCCCTTCTCCTCCATTCTCCTCTCAGGATCTTGGGCACACATGCACATGCGCCCGGCGTGAGTTTTAAGCCACCGGGTCCGGGACATGAACTGTGGTCGACTACGTGGGAGTCCAGCGACATAGCCATTACGCTAACTGCTGGTTCCCAGTGTTGTATTTCTTAATAGAAAAGCTAGGGCCAGCTGGCGGTATGGATCCCACACAACCAGCCGTGGACCCAGGGACTTGAAAACAACACCAGGCACATGAATGTGTCTAAAATCCCAAAAAGGAGGGAGAAATGGAGGACAGGGGATTTCAGTATGACCATTTCCCATGAGGGTTCTTTCTATCTCTTTCTGTCTCTCTCTGGCAAGCACACATACTCTCTAGCGGTGAGTGCACACGCCCTATAGCAAAAAAACTCTCAAAAAAAATCCTATTAGGCCATAAATGGACTAACTTGTCAAAACATGATTAAAGTGGCATCTGAGAACCATAAAAACAAAACAAAACAAAACAAAAATAGGGGCCAGCATTTGGCCTGGTGATTAGGGTGCTGAATTCCCACATGGCCAACTGCTGTGAATTCCAGACCCAGTGGCTTGCAAATCACTCAGGGCATGTGTGCATGCATGCACAAAATTCTGAGAGGAAAATGGAGAAGAATGCCGCCCTCAACTACCAATATATATTCACAGGACAATAGGTTACATAATGCTGGCTAAGCAAAACCTAAAACATATTCCAGGGAAAAACTCTAGAGAAAAAACATCTTTCCAGGAAAATCTGAAACTCATAAACAGTGTGATCTTAAAAACAAAAACAAACCTTTGGTCATAAGTTCAGTTATAAAAATAGCCCAGGATGGGGACATCAGGTGGCATAGTGGTTAAGGTGCCGGTCAACCACAGACCACGATTCAAGTCCTCGACCTGAGGGCTTGAAACCCACACCAGGTGCGTGCACATGCGTGTCCAAAATCCTTAGAGGAGAATGGAGAAGGGAATGCAGCATGGCCATCCTCTGTGGTGGGGGGGCCGGTTAATTTCTTGCTTTCTCTCTCTCTCTCTTTCTGGCAAGTACATACACCCTATAAAATCTCTCAAAAGATTTAAAAAAAAAAACCCAGCCCAGTGGCAGAAGCAGTGGCTCAGGTCTGAAACATTCTAGAAAAAGCAACTGGGTACTATGCCCCAGGCAAAAATCATTATGTCAATAATTTAAATTCTATAACCTTAGCTGTATTCCTTTTCTTTTTGGTCTGGTAAAATTACTATAACTCTACAAAGATTAAAATCAACAACCAAGGGACGAGCAGGTGGCGTGGTGGTTAAGGTGCTGGACACTCCCATATGGTCGACCACGGTTCAAGTCCTGGACCTGGTGGCTTGCTTTCTCTCTCTCTCTCTCTTTCTTTCTCTCTCTCTCTCTCTCCTCTCTCTCTCTGGTGAAATTAAAATAAATGAATGAATAAATAAAAAATTAAAAAAAAATCAACAACCAAAACCACTAGAGTCCTAGGGAAACCAACAACTACTGGAGTCCTAAGGGAAATATCAAAATATGTTATAATTCTGGGAAAATAAGTATGATCAATAACTATCATGTTTATTGACTACTTTAGGTGATTGAAATATTTTTTAAAAAACACACTGTGTTTGTAACAGTAATTTTTTTTTTTTTTTGTAGAGGTTTTTGCCTTAGGGAGCATACGCTTGCCAGAAAGAAAGACAGATAGACAGACAGACAGACAGACAGTGAGAGGCAAAGTGAGAAACTAACCCCTAGAGGGGATGGCCATGCCACAATCCCTTCTCCTTTATTCTTCTCTCCTCATGCATATGTGCCTGGCATGAACTTCAAGCTACCAAGTCTGGGATTCGAACCATGGTGGACCATATGGGAGTCCAGTGATGTAACTGTTATGCCATCTGTTGGTCCCTATAATAGTAATTTTAATTGTTTAAAGATATCTAATTAAATTTGTAATCAAATTTACATGTTCTTCTTTTTTTGGGGAGAGGTTTTTGCTATAGGGCACGTGCGCTTGCCAAAAAAACAGAGAGAGAGACGGAGAGACAGAGCGAGAAATCACCTTCTGGGGGGATGGCCACACCACAATCCCTTCTCCATTCTCCTCTCGGGATCTTGGGCACACATGCACATGCACCTGGCATGAGTTTAAGCCACCAGGTCCAGGACTCAAATCACAGTCAACTACACAGAAGTCCAGCGACAGGGGAACCAGTCGCTGGTCCCCAAAATTTACATATTCTTAAAATTTTTATTTTGTTTGTTTCCTAGATATTTACATTCAATTATTTGAACCTTAAATACAATGCAAATAGTTTTAAATGCCTACTTCTATATGCAAAAGGATATTATAGAATTTAGTCAATAGTGGGACCAGCAGTTGGCATAATGGCTAGGTTGCTGGACTCCCATGTAGTCGAATGCAGTTCATGTCCTGGACCCAGTGGCTTAAATTCACACCGGGCGCATATGTGTGTGTGTGCCCAAGATCCTGAGAGGAGAATGGAGGAGAAGGGATTGTGGTGTGGCCATCCCCCCTTGGGGGTGGTTTCTCGCTTTCTGTCTCTCTATCTCTGTCTTTCTGGCAAGTACACATGCCCTTTAGCAAAAAAAAAAAAAAAAAAAAAAAAAAAAAACTCTCAAAAAAAAAAGAAAGAAAGAAAAGAATTTAGTCAATAGTTATAAGCATTTTTAAGTCACAAGCTGCGTCTTACTTGATTTTATGTTATCAACTTCCAGTACAGTATCTGTGGTATGCAATAGGTTCTTAAGAAATGTTTCTAAAGTAAAAGTATGAATGATAATGATAATTATGAAAACCCAACAAATAAATCAAATGCCAGTCTTCCTTACCTGCTTTTTTTTTCCCCTTTTGTCCTGGAACTGGTGCTAAGCTATCTTGGCCTTTTCTCATTAACATGGCAAGTGAGGCATCGTAAGCTCTGAACAGGTCTACGACCTCATGTAAGGCAACATCTGTTATCAGATCACAGCTCAGGACCAGCACGTCTGTCTGTCAAACGGAGAAGGGAAATGTCAATGTCACAAAGGACAACTGATCATATAAATCACCACGGGATAAGCTAAAGAAGGCTCGGAGGTATACAAACCAGGCAATACTTCTCACACCATTTTTTAGAGTAAAGTAAGTAAAATAAGTAGAGTTATTCTAAGTGAATTATATTGGAAAGGGTCTGGAGTCTTTGTCTTCCCCTTACTGTGCAGTCTCTGAGACACCTCTGGAACCCTGGACTCTAAGGAACAGGGTTTGAAAACCACCACACTGCCTATTTCTATGACTACAGAATAAGTGATCTTGTATTTATACATACCTTTACAGTTTAAAAATGTATTTTCACATAGTTTGATAATTTAATATGCTAATAGAACACTATACAACAATCCTATCTCAGCCTCCGTGAGCTAGAATCACAAGCACTTATCACCATGCCCAAGCTGTTTAGGTTGACCCAGGAACCACACCAGGACCACCCCTGTGGCCTCGCTATCACACAGCAGAGCTCTCCCATTTGTACCACTGGGCCAATCTCTATTTTTAATGAATGAGAAAAATGAGACCTACTACCACAATGCCTGGCACACAGTAGACATTTAATGATTGTTTGGTGAATGAGAAAGTCAGTGAAGAAAAGATTTTTTCACAGGGGTGGGTTTTCTGATTATACAACAATTCTAATAATTCAGAGTAATTATAATAAAAACTACAATGGCAATTAATGTTTATTGAATGCTTGCCTTTCACCAGAAATGATGACAATACTTTGCATGCATTATTTCAATCTTTATAACAACTCTATGCAGTAAAAACTATTATTTGTAGTACCTTATAGACAAACAGGTTTACAATAAGTATGTAAAGATCTAACTAGTTATGACTAGTCAAGAATAAATTATAAAAAATTTGCATTACTGAATAGCGTTTAAAGAAATACAGCTTCCCTTGTTTGAAGTTCCACTTACGGGAGGCTCTAATACACGGTGTTTTTGGTCTTACCTACTATTGAATTTATGTCTAAATCCAACATGTGAGTACTGGAAATCACCTTCCATGCCATATTTTAAGAATAAACTCAATAAACTAGGAAGTTATCAATAAGAACACAATCATGATGGTGAAAGAGCTGAAAACCATGATAATAGAAAGAACAGAAGATATCTGGTAGGGAAAAAAAAGGATTGTGTGTATGAGAGAGAGCAGGCAGGATGAGTAGGATTAGAAAGAGAGAAATAGCACTCCTTTCTTTTTTTTTCCCTTTTAATTTGCTATAGAGCACATATGCTCACCTGACAGAGAGAAAGTGACAAAGCATCCCCTAGGAGGAATGGTCACTCAGAAACCCTTTCTCCTCTGTTCTTCTCTACGGATTTTGGACATGCACTCATGGGTGCCTAGCATGTTTTTCAGGCTGCAGGATCTGGGGCTTGGACTGCACAGTTGTCATGTGGGAATCCAGGTACTCTAACCACTACGCCACCTGTTGGCCCCTAAATAAATAAAATAATTATTTTTTTTCTTTTCTTTTTTATGGAGAGGTTTTTGCTATAGAGTGCATGCGCTCGCCAGAAAGACAGAGAGAGAGAGAAATAGAAAGCGAGAACTCACCCCCCAGGGGGGATGGCCATGCCGCAATCCCTTCTCCTCCATTCTCCTCTCGGGATCTTGGGCATGCACGCACACGCGCCTGGCATGAGTTTAAGCCACCAGGTCCGGGACTTGAACCATGATCGGCTACATGGGAGTCCAGTGACAGAGCCATTACGCTAACTGCTGGTCCCAATAAAATAATTCTTAAAAGAAAAATTATGCTAGGCTCAAAAGTAAAGTGAAAATACCTACATGAAGTTTTTGTAAGGATTTCAACTTTCCTAATAATTGTTTTTTAGAATTATTTTATTTAACTTTATTTATTTATTTTAATTTGACCAAAGAGGGAGAGAATGAGAGAGAGAAAGAGACAGAGAGGGAAAGTGAGAAAGCAAGACACCAGGTCTGGGACTCGAACCACAGCCACCCATGTGGGAGCCAAGTGTCCTTAACCACCACACCACCTGCTGGCCCCTAAATAAATAATTCTTTATTTTTAAGAATTACTCATTTGGGACCAGCAGTTAGTATAATGGCTATGTTGCTGGACTCCCATGTCGTTGACCTCGGTTCAAGTTCCAGACCCAGTGGCTTAAACTCACGCCAGGTGCGTGTGTGTGCGTGCCCAAGATCCCGAGAGGAGAATGGAGGAGAAGGGATTGCGGCGTGGCCATCTCCCCTGGGGGGTGATTTCTCGCTTTCTGTCTCTCTGTCTTCCTGGCGAGCGCACGCACCCTATAGCAAAAAACAAAACAAAACAAAACAAAAACAAAAACAAAAAACTCTCAAAAAAAAAAAGAATTACTCGTTTAATTTTATTTATTAATTTTATTTTAATTTGACCAGAGCGAGAGAAAGAGAGAAAGAGGGAAAGTGAGAAAGTAAGTCACTAGGCCTGGGATTCGAACCATGGTTGACCATGTGGGAGTGTCCGGCGCCCCAACCACCACACCACGCACTGGTCCCCTAAATAAAATACCCTTAAAAAAAAAAAAATTCTAGGCTCAAAAGTAAAGTGAATATCTCTACATGGAGTTTTTGTAAGGATTCCAACTTTCCTAAAATTCTAAGTTAAAATCAAAATTCCTACTCTGGGTTAGAAAATGGGTTATTTCTTTTTTTTTTTTTTTCCTTTTTTAATGTGCACTCTCTCACTCTCTCTTTTTTTGGGGAGAGGTTTTTGCTATAGGGCGTGTGCGCTCACCAGACAGAGAGAAACAGAGAGACAGAAAGCAAGAAATCACCCTCTAGGGGGGATGGCCATGCCGCAATCCCTTCTCCATTCTCCTCTCGGGATCTTGGGCACACACGCACACATGCCCGGCGTGAGTTTAAGCCACCAGGTCCGGGACTCGAACCGCGGTCGACTACATGGAAGTCCAGCGACATAGCCATTACGCCAACTGCTGGTCCCAATATGCACTCTCTTGAAAAAAAAGAGAAATAGAGAAACCAAGCAACTCCCACTGGAAAATCATGCTACAATCCTTTTCCGTTTTTCCTTACTATCAGGAGTTTGGCCAGACAGTCACTCACACACACACACACACACACACACACACCTCCAAAAAAAAAGAAAAAAAAATACTACCTCTCAAAAAAAAAAAACTCACGCCGGACGCGTGTGCGTGCGTGCCCAAGATCCTGAGAGGAGGATGAAGGAGAAGGGATTGCGGCGTGGCCATCCCCCCTGGGGGGTGACTTCTTGCTTTCTGTTTCTCTGTCTCTCTCTATCTGGCAAGCGCACGCGCCCTATAGCAAAAACCTCTCCAAAAAAAGAAAAAAAAAAATACACACACACACACACACACCCCTAGCATTTTTTAAAATTATTTTTTATTTTAACTTTATTTATTTCATTTTATTTTAATTTGACCAGAGAGGGACAGAGAGAGAGAGAGAGAGAGAGAGAGAGAGAGAGAAAGTGAGAACGCAAGCTGCCGGGTCCGGGATTTGAACCATGGTCGGCCATGTGGGAATCCAGCACCCTTAACCACCACACCACCTGCCACCCCAGACCAGGCATGTGTTGGAAGCCACTGGACCAGGATTCCATCTGTGGTTGGCCATGTGGGATCTGACTCCCAAGGCATAGTACTTAATGACTGTGTAATAGGAATGGCCCTGGAAAAAGGACGATTTTGACTCACTCTGTTGTATTAAAGCAATGAGTTTTCTTTGCTCAGAAAGTGAAATTTCTTATCCTGAATATTGAATCTGTACCCAAACCATCATTTATTTGTGTAAGTGCTTGTTTTCTTTTTCTCAAGACAATGTCTCACTTTGTTGCAATCTTCCTGCCTCAGCCTCCCCAGTAGCTGGAACTATACCCCAGGTTTTTAGAGTGGGTGGAGAAGCAGACCTGAGCTTCCCATATGGTCTCAGCCTGCTAAGCAGTAGTGTCCAGCACTCACTATTATGACTGGCCTACCATTTCTTTTTCAACATATAACTCATATCTAAAAAATTTCTTTTGAAACCCTCCTAAGGTCAAGAAGTTCAAAGCTGAATTTTTCCACTACCCTGCTTGAGGCTCACTCTTAATTGTTTTTGGATCTTAACTCTGAGACTTAAAAAAAAGTTCTTTATTATTTTTTTTAGAGGTTTTTGCTATAGGGCGTGTGCGCTCACCAAAAAGACAGAGAGACAGAAAGACAGAGAGATAGAAAGCAAGAAATATCCCCCAGAGGGGATGGCCATGCCGCAATCCCTTCTCCTCCATTCTCCTCTCGGGATCTTGGGCACACACGTACTCGTGCCCGGCATGAGTTTAAGCCACAGGGTCCAGAACTGGAAGTGTGGTCGGCTACATGGGAGTTCAGTGACATAGCCATTACGCTAACTGCTGGTCCCCCCAAAAAAGTTCTTATAAATATCTTTTCTTTTTTTTTTTGGAGAGGTTTTCGCTATAGGGCGCGTGTGCTTGCCAGACAGACAGAGAGAGACATAGAGACAGAAAGCGAGAAATCACCCCCCAGGGGGGATGGTCACGCTGCAATCCCTTCTCCTCCATTCTCCTCTCGGGATCTTGGGCACGCACGCACACGCGTGTGGCGTGAGTTTTAAGCCACCGGGTCCGGGACGCGAACCGCGGTCGACTACGTGGGAGTCCAGCGACATAGCCATTACGCTAACTGCTGGTTCCCTCTTATAAATATCTTTTCAAGAAAAAAAAAATTCTAAGCCTGAAACTCAATGTCCAGGAACCACCAAACATTAGCAAATCAAATCACATACATGCAAGGTGAAGAACTTGCAGAATTTGGCTTCTTGTAAAAATGCTTAGGAGGACCAGCAGGTGGTGTGGTGGTTAAGGCGCTGGACACTCCCACATGGCCGACCAGGGTTCAAGTCCTAAATCTGGTGGCTTGCTTTCTCACTTCCTCTCTCTCTCAGTCTCACCCTCTGTCTCTCTCTGGTCAAACTAAAAAATATATATATAATAATAAATGAATGAATAAATAAAATAAATATTTAAAAAAATAAAAATAAAAATGCTTAGGAAGGCAGGGCACAGGGGCCATTACTACAGACATCCACACAATCATCACCACAATAGTACAGAAGTTGCCTACTCCTTCATAATGAAAATGACAGTTTGCTGAAGAAAAATCCTATTTTTTAAAAGTTTCTCTAATAAGATGACTGATTTCTGCAAGTTGACTGTTCTGCAAAAAGTTGATTTATTAAGTGTACTTCAAAGTAAAGAAAATGACCCCAGTGCTGTTGCCTCTGAAGTGGTGACAAGGCAGTCTTGGAAAATAAATGCTGTTATCATTCAATCTGCAAAAGTATTTAAATCTGTCAGTATAGTGAACGCTGAACAAGTCCTGCATAATTGTGAACAGGCTGCAGGCTCATTTCTCTCTTTGCTCTTAGATGACTTTTTGCTAAACTGAATGAAAAATCCCCAAGGATCACAAGAAACAGACTCCTCTCAATGTCTGGTTGCCATCTGTTCTCAGTACCAAAAGAATGGCTTGAAAGAGCAGAGCCTGGGATACAGATGGAGTTGCTGTTCCAAAAGCCCCTCTCCTGCCTGTTCCCAGAGAATGCACCATTTTACATTCACTGAGAGCAAACACATTCCTAGTTATCTTTGCAACTCCAAAGAAAAGTCTTTGGTGACTGATGAATGTATACTTTGTTTCCAAAGCTGGAAATCCTGGAAGAAAAAAGGAAAGGGAGAGAGGCAGAGGTAGGCATATGTTTTAATTGCTAGAGAGAGTGAGCTTGCAGAGAAACAGAGATAGAGAAATGCTCCATAATGAGGCATGATACCACCATAATACTTTCCCTTCCACTGCTCTAGCCTGTCAGGAATTTGGGCACAACGTGTTTTTTAAGCTACCAGGGCTGGGTCAACCATGTGGGATCCAGCTTTCACTAGGGCCAGCCCAAGACAGACTTTTTTTTTTGGCTTGAGGGCATATACGCCCACCAGAGAAAGAGGGAGAGAGGGAGTAAGCACCCCCTTGATGGGGCATGGTAATGCTGCAATTTCTTCTCCTCCAACTCTCCATTTGATTGGAATTTTAGGCACACACATGCACCCTGCATGTTTTTCAAGCTGCCAGGGCCAGGATTCGAACTATGTGGTCAGTCATGTGGGATCTGGCTCCTTTAACTACTAGGCCATGCAGCTGTGAATCAGGTGTTTTTGAGAGGGTCTCATTGTGTCACAATCCTCCTGCTCCAGACTGCCAAATTAGCCAGGATTCAGGCCCTAACAACTATATCCAAATATTCAGGTTATCCTGGAAACTGAACCCAGGCCTCCCATGTAGTTTCTGATCTCCCAAGCTGTGGCATTACCTGTGCATCACTGTAGCTAGGCATCTAAAACTTTTTGAGTGCCAACATGCAACCAGAGAAAAATTCTACTTGACCTCATTTGATGGAATGCAGTTGAAATGCTGCAATACAAAAATAGTATAAAGTCACCTCAGGCTATGCACATAAGGTATATATGAACATAAACTGATTTCACGTTTAGGCATGGGTGCCATTCCCATGATATCTTATTATGTGTATGTAAATATTCCAAAATTCAAAATATCTGATATCCACAACACTTGATTCTAAGCATTTCAGTAAGAACATTCAACCTGTGTGTGTGTGTGTGTGTGTGTGTGTGTGTGTGTGTGTATATATATATATATATATATATATATATATATATATATATTCTTTTTTTAGTTGCTAGAGACAGAGAAAGGGAGACGATAGTATGCCTCTTCTGCAGAGACCAGATAGAAGCTCCAGAGACCTTCCTATTCACTACTAAAACAGTCCTCAGCATACCTTATTCGAAGTCTGCTCCTCTGAAGAAGCTAGGGCAAAAAGCACAGCTCTGAAAGACAGCAAATGTGTGCACACTTGACAATACAGAAACATACAAGGTCTCCAAAGGAAGGCAGCACTTTAGTGTGCGGGCTGACATCAAGACACCCAGAAATTCAAAACTCAAACTGCAAAGGACCAGCAGCAGTTAGCGTAATGGCTATGTCGCTGGACTCCCATGTAGTTGACTGCGGTTCAAGTCCCGGATCCAGTAGCTTAAACTCACGCCGGGCATGTGCTCGTGTGTGCCCAAGATCCTGAGAGGAGAATGGAGGAGAAGGAATTGCGGTGTGGTCATCCTCCCCCCCCTCCGGGGGAGTGATTTCTCGTTTTCTGTCTCTCTGTCTCTCTTTTGTCTCTTTGGTGAGCGCATGCACCCTATAGCAAAAACCTCTCCAAAAAAGGAAAAAAAAAAAAAAACCTCAAACTGCTGCCAGTTAGTCTTGACTAAAGCAAACAAATTAAGCTCAGAAAATCCAAACCAAAAGTCCAGAGATTTCATTACAAGAACATTTTTGATCAAGCCAAAACCACTGAGTAAAACTAGAGGGAAAGAAAAAAAAAGTCAAATCTGAAAACCGGATGTATGTGTGTGTGGTAGTAATGGTGGGGTGGGTGGTGGAGGCAGCTACTGGGAATAGCCTCTTTTCTTTTCCTGGCAGCTGTTCCATGACAGATTGTTATAAATAACACAATCTGGCAAACTATTTCCTACAGCAAGGAGAAAGAAAAACACACTTATCAGCCTGGAAAGAAACTGTCAGGGCAAGGTACTATAACGCTTTTACCCACCCAGCACTTCCACAAACAATGGCAATGATCCAAATCACCACTCTGCACTCCATCCCCACCCATATGGAACTAATGAGTTCAGCTACTCGGTATGACTACAAATGGTCATAATTTACATTTTCCTATGCAGTCCAGTCCTAATACAATTGCCAAATACAAAGCCTGTGTGCTTTTAATAAACGTCAATGGCTAACTACAGTAGACACCTCACCAGTTCAGTTTTTAGAAAAAAAATGCTTGGAAAAGATTCCTAGTCAGTAGTCCCCAAAGTGCAACACAAAGAACCAGCTGCCCTCTAGTCTTCCCTGAGGTTGAGGCAGTAATGCAGGAAGGAATAAACATGACCTGTAAGAAACATGACCATCCTTAGACTTGGAGCTCAAAAGCCTTTCTGGGCTGGCCCAGTAGCCAAGTTATTAAGAGAACAGATCCCACACGGCTGACCATGGTTCAGATCCTGGCCCTGACGATTTGAAAAACATGCTGGGTAGGAACCAGCAGTTAGCATAATGGCTATGTCGCTGGACTCCCACGTAGTTGACCGCGGTTCGAGTCCTGGACCCGGTGGCTTAAACTCACGCCAGGCGCGTGTGTGTGCGTGCCCAAAATCCCGAGAGGAGAATGGAGGAGAAGGGATTGCGGCATGGCCATCCCCTCTGAGGGGTGATTTCTCGTTTTCTATCTCTCTGTCTCTCTCTGTCTGGTGAGCGCACGCGCCCTATAGCAAAAACCTCTCCAAAAAAACAAAACAAAACAAAACATGCTGGGTATACATGTGTGCATGCCCCAAATCCTGACAGGTGAATCAGTTGTGGTGTGACCACACCCCATTGGAGGGTACTTCCTCCCTCTCCCTCTGGGAAGCACGCTGTGCTCTCTGGCAATGAAGTAAGCAAACAAACAAACATCCTTCTTGATCCTTAGCTCAGTCATAAGGTCACTACTCTATCAGATTAGAAGTAAAAAAAGCAGACATCTCCATACTGGTCTTTTCACCTCCTGCCCATTCTCCCACTCCAACATCTCACTGGCCTCCTACTTGAACTCTTTATCTCAATATCAACCGCACTGCACCTACAAAGATCAGTTCTCAAAATCTTGTTCTAATCTTTCAACTGATCTCTCTCGCTCCATTTTTCTCCTATTCTAATTCATAACCCTTTTCCCATTACTTAGATCATTTCTCTAAACATAAAAAAGTTTAACTTTTTTTTTTTTTTAAGAAGAAGTTTTTGCCCTAGGGCATGTGTGCTAGCTGGAGAGAGACAGTGAGAGTCAAAGTGAAAAATCATCCTCCCCCAGGGCCATGCCACAATCCCTTCTCCATTCTCCTCCTGGGATCTTGGCCACACACGTACAGGTGCCCAAAGTGATTTTCAAGCCACCAGACCCAGAACTTCGACTGCAGCCAGTCATGTGGAAGTCCAGAGACAAAACTGTACTACGCCATCTGCTGGCCCCTTCTCTGTTACTTTTTAAATATATTTTTAAAAATATGACTCACTACAATGATATAATATGCCCTCTACATTATATAGATATACATTCACACATGTATATATACAGACTTATTTTAATACAGA